>JARYHS010008075.1:180133319-180331863 GCA_031002005.1 Vandiemenella viatica | reverse complement strand
GAGGGCAGATACTCCGACATGGCGCCAAGCCGTACAGATTGTTTACGTCGAAGTACATTATAAAATCTTCTGGCGCCTCGCGGTTGTACTCCGGCATGTACCTGTTATTTGCCTTGGCATACCTGTGCACGCACTGGCAAATTCCTCCGCGAATTCCTCGTTCGAAAAGGAGCATTTTTACATTTTTTTACATTTTATTTCCTGATTTTACATAGCCTACTACCTTGTTACCTAAAGTAGGCCCTTAGTTTCTACAGTTTTATTCTTACAACAATTTACTTTTTTTTAAATAATATATCTGGATAATTATTTTTAAGGATTTAATGGATTTAAGTATTCTAATAGTAAATCCACTAATTATTCTAATAATTAATATACCGCTTAATCTACCAACTAATCTACTAATTAATCTACCATCTTACTAATTCACACAAAAATCAGCAATTGTCTTTGTATTTTCATACTTCTAATTAATAAACTGTCTATTTGTATATGTTCTTTTACCACTGCTGGCCTGCGTCGTCATCCAGGCCGCCAGCTGTCTCTGCTGATGCAGCGGGGCGACTGCTGACATGCTGACCACAAAGTGTCGTCAGCCAGCTTCACGTTCCAGGTAGTGGTCTCGTTCTTCTCCGGTTTGTCCCGGGAGCCACCTGCTCCCCCATCAGGAGTTCCCTCCTGGAATCAGAGCAGGCCACCCCCTGAGCCCTGGAGAAGGTGCCTCTGGATTCCAGAGGCACTACGATGAATTGAGTCTTTGCCGTCATCCTGGTGCAGGCACCGCCTTAGTCATGGGCAGTGCTTGTAGTCAAATTTGGGTTGTTCTTTACTCTTGAGTTT
Organism: Vandiemenella viatica; assembly: GCA_031002005.1. Taxonomy (NCBI): domain Eukaryota; kingdom Metazoa; phylum Arthropoda; class Insecta; order Orthoptera; family Morabidae; genus Vandiemenella; species Vandiemenella viatica. The sequence continues at coordinate 180,331,023 of JARYHS010008075.1, read as the reverse complement.
CTTCCTCTCCTGTCCTTCTTTCTGCTTCTGATGCCGTTTGCTCGCGGCGTCCCCTACGCTCTGCCTGTTTCAATTCAACAAATCTCGCCTTCTCGCGCTGCGACGCTAGATTAGCAGCTTCATCCAGCAAGTGCCAGAGCTCGGTATCACGCAGTATATCGTATATTCTTCTGTTCTGAAGTTGTATTTGAAGATATGCTCTTGATTCTTCAGTTTGTTTGCACTCCCAAACCACGAGCTCGGGAGTACTTACTTCGCCACAGTCACACCTGTTTGTTTCTTTGAGGCCTCTCTGTTCTAAGAAACTGTTGTAATGGGCCATGGCCAGTTATGTAGTGTATGAGCCCTGGAGATGGTTTGTAGGTGAGTCATGTTCATTCTCTCTTTCACGCAAGGAAGCATGTCGAAGGTCCTTCTGTCCGTGTTGCTGTTAGTCCATGTTTGCTGCCATTCATCCATCAGCGCATCCCAAATATCTTTTTTGGTTTTAATAGGCCTTCCAATTATTTCAGTAGCTTGGTCATACCTACCTTTTTTAATCCAGTATAACGCTCCTCGCTTCCTTACTTCCAGGTCCAGGGGCCAGATACCGAGTATAACCGTTAGGGCATCTGTGGCCGTTGTTCTGTAAGCCCCAGTTAGTCGGAGCAGAATTCCTCGCTGCGTACGGCGAAGCAGCTCCTTTGGTTTGACCTTTCTTAGGTGCTTGGCCCAAGTGCTTGCAGGCGTATCCAGTAATGGAGGTCAGTATTGCATCGTGATATCTTCTTATGACGAGCGGAGGCAGATTAAACCGTCGTTCGCCAATGCTTATCAATTTGTGCATTACCAGTGCTGCTCTTCCACAAACTTCCTCCATGTGAGACGCAAATTTCAGTTGTTCCTCCAGGTTTACACCAAGGTAGCGGACTACTGTTTTTCTCTTTATTGTTTTTCCCTGGATCCTAATTACCGGATTTCGTTTGAGTGTTCCTTTTAGGAGCATGTAGGTAGTCTTTTGTGGGGCTAGGTTTAACTCAACTGCTGCACACCACTTACTCAGGCAATCCAATACTGCTTTGCATTTTGTTTCGAGTTCCTGCCTGGTGTCCGCGTCTATCAGAAGCGCGAGATCATCGGCGAATGCCACCACACCCAGCAGTTCTGACATTTGTTGCAATATTTCCATGACCGGTTCCAAACCAATGTCCCAGAAAATTGGTCCACACACTGATCCCTGGGGGCAACCTTTCGTCAGTCTTTTCTCTATGTACTTGTTGGGGCACCGCAATTTGGCATATCTATTTCTGCAATAATCTCTAAAACTGGTATATAGGTTTTTTGGACAGTTGATGTTTCTTAAGCGTTCGAACAGCGCGGGCCACCAGAGATTGTTGAATGCGCCAGCGATATCTACAAATACTCCAACCACATAATTTTTGGAAGAGTTTTGAGCTATTTCCATTAAGCGGTTGATGGCGTCCTCTGTTGACTTGCCTGCTCTGAACCCATACTGATTTGGGTTCATCCCATGTTTTAACCTGTGTTCCTTTAGTTTCTTGCAAAGTATCTTTTCTTGTACTTTCCCTAGAAAATTGAGTAAGCAAATTGGACGATAGGATTTCGCTATGATAATCACCGCACTCGTTTTCCATGCATTTGGTATTTTTCCCTGCACCAGGCATTCGTTAAAAAGTTTATTTAGGCCCGGTGCACACGAGCGTCATTTCACGTCGCGTGCACGCCGAGAAACCGCGCTAGCGGCTAGGCGTACACAGGAACAGATACGGCAGTGCACACGCACCAGCGGTAACGCCGCGGTCACGCCGCGGCGACCCAGCGGTCGTTTTTCCCTGTTCTCGCCCACCACGCCGCAGGGTCGCCGCGCACGCTAGTGCGGTCTCCTAGTACATTGTGTCCAATGGAGCGGTGCACACGGGCGGCAAAACACGCTAGTGCGGCGGCAAGCATGGCAGAAAATATAGACATCGAACATTTTATCGGTGAAATTGAGACTCATCCAGAAATTTGGGACATCGCGTCAGAAAATTATCATGACCGAGTAGTGTTGCAAACTGAAAAAAAATATGTTTTTTTTCTAAATTTGGTTTTTTTTCCCAGAAAACAATATATTTGATAAATTTATTATTGTTTATTTTATTTTTATTATTGCAGCTATATCGATCCTTTTTTCAGGATGTAGCCTCTTTAAGCCTAATGAGCTATATATTAGAATTTAAATCTACATAGTGTTGCTGTAGTTCTTTCCAGGCCGATCGATAAATTATAGTTTTATTTATGGACTTACATTTTACATGCGTGTTTTAAACCTTACTAAATCATATAATATCTTACATAATGATTAATAAATGTATCTATATAGGTAACATAATTTTTTATTCACCCTCTATGTCGGTACCACATTCACTAGTATCAGTACTACCAACACTAGTTCGGTCGGAGTCGGAATTTTCTGTTTCTTCTTCTGTCCCCTCTAGATCCATACCTTCAGAAATAGTTACATTTTCTTTTACTGGTTTTATTGCATGCAATTTTAAATTGTGAGCAAAGTACAAACTGTGAATGAAGACTGCGCCGATAGTTCTGTATTACGGTCTTTTAAGTTTGAATTTAAATCTATTATCATAGAAAATAGGAGCTTTATTTGTTTTCAATCGTTGGTTTACGCCAATGGTTGCAAGGAAATTATTCATAATTACTGACAATGACTCAGTATCACTATACGCTGCGAGTTTAACAAGTATACGAATATAAGGAAAGCACAACAAGTAATAAAAAGAGGCAAAAAACAGTAGTTAAATTTCCTAATTTTTTGAAAAGATTCGCAGGTCTACAGATAAATTTGTAGGGCCTGGCAGCACTAGTTCAAATAGCGAGTAGCAATCCAAACAATAGGGAACGGGGATTCCTTCTCACGCAACCTAGCCTTTTAGGGAAGTCCCCATTCGTAAAAGAAAACTTCAGTCAATGTTACCAATATTTTTGTATTTTTTTTCCTACTGAACCAGAAAAATATAGTAGATTTAAAAGTAAGATAAGTACTTAGTATAAGCCCTAAAACAGTCATATTAAACGATAAATGCCTTAAAAATCTGAAATTTAGTAGTTATAGGGAAAAAAACATGTCCCAGAAAAAAATCATGTTTTTTTTTCCACAGTTTTTTTTTCATGTTTTTTTTGTCCACGTCAGAAAAAAACTGTTTTTTTACAACACTATGACCGAGTCAAGAAGAGAGGAGCATGGACCAGCATATGAAGGACATTCATTGAGGATTCGAGGAAAAGGACGCCAAAGGCAAAAATGAAATATGTAAGTAAAATATTTCGAATTTATTATAAATCCTTACATAAAGTGTTTTTCAATCTAGATTTTAAATGTCATAAATACAATATTTATGCTAAATTGCTGTTACATAAACAGAAGTTCTCAAATAAAATTCCTTTGCCAGGGTAAGCTGCCAACATCGGAAACAAAATAATCAGCTATTATGTTTCTGCTTGGATTGACTGCTTAATAGTTCCTCTTGTTGGAACTGAAGCGTCCTTTCCGATATCGACGAAACCTTCTATACTCATTTCACCTTGAATGTTGTACCCATCTCTCGTTCTTACAAAATTATGAAGCGAACAACACGTCTTTATTAATAGGATAGATAAATCCAGATTTACATTAATTACTTTATGAAATATTTTCCATTTATTGGCTAGAATGCCAAATGTACTTTCTATATTTCTCCTGGCGCGTGACAATCTGTAGTTGAAAATCCTTTTTTGTCCGATAAAACTTTAGCACTGTAAGGCCTCATTATATTTGGTGAAAGGGAAAATGCTTCATCACCAACAAAATCGAAGGGCATTTTTGGACCTGCATTGCCCGGCAGAGGTTGTCCTCTTGGAATGTTCATTTCATTATTTTCAAGCTTCTGATGAAAGGAAGTTCTTTGGAATATACAACTGTCCGATTTCTTTCCGAAAGCTCCAACGTCAATGTAAATGAACTTGTGATTTGAGTCCGCAATAGCTAGCAATACAACTGAAAAATAATTCTTATAATTATGAAAGAGAGATCCACTCATCCTTGGTTTTTTTATTCTCACATGCTTTCCATCAATGGCTCCTAAGCAGTTAGGAAATTGGCAATATGTTTGAAAACCTTCAGAAATTTCTCTCCACCGCTCTTCTGTTAATTTTGGAAATGATTCTGCAAGTAAACATTCCCAAATAGCGCTGCAAACCTTCCTCAAAATCTTTCCAATTGTCGTGTGTCCAATTCTGTATGAAAGATGTATATCAATCTGATCACATCCACTGCCCAACAAAAGAGTAAATAAACTTGTAAATATTTTAGACTTGGATATTTTGTGACAAATTTGTTTTTGAAAAGTTATAAATCCAGCCTGAAATTGTACAATAAACAAAAATAAAAGTAGATTTCTAGCTTGATAAACAAAACACTAGAAGTGGAAGTTTAAGAATAAAAGAGTACTGAGGCACATTTGAACACTACCTATGACATAACAGTTTGAAAAGGGGCGTACATTAATTTCGTGAGGTGTTTTTCCGGAATTCCGGACCCCCCCCCCCCTGTAAAATGACGTGAGATTTTGGCGGAGACCTCTCCCCCTTACGAATGGACCTCGCAACTTATGAGACCTTTTTTTTTAGGCCATTTAGGTCATTTGTGGATTTTTTTTTTTTAGTAATACCATTCTACAAGAATTTCAAAACCTCAGTTGAGATTTTCGTTGACCTCCCCCCCTCCCCCTCCCTTTAGTGAGGTTTCGTGAGATTTCGCGAGATTTCGCCGGAATCCCCCCTCCCCCTATTTCACCCCACGTAATTAATGGACGCCCCCAAAGATGCTATTCTTGATGTAAGAATGAGATTATAAGAATTTTTAAGCTTGTAAAAACATAAATAATGTAAATACGTATTTTTTTTTTTTTTTTCAGGCAGCAAATTAATCGCTAGATGGAAAAACATCAGAGATAACTTTCTGAAAAGCCTGAAGAAAAAAGTCAAATCTGGGCAGTCTGCTGAAAAGCCAACAAGAAGATATATCTATGCGCGCCAATTATCATTTCTTCGAGCTGCTGGCGCTACGTGTGAGACCCAGTCCAGTTTAGAAGAAGGAAACGAGGGAGAAGATGCAGAACTACAAGAGGAAGGAGCACATATAAATGAGCCGAAGCCAGAGGTGTCAGAAACATATCCTTCAAGAAAGCGTAAGCGAGATGTTGAGTCAGCTTTGATAAATTTTATGAACACTCCGATTCCTTCCGCAGCTATTCCAGAACTCAATAATCCCGACCGAGCTTTTTTTGAAAGCATTCTTCCATCCATCAGTACGTTTGACGAGGACCAGAAGTTAGAATTTCGTTGCGAAATTTTGAATTTGGCTAAGCGAATGAGGATGGCCTCACGGCAGAATTTACAAACGCCTCACTCCTCCACATATCTACCTCAGTCTTCTCCCCACACTTATCTACCTCAGACTTCTCACTGTACCTATGTACCTCAGCCTTCTTCCCACGCCTATCTACCTCAGTCTTCTCCTCACGCCTATCAACCTCATAGGTTAGTTCCTCCAGCACAATCTCCTTCCCAGTTTGCACCTACACCTCACTCTTCCAAGAATTTACATCCGCCTCCAGCGAAGTCCTCTCCTCAATTTTTAACAGAACTCCATATACGTCACCCCTCTTCTCCTGCAAGTACCGCTGTCAAGCCAATATCTCCCAATGACTCATCTCGAATTTCCTACAGGTTCAGTTATGAAGATGATGCTATTGATTTAGAGTATTAATGGTCGAATCATTTTTAAATTTAATAATCGGCCACTAGATACTGCACATATACATATTGTTAATTCCGTGTGATTAAAAATTTTCTATTTTTTAATATACAGTAAAGATAATTTTTAATCTCAATAATCTGTTTATCTCAATTATTTTAATTCTTACTCCATAAAAGTAAACACAATAATAATAAAGTATAAGGATTCACTTACCTCAGAGTCACAGCCAGCATTTCTAGGGGTGGTATGGAGAGCCTGATACACGTGTCCTGGGACTTAATTTTATCCGTAATTTTTACAGCAAGCTCATCAAAAGACTGAACGCTCATACGAAAGTAATTAAAAAACTTTTCTTCATTTTCTCGTAAATCCGCAAATGATGTATAAAATCTGCCCCTTGTTAACCGTAAATCGGTGTACGGATGTACCCAATAACGTCTATCCTGTGTCCTTAATAAGTGATTTTTAAAGAAAAAGTACGCAAAAATTACCCGCTTCTTATTATACATGTCCATCGTTGTCAGTGGGACGCCTACTGCCGCCTGCTACGTGTGCATCGGATGTGGCGTGCACGCGGCGTGCACACGGCGTGCACGCGACGTTAAATGACGCTCGTGTGCACCGGGCCTTAAGGTTGGCACCAGTTGGACGACCAGCTCCTGGAGGACCTCTGCCGGTATCCTATCAGGTCCAGGTGCTTTTCTTTTTGGAAGGGAAAATATTGCCTCTACTATCTCTTCATCTGATATGACGCATTTTTGATGTTCACTCTCGTAGGGATCCCACATTTTTTGACGCAGTTCACTTTGCCGAACGGTCTCGTTTTCCGTACTATCATCTGGAAGTAGCACGTCAAGTAGCTCCCGTGCAGTTTCCATCCAGTTGGTGGTCATAGATCCATCCAGTTTTCTTACTGTAGACAAGGTTGTAGGTGGCCTAATTTTGCCAGCGGCAATCATGTAAGGGATGCCCCATGGGCCTGATCTCGTATTTTGTCTGACGAAGGCTTCCCAGCTTTTTTGTTTTGTCTTCAGCAACAGATCCTTGAACTCTTGCTTTTTATTCCTATATCTATCTAGAAGAGTCTGTCTCTCTTCTGTTATGAGGCAACGTTGATATGCTTTTCTTGCCTTCCTCATTGTGACTCGTAGTTTCTGCAATCTTTCTGTCCATGGTTTGTCTTTTAATCCCGTTGTTTTCTTTAGTGGAATTGCAGTTCTCATTGCGTCTTGGATTGCTCGAATTGTTTCTTTCGTAGCCTTGTCCACATCAAAATCTTTATCTTCGACTTGGGGAGAAATAAAGCAACTCCTCAACCTTGGCCAGTTGGCTTTGCTGATGTCATATCGCCGTTGAATATTGGTACAGGCGCCTTCGCGCGCACCGTCCCGCAGTCTTCCCAGTTCGAACATTATTAGATTGTGATCACTGGTGGTTTGGTTCTCAATCACCTTCCACCCGCTTACTAGGTTTCCTGCTCTTCGATTTGCTAAAGTTATATCTATGTTCGATTTGGCACCTGCTCGGTCACTGAACGTGTATGGATTGTTTGGCTCGTTTTTGACATACAGCTGTAATTCTCCAATCAGCTCGAGTAACTTTTCTCCTCGTGCGTCTGTACGACCGCTGTGCCAGAGTGCAGATTTGGCATTTGCATCGGCAACTATCACCGTAGGGCTGTCGCCTATGGCTGTACATATTTCCCTAATCTTGCAAAGATAGGGATCAATATCGTCTCTGTATTGAAAGTACATGTTAACGAGGACTACGTTTGCCCATTGCGTACCTAACTCCACACACGCCGTATGTTCATCGCAGAATTGTGTTATTTTTGTGACTGTGATCTGCTTATTGAAGACTATGATGGCACTCATAGGTTTTTTCCCTGTCGAGATAATCTGAGACGTCACTGGCATGTGTGGGATTTTCCCTTCACTGGAATGGGGCTCTTGAAGACAGAGGATATCTATTTGCATTTCCTCAGCTAGTTTACTCACTTCATGCAAAACCAGACTGGTTCTCCTGCAGTTTAATTGTGCGATCTTAATTATCTCTGCTCCCCTGCTCATGGATGTCGAGTATGGATACTGCACTGTGGCCACGGCTGTCTCGAGTCAAGCATTATTCTTCCATGAGTCATCACAAAATGACGATAAATTTGATCTGGATCAAAGATTTCATTCCGTCTGTCAAATACTTGCTTGACTATAGTGAGTAACTGGGCTGAGTTAGTAGGTATATTGTTTATCTTAAGTTGAATACGATCAATTGGAAAAGGAGCAGCATGTCGACATCTGTCAGAAGGTCCAGTTTGACACGCGTGCTCCTTAAGGCCTCGTATCCACTTGAGCACACTCAGGCGAATGAGCCGCTCATTCATTTGAGCGCGCTCGTTCGAGCGTGCTCAAGGGAAAAGAAATTTTGGTCGAACTATAAAGTGAGCGTCATACCCAGAAAGGTTGTGAAAGAAAATGGGTAAGTACATTGGATTTTTAAACTGCAAATTGCAGTCATTATGTGCAGCCCCCCTAAATTTACCTGTGATATGACAATGATCGCGGACCTTGACAGTCCCCGGTTCAATGTCTTTCTCACAGATATGGCACACCGTATTTTATCGACTTCCTTGGCAAGCACAACAAGTTGTTCCACAAGCCATTTCTCGGGATTTACACCCGAGTAGGAGTCGAAACGCGACAGACTAGGCACGTCTGGACAAACGACCTGGTATGCGGCAGCGAAAGGGACATGTTTCTGGACTCTAGTAGAGTGAGAGGCATTGGGTGGAGGACTGCATGAATCATAAGGCTCTAATAAACTTTCAAAGTCCGCGTAAACGACAACGGGTACACGCTATTGGTGCACAAAATCCTTAAACTTTAAGGTTTTATCGTCGTCGCCGGGTAAATCAACTCTTACTGGTTTAACCCTTGAGCAATCGATTTCATGGCGTTCCAAGACATCTTTGCTTTATGCAATGTTGCAGACATCTGTCACAAATAAATATTGCATGTTCATGCTTGGATAATGAAGATCTAACTAATGCCGACAAGTTGTGAATCCAACAATAATGGAATTTTCCAGTACCGTCAGTAATCAACAACATGTTTATGTGTTTACCGCGTTTGTCTGCAGTGTGGTGGAGGCCCCGGAAACTACATCTTTACCATTATCTACATCCAGACCGAAAACATTTACTGACTAGTCTGGATTTTGCCTCTCGAATTTGGAAATGTCTGAGAGTTTTACCGGAAACTCAATACCTGAAAAATCGAAACGGTGGTTGGCGAAGGCTTATCTATAATTTTCAACGCGATCTCCGTGTTTCTTAAACACCCCTACTTCAGCAGCAAGAAGGGACCATAGAAAGCATAAGTCATCGTCTCTGTTTTCCACATTGACAACGGCTTTCTTTCTACGGATATCAGCTGGCAGAGCAACATAGGAAGACCCACGATAGAATGGTTCGAATTTAGAAATGTTGATGTCGAGGGAGATGATTCTATCGAGAGTTTTGCCGCTGTCCGTTTCTTGAAACTCACACAATTTTACATTGAGCTCCGACTTCACATAGTTTTTATACCAATCAGACAGGGATGTGCTGCGCGTGACTTCACGCATTTTAGTAAAAAAACACATACGGGCGGTTTTGAAAGCGGTTTCCTTCTGAATTTTGTATGTTGTAATCAGCCCCACCTGAACTTTTACGGACGGGGAGGACTGACTATCAACAATTTCACGAAGTTTTTCAGTTATAAGATCATGGCAAGCATCAAAGTATTTAATAGGATCAATATAATTAATGAATTTAGAATGGTACCGGTATAAATTCTACGTTCAAAAGCACTTTCCCGGTCTTCAAGGATCAAGCGCGCTGCTGGCAACTCACCCCCAGTTGCTGCATCGTTGTGGCTGCTTGACGGTAATGAACTATCACTAAGAGCTGCTGGGTGACTGCTGCTGGATGCCGGGGTCGGCTGCCATGTCGATGTGCTAGCGACAGGCTGGCGTGGTGCCGGGGTCGGCCGCCATTTCGATGTGCTGGCGACAGGCTGGCGTGATGCCGGTGTGGGGTGCCACGATGACGTGCTGGCGAAAGGCTGGTGTGAAGCAGGGGTCGGTTGCGATGTCGATGTGCTAGCACCGGGCTGGCGTGATGCTGGGGTCGGCCGCCACGATGACGTGGTAGTGACGGGTCGACGAGGAGCAGCGATAGGCATGCCAGGACCTGCTGCCGTGGCCGGCGTTTCCCAGGGTCGCCACAGTGGTGGTGGGGCAGGATCATTCCTATTGACGGCGGCAGGTTCATTTGCGGCCGACCCCTGTATGCCGGAACCTGAAACAGAAAAAAAGGAAAATTTTAGTAACATTGAAAAATAAATAAATATGTAAATAAACAAATAATTGAAAGAAGTTGTATTGACTTACTAGTAACTCTATGGTTCCGGTGTGTAGGCGAATCTCCTGCTTGCATCGGTGGTGTAGAAACATATTGTACCAGAGATTGCGCCGGTATTATCCATCCCTGTGATGATGGTGTCGGTGGTACACTGGATGATGGCAAGCTTTCAAATGAATGAGTGCACAGTACCATCTAAGCTCCACTGTGATGAATCTGAAACAGAACAAGAAAAAAAAAATATTTAGTAATATGAAAGAAAAACCAAATTATGTAATATAAAAAAAAATATTTTGCACTTACCATTAGAAGTTGGTTGTTGTCGTTTGGGGTTAGACAGTAATGGAGTCCCATCGCGTTTATTACGCTGCTGACTAGAAGTCGCTTCCATATCTGAAACATAAAAAACAAAATGTATATCAGTATCAAAATAAACATGGAACAGCATTAATAAAACCGATAAATATACAACTTCTATGACTGACATACCTTCAAAGCTGATCATTTCGAAATCGCCACATTCTGCAGACAGAAAAAAATGAAATAGAAAAAAATATATAACTTTATAAAAAATAATTACAAGTTAAAAATTAAAATGCTTACCACCAATTAGTTCATTGGTTGCAGTATTCAGAAGTTCATCAATTCCTGCAAAAAAAGAAAATAAACCAATGATATAGCGGCAAAACTAGCAACACCTAACTGTATAATGATTAATGAGCAATCACTAAAAAATTCATACCATAATCATCAAGTTGGCTTAACTCCAAAAGTGCCGCCATATCTGTGAAAGAAAACATAATATATAGTATACATTTAAGATGATAATATATTGTATGCTATTTAAGAAAATGTGAACATTTTACACAAGTGTTATTGAACATACCTTGGTAGTTGATGAGATCTTCTGACATGGTTACTGGTATTCAGAAGAGCGAGAGAGAGAGAACCTTACTTATCGAACTGCGGGCCAGAAGTGATTCACGGATGGCTGACGCAGGCTTCTTATACCTCTCGACCGGGCAGGCGGAACATGTTCAGACCGGTCGTACAAGCAATGACCGTTGCGCGCTGCGCGCGGCTTCATGAGGTTGGGAGTGGCTAAGTGGTCTAACAAAAGAACAATAGAAGGGGCAGCTGCTTCGCATCTGTGGGGAAAGGTGGATGACGATTAGTGAGATCACTTGACATATCAATTGAACAATAAATGGACGCAGTCATGATTGAGATGATGTCCAGAAGTGGACAGTTGATCTAAGAATATACCATAGATCCTTGCATTACATTACTATGAATAGAAACCCTCTCAACTCAAACTGTGTGTAGTCTCAGTGTCGGAGTATTAAATGTAGAATGAATAAACGCAAAGACCGCCTGCTTCATACATTGGGGTGGCTGTGATTACTTTTTAGAGTGGTTCGCTTGACATATCAATTGAACAATAAATGGACGCAGTCATGATTGAGATGACGTCCATAAGTGAGCTATGAATAGAAACCCTTTCAACTCAAACTGTGGGTAGTGTCAGTGTCGGAGTATTAACTGTAGAATGAATAAACGCAAAGGCCACATGCTTCATACATTGGGGCGGCTGTGATTACTTTTTAGAGTGGATCGCTTGACATATCAATTGAACAATAAATGGATGCAGTCATGATTGAGATGACGTCCATAAGTGGGCTATGAATAGAAACCCTCTCAACTCAAACTGTGGGTAGTGTCGGAGTATTAAATGTAGAATGAATAAACGCAAAGACCGCCTGCTTCATACATTGGGGTGGCTGTGTTTACTTTTTAGAGTGGTTCGCTTGACATATCACGATATAAACATTTTTTTTTCTCGCTTTATGCCAAGAGAAGAAATTAAAAGCTTAATATTACGCGAAATGAAGTTGCGTCTTAGGGTCGTGCGGCGGGGTGGGCTCGAGTGGTGATGACAAAAGGGGGCATTGTGTGAGAATGGACCCTCCTTGAATTTTGATAGGGGCGCAACCTCTGGCTCAGCGAACAAAATTTATGATCAGCTATCAGAAGTAGCAGTTTTTTAAAAAGTATTTTTAGGTAATTAGAAAGCTCAGTTTTTTTTTACAACCAACGCTATATAAATTTTATTATCGTACCGAGTGTGATTGGGGTAGAAATGACGTGCTTAATATTACGTTAAATGAGCTTTCAGAAATGTGTTTCGGGGTATGTTTAAAGGCATTAATTCTTAACTTAAGAAAGAAACGTCATTGGTTTAAATCGTATTTTACTAAGCGCTCAATATAGAGTATATTTTTTTATTCCCGTCCATATATATAGTCGAATGCCGTCAAACAACGATCGCTGGTTCGAATCCCCCCGTCCGTGCATCCATATTCTGGTTTCCCAAAATAACTCCAGGTGAATATAGTGATTCTCTGACCACGCATTTAGGAGGGCTCTGGTTCGATTCCCCGTCTGAGCATCCATATTCTGGTTCACTCCAGGTCGCCGTTTCCTTTCCCCCCGCCTCTAATGACAACGAGGTGTAACGCCATACAGGCACGCTATGACCATGCATCTAGGAGGGCTCTGGTTCGAACCCCCGTCTGAGCAACCATATTCTCGTTTTCCTCAAATCACTCCAGGCGAATATGGCCTGGCAAAAGAGCAATAGAATCGGCAGCTGGTACTAGGGTGGTGAAGCTAAGGTTAGTGTAGGAGAGGGGGAGGGAAGGGGGAGGGGAAGTGGGCGCGGTCAAGGACAATAGGGGTGTAATTGAGGTTAGTCAAGTGGCCCTCAAGTCAAGTGGTTAGTCAAGTGGGAGGGGGGATAACAATAGAGGTGTGAAAATGATTGACAGGTGGGAGGAGGAGAACAATAGAATGATACAATGTATCCAATTCTTTTGTGTGGGCTCACTCCGCCCTTTTATAAATACTTTTGCAGAGTATATATGTAGATGTAGAATAGACTGAAGGGCGACGTCTATGTTGTCGATTTCAGGTGGGTCAGTTAGATTAGTCTGCAGGTGCTCCTGAGAACTACTTCTTTTCCAAATGTTTATAAACGATTTCGGTGACAACGTTAATTGCAGGATACGACTTTTTGCTGATGATATGATGCACTTAGGGTGAGTCCATAAACTACGTACCTCCATTTTGGCCTCCTGTGAAAACCCCCCCCCCCAAGTAGTCCGACGTGGCATTTGCCTCTAATTTCCCCCCCCCCCCCCCCCACGTAGCACGTAGCTTGTTTTCCATTTCGATTCCAGAAGACATTTTGTATTGTTTTCTCTTGTCAGACTATTGTAAATTTCATACGGAGATAATTAAATATTCACATGCCGTTGTGTGTTCTGAACCTCATTTTAACCGTGAAAAATAGTATGAATGGAAAGCTACGTGGCTTAGCTTGGAACCCTCGCCCTCCTCCACGCAGGGCAGCGTAGTCTTTTAGCCAAACCTCCCTCCCCTAGACCGCGCCACGTAGTTTATGGACGCTCCGTTATCTATAGGGAAGTGGGGTGCTCTGACGATTGCTTAGAAATTGAGCGCGATCTGAAGGTTATTTCGGAATGGTGCCACAAATGGCAGATTAGACTTAGCTGCAAAAAGTACAAGACAATGAAAATCTTATATATACATAAAAATAGACGTGTTTTTTCCTATATTTCAGTTTTCAGCCACCACTACCTAGCACAGATCACTGATGTTTGTGGGTGGAAGTAGCATGGAGTTTCCTGTCGTGCACAACGATGGCCGAATGCCGATAGCTGTGGGGATGCGGGAGATAAAATGATTAAAGTTGGTCAGAGCAGGGGCGTTTTCATATTTCGACCAAAAATTCGTATCTCCGTATACTTCTCTTTCCTGCCACAACTACATAACATAGTCCTTTGGTGTTTGTGTGTGGTAGTAGAATCGTCTTTCCTGTCGTGCACTATGGTTGTTAGATGTCGGTAGCTATGGGGGTGTGGGAGATATGGGGGTTGAAAGTGGTCGACCTGTGGCAATTTCATACTTCTGCCAAAGACAAAAGTGTCATGGTGTATCACTTTTCAGCGAAAACTATAGATCACAGATAACTGGCGTTTGTGTGTAGTAGTAGCACAGAGTCACCTTTCGATCACAACAGCGTCCGAATTTCAGAAACTGTGGTACTGTGGTAGATATGGTGGTTGTAAGTGGCCGACCAAGGATATTTTCGTATTTCGACTGTCTCTGCATATGTCACTTTTCTGCCACAACTACATAGCATAGAACATTGGTGTTTGTGTTTGGTAGTAGAATCGTATCTCATGTAGTGCACTATGGTTGTTAGATGTCGGTAGCTATGGGGGTGTGGGAGAAATGGGGGTTGAAAGTGGTCGACCTGTGGCAATTTCATTCTTCTGCCAAAGACAAAAGTGTCATGGTGTATCACTTTTCAGCGAAAACTATAGATCACAGATAACTGGCGTTTGTGTGTAGTAGTAGCACAGAGTCACCTTTCGATCACAACAGCGGCCGAATTTCAGAAACTGTGGTACTGTGGTCGATATGGTGGTTGTAAGTGGCCGACCAAGGATATTTTCGTATTTCGACTGTCTCCGCATATGTCACTTTTCTGCCACAACTACATAGCATAGAGCATTGGTGTTTGTGTTTGGTAGTAGAATCGTATCTCATGTAGTGCACTATGGTTGTTAGATGTCGGTAGATATGGGGGTGTGGGAGAAATGGGGGTTGAAAGTGGTCGACCTGTGGCAATTTCATTCTTCTGCCAAAGACAAAAGTGTCTTGGTGTATCACTTTTCAGCGAAAACTATAGATCACAGATAACTGGTGTTTGTGTGTAGTAGTAGCACAGAGTCACCTTTCGATCACAACAGCGGCCGAATTTCAGAAACTGTGCTACTGTGGTAGATATGGTGGTTATAAGTGGCCGACCAAGGATATTTTCGTATTTCGACTGTCTCCGCATATGTCACTTTTCTGCCACAACTACATAGCATAGAGCATTGGTGTTTGTGTTTGGTAGTAGAATCCTATCTCATGTAGTGCACTTTGGTTGATAGATTTCGGTAGCTATGGGGGTGTGGGAGATATGGGGGTTGAAAGTGGTCGTCCTGTGGCAATTTCATATTTTTGCGAAAGACAAAAGTGTCATGGTGTATCACTTTTCAGCGAAAACTATCGATCACAGATCTCTGGCGTTTGTGTGTGGTAGTAACACAGTCACCTTTCGATCACAACAGCGGCCGAATTTCAGAAACTGTGGTTGTGTGGGAAATATGGTGGTTGTAAGTGGCCGACCAAGGATATTTTCGTATTTCGACGAAAGGCATGTGTCTCCGCAGATTTCACTTTTCTGCCACGACTACATAGCATAGAGCATTGGTGTTTATGTGTGGTAGTAGAATCGTGTCTGTTGTCGTGCACTATGGTTGTTAGATGTCTGTAGCTATGGGGGTGTGGAAGATATGGGGGAAGAAAATGGTCGACCTGCGGCAATTTGATATTTCTGCCAAAGACGCAAGTGTCACGGTGTATCAATTATAAGTGAAAAGTATCAATCGCAGATCACTGGCGTTTGTGTGTGGTAGTAACACAGAGTCTCCCATAGATCACAGCGTTGGCCGAAATTCGGTAACTGTGGGAGTGTGTGAGATATGGTGTTTGAAATTGGTCGATCATGAATATTTTCGTATTTCATCCAAAGACTTGTGTGTATCCGTAAATTTTACTTTTCTGCCAGAACTACATCGCGCAGAAGACTGGTATTTGTGTGTGGTAATAGTATCGAGTCTCCCATCGTGCACTATGGTGGTTAGATGTCTGTAGCTGTCAATATGAATTCTTTACAATCACGAACGAAGTCGTGGGTACCAGCTAGTAAGTAACAAAAAGACTCAGTTTGTTGACGAGTACAAAGTTAAAAATTCAGTTGTTGACACGGTGGATTCCTTGAAGTATCTAGGCGTAATAGTACGAGTACAAAGCAACATGAAGTGGGCCTTCCACATAACTTCCGTCGTAGACAAAGCTAATTGTAGATTACGATTCATGGGTCGTATTTTGAGAAGTTTTAAGGCTCATACAAAGGAAACAGCGTACAAAATACTAGTGCGTCCGCATTTGGATTATTGTTGTGACGTTTGGGATCCTTATCGCAAGGGATTGATTGACACTTTAAAGAAAGTACAGAAGAGAGCCACTCAATTCGTGACTGCTAGTAACAGTCCTTACGAAGGTCACACAGATTGGGCTGGAAATGTTTGTCAGACAGACGTCATTTCGTTTGAATTTATTGGAGAACATGCGAAAGAGTGCAATGAAATTCTTCTTCCGCCTACCTATTTAAGTCGCAATGACAGGGGGGATACGATTAGAGAAATAAGATGCCGTACTAATGCTTTTATGTATTCTTTCTTTCCTCATTCTGTTCGGGATTGGAATGCATGGAATTAGGATGGGTGCTTAGCACCCTCAGCCACCCACAATATTTGTGAATTGCAGAGTATAGATGTAGATGTAGAGTTACAGAAAACGTGGCAATATACTTCTTGATTTGTTTCATTACGTTTTTGAATTATTCATAGCAAAATATGTGTTATATGCATGCAGGTACGGACATTTTCAAAGGTTGAAAATTCCAGTTTTTACGCTCTAAAGATTTTCGGTGTCTTGTCTGCGTGTCTAGCATCACAGATTCGAATTCGTTTCGGTGAAATCTGATGCAGGCTGAAAAAATATATATAACATTCAAGGTAAATGCTATAGTTAGGAAAACCGGTTACAACAAACAAAATAATGCAAGTGTTCTTGTCCCAGTGCTGATAATTTGATATTTACCTTGGTACACGGGTCACTTCCTCTTTTCGGTCGGCAGACTGTGGATTGGTTTGCCGCAATGCTCCATCTCTCCCTCTCTTCTCTTAACCTCATCTACCTCTTCAGTTATCTGATCACATATTCTAATATTTGTCTTTCTCTACAATTCCATCTTTAGTAACAACTTAAACAATCCAGCAGGTCTTGTAATGTGATCCACCATTCTGTTTCTTCTTTTTGTGATATTCTTCCACAAACCTTTTTCCCCGCCCGTGTTTTCTAAAACCCGTACTTTATCCCTCCATTTAATTTGAACATCCTTGCATAGCATCACATTTCAAATGCTTCAATTTTTCTTTCTTTCTGGTAGTCCTATAGTCCAAGTTCATTTTAATAAGCTGGTAGACTAATATTATTGATATTGTTAACTGTTCCACATACGTAGTAACTAACATGTGATTGTGTTTGCAAATTACGGTGACTATTGATTATACTAATAGGTTGTTAAGTAGGTAACTTGTTATCAATTGCTGGTAATATTATTGATAGTATCTGGGTGACCGATCTTCACTCGGCATCTTTCGATTTAATCAAAATCCTTAGAGAAGTTTGTGAGAAATTAATTTTATCTGTTTACAAGAGTTGCTCATATAATAGTATTAGATTGGACAGATTAAATATATAGACAGTATAAAAACCTAACCTGAAGGTTGGTTGGATCCTCTATAAGGAGGTATAGTAAACCATTGGATCAGAGGTAGGACGGCCAGTTCCTTTCCTCTGGGACCTACAATTTAACGTACATTCCGAACCACAGAACGCCCCAGCGAAGTTCATATGATCAAATACAAATCTTAAAAATTCTTGCCCCCACAGGTTTTGAACACGGTATCGTAGTTAGAATTTTTTGAGAGCTAGCGCAGAAACTACTTTTTTCCGCACTAATTACATTTGAACTATCAAACCACTCCATGTTTGTTATACATTCAGTATATTTCTTTCTTACTTACATAAAATGTTTTACAATTAAACTGGTAGTATTGAATGATAAACGGTTACTGTGCAAAGTACGGCTAGTAGAAAAAACTGTTAAATCGGGTGAAAATACGGCTAGCTGCTTCCTTGGCACTTTAAGGAAAAGTGTACCCGAAAGCCGTAAAATATGTAACACGGTTGTAATTAGCGCCAAAACATACGATTACGCACATTACTGCCTATGCACTAATAGACATCTTGAGCCGTCTGTGACGTTTTTATAATCAGAATTTGGCGTGGCAGTTGTTTTCTTTACTCAGAATCCACTAAGCATCATGGAATGTTAGTAGTTATTCTGGTACAGGTTACCATTCAACCTAAACACAACAAGATTAGGCATATTGCTGACTTAGCGGCTATAGACGCCTGTGACGTTATTATAGTTAGAATTCGGTACTGTAGCCACCTTATTCACTAAAAAACCATGATACACCATTGAATATTAGTCTTCATGCAGGTGGAGGCTGCATTCAAACCTAACCACACCCTCGGCTAATACAGTTCCTTGAAAACCAACACATTCACGGTAAAGATGGCTGCTACATATTGGCTAATACCGCACATAACACGACGATTTGCATTGTATTACTCTTGTATTACCTGTTTTCTCAACTTCGCGTACACGTTTTCTTGAATCCTAATGCCTAAGGAGTGCGTTAATCACATTTTCATCCCGAAATAACTTTTTTTTTTTTTTTTTTTTTTTTAACTGGCCGTACTTTGCACAGCACCCTGATAACCACTTTTTACAATTCAGTAATATTGATGTTTGTGTTAAATACACATGCGATTAAAAAGTAAACGATGATTACATTATAACTGCTAATATTATTTTCAAAGAAGATTTGTTAAGAATTATTTTTTCAAAGCCAATTTTTAAATATCTTCTTTTTAAATGTTTTATACGGGTCAGCTAGTATACAAGGCTTCCTATGCAACAACCAAAGATAAAACAGTATACACAAAAAAAATTAAGTTTGAAAAAAGTAGCATTTGACAAATTTAGTATCTATTTTTTAAATATCTACTTTTTAAATGTTTTAAAATTAAACTGGTAGTATTTAATGATAACAAATTTTTACAATTCAGTAATATTGACGTTTGACATACGGTCAATATTATTCTCAAAGAAGTTTTGTAAAGTAAAGTATCACTTCTGACAAAGTCAATTTAAAAAAAAATCTCTCTTTTTTTAAAGAAATGTATACAAGAAATGTTCGTTTAAATTTATGAGTTCCTTGGAACCAAAGGGAAAATATTAGTAGGCTTCCTGGTACCTGAATCGTCTACGAGATGGCGTTAGAGCTGTTTTAGATATACCAAGAGCAAAAATTGTTCTTATTTTGTAAAATTGGGTTTTTGCAGGGAAGACAACTATTTATTTAAACTTAAAATGCAAAATATCATCCAAATATGAAATTTCATCCAAATTGTTGGTGCCGTTTCCGAGATCCAAAATGTATATATATTTATATCCAAAGATTGCTCGTTTAAAGATATAAGATTATTAATTGCGGTGGCGTTGGTGCCCTGGTGGCAATTTGCCTACTTACGTAATTACGATTTTTACATATTTTCACCTTAAAATCCTTCACAATTTGAGGTTTATTGCTCATTAACTCATCAGGGTTTATTTCCTTCGGTCCCTCACTCCCCTACCTAGAAATGAAAACTTTCCTACTCCCTTATGTCAGAAACTTATTGATAATTTAATGTCATGGTCACCCCTTCCCTCCCACATGCTGTTACTAAATCTTAAACCAATACTTAGCCTGGCGTCATCAGCAGCAAATGCATGCCCACAATAATCTTCATCCATCTTCTATCCTGCAATGAATGCCAAACCAAATCTTATTATTTCAGTTATTGAATGCAACCTTGGGTAATGTCAACAAACAAATCTAGCTGCCCTCATTTACACCCTCTCCAAATCCAGTTTTGATACGCGTAATGTGTGTCCCATATCATCCAACAATACTCCAACAAGGGCCATATCAAAGCTTTGCAACCCAACTCTCTTAGTTCTCCTGGTACATCTTTTCATCATCTTCTCCAAAAGATGCAATATTCGGAATCATTTTTTTACAATCTCCCCAATGTCTCCTGCCCAATTTAGCTTTCTGTCAACTAACATTCTCAGGTATTTAAATTTTATTTCTTCATCAAGAAATTTATCTTCCATTGAATAATGATACAAAATCTTTATTTTCCTATCTGGCGCTTAAACTGTAGAAGACTGATTGACGCAGCACAATTTCTAGACTTCCAAACAAACGACGACCAAAGTGAACAACGTCAGCGAAGCATCAGCAAGTTCTGAGATGAGAACAAAAAGGCGTCTATAAATGGCTAAATGCCAAATAATAATAATAAAATGTTGCACCTCATTTTCGTTGTAATCTGAACGGGATGTGCGGGGACTTTCGACCTGCTCAGGTTGGCAGCACTGCCTCGACAGAGGGCAACGCAGCAGGTGGGTGGTTGGCACTTTGGGCGCCGTAATTGCATTTCCCGGCGTCAAATTGTGTGGACGCGACGTCAAAGGCTGAGTGCACGGCGGCTAAAAGAATATCTCTGGAGTCGAGTGGGGAGAGGGAGGCTCGAAATTGCTGCGAGTTCAATGGTCGTTTATTAGTGGCCCGGAAGAGGGCAGGCCGAGTCAGCACAGGACTCCAAGCGACGCTTCCGACAACTTTATTTTTTGCGTCTTACCATTTTCAGGATGGTACGGACGTATTCGACAGTATGGAACTCAAGCTGGTGGTTAGTAAGTAGCAGTATGGATAGATGAGGTATAAATCATAAGCGTGAATGTAAAAGTGACTTTAACTTTGGTGTTGGCCATGACCCACAGTTGTTGCATAAATGTTTATGAATTAAATTCCGTCTATTAACCACTATTTTATTAATGTTTCTTTCACCAGACGTTTTTCGCCCTTTTGGAGTGGGGCATCTTCAGTGGTGGCTATAAATATATACATATTGTTGTAAATATATCTGTATACATGATTAACTATTATATATGTATTCATTCTACAATGTTGTGTTGACTGTATACTATTATGTTTATTTTATTATTATATTATTTAGAATGAACCAACATAATAGTATACAGACATCACAACATTGTAGAATTAATACATATATAATAGTTAATAATGTATACAGATAGTATTACAACAGTATGTATATATTTATAGCCATCACTGAAGATGCCTCACTCCAAAAGGGCGAAACACGTCTGGTGAAAGAAACATTAACAAAACAGTTGTTAACAGACGGAGTTTAATTCATAAACGAAAAGTGACTTGCTGGACGGCGAAACTTTTAAGAAACTGGATGAAAAGAATTAGGGTAGGAAATTCAGTTTCTAAGCAGGTGAGCGTTAAAATGGGATTCCCAGGGGGTAGTATATCATTGCTGATCATTATTATTTTTTATTTTTTAAATGAATGAGTGGATAGTGATTTACAGTCAGAATTTACGTTGTTTGCAAATGAGATCATTTAATTTAATTGCGATGGAGGGTATTTTCTTCCCGCACACAATTTTTTTTCCCTTTTTTTGTACCCGCCTACTTTTGCCCTTTAAGAAATTTAGTTTTAAATGTTTACAGATTTTTTTTTGTTAAGTTATCACTTCCATTGGTTATTCAGTCCAATTCCTGAACCATTACCTACAAAAGAAAATTTTCCCACTTCTCTACTTTCGGGAAATCTAGTACCAGCTTGTGGTCATGGTTATATTTTACCTTCCATTCACCGCTCTTCACTCTTCCATCAATGTCTTTCCACGCCTCATCACAAATATACGCCATGTACGTTCTCAGCACTGTCTTCCAATGAATCTCATTCCACTTCTTTCATAATATCAGTAACTGATTGTGTTCTACGGTAATTTCCAGAGACAAATCTAGCAGCCCTTCTTTGCACCCCTTCCAGTTCCTGTAGTTGATACCCAAAATGTGGGATCCATACTAAGCCACGATATTCAAGCAGTGGTTTGACCGGAGCTTTGTAACCCAGTTCCCTTATCTCTCTGGTGCATCCCCTCATCACCTTCTCCAGTAAAACAGCCACTTTCAAACATTTTACCACCTCCTACTCAATCCTGCCAAATAATGTTATGTAATAGAAATGAACAGCTTTCCTCCACGCACCGAGTTTTCTCTGGACAAGGCATTCAGCTGGAGCTGGGCAGATAAACATAAAATGAACATCAATTCCAAAAGAGTCTGCTTATTAGGTACGTAGGTAAAAAATATGGGTTTTGTAGGCTGTGGAGAAATTACATTTTGTAGTTTATCACCTGGTGAGCTAAATTTAATTTATTTATTACTGCCAGGTAATTACCGCTCACTTTTCACTTATCCAAGATTGCTTAAAACGCAACATATTGTAATCTCTGTCTAACTCTTCGATCGTTCTCTCTCAAAAAAAAAAAAAAAAAAAAAAAAAAAAAAAAAAAAAAAAAAACAATTAAACATCAGGCATCTCTTAAAATATGACCCACCCTTTCTGTTAGACTCTTCCACAAACTTCTTTCCTCACCCATTATTTCCAGAATACATTCATTTCGTACTTTATTTGACCACTTAATTTTTAGCATCCTTCAAAAGCACCACATTGCAAATGGTTCGATTTGACTTCTTTCTCTTATTCCCAAAAACCGGGCATCACTTCTATACACTGCTGAACTCCACACGTAGAGTATCAAAAAGTTCTTTCTGAGACCTAGACCAATGTTTGAAAGTAAAAGATTTCTCTTTTCCAAGATACCTCTTTTCGCTAGTGATATTCTACTTCTAACAACATACCTGCTTTTGATTTTACTTCCTAAAATAAAACAATTCACTTACATCTACAATTACATCTGATACTATTTTTATACTTAATCTATTTTTTTTTTCCTTTCCGTTTCAGCCATCTATGGACTACGACTACGCAACTTCATTTCCTCTTCTGAGTTTCCTTCCTCCGTTGCCACTACTCTTTCATTCTCTCGCTCACTCTTGCTTTTTCTTCCTCTGAAAATTCCCTTCTTTTCCTGGTTGGTTTTTCTTCAGTCAGATCCTTTACCTCCGCAATTTTCCTCTGAATAATTCCCTGTCTTGGATGTTTTCTATGCTGATCCCATATCTTTTTAGATCCTGATGGACCTCCTTCATCCATGGAACTTGAGTCTTCCTGTTCTCTTGAAAGTTGAGTATTTTCTTTGCCATTCTTTCTGGTTACATTCCTTTGATATGTCCATAAAAAGCTAATCTCATTTTCATAATTGTGTATGATACCTTTTCAAACTTGTCATATAATTCTTGGTTCGAACTCAAACGGAAATTAAATTCTCTTCCTGTCACTTTTTTGGTCCCAAGATTTTCCTTAGAAACTTCCTTTCTTTCTTTTCTATTTCCGTCAGTCCCTTTCTGGCTAGTGTTTCTGCTGTGTATAAACATTCTGGCTTCACTACTGTACTATAGTGCTTGTATTTCGCCTGATGAGAGAGTAATTTTGATTTGTATGTTTTTGACAAACCCTGAAAGCTGTTTCCATCTTTCTCGCCCTATCTTCAACTGCAGCCTTTTCATTAACATTGGGAGTTAAAATTTAACCAAGGTATTTGAACTTCTGTGTTCTTTTAATATCACCATATTTAGTTTTCATTGTCCATGTCTGGTCTTTTGCATCTAAGTTCATGTATTCCGTTTTCTCAAACGATATTTGTAGTCCTGCTTTCTCAGCTGTTTCCTTCAAGACATCTATCTGTTTGATTGCAGTCTCCAGATCTCTTTCAAAGAACACAATGTCATCCGCAAAAGCGAGACATTCAAATGACAAGCCATTCTTTTGGTGTCCTAGTCTAATTCCGTTTAGGATGTTCAACTGACACATCACTTTCCGCCATTCCCTGATGACCTTTTCCAAGACGCAGTTGAACAATAGCGGGGATAGTCCGTCACCTTGCCTTACTCCAGTTTTGATCTCAACGGGATCAGATATTTCTCCTAAAAACTTAACTTGGGACCGGGTGTTCTTTAAAGTTTGCTGTATTAGTGATGTTGTCTTATTGTCTTTTCCGAATTCTACAAGTTTCAAAAGCTTTATTAGTATATCTCTGTCTACAGAATCATACGCTTTTTTGAAGACCACAAAACTCATAATCGCCTTTTTATCCCCTGCTAATGCCTTCGTTTTCATCAAAGTCTTGATAGTGAAGATCTGTTCCGCACTTGATCGTCCTTTCCTAAATCCTGCCTCATATTCTCCTACTTGTCGATCAATGTGGTTCTCCATTCTTCGCTGCAGTGCTGTGGGGCTTTGGAGCTTGGGCTGGCAACCGGCAGTGGCGGAGTTTAATTTATTGCTACTATTTTTGACACATTTCTTGTCTTTTGTCTTGCTTTGGTTTATATTTATTCCAAATTCTTCCATCAGTGTTTCGTTTACGACATTCGGTAATTGCTCAATATTATCTACTAACAGAACAATGTCATCAGCAAATAGCAGCTTTCTGTTTGTTTCTCCTTGAACTCTTCCAGTATCCTCTGCATCTCCCTTCTGTAGTCCACTGAATCCCATTCCAGCTCCTTTATCATATCCATTACTGACTGGTACTGCGGTAATTTTCACAAACAAATCTAGATGCCCTTCTTTGCACACCCTACAACTCCTGTATTTCATACACAAAATGTGGGTCCCAAACTATATTATTATATTCAAGCAATGTTCTGACCAAAGTTTTGTAATCCAGTTCCCTTACTTCTCTGGTACACCTCTTCTTCACTCTCTTCAATAAGGGAAGGATTTTGTAACCTTTTCCTACCACCTGTTGTAACAGCCCTCAAACCTAAACTGTAACTGGAATTGTATTTTATGATGCATTTGTAGCAAGCTAGAGCGTGATTGAAAATGGTTTTGTATATTTGTCTTGTATTTTATTGTAAATCAGTGTAAATGGATTTTGTTTTATGAAAAGAAATTATATAAATACGATTCAATATGTTTAAGGACAGAACTATGTAAGAGAATTAGCCTACTTAAATGTTTGTAATTGTAAGTACTAAGGTGAGCCACGATGTTGAAAGGACGATTTACTACAGTTTTAAATGATCTATGTGGATAATTTTGTGTTTCAGTATCTTTAGTTTTCATTTCTAAGCATTTTGTAACGATTATAAATGATTATGTATTAATTCTGTTTGTTTTTAATATGTTTTCAATTGTTTAAGTTTTGTTAACGTTCGAGAAATATCTGTCGGAAGCCTTTGTAGTGTTCTAGAACTTATATCATACGATCAGCAGAGACTAAGAGACAGTTTTTGACAGAGTTTTACAGAGACAGTTTACGTCGGCCAAGGACAGTGTTGAAAGAACAGTTTTGGTAGCATTGTCTCTGGAAGAAGTGTCGACTATAATCATAGGAGTGTTGTGTTTATATGTGAACTACATTTTGAAGGCTGATGTATTACTAGCAATAAAACAAGATTTGAAACTGGATCGTGGACTAATTATTTTTTCTATGTAATTAAAACCACGAACAATCTAATACTGTCCAACGTGTCTTGCCCAGTTGAGTTTACTGTCAAATATAACAACAATGTATTTACATTTCAAGTCTTCAACAAACAGATCCTTCCTCACCCTACAGAACCTTCAGTTTTTAATTGTGTACCTAATAAGCTTCTTTGCATTTATCTTCATCCCGTGTTTACCTTCTCCAGGTCACCGTGCAGCTGTTCAGAGTCTTCTACCGTTTAGATCCTATTGTATTGAGTTATGTCATCCGAAAACAACATAACTTCTAATAGTAAACCATCATCACAATCATTCGTTAGAGTGACGAATAGCACTGATCCCAATACACTACGCTGTGTCATTACAATTCTCACTTTCCCTTCTTTTGACACTACATTTCCTACCCATATTTTTGCTTTCCACCTTTAAAACATTCATCGTCTCCAATGGTTTTTACCTTATTCACTACCGTTTTATTTCTAGTGTTACACTATCGACTTGGCCTCCTCTGTCTATTTTACCAGTATATCTAGTCCAGGGGCTTAGATTCATACCAATGTTCATGCCTGAAGCCATGTTGTCGATTTGAAAACCATCACAGACATTTCTGAGATCGTTGTATATTATTATCTCCTTCATTTTGCGTATCACTGATGCCAATCTAAACGGCCTGTACTCCTACAAATTTTAATACATTGTAGTGATATTATTTACACTGGCCCATCTGTGCTTTTTTTTAAATCTTTCTTAACTAGTCCACAATTTCCTTAGGGTCCCATACAAATTTTTAGTTTGCTCAATAATACTAATACTAGTGTAAGCCCGTATCGTCACGGGTCTAGAATAGTTCCAGTTTCTACGATCTGATCTGGCCAAGTATAAGTTTGACCAGTGTTTCACCCTTAGAATTAATAAAATCTCTTGAGCTTGAAGAACTCAGAAGCATTAATAGGGGTAGGTGTTAAACACGGACAGGAACGATCGCACTATCGTGTAACAGTTTCAAAGGTCATACACTCGAACTTGCTTAAATACGAACTTGACTTGTATTTAACCATTAAAGTTCATTCTGCAATTTTTAAAAAAAATCCTGTTTACTTTGAAAGCATCACGTTGTTTATTATTTAGACTGGGCAAACACTCATAATGTAAACATTGGTTAGAGTATCCGTGACGGTCAGAGAACTTAATACACATTCCAAATAATTAATTTGAGCACTCCGCAGAAATGAGTTGCCAGAATAGAAAATGAATATATATTTTATTTTTATTTGCTTAACGTCTCTTTAACATCGAGGTCTTTAGAGACGGGAAAGGATGGGGGGCAAGGATGGAGGCAAGGAATGGGAAGGAATTCGGCCATGGCCTTTTGAAGGAAGCATCCCGGCATTTGCCTGGAGTGATTGGGGGAACCATGGAAAACCCAAATCTGGATGCCCGGACGGGGATTCGAACCGCCGTCCTCCCGAATGCGAGGTCAGAACGCTAGCCGTTACACCACCACACTCGGTAATATGAATAAAGAACAATAACGAAAGTGGTCAGTAAAGTGCCTAAACAGCAAATAAACCGTAGTGCATAAATTTTGGTCAAGCAACAACATTAGTGAAAGTTGTAACTGAACTGAAATTTATCCTAAGCCGAAATGACAATTGGCATTGGTGGTTACAGCAGAGACTATGAGTAATCTATTTTTTTATAAAGTTTTTTTAAGTTGCTTTAATTAGTAATTACTGAAAAGCAGATCCACGTTTTTTCAGCCGCAAAATTTATTAAATTTTTTTTAACTATAAAAAACTGTGAAAAACAAACTTAATGGATGTATTATGCCGATTAATTTGGTAGCAGTTGCTTGGTTATTAAATTGTAGATATAATCACGAATTCCTTCTAATGGTATCTCTGGTCGCTGTTTTGTGAGCGAAGGCTGACACGTGACACCGTTCTCCAGCCAATAGCTATCGAGGTGAGTGGGAGACCTTACGAAATTATATAGCAGATATGGAGAAGTTCTTCATCGCTAGATGGTGGGTCCTAATGGTATCATTGAATCAGTACCTCAATAACTCTACCATTTTCAAGTCCTCAGTAGCTTCTTCTCCATACTTATCTTCTTTCCTTTCTCCTCAGGTTTCAACTTTTTATTTTTATTTTTTCTCTCTCATTAGTCCCAAGATTGGTTTGTCGCAATCGTCCATCCCTTCCTATCTTGCACTGACCTCTTCATCTGAACATCCCCTTTACAACCCACTTCCTCAATTATCTAACAATTTAGCCAGTCCAGAATTTCTTAAAATGTGACACACCATCCTGTCTCCTCACTTTCCTCATCCAATATATTCAAAGCACGTTAATTGCGTCCACTTAATTTTCAGCATCCTTCTATAGAACCACGTTTCAAATGCTTCAATTTTCCGTTTTTATAGTATTTCAGAAGTTCACGCTTCGCTACCATAAAACGCCGCACTCCACACAGATAGTTTTAAGAAGTTCTTCCTGACTCCTAGATCAATATTTGAAACAACGATTTCTCTTTTTCACGAAGGCTCTTTTCGCTTTTAACATCGATATTGCTTCGGCCATCAGTTGTCATTTAACTTTCTAAGTAACACAAATCACCTCTTCTATCCCATCCAACACTATTTTTATATCTAATCAACTATTATTGCTATCATTTTTATTACATTATTTTGTCTGTTTTGGGGAAAAGATGACCATGACCACAAGCTGGCCCTCGATTTCAGGCACAATGGTGTAGGAAGATTCTCTTTTTTCGTTAAGTGTGTCAAGGATTGGAATAAGTTACCAAGATAAATGATGAATAATTTGCCGAAAACGTTCAAAGAATTTAAAGTTAAAATTTGCAGAAGGCAAATTTAAGTGGACGCAGGAAAGGGTGAAGATGGGTGTTTTTTTTTTGTCACAAGCCATTATCTCTCTTCATACTAATCCGAAATCAGTGAATGAGGTTTCATTTTAAAGCTTATAGTCTCCACTTTGGTCACATCATATTTTAAGAAAGGAATGTTTCGGAATTCGACCCATAAAGGGCAAAAATGTCAATATTTCTAAAAACCTGTTTTTTGTGTTACGAGTCATTAATCTCCCTGAATACCTTTCTGAAATCGTTTAATCAAGTATCATTTTAAAGATTAAGATCTCCACTTTGGTGACATCATGTATTAAGATAGGAATTTTTCTGAATTTGACCCTCAAAGGACAAAAGTATAAATGTTTCTGCAACGCGTTTTTGTGTCAGGAACCATTTATATCCCTTCTTATTTGACCGATATAGATAAATGAGGTATCATATTAAAGACTAAGGTCTCCACCGTGGTCACATTATATTTTTAATTTTTTTTTTCGTAATTCGACCCTTTAAAGGGCAAAAATTTCAATATTTCTAAAATAAGTTTTTTGTTTCTCGAGCCATTTATCTTCTTGGATATTTAACCGAAATCAATAAATGCAGTAGGATTATGAAGAGTAATGTCTCCACTTTGGTGAGATCATGTAATAAGAAATTTTTTGGAATTCAACCCTTAAAGGGCAAAAGTGTCAATGGTTCTTCAACGCATTTTTGTGTCACGAGCCATTTATCTCCATTAATATATAACCGAGATAGATAAATGAGGTATCATTCTAAAGATTAAGATCTCCGCTGTGGTCACATCATGTTTTAAGAATGGATTTTTTTTTCTGAATTTAATCCTTAAAGGGAAAAATATCAGTAGGCTATTTCTAAAATGCCTATTTTGGGTCTCGAGTCATTTATCTTCCTTGGTAATTGAACAAAATTGATAAACGAGGTATCATTTTAAAGATCTTGGTAAGGTCTTCGGTTCCGTTATAACATATTTTAAGAAAGTAAATTTTCAAAATTCCACAATTAAAGGGCAAAAGTATTAATACTTTTACAACGCATTTTTCTGTCACGAGTTATTTATCTCCCTTGATACTTAACCGAAATTGATAAATGAGGTATGTTTTAAATATTAAAGTATCCGCTTTGGTCACATTTATTAAGAAATAACTTTCTCCAAATTCAGCCCTTAAGGGGAAAAATATGGCCATTTCAATTTTTTTTTTTTTTTTTTTTTTTTACCTCGTTTGATGCCTAACCGAAATGGATAAATGAGGTATCATTTTAAAGACCAAGATGTTCGCTTTGGACACACCATACTTAATAAAAGGAATTTTTTGGAATTCGACCATTAAAGGTCAAAAGTATTAGTATTATTTCTACAACGTGTACTTTTTTTTTATTGCGAGTCATTTATCTCCTTCGATACCTAACCGAAATTGATGAATGACATATCGTTTTAAAGATTAAGGTCCAATTAGGTAAAATCAAAAATAAAGAAAGAATTTATCGGAATTTGATGCTTAAAAGTGGTCGCGCGTATGAGACAGTTTAGAGCCAAGTCCATAGATGGCAGCAGCAGATTTAACACAGATGTCAATAAACTGTTTTGTTTACAATAAGTAGCTTCTCGGATATTTTTTTCTGTTACGGAAACATTTTTGTTTCGTAATATGTTTTGATGAGTACCTATTAAACAAACAAATATTTGCTACAAAAGTGCGGTTCCACTTTTCATTATACAACAAGCATTTACTTCACTATTCATCGTATTTTACCAGCGAAAATTCGGACGGGTCGTCTAGTTAAATTAAATATTATTAAATGTAGGTACTTTCTTCCGGTTAAGGTCTTAATACGTGGATAGATTTATTTATTCACCACAACATGTGCAAGTGGGTTCTTAATTTTCATAAATGAATAGCGTAGAAATGAGTTACATACTAATCACCTTTGCATCACTGTTATGTCTCGTGCGAAATCTTGATTGAAGTTCTACATCCTCTCGATACACCAATCGGTTCAGATTGCGTCCAATAATATTGCGGATACTCGCAACTCATGCCAACTGGCTCCATTCCACGCGCGCCAAACCTCTGCGGAATACCAGCCGTCCAGAGATGCTATTTGATGCCTGCTACATTCCTCTCTGAATACGGTCCCACTTCACGGGAAAACATCCACAAGAAACGGAATGTAAACACATTTACCCTGTCCCTTGCCTGTGTCCCTGTTAATGAAAGAATCAGCAATACAATAGGATGTTTTAGCCGTAAGTAGTCTGTACATTGTTCTGAAATATTTTCGAAAAAGAGAACTTTGGGCGGAGTTAAAGACATGCACAAACGGAATCAGCTATTTTTAAATTTTCTGTCTGGCTGTGTGTCTATCTATTTCGATCAACTTGATTATAATAGGTGATGTTCAAGATAAAAGTCTGCACGAGTTGGTATCCATTTTCCATTGAACGTGACTCACGCAGTAACTCTAGTGGCAGTTTAATGTGTTTTCGAATAATGTGCAGGCTACGGCCCCAGGAGTAAAATAGAGTATGATTCATTTTGATGTTATGTCGAAACGCTCAGAAATTATGACAAAAGTATTAGGAAATTAATATCCATGGACACGGCTCCCGCAATAACTACAAGTAGAATTTTGATTGGGTTTCGAACAATGTTAACCAGTGGTCCCAGAAATAGATCAAAGTTTGTTTTATTTTGTTGTGATATCGAGAAGCTGAGAAATTGAGAGAAAAGTGTTCACGCGTTAGGATCCACTTAAGAGGTAACTTGTCGCAATCGAAATGTTTATCGTATTATTCGAAGGCATTAAGGTGTACTCTGTTTGTGTTATCTGTGACAAAATCGGTTTAAAGAGGAGTTAGAACAATGACTGTAGACGTAAATTTCGAGGTAAAAAAAAAAGAAGATAATAATAAAGACACGACACTTCAAAACTTCAATTTTCCTTCCTTCTGATATTCTTAATATTTACGATTAAGTGCAGCGCGCCTTACGAAAAGTTTTAGAAAGTTCTTCCCCAGTTTTAAATCATTATTTAAAACTAGTAGATTTTTATTTTTAAAGAAGCCTCTTTTCAATCCTTATAACATCATTTCCGCTGCATCGATCAATTGTAGCTCATTTACTTAGGTCAGTAAATACAGTTTCATATCATGTTACAATTGATTCTACTTCCGTATTTAATCTGGTATAATTTATTCAACATTTAATGACTTTTATCTTCCTTTGCTTCGTATTTAATCCAGTTTCCTCTCTCAGTACTTTGTTCATGCCCATCAATAATTTCTCAGTATGCTTGCCACGTTCTGCCAACAGGACAATTTCATCAGCAAATCTTCTTCAAATTTATGACCATGTTAAATGAAATCAGGTTGTTTTCTAGAGATCTTCCAGATTCTTACGAGATATTCGCACAATATTCTCAACTTGAGGTGTCCGTACAGATGTGATGTACAGATAAGAAGGGCGCAATGACTCTGTGAGTCTGCAAACAAGTGGCTCCAGTGACGAGTGCCTCGACAATCGCATTACTCAGCCGCAAATACCCTGGCACAAAATTCCATAACAGACGTTGTTTTGCTAATGGCTTTAGTACTCGTCGACGTCGTGATCATTAGAGGCGAGACGGGGCTGTGACAAGGAACGGGAAGAAATTTAGCGATGGTCTTTTGAAGGAAGCATGCCGGCAATTGCCTGTAGTGATCTGGCGAAACCATGCAATAATCTGGATGCCCGGACGGGGATTCGAACCAGCGTCCTCCCGAATGCGGTGATAACAACCTTAACTGGGCAGGACACATAGGCAGGTAGTAGGAAAACGTTTCAAAATTCTTCACTTGTTGGAGAGAGTGACGAGGGGATTTACTAGAGAAATAAAGGAAATGGGTTACAAAACTATATTCAGACCATTGCTGGAATATGGTGGTGTACTACAGGACCCACATTTTGGGTATCAAATACAGGAGTTGGAAGGGGTGCAGAGAAGGGCTGCTAGATTTGTCGCTGAAAATTACCGCAGAACACAATCAATAACTGATATGACAAAGGAGCTGAAAAGGGATTCACTGGAAGGTCGGAGGAGTGTAAAGAGAATCATGGGAATGAAAAAGGCCTGTATTGATGATGAGGCGTGGAAATACATTGGATTAACGGGTAGTTCTTTGAAGGGAAAAGATGACCATGACCACAAGCTGGCACTTGATTTCAGGCACAAGGGTGTGGGAATATATTCTTTCGCAGGTAAGGATATCAGGGATTGGAATATGTTACCAAGATAAATGATGAGCAAATTATCAAAAACGCTGAAATAATTTAAAGTTGAAATTCGTGGAGGGAAAGGTGGGCGCATACATGGATAGATAGATAGATATGTTCACTTTGATCCCATGTGAGAATAATCTCGGGGATGTGGAACAGTACATACACTTATTAGTAATGGCAAAATTACTATATAATTGATAATATTATTATATATTGACAACAAGTTAGTTACGACCCATTGTATAGCCAATACTTCCTGTAATCTACAAATACAATCCCGAGTTAATTAATACTTATTATGTGGAACAGTGTATACACTTGTTACCAGCTTCTAACAACCAGTTATTTTCTTACCAACCAGTTACCACAACTCATAAGCAGTCAATTACTTAAAAACATGTTAGTATCATAATTTTTCACAGCAGTTTTTGAGTCCATGCTATCCCATGTTAGTTACTATATATGAGTGAAATTTTGTAAACAGTGTAATTACTTCATTTGTCAAAAGTTTCAACAGAAAGAAAAACCATATATCATTTTAGTAATTGTGGACAACTTTGTCACCTTCCCCTTCCATACACCATATATATTATTTTATCAGTCATTCTTAGTTAACAAATTCCAAGAAGAAAATTCTTTCACAGAGTAAAATGGGTTCTGAAGCAGAAACTCCCTTTCTGTACAATTGACAGTGATTTGTAATCCTTGTGAATATTATATTTATTCCTAGTATTATAGTTATGTATGTCAGCATTAAGATTGAAGTGTTCAGGATTATCCACTACAAATGATAGTACAGAGTATACATACTGTGGTGGCATTGTTAGTACACCCAGGTTTTTAAATAGATTTCTGCACGACGTCTGTGGGCTTGCTCCACAAATAGTTCTTATAGCACGTTTTTGTAATTTAATTACTCTATGTGCTTGTGACGAGTTTCCCCAGAATGAGATGCCATAAGTGAAAGGAGATCGGTGTGATCCTAGGAATTATCGACCCATATCTCTAACATCGGTCTCCAGCAGAATTCTGGAACATGTCATATGCTCGAACATAATGAAGTTTCTAGATGAGAACGAGTTACTTACACCATGTCAACACGGATTTCGGAAGAAGAGATCGTGTGAAACACAATTGGCCCTATTTTCCCACGACATAATGAAAGTTATCGATGCAGGTTCGCAAGTTGATGCGGTTTTTTGGATTTTCAGAAAGCTTTTGATTCTGTGCCACACAACCGACTTTTAGCGAAGATTCGAGCTTACGGTATTTCGGCTCAGATTTGCGAGTGGATACGTGATTTTCTAACTGGTCGATCACAATATGTCATTGTTGACGGGGAAGCCTCTTCTAAGATAAATGTTACTTCGGGCGTTCCTCAAGGAAGTGTAATAGGTCCACTTCTTTTCTTAATATTTATAAACGATCTAGGTGACAACGTCAAATGCTGGTTGCGATTGTTTGCCGACGATGCGGTTATCTATAGGGAAATAAGGTGCTCCGACGATTGCTTAGAAATTCAGCGCGATTTGGATGCTATTTTCGATTGGTGCCGTAAATGGCAGCTTACATTTAATTGCAAAAAGTGCAAGGCAATGCGGATAAGTAAGAAGAAGAATCAGGTTGTTCACGAGTACAAAATAAACAATTCACCTGTTGACACGGTTGATTCCGTGAAGTATCTGGGGGTGATAGTACAAAGCAACATGAAATGGGACATGCACATAACTTCCGTCGTAGGCAAGGCAAATTCTAAATTACGATTCATAGGTCGTATTTTGAGGAATTGTAATGCTCAAACAAAGGAGATAGCGTATAAAACAATAGTGCGTCCGTATCTGGATTACTGTTGTGGGGTTTGGGATCCGTATCGCAAGGTTCTGATTGACTCAGTTGAGAGGGTGCAGAGGAGAGCCGCTAGATTCGTGACTTGTTGTTACAGCCCTTATGAAAGCGTCACAGAATTGATACATAGATTGGGCTGGGATAGTTTGGAAGACAGACGACGTAGCTTGCGTTCGAATTTATTGGAGAATATGCGAAAAAATTTAAAGTTCGAGTGCAATGAAATACTTCTTCCGCCAACCTATTTAGGTCGCAATGACCGGAGGGATAAGATTAGAGAAATAAGATGCAGTACTGATACTTATATGTATTCCTTCTTTCCTCGCACTATTCGGGATTGGAATGGGCGGGTTTAGCACCCTCTGCCACCCACAATGTTTGTGATTTGCAGAGTATGGATGTAGATGTAGATGTAGAAGTGAGCAGGGAATGAAAATGTGCAAAATATACTAACTTTCTGGAAGAGGAAGAGTGGGTGTGTAGGAAAATCACTGCCGGAGCGTGCACTACACGCAATCAAATAGATCGGAGAAAACTCTGCGTGACTGCTTGGACCACAGCAGCCAATTCTCCGAGTTCATCGATAGTAATTAACAATGTTGGCAGCGCTGGAGTAACTGTTCTGATACTTGTTGAAACCGCGCGACACAAAGAGTGCGGCGTGGGTGGGCGGATATTAAGCACCTCGCCCCGCCTCGCCTCGCCTCGCCTCGTCCCGCCTCGCCTCGCCTCGCCTCGCCTCGCCTCGCCTCGCCTCGCCTCGCCTCGCCTCGTCCTGCCCCGCCTCGCCTCGCCTCGCCTCGCCTCGCCTCGTCCCGCCTCGCCTCGCCTCGCCTCGCCTCGTCCCGCCTCGCCTCGCCTCGCCTCGCCTCGCCTCGTCCCGCCTCGCCTCGCCTCGTCCCGCCTCGCCTCGCCTCGCCTCGTCCCGCCTCGCCTCGCCTCGCCTCGCCTCGCCTCGCCTCGCCTCGCCTCGCCTCGCCTCGTCCCGCCTCGCCTCGCCTCGCCTCGCCTCGTCCCGCCTCGCCTCGCCTCGCCTCGCCTCGCCTCGCCTCGCCTCGTCCCGCCTCGCCTCGCCTCGCCTCGCCTCGTCCCGCCTCGCCTCACCTCGCCTCGCCTCGCCTCGTCCCGCCTCGCCTCGCCTCGCCTCGCCTCGTCCCGCCTCGCATCGCCTCGCCTCGCCTCGCCTCGCCTCGCCTCGCCTCGCCTCGCCCCGCCTCGCCCCGCCTCGTCCCGCCTCGTCCCGCCTCGCCTCGTCCCGCCTCGCCTCGCCTCGCCTCGCCTCGCCTCGCCTCGCCTCGCCTCGCCTCGCACCCGGGAAGGGCGTCCCTCGCGGGGGCGCCGGAAATTCAGCCGACGGCGGCGGAGGCGACGCCGGGTCCTCCGAATATTGATGGGCGTCGCACAGGGCCCCTGCGAACTGCGGAGACCTCCCAGCAGCTTACTACACTCAGCAAACCGAGCGTGGCGGGTGAGTCCTGAGGACGCGGGTTTCAAACCCCCATCCGGGCATCCAGATTTGGGTTCGCCATGGTTTCCCCAAATCACTCCAGGCGAATGCCGGGATGCTTCCCTCAAAAGGCTGTGGCCGAGTTCCTTCCCGTTCCTTCTTCCCAGTCCCATTCCGCCTCTGATGATTTCGACGTCGACGAGGCCTAAACAAAAAAAAAAACAAAAAAAAAATCACTGGGAATGGCTGCAATGCATTGAGCAGAGAAATAACCATAGCTGGTAAACAAACATCAGGCTTTATGGAACAAGACGCTCGAAAACCTTGGATCACATAAGTTGATGGATCACAGGAAGAGGCACAAAAATGTTCCCGAGGAAGCAGGACCAGAGCAGCGGAGACATTTTATAAATCAAATAAACAGGAAATATAAAAAAAAGCAAAAGGAAACTGGTTGCCAGAAAAGTGTGACGAAGTAGAAAAGGAAATGGTCGTAGCTAAATCAGATGAGGCCCATAGGAAGATCAAATAACATTTCATAGAAATCAAGAAAAGAAATATTATCATGAAAGCCGCTGATGGGACGCCTATTTTGAGTTTGGAAGATAGGGTTACTCGATGGAAAAAATATAGAGAAATTGCTTGATAATGTTGATTTGAACAACAGTACACGGGAATAAAAGGCGATGTCGACATT
Organism: Vandiemenella viatica; assembly: GCA_031002005.1. NCBI lineage: Eukaryota > Metazoa > Arthropoda > Insecta > Orthoptera > Morabidae > Vandiemenella > Vandiemenella viatica. The sequence continues at coordinate 180,294,367 of JARYHS010008075.1, read as the reverse complement.
GATGACTTAGGAGATCCTGTTTTAAGGACAGAATTTGATAGATATTTCATGAGATTCCAGCAGATCTTCCGAACACATTAGGAGAAGAAACAATCCAAAGATTATTCAAACTGATATAAAAAAAGCTGTGAAACAGGAGAGATTCCAACTAATTTGAACACAAGTGTCATCTTCACGATTCCGAAGAAAGCACTAACAGATAAATGTGAGAATTATTGATCACTGCGTGTAACATCACATGCTTCAAAATTAATAACCTGGATAATGTACATAATATTAAAAAGGAAAGCACAAGAAATAGTAGGTGAAGAACAGCAGATCTGGCTTTATTACTTGAAGGGCGGATGAAGAAAAACAAACACACTTTTATGGCGATCGTTGATTTAAACAAAAGCCTTTGAAAATGTTAGGTGTAGAAAATTTTAAATATGTTAATATCGAGATAGAAGAATACTTAATATTCTATATCAGAATCAAGTTGCTATAATAAAAGTAGATAATCATGACAGACTTGCATCAGTTAAAAATAGTGTGAGACGAGGTTGTGGTCTATCTAATGAAGAATACAGAGCTGGTACTTGATAATCCCTTGCAAGTTGGAGAACTTCTTGAACCACACATGCCGTGTCAAGGGAGGACTTTGGGAATCAGATTTTGGGAAACTATCTTCTTTATCATCTCGGATATTTATAATATTGAATGTAATTGCGTTATTTTTGAATAAATAAATGTAATCAGTTAAAAAATGTGCTTAAGGCACTTGCTTTCGAAACTCCACAGCTTGAGTCCCGTGTTCAAATCCTGGTGGGTGCAGGCATTTTTAAGGGTTGTGTTTGATGATATGAGCTATGTCATCAACGTTAAGCTGTTTTTTTTTTGTTTTTTTTATTAATTTTATTGACATTCGGTTGTATAACCATACAGTCATCACTTGTTACATTATTCTAATTAATTAACTAATTAAATTTAGCTATGCTAATTACAATCTTGTATTTACTCTTATCATTATGCTTATTATATATAGTTTTGATTATTTACAGTTTTGGCTATGCTAATTACAATCTTGTATTTACTCTTTATCGTTATGCTTATTGTATACAGTTTTGATTATTTACAATTTTGACTATGCTAATTACAACCTTGTATCTGCTCTTTATCGTTATGCTCATTATATATAGCTTGCTTATTTATTGTTTTGATTATTTACAGTATTGGCTATGCTAATTACAATCTTGTATTTACTATTTATCTTATACTTATACTATACATTTTGGTTGTTGTTTATAATTTTCAGTCAAGCTTATTTAGTCATTGTTACAATCTTCCAAGTATAAACCTGCCTCGATGCAGCAATTGTTATAGTTCCTTTTGTGTTTGTGGTATCTTCCTGTAGGACTAGTTAGGCAATACCGATCTGGTGTTAGTTGCTCTGCGTTCTTGATTTATTATCAATTATGCTTATTTGATGAAAGCTATGGTCATTTATTTGCCCCTGGCTAATAGTTACCCCCGTATTCAGATCTTATTGGCTTGTCTTGTGTGTCTGCTTACCGTTAATAGTGTCTTAAAAGTCTATATCTTCATTTTTTAAGAATTTGGTAATGCTGTTGTAAACTGCTCTGTTATCGCTCGCCAGTAGCTGGATTAGGTTAGTGGGGAGTGGGATTCCATTTCTAACTAATTCTTTAATCATCGAATCCTGGGACCGTTTAAATTTTTTACACGAAAATATAATGTGGTTGGTGTCTCCTACCACGCGATCTGAACAATCGCAGAAGGGGGATTCCCTCAGGCCTAGACGAAAGAGGTGACTGGGAAATCTTCCATGGTTGAAACGCAGTCTGGAGATCATTGTTGTTAGCCGTCTACTTGTTACCCATTTGTAAAACCACGGTTTGGTCGGAATGATTGGTTGAATGCTCCCATAGTACGAAGCTTTGATGTTTAGAGATGCGCTCCATTCTTCTTGCCATTTCTCTTTTACTCGTTTTTTAATTGTGTGGACTATGTCAGAAGCTGGGAGGTTCGGTCGTCTTTAATTCCTTTGAGGCTGGCTTGTTTTGCTAAGGTATCCACATGTTCATTGTAACTTATACCTCTATGGGCTGGTACCCATACCAGGTAGGTAGTGATTCCTCGTTCTCTGCTGAATTTTATTTGTTTTCTGATTTCTACGATTGTCCTTGGAAGGTGATAATTCCACGTGTTGTTGTGTAGGCATTTTAAGACACTCATGGAATCCGTTAGGTATAACGATTTGCTCCGCGTGGATCGTTTTGACTGTACTTGACCGCCTCCAATATGGCTTTCGCTTCCGCCTGTAAAGATCGATGTTTCCTCCTGTAACGAGAATTGCGCTGAGTGACCCGTGCTTGGACAGAAGTAAGCTGCTCCTACTCTGTTTTCCTCGGATGTTTTTGAGCCGTCTGTGTATATTCTGAATAAGTTTTCCCCCATCTCCGCAAGGCGTCTATTTAGGTTCTGGTTTATGTTAGGGTTTATGTCTTCTTCTAAAAAGTGAATGTGGACTGTTTTCTAATCGGAGTTCGTACGGTTCTTGGAAGATGGGGTGCATATGATACGCATCTATTTTATCTTTATATTTAGTCCAAAGTTTGTAGGCATTAAGTAGTGGGAGCTTAAGTTGTCTCCTTCCTTCTTTCGCTAGTGATTGCATCCTCTCGAGCCGATGATGGAGCGGGTGGCGTTTTAAGTGTCAGTTTCTCCATTATGAATTTTTCCTCCAAAATGTTCGTCCGTATGTGGAGTGGCCAGTTCTCCAGCCTCCACTAATAAGGCGTTCGTTGGTGTTGAGCGCATTGCTCCGAGACACGCCCCTTAGACATGCTGCTTGAAGCCTATCTAGCTTTTTGAGGGCGTCTTTCCTAGCATATTGATACAGTATACAGCCGTATTCCAACAGCGATCTGATTAGCGCTCGGTAAAGCAGTATAGAAGTGTTTTAGGGTGCGAACCCCACCAGGTGCCCGAAACCATTCTAATTAAGTTTAATCGGGAGTTCGACTTTGCTATCAGATGGTCGATGTGTTGGGTCCAGTTAAGACGGCTATCTAATAGCATTCCCAGGAATCGTCCTTGTTTCTTTAGTGGCAGTTTATATGGACCTATCTGAATACAGTCAGAGTCGTAGAGGATTCTTCTTTTTGAGTAAAAGACAACGAGGACTTCTCTGGAGAAAGATCGAGTCCATTGATGTGTAGCCATTTGATGAGGAATATCATTGCCTTGCCTCAATAGACTATGTACTTCCTGCTGCGATTCCGCATTGGCATAAATAACCACGTCATCTGCAAATTGGAGTGAGAGAATCTTCGTGGGAATAGAGTTGATTATATCACTTATGTACAGCCAAAAACAGAAGTGGGCTAAGGATTGCTCCTTGAGGTAATCCTTTGATTTGCCGTACGAGGCCCTACTTGATGCTTCTTCGAACTGACATAGATTATCCTCTGGCTAAGAGGGAGTAAAGACCTCTTACTAGCTTCTTCGGTACCCCTATAGCCTCCAGTTTGTGCATCAGATGGGGAATTCTGACATTGTCGTAGGCCGATTGGATGTCCAAGAAGACGCTCCCAAATATTGCTTATTGAGGAATGCTAGGTGGATATCAGACGTCAAGGTTGCTAAATTGTCTAGAGTACTTTTCCCCTTGCGAAATCCAGCTTGTGAGTTGGGAATTAGGTTGTTCGATTCCATCCACCATTCTAGTCTGTTTTTGATGATTCGCTCCAGTGTTTTTCCTACACATGACATAAGCGAAATCGGTCTGTAAGAGGTCGCCTTTGGTGGGGTCCTTGTCTTGTTTTAATACTGGAATGATGACCTGGGTTCTCCATTCCGCCGGGATAGGTTCATTCATCCAAATCTTGTTGAAGGTGTTTAAGAGCACCTGCAATCCCGAGAGAGACATGTTTGTTAGCATAGCGTAATGGATTCCGTCTGTTCCAGGGGAAGAGTCGGAGGATCGTTTTAATGCTTGCCTGCAGTTCTATCATGGTAAATGGCGTGCATAGCTGGTGGTCCGATGTTTCCTGAGTGCTAGATCAAAATTTGAGTCCTCCTCCTGGACTGTGGAGGCGCGATTTTGTCTGCCATGTCTTCTAGGATTGATGTGCTGATTTTCCGGGGAGCCGTTGTTGAATCCATTATTCTTTAGCTTTCTCATGTGGACCAAATGGAGGAATATTCGAATCCTTCCCCAAGGTTTCGCAGTATTGTATCCACGTTTGACGTTTTTTGTGTTTTGAGGATCCTTTTTGTTCTTGCGTTGATTTGTAGGTAGGCTAAGTAATGTTGTAGATCGGGGGTTCTTCCTGTATAAGTCAGGGCGAGTCGTCTTTTGGGCTATTGCTTTCGAGCATGTTGAATTCCACCATACTGGTGGGCGGTTTCTCGTGGCGTTCTTGTAATTTTTCCGTGGGATAGCTTTGTTTGCTGCCTCTGAAATCACTTTTATCAATTTCTTATAGATCTCATTTCCCGTGGCTTGATCTGTAATGTATCTGGAATTTTCCTCAATTCGTCTACTGTATTGGGCCCAATCGGCTTTGTTGATGTTCCATCTGATTGTTTGGATGTGCTGGAGTTTCTTTGGTAAGGGCGCATCCAATATTTAGGAGGTATCGGATAGTGATCCGATCCTAGTGAATCCTGCAGTACTCTCCATGTAGCTATGGTGGCCAGCATTGGGGAGCAGAGAGTTAAGTTCACTGCCGATCCGGGTCTTCCTGATGAGGAGACCAATGTTGGGTTTCCGTCGTTAACTATGACCAGATTATTGTCTTCTGCCATATCCTTAACTGTCATTCCCCTCGCGTCGTTGTAGTGGCAGCCCCAGCTCTGGTTATGTGCGTTGAAATCGCCAGCCAAAATCATTGGTGAATTGATTTGGCTGGTAAGATTACGCCAGTCATTTAGGGTGATTTTTGATTTAGGGCAGCAGTAAATGGAAATAATGGTGATTGGGGTCTGGGTGGAGCGTATCCGAACTGCTACTGCCTGAAAGGGTAATTTGCTGGAATTGAGGACAATTCGGTTCGTGAGGAACGTTCTGATGTACCATTATCGCTACACCTCCTTTGCCATCCAGTCTATCATTTCTGTACAACTTGTAAGATTTGAAAATTACTTCTTTGTTTGGTTTAAACCACGTTTCTGATAATATGGCTATATCAATATTGTTTTGAATGAGTGCTGAAATTAAGCTTTCTCTATTCGCCCATACTGATCTTCCGTTCCATTGTAAGATACTTAGATGTTGGGATAACGTGGTGCTGTTTTTCTTATCCATTCTTAGCTGTATTACTACTTTGGTTACTTTTCTAGTTATTATATTAATGGGCTCCTATTATTTCCGTTGTCAGGTTGGATTCTTCCAGGTTGAGGTTGAAATTCTATCGTATGTTGTTCCTGTGTTACTAGGGGGCACTGCGGCACGTCCATTAATGTGTTGGCAATAAGGTCTCTGATATTGTGTGGCAAGTTACCGGAGAATGCCATTTGTAAGATCACAGTGATCAAGTTTTGTATCTTTTCTACTAGATATTCGTTCGTTGTTGGGGCGTTTTGGCTGTAAGGATTGTTAGTAATTGGGAATTCTGGCTGGGGTGGTACCCTTATAAAAAGCTCTTGGGGGACCTGAATGGTATTTCTGTGGGTGGTTCGTTGAATGCTACTGGGTGGCCTGCTAGGTTCTTTATCCCTGCTGTCTATTCTGAAGGTTGGTTTCTGTTGGTTGGGAAGGGGTCCTCTTTGTTGTTCTGCTCGACTTTGTGTCGTAATGGCAGCCATTGGTGATGGGTTCAGGGAGTTTTGGACTGCGATTGGGGCTTTCCTGACTTGGTTTGTAGTTCTGATCGTTGGAAGGTTGGATACTTGATTGTAAGTTGTTTTCTCTCTATTTTGTGTCAATTGTTCGGCAGTTACCGTAGCATAAGTTTTTCGTTCAATGCTTGCTAGTGCATCCTGGTAAGATATTCCCTCGTAAGCTCTTTTCCTATTAATCTGTTGTTGTTTTTGGTATAGGGGGCAGGTACGATCAGTAGAGAGATGGGGACCTTCACAGTGAGCACAAGTAGGGGGTCCCGAATTTTTACATTCTTTGAAAGTGTGATTTCCAGAGCAATGGCTGCATCGAGGTTGGCTGCGGCATTGTTTACTATTATGACCGTATCTTAAACATTGAAAACATTGAAGGACCGAGGGGATGTACGGTTCTACTGGGCATCTTACTCCGTGAATTATTACATACTCCGGACGTCCGCTGCGCTTTGAAGGTAATTGCACAAACAGGAATGGGTCTTCTCTGGTCTCTATCAGTATCACTTGAATTTTGGTGAACCGTCCTTACTCGCACTACTTGAACTTCACATCTTATCACTTCCATTATTTCCTGCTCAGATAGTGACGTGTCTACATTTCTTATAATACCTGGCGGGTCGTTAGGGATATGGGAATGTACGCTTCCATATTGTGCATAGGAAAAATTTTGCTCTGTGCGAGAGCGTTAGCACTAGGGCCGGAAAATTGTCTCTATTCTAATACGTTTCTGCCTGACTTAGTAATGTTCACTATGTTTTTGGTCACTAGTTCACCTTCTTGGTGTATCAACTTGCCAACTGCCATGGGATGTAGTCTACCAACGTTGTTCGCTTTGCTTTCTACAAAAATGATATACGGGCCACCGTCATACCATTCGTATTTGTTGGTTATTTTTACCACTGGGCCAGCGCTTGGTCGTTGTTCACTTACCGCAGTAGGTATTGTAGTGGTGCTGCTTCCTGTTGTTGTTGTTGTTATGCTGGGCTGCTGGTGTTGATTTCTGTCGACTTCCACCCTCGGTAATTTTTCTGCGTTGGCGTCTGCTGTTGTGAGTTCGATGTCTCGAAGCAGGCGCTTGTTCGTCTGCTTTTGTAGAGGCATTTCTTCTTCTGGTGATGTGAACACTTTTGTAGAGTTGTCCAAGTTTATCACGGTGTTCAAAGCTTCACCTACTACCTCCCCGATGTTGGAACCTATACTGTTCTCGTTAACTGCACTACCACTTGGAAGGCCGCTTTGGCCCCCTTGTCCATAATCTCCACGGAACATGGTGGAGATTATGTTAGCTGCAGGCTTTAACTTAAAGCTGGAGCACTCTTAGTGAAGATTGATAATCACACTTCGATTCCCGTAGAAATATTTCAACCTGTTACTAGTCTGTTATCCGACGAACTTGTTGTGGCGCACTCAACTGTAAACAAGATTCACTCACTGACTCGCTTCGGAACGATGTTGCCGGTACGGCGATCAGGAAGTGAGGAGCCAACGTTAAGCTGTTGGTCGCAGAGGAAAGGAACTGGCCGTCCTATCTCTGACACAAGGCTTAGCATATCCCTTCCGGAGGATCCAACCAATATTCGGGTTGTGGACTGAGTTAGCTTTCTTATTATTTTTATTATTTTTTGTAGCGTTATATATAATTAAAAAAAAACACTAGTCCGAGTTACTCTTTCATCACCTGGGAGTTTCTCCGCCCATGGAATAAAATAATTCTTGTGCATGCACTTCCAATGGTGCCAATCGAATTTTTCAGTCACCCGTTGTATTCCTGATGTTTCTCTACTGAATTTCTTGACACCGCAGAACTAACACACTTGATACATTTTGCCAATGACAACGGGTTCGTGACTTTTGTGCTCTTCAGTGGTATTATAACAGAATGCTTCACCTGGTAAACTGTAATGAGTACTTCTTCTGTTTCCGCTTGGCGTAAATTAATGTCTTGTTCATGCGCTTAATGCGATCGTTGTCTTTCACTAACTTCACTCGTTGTAACTCTACTTAGTTCTTGTTTCTTCAACAGTTTCTCTATGTCTCATTCGATCGTCTTGTCTAATTTATTCTCGTTGTTCTCAAATGTTATCATTTAACACACAAAAATTCCACTTAATAAAGTATTCACTACCTTAAGAAATTCAGTTTCACTTAATGCATTCAAAAATTTTGACTGAAATTTATTTCAGTCTCTATCACTTTTCCTTGATTCGTTTTAATAGATTTCAAAACTTAACTGATGCATGCATCTCACCATTGGCTATATGAGCCATTCTGAGCTGGAAAACAAAGAGAACATTCGAGAATGCTCCAGAAGATTCTGGACATCCATTCCGGTTTTTAGAACATCCTAGTAACATTCTGGAACATTCTACAACATTCTCGTGAACACTTTAGAATATTCTTGAATACTCTATCTGGAAAATTCTAGAGTAGGGTTTCTTAAAGCGGGGTACGTGAACCCCCGGGGGTTCGCGACAAGATTTACGTTATGGTGGCTGACTGGGTACCTCGAGAGTGCAACACGCAGCATGGAGAGTCGAGATTGAAAAATTAGCAAAATTGCTCCTACAATCGACTCAACTTGCGACAAGGAACAAGCCAATTCATCTAATTAGTTAATAACATATTGCTCTATGTGACAGAATCACAATTTTAAACAATAATAAATAAATTAAAATGCATTTTTTTAAGGGGGTTGACCATTGTATGGGAAATTTCATGGGGGTACGTGGGGCTATGAGTTTGAGAAACCCTGTTCTAAACCAGTCTTCGGCACTCGATTCCCAGCTGCTTCATCGACTTCCCAAGAGAAGTCGACTGGTGCGATGGCCCTCTTTTGACATCCATATCTCTGAGAGAAATCTCTGCCGTGGAACCTATTTAATGAGGGCGAATAACCCCCAGGAAGCTGCAGGGGTAAGTTACGGAGTTATAGCGCCATATATTGATTAACGAATTAAACTTCTCTTAAAAACGGACTTACGTCTTCGCACTTTGGGTTTGTTTTGAATTATTTCAACTAGGAGAGGGAAAGTTTTTAGATGAAATTATTTTAGTAGTTTACTTTCATTAGGCATCTGTCAGTGTGACATGTCTAGTTTTATTATTTTTCTTCTTCTTTCCGATAAGGCCTTCTGGGACCACTTTTCAGTTTCAATTCTTCATACTTTATTGTTGTTTTTTCTTCCGTTCAGTCCAGTATTCCTCCATCATTTCGCTATGTTTCTTCCTTCTCTCCTCAGACCACTTTGCAGCAGATTTCTTTCCTCTTCCGCCTTGGAATCCTTCCAAACTTAATACCTTCTTTCTACAGCTCTCTCTTGTCATAATTTCCTCTTCTCTTATCTTATTTCTTTCCAAATCTTTCTTAACCTCTAGAATCCAGCTGGTTGTTGATTTTTTCCCTCAAAGGTAATCGAATATCTTTTCGTTAGTCTGTTATCATTCATTCTGTATGTGTGTCCAAAAAACAGCAGTCTCGTTTTCCTTATTGATTCTGTTATATAATCTATGTTCTGGTATATTTCCTTATTACTTCTTAATTTCAATTGTTCTGTTGTTTTAACTGGCCCCAAGATTATTCTCACGATTCTTCTTTCCAGTAATTCCAGTTTATCCAGTCTATAGTTCAACCCTAGGCAGGGCCGGCGCTAGGAATTTCGGGCCCGGGGTAAAATGGGCGACCTTTTTTTTTTTTTTTTGCTCTACAAACTAGCCCGGCGACAATAGGCCTGTTGCCTTCCGGGCCTGCGGGGGCCCCTGTAGCCGGTGATCGGGGCCCCCCATCAGCCGGCGGGCCCGGGTACATTTGACCCGCTTACCCCTCCCTAACGCCGGCCCTGACCCTAGGCATTCACTACATACATATAGACATTCTGGTTTCGCGATCGAGTTGTAGTGTGTTATTTTAAGATATTTAGACAAATACTTTTGTTATAAAAACTTATTTAAATTTCTTTACTTTCTTTATTCATCCAATATCTGTCGTTATTTTTTGGAGCGTTTTCAATGTTTGTAATAATTTTAGTTTATATTTTCATTTTTTGCATTTTGTTTTCTTTTTTGTTGTTTCTTCTATTTTTTCCCTTAATTACTACGCGAGGTTAATAAGACGGACCAAGCTCCGGGGAAATGCTAGTTCTTGGTAATTTTACAGTTTTTGATGGTAATACATGGCCATAGATAAACTTCAACGATAGAAAAGACCCACTAATTGTTTGTGATGTGCCGCGTTCCGCTTTCTCGAATTTCCTCTCCCGATGTGACAGATCAAAGTGTGTGCCGAACCCAGGAGGGGGGGGGGGTGCCAGCTCGCTGATCCCGGTCACGTGTCGGCACGGATTACCGGTGGCGGCGCCCTAATCGCCGGCACTAAACCCAGCGCCGCGATTGGTCGGTTTACTGCCCGCGCCGCGCGCCGTTTTACGGTTGGTAGCACTGGCGCGCGCAGTAAAGTAGCCCCCACTGCCGCCAACTTGACGCGCCTCCCGCAGGAATGCGACACTAAAACCGCGCTCGCGCTGCCCCCTAGGTGGAAGCTATTAGACCGCGCTGTAAGTGCGAAACGTTTTTACTCTCTGCTCGTCGAACGAACCGATCTTTACGCCCTCTCCTTATGGCGCGACGCAATTTGTCACACGACTCTGATTTCACGCCACCACCAGGATTGCCAACCTTCTCCGCTTCTCGATCATCCTCTCATTAATTGCGCTATATACGACTACTCAAAAAAATAAATTCAAAACTCGATTTTTTGTGGTTAAGAAATTTACATCATCGTGACTTGGCTCAGGGTTGCCAACAAACTGTAAACTATTGTATTATACTTTCCTTGGAATAAAGTGACAATCAAACTTTCTTTAGGCAATCAAAATAAGATAGAAGAGGGAAACTAACTCGTCTCTTTTCTCAGATGAAGGCAAGAGGGCCAAACACACACACACACACACACACAAACCAAATATACTTCCGTTAATAACCTTTTTCATGTAGGAGGCGAGATATATCGCAGGGGGAAAGAAGGCCATAAAATTGAGTGAGTGAAGACAAAAATCGTAACGAAACTGAAGGGTTTTCTAGAACGAAAAATTCGGGAGTAGAAAAGGAAAACATTGAGAAACTGTATAATGGAAAAGGAAGGTGATGTCAACATTGATGACTTAGGAGATCCTGTTGTGAGGACAGAATTTAATAGAGCTCTGCATGACTTGAAAGCAAATAAGGCAGTTGGAATTGATGAGATCCCTGCAGAACCTCTTAAATCCCTAGGAGAAGAAGGAATCAAAGATTTTTCAAGCTGATATCAAAAAGTTATGAAACAGGAGAAATTCCAACCGTTTTTAATAGAAATATCATCTTCACGCTTCCGAAGAAAGCACAAGCCGACAAATGTGAGTCTAACATCACATGCTTCAAAATTACTCACCAGAATAATATACAGAAGGATGGAAAGGGTAGTAGAAGACATAGTAGGTGAAGATCAGTTTGGGTTTAGGAAAAATCTCGGTACAAGGGAAGCAATTCTGGTTTTAAGATTAATACTTGCAGGGCGGATCAAGAAAAACAAAGATACTTTTATGGCAGTTGTTGATTTAGAAAAAGCTTTTGATAATCTTAGGTGGGACAAGATGTTCAAAATTTTAAAGAAGTCAGGTCTAAAGTATCGACATAGAAGAATACTGTATAAAATACATAAGAATCAAGTAGCTATAATAAAAGTAGAGAATCACGAGAGACATGCATCAGTTAAAAAGGGTGTGAGACAAGGTTGCAGTCTATCCCCGTTAATATTCAACTTGTATGTGGAAGAAGCAATAAAGAAAGTAAAAGAAAAATTTCCGTGTGGCATATTGTCTTGTTAACAGAAAGGGCTGAGGATACTGACAAGTTACTGAATGGCATGAATGAAATACTGAAGAAAGGTTTTGGACTGCATATAAATCAAAGCAAGACAAAAGTGATAAAATGTAGTCGAAAAGATACCAATACTAGTAAACTAAATATAAAAATAGAATCGGATGCAATAGGAGAAGTGAGTGAATTCTGTTACTTGGGAAGCAAAATTACAACTGATGGGCGAAGCAGGAATGATGTTAAAAGCAGAATAGCACTAGCAAAAAGAGCCTTCATGAAAATGAGAAACCTTTTAATTTCAATTATTGATCTAGGAATTGGAAAGAACTTTTTAAACCTCTATGTGTGGAGCGCAGCACTTTATGGTAGCGAGACATGGACTTTAGGAATACCGGAAAGAAAGAAAATTGAAGCATTTGAAATGTGGTGCTACAGAAGAATGCTTAAAATTAATTGGACAGACAAAGTAAGAAATGAACTAGTTTTGTAAATGATGGATGAGAAAAGAAGTTTGTGGAAGAAGCTTCCGGAAAGAAGAGACAGGCTGGTAGGTCATATTTTGATACACGCAGGATTTGTTAATTTGCTGGTGGAGGGAACAGTCGAAGGTAAGAACTGTAGAGGAAGACAGAGATTAGAATATATGAAACAGATAATTGAGTACGTGGGTTGTAAGGGGTATGTAGAGATGAAGAGGTTGGCACAAGATAGGAAGGGATGGAGGATTGCATCAAACCAGTCTAAAGACTGACGACAGCAAATAATAATAATAATAATCTTAAATGTTAAAGGAAAAAACTGATTCTTAGCTTGCCAAAACAAGGACGTCCACGGAGTCAGAGTGAAAAATATTTCTGGCAGCTATTAACTCGCCTTCGAAGACAGTACACGTGACGTCACAATGAGAAAAAACATGGTGACCAGACCAAAGCACCAAACCCTACTGACACAACATGAATAATATTCATAGAGAAAAATTACTTTGTTACGCACAAACAAAAAATGTAAAGATTAAAATTTAAAACTGTATATTATAAACCCTTATCTCATACACTTAATTGGGGAGTAGAAGAAGTTTCAAATAACATAATGATTTGGTCAAAGTTGATACATTAATCTTTGGAATGATACCCGATTTATCGACTTCGGGCAGGTATGAAGTGAAATAATGTCTTGTGTTAAAAAATCTTATAGAAATAATATACAGGATTACAGATTGTGAAGCTCGAGGACAATACTTTACCGGTCAGTTCCCTTTCCTGCAACGTCCATGAAGTCAGGGGCAGAAACCAGAGTATTTCACCAACCTGTTTCCCAGCTTGGGCACAATACGTGTTGAAAACTTTTTGCGGTGACGTCGAAATGATTGGCGGTAACCGCATCCATCAGGCAGTGTCACGCGTCAACCAGAAAGTAATGAAATATCTGGGGGAGGGGAGGGGGTGGATAATTAGCATGCGGTTTAGGACCACGCTGGGGATTTCAATACTGTTTTTTATGCAAACGGCATTTTTTGAACAAACGAGCTTGAAATTAAATGTGCTCCGACTTTTCATTCAACATCCCTATCTCATTCAGAACATAAAATTAACAAACTTACGTTGGTTTTCCTTATGAGCGACCGGGAAATTGGGTGTCGGGAAATTCTCGAACGATCAGGCTCCAGTGAGGAGGTTGCGCCGTCCTGTTGAAAGATGACGTTCGGCTGCAAATGCATTAACTGAGGTACAACAAATTGTTCCAACATGTCGAGGTACGTACTGCCCGTAACCGTTTTTTCTACAAAAAAAAAAAAAGGGACCGATGATCAGATTGTGCATCAATCCGCACCACACGTTTAATTCCAGGCTATCACAAATGTGTTCGACAATGCAGTGTGGGCTTTGTGATCCCCGGAAATGTGCAGTGTGTGTGTTGACTTTGCCCGACAAATGAAATGTGGCTTCATCAGAGAAAGCAATGAGAGTTAAAACTGTTGGGCCTTCATCGATGTGATGTAACATGTCGATAGCAAATCCCTGCCTCGTATCACAGTCATCTGTTTTCAGTTCATGAAGCAACTGCATTTTGTATGTATGAAACCGAAGAGAGTGAAGCAGTACCTTATGTACAGTGGATTCTGTATCTGCAGTTCTCGTGCCGCTTGTCGAATGGACTAGCGTGGACTTTGTTCAAACGCCTGTCTCACTGCTGCTACATATTCCTCTGATACGAGCTCGTCACGGCCACCATGCAATTTCTTCGCACTTCCTGTTGCCAAAAAGATCTGTTTCCATTTCTTAATGGTGTTCCGTGATGGTGAGCCCTTCTTGAACACGCGGCGAAAGTTGCGTTGCATTTGAATCACTGAATTTGTTTCCGCGTACCACCAAATAACTTGTGCTCGCTCTTGCGGTGACGCCATTTTCAGTTGAGCTATTGCAGTGCCACCTACAATCTCTTGAGCGGGTTTTCAAAAATATTCAACAGAATTTCCACAGTTTCTCTAAATATTGCAATGCATGTTACCAAGTTACTTCCATTCGTTGATTTTTGGCAGCCAAATGAAAGGTATACACCCTGTAATATTTTATCCATGATGGATTGGTGGAACTTCCGCGACTGTGATGCCAAATATGGGTTGTAAAAAATACAGCAACCAGTCACAATATGATGTTGTTTATTAAACCATTACCGGTTTCGAGCTATACCTGCTCATCTTCAGATGGTTTGTAAATTTTACATCCTGTATATTGCATTTGTTGATGTAAAATTTACAAACCATCTGAAGATGAGCAGGTATAGCTCGAAACCGGTAATGGTTTAATAAACAACATCATATTGTGACTGGTTGCTGTATTTTTTACAACCCATATTATACACCCTGTATTTCTGTTGCACATTTGTCTTGCATACTCTGAAGCTGCATATTTCTGTGCCGTTTGCTTGTGGAATGCTCGTATCAAGACAGCAGACACCATGATTATTCAAGCCATAAACATGGCCAATCTAGTGCTCACCAGTTTTGAGCCGCATACAACCATCGTCTATCCGTCGCAAACGGGCTCTGTTCAGATCATACGAGAACGTTCTGCACGGCCAGTATCTGCCTGTTCACCACTTTATGGGAAGGTTCAACCCTCTCAGATTCAAATTGCTTCAACCTCCTGTAATCTCTGACAAAGAGCTCACTTTCACTGATCTCTTTGGCATGATGGTACAAAGGGTATCACAGCAATGTTAGAGGAGATCCCGATATTTATCACAGATTGAATAGAATGGGAAGTATTTATTTGCTTGAATGAAAAGTGTTCAGACAAAACTTAGAATTAAAAACAGCCTTCAGTCGCTAGAATACAAATTTTATTGTATTACACAATGCATTTCGGACCCTGTGGATCAATTTAAAAACAAATGATGATCGTCTGTTTTAAAAGTTTTTTGTTCATATAACATGTGCACGTTAAACGAAATCGCGTCTAGTGCAGTGCTCCGCAATAAATATGTATGTACACTCTTTGGCAAAAAAAATTTACTGTGGGCGCCTGAGACTAAGTCCTTATTTCGCACAATGTGGCATCATTGCGGGTATTCAACTCAGCGACATCTGTTATTCATTTCCTTAAGTCAATGCCTGGAACAAACTCTCCAGTGATGCCATATAGTGCAAAATAATGGACTTAGTCTCAGGCACTCACAGTCAATTTTTTTGCCAAAGAGTGTACATGAAATTGATTACTCAGTATCTCGTCTGTTCTGCACAGGAATAAACTTTGCCAGGCACGAATCTCGCTTGAGGAAAAATTTAAACCAATGTAAATACAATAGACACCTGAAGATGGGTCCACAGGGTCCGAAATGCTTTGTGTAATACAATAAAATCTTGCATTCTAGTGACTGAAGGCTGTTTTTCATTCTACCGTTTGTCTGATCAATACAGTCACGTCAACAGTGAATTATGGATAAAATTAAGTTAAAAGTATTAAGTTTTTTTACATGGTGTGACGTGGATGTTTCTGATTAATATTAAAGTGAAAAGACTACCACTAAAACTTATAATCATTCAAATAAGAGCCCTATGAAATATTTCTCCTCCTGAATATTATAACATTCACAGTTTGGAGATGGACAGTTATTCATTAGTAAGTATGTTATGTCACTGATTAAATACACGAACTGGTCACACCTTCACCCAAAGGATGAGGATCATGGATGATACACGGTAACTGATGCTGCAGGGAAGCAGTAAAAGATAAAGAGACACGTGTAAACCAAATCGATGCTTAGTAAAACATAGAAACATTAACAAAATGTGTTGCCCACCAAAGGAAAATATTCACGTGGCAGGCCAACTTACTGTTTTGCGGGCTTAGCGCTGCTTCAGTGAAGTTACTGCCAATGTTTCGGAGCCTTCCTTAGGGTTGTTTGGGGCTGATTTGCCCCTGCTGACGCCTTCTTCTACACAGTAGGTGGATGGTTTCTGCTTGCCACCAGAGTATTGCATCTCCGGCAGCGAGTGGCAACTGTTCCAGAGATGTTATTGTTGTTATACGTGTCGGCCATGGAGGAAGGAATATATGGAGACGACGCAAAGGACCTTCACCACGCATTGGAGTGAAGCCGGGTAGAGAGTAGGGGGGGGGGGGGGGTCGCCATATTTGTCGGTCGTAGAAACACGGGGAATAGGCACAAAAACCTCAAGGGAATCATTCAACAACCGTAGCACCGCAATTTGATAATGGATTATTATGTAACTCGACGAGACAGACTAAAAGTGAAGAGTTTTTTTTTTTTGATATCCTGCTTAGTTCTCGAGATATACTGTCTCAAAAGTGAGGTGTATTGGGTTGAAATTCAGAAGAGAAATATCCCCAAAGTCAAATTTGACAATAGATTCTTATGTAACACGACGAAAGAAATTGAAAGTAAACAATAAAACAATTTAGATATCTCGTTTAGTTCTCGAGATATGCTGTCTCCAAAAATCAGAAGCTTAAATGGGAGCAGTATACATTGCAATAAGTGATGCCAATGAGTTGTGTCACTAACATGGTGCTTATGAAATTACTAAAAACTAATAATAAATTGTTTGTCCCTTCTGGTACAGGCTGCATTTCAACCTACCCACAGTTCCATTAATATTGTCGCTACAAAATCAAACTATGTAGACACACCTAAACACATGTAATGCATTGCGAACTAAATTTCGGGTAATAAAAACGTTTGCTTTATGATGTTTCATAGTTCGAACATCAAAAATTATCACAATTAATTTCATCGTACACTTTCAGTGTAAGCCGAACTGGACTAAAGCATGCAGAATACAATATTCATTGTCCGGCGATGTAAACTTGACGCGCTTAAATTAGACTTTCAACACATGTTTATAATAAGGCTAGCCTTTTATGTGCAAAGTAGTAACATACGCCGATTGTCTACACTGCACCAACAAATATTTGAGAACGACATTATAATGATCGGCCCTAATGCTGCAGTTACCTATCAGACAATTCAAGAACAATCATTACAATGTGACTGAATTATGAAACGTTTTTCCAGGTTTTTTCCTATATTGCCTTTTTGTGCAACCGTATGCCACACAACTTGGCATCATAGAAAATTTCAGAATATTAGCAGCAGACATAGTGCAAACAGCCCAATGTTTTGGGGTTATTCCTGTGGCCACCGCGCATGCGCAGTAGGATACGAGTTTTTATACGAGGTTTCACAGATTTAGCGATATTTCGTCTCCATATATTCCTTCCTCCATGGTGTCGGCCTGCGTTTGACCGCGATCGTAGACTCCCACTTTTGACTTAAACCATAGCTGGAGTTTTTACTGAAGTTATTGAGGTGCTTGAAAATTTCTACTCCCGAATTTTTCGTTCTAGAAAACCCTTCAGTTTCGTTACGATTTTTGTCTTCACTCACTCAATTTTATGGCCTTCTTTCCCCCTGCGATATATCTCGCCTCCTACATGAAAAAGGTTATTAACGGAAGTATATTTGGTTTGTGTGTAAATCGGTTGGTGTGTGTGTGTGTGTTTGGCCCTCTTGCCTTCATCTGAGAAAAGAGACGAGTTAGTTTCCCTCTTCTATCTTATTTTGATTGCCTAAAGAAAGTTTGATTGTCACTTTATTCCAAGGAAAGTATAATACAATAGTTTACAGTTTGTTGGCAACCCTGAGCCAAGTCACGATGATGTAAATTTCTTAACCACAAAAAATCGAGTTTTGAATTATTTTTTTTTGAGTACATCAGTCGTATATAGCGCAATTAATGAGAGGATGATCGAGAAGCGGAGAAGGTTGGAAATCCTGGTGGTGGCGTGAAATCAGAGTCGTGTGACAAATTGCGTCGCGCCATAAGGAGAGGGCGTAAAGATCGGTTCGTTCGACGAGCAGAGAGTAAAAACGTTTCGCACTTACAGCGCGGTCTAATAGCTTCCACCTAGGGGGCAGCGCGGGCATCGTATGAGCTTAAAAGAGGTTTCCCATCTGCAGCTTTAATGTTCACACTTCTTTTCTTCATTTCTCCAAAATTCTGTTTGATCTTTCTATATGCAACATCTACTTTACCTACGATCATTTCCTTTTCTACTTCCTCACATTTTCTTGTAGCCATTTTCTTTTGCTTTTTTGCATTTGCTATTTATTTGATTTCTAAATTGCCTGTATTGCTTTCTTCCTGTTTCATCCTGAGCATTTTTGTGCCTTTCCCTCTGATCCATCAGCTACAAAATTTCTTCTGTGATCCAAGGTTTTCGGGCAGCTTGTTCCCTAAAGCCTAATGTTTCTTTGCCAGCTTTCATTATTTCGGTCTTTAATGCATTCCATTCGTCCTCGGTTGAGCTCCTTTCAGAGTTACTTCTTAGAACTAAGTCTACCATTTCTGAAAATTTTTCTCTTGTGCTAGATTGTTTCAGCTTATTCACCGCCAGTCTGTTCTGCTTATACTGCTTCCTTATCCGCTTGAAGTTCAGCGTGCACTCCAATACTATCACGTTATGGTCCGAGTCTATGTCTGCTCCTGGGTACCATTTACAGTCTAGAACTTGATTCCTGAATCTCTGTTTGACCATGATATAATCTAGCTGATATCTTGACTTTATTCATAATAAATGGACTTATGAACGTCTGCAACACAGTTATCTTTAATAATGTTTATTTACATTGTGCGTTATGCGTTTCAAGAACTAATTCCTATTTTTAAACGCAATATAAAATAAATTTTAATGCATTTAAACCTGCAATGCGCTTGTGTTTGTTTCTGCTATATGAAAGAAAACTTTATGGAGTTTTCCTGTAACTAAACTTGTGGAGTGTTGTACTACATCAAAAATTTTGTAATTAAGTTGATGTGGAATAATTATCTACTTAAACTTACGTTTTGGAGATAAAAAAAATTGAAATGAAAATAAATAAGAATAAGACAAAACTCAATAAAGATGAAAAACAGACTGCAAAATTCATTACTAGCATCCCTTATGTGGGCACAGTATCTCAAAACATTGCAAATGTACTCAGATCACACAAAATAAACATAGGGTTTAGAACCAAAAACAAGATACAACAGAAATTAATTCACAATATTAACACTAATTCAGACCCTTTCCAAGAGTCAGGTATTTATAAAATAACATGTAGACTATGTTCAAAATTCTATTTAGGGCAAACTGGCAGGAATTTCCAAATAAGATACCAAGAAAACATAAACGCCTTTAAAAATGGACAACACACAAAATCAGCTATTGCAACCCACATACACAACACTTGCCTCCCTTTCGATGACACTGACAAAGATTTGAAGGTACTACACCGCCTAAATAAAAGCCACCATATGGATTTGATGGAAGAATGTGAAATTTATTTTCAATATAAATTATCTAAAGATTTGATACTAAATGAAAAATTAGAAAGTGATTCTGTGACCTTTTTCAAATGTTTTGACACTTTATTATAAATTATGTACCATCATCTGCTAAACCCAACTTATAAGTTAATTTGTTTATTTGATATCAGTATCAATCACATCTGCTAAATCATAAGTAACCTCTGCTGTAAAATAACATATATCTTTAATCATATCATTATTATTTTTGTTTTTTAATGTTAGATATACTGAATCATCTTTGCTTTGTTTATATAATGTAAACTTTTAAATTGTATACATAAGACCTTTGTTTAATGTAATGTGAGTGTGTAGTTGTGACTTTCTGCGATATCGCATTTTAAGACACCTTCAAATCGGACAATTAGGAGCCGAGAAATTCGTAATTAAAATCACAGAAATGTTGCCAAAAAATTCGTAACTTAAATTGTTTTGATACTTCGCAGTATGCCACAACAATCGGCGCGTCTCGACTCCGGCCGAGCAGGGCTCAGCCCAAGTAGCCCTCTCACCACTTCGCCTAGCAGTTGGCGCTTTAGCTCAGCGGTACCGTGCAGCTCGGGTTCGAATCTTCGTCCCAGCGGCTACAATTATTTAACTCACTTTTCTTCATCTTTCCAGTGTGTTCTACACCATCTGTCTATTCTTTGGCAAAGGATATTCCCATCCACAGTACTTTTAAACTTAAAAGAATATTTTCAATTTTCTGGGATCGGCTCGAACATTGTAGAATTGTGTATAAGTTTCTACACAGTTCAACAAGGTTCCAGAAAGTTTACAGCTAGACAATTTTGTACAACTTATGGAGCTTTCTACTATATTCTACAAATTACATTCGTATTTCTTTACGTCACTATGCCAGCGCTGTGGATATTTCGTAGACAAGTCTCGCTTTACAAGCGGCTGGGATGGCTATTCATAGACCAGTGCTATTTCTTGCAAATTCAACCCCACATACCTTCTAAAAAATGAAAACTTAAATAATATTTCATTCTCGTGACCTCACGCTGGCGAAGCCCGCAAAACTAGCGGGCAAGCCCGCTAGTGTTTTTATGTAATAGCTGGTGCCAAAGACTTCGTTCGTGTAGTGGGGTAGGAATTTAACGCTCCAATTATAAAAGAATATTTTTTAAAAAATAATATAAAAACGGGTAATTAGACAACCAGGGAAATTTTCACCGGTTAGTAGCTCAATCGCAATTAACATTGATAATAACTACATGACCCATGCTAAAATTTCGTGAATACAATGAATAGTGAGGTTGGTTTATTAATATGCTAATAGGCCATCTTCCCGCAGTTGCTGAACAATAATTTTGTAAATAAATCCGTCGAAAACAACTGGTTTGGTGAATTTTGTTTTTATTTAATTCCCCAGACGCGTTTCGCCCTTGTGGTGTAGGGCATCTTCAGTGGCTGTAAAGTGTTATTACATGTGTTGTTACAATAATTACATACAATATAACTCTTAATAAATATGTATACAATATAACTCTTAATAAATATGTATATACATATGTACATATGTATATACATATTTATTAAGAGTTATATTGTATGTAATTATTGTAACAACACATGTAATAAAACTTTATAGCCACTGAAGATGCCCTACACCACAAGGGCGAAACGCGTCTGGGGAATTAAATAAAAACAAAATTCACCAAACCAGTTGTTTTCGACGGATTTATTTACAAAATTATAGTGAGGTTGGTGGTTTGTAATGGGATAAACGAAGAGTTGCATCATTTGTATCAGTTTCAGTTTGGTGTAATAAGAACGTAACAAGAGCCGACGGCAGTGAAGCAGTTTATTAATATCTCTGTGATATGCGCTACCGCTATCTACTGGCTTGGTTCTGAACTGTCTCACACGCGCGACTTTCAAAGTTTCAGAGTTATACTTTTGTACTTCAAGGGTAAAATTCAGAAAAATTTCGTTCTTAATTCATAATATTGCCTAAGTGGAGACCTTAATATTTAAAATGATACGTCATTTATCAATTTCGGTTAGGTATAAAGGGAGAAAAATGGCTCGTGACAAAAAATACGTTATGGAAATAACTATACTTTTGCTTTTTAGGGGTCAAATTCCGAAAAATTCCTTCCTTAAAATATGTTGTGACCGTAGCGAAGATCTTAATCTTTAAAGTGATACCTCATTTATTTATGTCGGTTCGATATCAAGGAAGATAAATGGCTCGTGACACAAAAACGCGTTGTAGAAATATTGATACTTTTACCCTTTAAGGGTCGAATTTGGAAAAGTTCCCTTCTTAACATATGATGTCACTAAAGTGGAGGTCATAATCTTTAAAATGGTACTTCATTTATGGACTTCGGTTAGGATTACAGGGAGATATATGGTTCATGGTACAAAAAATTGCATTTTGGAAACATTTTGGCCTTTCAAGGGCCGAATTTGGAAAAATTACTTTCCTCAAATAAGATGTGACCAAAGCGGATACCTTAATCTTTAAAATGATATCTAATTTATCGATTTCGGTTAGGTATGAAGGGAGACAATGGCTTGTGACAACATAATAATAATAATAATAATAATAATAATAATGCCTATAATATATACTACATGACGCGTGCGAAAATTTCGCGAATAAAATGAACAGTAAGGTTGGGGATTTGTAATAGGCTGAAAGAAGAACCGCCTCATTTGCTTCAGTTGTTTACTTGTTTATTGTAATAGGTGCGTAACAAAAGTCGGCGCCAGTGAAGCAGTTTATTAATATCTCTGTGATATGTGCTGCTACTATCTAGCGGCTTGGCTCTGAACTGTCTCATACGCGCTACTTTCACGGTTATTACTTTTGCCCTTTAAGGGCCCAATTCCGAAAAAAATTTGTTCATAATTTATAATGTGAACTGAGTCTCATTTATCGATTTAGGTTAGGCGTCAACGGAGATAAATAGCTCATAAGTCATAAAAAAAACCACACGTTATGGAGACAATGATACTTTTGTCCTTGAAGGGCCAAAGTCCGAAATATTCCTTTGTTGAGATAAGGTGTGACCGAAGCAGAGACCTTAATCTTTAATATGATAACTGATTTATCTGTTTCGGTTAGATATCAAGGGAGATAAATGGCTCATGATAGAAAAAAATATGTTATGGAAATTATGATAATTTTGCTGTTTGTCGGTCGAATTCGTAAAAATTCCTTTTATAATGTGACCACGGTGGGGACCTTATTCATTAATACGATACCTCATTTAGCTATATCGGTTAGATATGAAGGGAGATAAATGGCTCGTGACACAAAAACGCGTTACAGAAATATTGATACTTTTGCCCTTTAAAGGTCGAATTCCGAAACATTCCTGTCTTAAAATATAATGTCACCAAAGCGGAGATCGTAATCTTTAAAATGGTACTTCATTAAACGATTTCAGGGAGATAAATGACTCGTAACACAAAAAAACAGTATTTTAGAAATATTGACATTTTTGCCTTTCAGGAGTCGAATTCTGAAAAATTTCTTGGAGACCATAACCTGTAAAATGACATCTCATTCATTGATTTCGGTTAAGTATGAAGGGAGATAATGGCTTGTGACAAAAAAATCTTATAGAAATAATATATATGATGATAATAATATAAATTAAATTAAATTAAACAATCCTGTTTAGCTGTGAAGATTTTTTTTGCCAGAACACTATGTTCAACTCTTGATTTTTGACGAGCTTAAAAAGCTGTTGTCTAAGTATTAAACCGTGACTGGTTGAGCTTTCTGGAGGTCCTTTGTCAGCAGGGATCTATGGGACGAGAGCAATAAGTAAATAAAGTCTTTGGAGCAGGAGTCGATAAGGAGCGCCACTATCGATAGTGAGCTCGGCGTCAGAGAGGAGCTGCATCACGGCTATCAGACAATCTAATAACGGTCTGCACGGTGGAGGGGGTAATGGTCCGGCCCGGGGGACCCCCGGAGGCGCTATCCCCAAAAATGGATTGGACGCGGCCGCAGATAAGCGGGAGAGCCAATTGTGGCCGAGAGACGCCGCGGCCACAGGGGGAGCGACGGCTCCGCACGCTGTTCAGCTGTTACACCCCGCAAGTAATGCGGGCCAACCACCGTCGATTACTTTGAGGTACTGCAATAACAACTTCTGTCCGAACCGAGAATTCCACCAATACGATGTTCTGTAAGTGAGTACAGAATGAACTTTTTTCAGGTGAAAACTTCTATAAGCGGGCTGTAGGCTGGTGGTAAATCTATGAATTCCTGTCTCCGATATGCCATCACTTTGTAAAGTTCTCTGTTTTTTAAAATATGAAAATGTACTTTTCCATTTAAATACGAGGGTGGTCTGAAAAGTTTCCGACCTAACAAAGATAAAATACATTTTTTCTGAATTTTATTTTTCAACATAGTCTCCCTGTAACTCTACACACTTCTCCCAGCGATGCTCCCATCTCTGTAACCCGTCCAAATAGTACTCTGCTTTTTTCTCTGCAAAATCACGAAGGTGATTGCCTCTTCATTTGACGAAAATCTCTGTCCTCCGAGCGCAATTTTTAGATGAGAGAACAAAAAGAAGTCGCTTGGGGCTAGATCTGGTGAGTAAGGCGGATGGTCAAGCAGTTCAAACGGTAATTCGTGAATTTTCGCCATGGCAACCGCTGAGGTGTCTTGGTGAAACAGGATTTTCTTTTTCTGCAAATGTGGCCGTTTTTCCGCAAGTTCTACCTTCAGCTTGTCAAGTAATGATGCGTAGTATGCTCCTGAAATGGTTTTTCGTTTTTGAAGCTAATCGATTAAAATAACTCCATGACTATCCCAAAAAACAGTCGCCAGCACTTTCACAGCCTGTTTGGACTGTATTTTTGTTTCTGGCGTATAATGGTGTATCCAAGTTTCATCTACAGTACCATAATTAATCGGCGCCAAAACTCGGATTTATTGCGCCTAAACTGCGCCAACAGAGCGTTGGAAATGTTCATTCGAACACGTTTTTGGTCTAATGTGAGCAAACGTGGCACCCAACGCGCGGACAGCTTTCTCATACCTAAATGTTGATTTAATATCTACAAACACGTTCTTTTGAAATGTTCATAACTTCTGCTATCTCTCTGACTTTAATAACTTTGGCGATGTTTTCGTCGGTAGTTGCAGTTTTTTGACGTCCCGAACGTTCATCGTCTCCCAAGCTCTTACGGCCACGTTTAAATTCAGATGCCCAAAATTTCACTGTGGTAAGTGATGGTGCAGAGGCCCCATACACAGAATCCAACTCATCTTTGATTTGCGCAGGCGCATTGCCTTTCAAAAACAAATATTTAATGACAGCTCGATACTCGATTTTGTCCATTTTCACAAAAACACTCAGATCAACTCACTCAAACGACTGTTACATTAACAACTGCGCGTCCAATATGGTTGAAACTTTGGTGAGTAACTGTCAACAGATAAACAACGAAATTCACTAGCTTTTATTTACGAGTGCTGCCATCTTCACGTCGAGGTCGGAAACCTTTGATTGCCCACTTCGAGCCTTCAGTGGCTTCATAGATATTTCAAATGAAGCTTTTCATTGCATGCACTATGTCGATTTTGAATTTAATGTTGTATTTTATTAGTATGAGATAATTGTGTATGATTGTATTATTGATTATGTGCTGTGGCCTTAAGATAAATAAATAAATAAATGTGTTACGGAATTTCTGGATGGCCTCTGTTGAGCGAGGAACCATCACCACTGTCAATGCAAATGACACCATCGCGTAGCGGCCTGCTGCAGCTGAACTAAATAATTGTTTGTTAATTAAAATTTAATTCATAACATAATTTATATACAGCTCTTATAAAAAGAGAAGTGGATTTCGAAGAGGAGAGTTTTTATTAAGGCGTATTTGATGCAAGTTTTTTTAGCAATGAGTAACCGACTAATTTATTTTGCTACACACACCGTCACAGCATTTCATAATATATTTTTTCTTTAGTTCTTCAATCAATGTCCATCCAAGTGTCTTCGCCATTATAGTCCAGTATTGTATCGCTTATTTAATGTGATTTGTTTTAATTTCCATAAATAAATCTAATTTTAAATGAATTTTTTTTTACATATGATTTTATGGAAGTTACAAATAATGTAAATACGTATAATGTGTGTAGTTCGTATTTAGTGTATAGGACCCTAAATAACGTGTGCAATTTCCGTTTCTGTAATTGGTTTTTTTAATAATTATAATTGTTTTTGCTACTCTTTATTTTTCAACTGACGAAATAAAAATAAAAGAAGAAATTGATAACTTTTTCTGTTTTAATTTCCCTTTATTCCTTTTCCAAATTCCCTCTTGTCATAAAAAATTAATAAGGGGGCGTCCATTAATTACGTGGGGTGAAATAGGGGGGGATGGCGAAATCTCACCAAGGGGAAGGGGGGAGGGTCAACGGAAATTCTAAAAATAACTGTTAAAAAAATAAACGGATGTCGACGACAAGTGGGTATAAACGACGCGGAAACCAATTTTTTTGGGGGGGGGGGCGGGGGGAGGGGTGTAACCACCGTCGGAGGCAGGAGAGCTAAAAATGAAAAAAAAGGTCTCAGAAAGCTACCACATCAATCAGGAGGGGGGGGGGGTTCCCGTCAAAATATCACGTCATCTTAGGGGGTCCGACCAAATCTCACCAGAGAATAAGGGGGGGGGGTAATTAATGGACGCTCCTACTACATGCAAAAAGAAGAACAATACTAAGCCAAAAGAATCAGTCTATAAAATGCCCCGCCAGTGTGGCCACGCGCGTTGAGGCGCCACAACACTGCACCGGGGAGGTACAAAGGGACCAGGCACGGGTCCTGGCACCCACCTCCCAGCCGTCCTGATTGCAGTCACCGAGGCGAAGGCTGCGACGACCCAAATCTTCACATAGTAAACTACACATTTCACAAACAAAATAAACAGATATTTAAAAAAATACGTAACATGAATCGCAGACAGATGCAACACTTAAGCTCCACCCATTCCTCCAGGAACTGACAATCCCTGGTTCTGACTACCCAGTGCAAACAACGCTGGACAAATTCTTAATTCCAAGCCGTGATGAAAGCCGAGGCTTTCCGCGATCCGATAGGGTCCATTCGCAGGTAATAATCAGTACCGGATTAGCCACGTAACAGGAGTTAGCAAATGTTACAGGCCCCGCGCCTTCTAGGGAGCCCCACGCCTACTAGGGAGCTCCGTGCAATTAAGGCGACCACGAGCGTTCTAGGGGGCCCCGCACCTTCTAGGGGGCCCAGAGCCTTCTATGGGGCCCCGCACCTACTACGGGTCCCGTGCCATCTAGGGAGCGCCGTGCAATCAAGGGGGCCTCAAGTCTTCTAGGGGGCCCCGCACCTTACAGGGCCCCGCGCCTACTAGTGG
Source organism: Vandiemenella viatica (assembly GCA_031002005.1). Classification (NCBI taxonomy): domain Eukaryota; kingdom Metazoa; phylum Arthropoda; class Insecta; order Orthoptera; family Morabidae; genus Vandiemenella; species Vandiemenella viatica. The sequence goes on along the minus strand of JARYHS010008075.1, from coordinate 180,267,429 downwards.
CCCCGTACCTTCTAGGGGGCCCCGCGCCAACTAGGGATCACCGTGCCTTCTAGGGGGCCTCGCGGCTTTTAGGGAGCCCCACTCCTTCTAGGGAGCCCCGTGCAATTAAGGGGGCCCGAGCCTTCTATGGGGCACCGCGCCTTCTAGGGGGCCCCGCGCCTACTAGGGAGCTCCGTGCAATTAAGGCGACCCCAAGCATTCTAGGGGGCCCCGCACCTTCTAGGGGGCCCAGAGCCTTCTATGGGGCCCCGCACCTACTACGGGTCCCGTGCCATCTAGGGAGCGCCGTGCAATCAAGGGGGCCCCAAGCCTTCCAGGGGGCCCCGCACCTTACAGGGCCCCGCGCCTACTAGTGGCCCCGTACCTTCTAGGGGGCCCCGCGCCAACTAGGGATCCCCGTGCCTTCTAGGGGGCCTCGCGGCTTTTAGGGAGCCCCAATCCTTCTAGGGAGCCCCGTGCAATTAAGGGGGCCCCGAGCCTTCTAGGGGGCCCCGCGTTTTCTAGGGTCCCGTACCTTCTAGGGGGCCCCGCGCCAACTAGGCATCCCCGTGCCTTCTAGGGGGCCTCGCGGCTTTTAGGGAGCCCCACTCCTTCTAGGGAGTCCCGTGCAATTTAGGGGGCCCCGAGCCTTACAGGGCCCCGCGCCTACTACTGGCCCCGTACCTTCTAGGGGGCCCCGCACCAACTAGGGATCCCCGTGCCTTCTAGGGGGCCTCGCGGCTTTTAGGGAGCCCCACTCCTTCTAGGAAGCCCCGTGCAATTAAGGGGGTCCCAAGCCTTCTAGGGGGCTCCGCACCTTACAGGGCCCCGCGCCTACTAGTGGCCCCGTACCTTCTAGGGGGCCCCGCGCCAACTGGGGATCCCCGTGCCTTCTAGGGGGCCTCGCGGCTTTTAGGGAGCCCCACTCCTTCTAGGGAGTCCCGTGCAATTTAGGGGGCCCCGAGCCTTCTATTTTAGATTTTCTGTTCTCGTGCAATAGTGATTCAAACAGTAATCATTATGCCTTGTTTCGGAACATAAACGATCCAATGTTTGTCACAAGAAAGGAAGACGCTGGCCCTCATCAAGAAGGCCGAACTACCGGAACAGGTGGCCAACATGATCAAACCACGCGCTGCAAGACCTCCAAGACTGTATGGCCTACCCAAGGTCCACAAACAGGATGTCCCATTGAGACCTATTGTCAGTGCCATTGGGGCACCAACTTACCAGCTTTCGAAGTATTTGACACGCCTACTCAGCCCCCTGGTGGGCCGGTGTTGTCATCACGTGAAGAACTCGACGGAGTTTATAGAGACCATCCGGTCTTTAAAAGTCTCAGACACGGACATTCTGGTCAGCTTCGACGTGGTTTCCCTCTTCACCCGGGTACCGGTGAGGCACACACTGGAGCTGATACGCCGCGATTTTGAACCAGCTGTCGTAGACCTGTTTGAGCACGTACTGACTTCCACCTACTTCATGTATGGAGGGAAATACTTTGAACAGACCGACGGAGTAGCGATGGGGTCGCCACCCTCCCCAGTAGTAGCGAACCGATACATGGAAGAGTTCGAGGAGAGGGCATTAGAGAGTGCCACCCTCAAGCAATCTTGTTTCTACCGGTATGTGGATGACTCTTTTGCTGTGTGGCCACATGGCATCGAGGCACTGCATGAATTTCTCAAACATCTCAACAGAATTCATCCTAATATCCGTTTTACGATGGAGGTAGAGGTTGACGGGTGCCTCCCCTTCCTGGACATCCTGGTGAAAAGAAGACCTGACGGCACTTTATCGCACAGCGTGTACCGCAAGCCCACCCACACGGATCGTTACTTGGGTGCAGAGAGCTTTCATCACCCGGCCCAGCGCATCTCTGTGCTGTCCACTTTGGTGCAAAGGGCGAGAGCTATCTCCGACAAGGAGAGCTTGCCTGGTGAATTGAAGTATCTTAGGACGGTCTTCGAACGAAACGGTTATTCCCGGCGACAGATCGAACGGGCCTTTACGCAGAAACAACCGAGAACACCATCGGAGCAAGAAGAACCTCCAAAAACTCTTGCCTTCCTGCCATATGCCGGAAACACAACAGGAAAGATTGGTAGACTTCTGGCGCGGTTTGGTATAAAAAGTATTTTCCGGCCCCCCGTCAAGATACGAGACATACTGCCCTCAGTCAAAGATGACCTAGGCTTGAGGACCCCAGGCATTTACTCCATAGCGTGTGAATGCGGCAAGGTGTACATTGCACAGACCACCAGAACCATTGAAGAGCGGCTTTCCGAACATAAACGTCATCTAAGGCTGGGGCAGCTTGAAAAGTCAGCCCTAGTGGAGGATGCTTTCGACCACGAGCACATGATTGAGTTTGACAAAATGGTAGGGCCTCCACTTTCTGGGACTCGGTCATAAAGGAGGCGTTGGAGATTCGACTGAACGACCAGAACATAAATAGGGACGGCGGGCTCTTTCTGAGCGAAGCCTGAAGGCCCATTATTAACGACCTCCGACGAGAGCGAAGCAGGACACAACACGCCGTCAAAGCGGCTAATGACACCAGTCGGACGCCGCGGGTATCCGCGGACTAGCCATCGACCAATCAGGGGGGCGGGGGTCTCCCACCGGCCGGGACCACTGGCACTCCTTGGTGGGGCGGGTGCGCTCTGATTGGTCGGACGCCCCACGCGGGCAGGTAGATAAGGAGGTGTGTCGAGGAAGTAACAGAAATAAACTGGAACTACTTCGCCAGACAGATCCACAATAAAATAAACACCACCTTCAATGTATCATCGCCTGATTGCATCGAGAAGGCTATAAACCACTTCAACACTACAATCAAAGAAGCCGAACGGAATGCATCCGTTACCACCACCATCATTCACAACAACGCTTATCATGAACTACCAGCCATACTTGAAGATCTCTGATACCTAAGGAACCGTTACAGGACTCTCTGGCAACGTTTCCGTGACCCTGCCGACCGCCGTAGATTCCACCATTTCTCCCGCCAACTCACGGCGCGCCTAAAGGAGAGAAGATCAGAAAGATGGGAAGATAAAATGTCCCATCTCTTATTAGAAAACAAGGAAGGCTGGGACCTAATTCGATCCTTAAAAGAACCAAAGGAAGCGAGATCACCAATATCAGGCCCGGCAGGTCCATGCTTTCTGCCATTAGGAAAAGCCGAAATTCTGGCAGAGCACTTCGCCGCCCAACACTCGGAAGTGGTCTACCCCTTAACTCCAGAGGAAGAACAGGCGGAGACCGCAACAATTCAGCGAGTAGAGGACAGGCTAAGCAGACCTCCTTCTGACCAGCCAGAATTAACAACACCCGGTGAAGTGAGAACATTCATCAAGAAATTAGCCAGAAAGAAGTCACCGGGAATCGATGGCGTAGGCAATAGTCACCTTAAGAACCTGCAAAAGAAAGGTCTGGTACTTCTCACCAGAATTTTCAATGCTTGCCTCCTACAACATTACTTTCCTTCAGCATGGAAGACGGCTAAGGTCATAGCTCTGCCCAAAAGGGGTAAAGACAAAACAATTCCGAATAATTATAGACCTATTAGCTTACTCTCGGCTACCTCCAAGCTGCTGGAACGTATTCTTCTGAAGAGAATTAAAGCAAGCCTAGATTTTGGACAAACTATAAGGAAAGAACAGTTCGGTTTCCAAAGCCGAGTAGGAGCCACCTGTTAGCTAGTAAGAATTACCGAGCAAATCAGCAAAGGTTTTAATTGGAATAAGTCGACAGCCGCCATCTTTGTCGACATTGAAAAAGCTTATGATAAAGTGTGGCACACCAAACTAATAGACAAGCTATTCCATCACACCGACATACCCGACTGCTACATTGCCCTCATAGCAAGCTACCTCAAGGACAGGAGGTTCTTCGTCCAAATCGAAGGCCAAAAGTCATCCATCTTTACTATTAACGTGGGCTTACCGCAGGGATCCGCCTTATCGCCACATCTGTTCAGCATTGATGTCAATGACATACGAACCCCGCCCAACGTTCATGTTGCACAATTTGCTGATGACACGGTCATCTACGCAACCGGAGGAAACCACGAAAGGAATATCTCCAACGCCCAAGCAGGCCTAGACGCCCTTAGTCTCTGGTGTCGTGAAAATAAGGTGAAAGTGAATCCAACTAAATGTGCCGCAGTGTACTTCTCCACTAAACAACCGAACCTACAAAGACAACTGGAACTAATGGGGGAAAGGTTACCCTGGGTTACAGAGCACCAGTACCTCGGAATAACGCTAGACCGCAAACTACTCTTTCGCCAACATGTCCTCGACAGAAGAAAAAAAGGCCTAGCCGTGGTTAAGAATCTGACACCAATCTTCTTGAGCAATAACTTGAAACTCGAAACAAAAATAAGAATATATAAATCCGTTGTCTTACCTTTCATTATGTACGGTTGCCAGGTCTGGGGAACTGCATGCAAATCTACCCTGCTGCACTTACAAAGAGTGCAGAATAGATGCTTAAGAATGATAAGTCATGCGAGAACCTACACGCCAATAGACCTTCTTCATGTGATCACCAATATGCCTACCATCCAAGCAGAAATCTTTCGACAAGCAGAGAAATTTTTCACCAGGCTTGACACTATACGCCCAGAAGTAGACAGATTGGAGTCAGTGGGTACAGTACTCCCAATGGAATGGAACAAATTTAAAATACCACGCAGCACCATTATGACACCGATATAAAGGATCACTACCACAAGCGATCCTTAGTAAGAATAAGGAAGGGTTTCCCATAAAGACCGTATAACGGTCAAAGCCGTGTTTCTCCCCAACGTGCATCACAGCGAACCCAAATAATTAGTTGAAACTGTAGATTAAGCTACACACAGTAGCGGGGCTACAAAAAGCCGTTGAGGCAGTGAAAAAAAAAAAAAGCTTCCCGACACTGTGGGCCAAAGACTTCAATTTGCAAGAATATATTGAAGTTCTTAAACGACGATTTCTACTCATGCCCTACCCGCGTGACGATCTGCAAGATGATCCGGCAGTAGAAGAGGATGGTGCTGAAGAAGACAACGCAAGGGAAGAGGAGCAGCCACTGGAGGGGGGACCGGAACAGGGCCCTGTCCTCCCAATAACGGCGCTGTACGACGGTGGCTACGTGGAGCTAATCACAGAGCTCCATGCCTTTACTTCAGATGTCATCCTAGCCATCTCCATCAAGGGTGGTCTGAAGTTCATCCCACAGCACCCGCAGCAGTTGAAACTACTCTGCAAGTTCCTCGAGGCTTACGGTATAGAGCACGCCCCTCAACTGCCCAGGAGACCAGCCAAACTGGTGGTCCGTGGACTACCAGGTAACACCACGGAGGAAGAGGTAGCTGCGGGACTAAACAGCTGCGGGATCGCTACCCTTGCGGTCCGCCATATGCGGCGTCCGGGCACGGACGAGCGCATTCCGCTATACACCATCCAGCCAGTGGAAAACGTACCGCGGGACCAACGACCATCAAACCTGCTTGGACACAAGGTACGGCAGGAACCCAAGAAAAACCCGCCTCTTTCAATGACTCAGTGTTTCCGGTGCAATAACTTCGGACATCTGGCCCGAAACTGCACCGGGGAACAGAGATGTCTAAGATGCGGTGAAAACCACAGGGTGGCGGACTTCCCGCAACCAAGGGAGGCAACAAAGTGCTGCAACTGCGGAGCCACTACCCGTGCAGCGAACTGGAGTGGCTGCCCGGCCCACCTTAACCTCCGCCAGACCAAGAAGAAGCACACTTGCGAGTTGCAGCAGCAACGCAAGACTCGGCAGCACCGGAGTCCTCGGCTCCATACGCAGCCCGCACGAAGGCGAGAAGGGAGCAGGGCACGCCCACAGCAGCGGCAATCGAGTACTGGACCGCCACAGCTGCGTCGTATGCCAGTCCATTGTCCTGGTTCAAGAAGAAACGACATCGAGGCCACATCAGCTGAAACTGCAAGACAGCATAAGAAGAGGAAGGACCCGCAGAAGAGCGACAGTCCACACTGCATCCACTCCTGCACCTGCCGAGTTCCAGGACAGCGAGAAGACCGACTTGATGCCCTCATCGATCTGCTCAAGAATCTCGTCAGCCACCTGGCAGCTAAGGAAGACGCGCGGAACACGCTGCGGCAGCCCTAATGGGCGCCACAGCAAAATCGGAGGACCATTTCTGAGATGGCAGATGCGCCGGCATTCCATCCAGTGATGAAATATCATTTGAAGACAACAACTACAGCCAACATAAAGACAAAACAACTGTGAAGATATGACTCGTCAAAACGACTTGGAGGCAATCTCTTAGGACAAAATACTCTGCAGTACACCAGCTCAAAGGAGCTGTGAATAGGCTGAAGACGACGAGCTAAGTCAGTCGACGCGGTGACAGCTAGCTTACGACAGCCAGCAGACACCAATATCTGATGAAGACAGCCGAGCTTGCTGTCGAAACGTCGTGTTACTTTGACACCATCCGGCTGAACACCCGTGAAGATTATATTTCATCACTACGCCGGGAAAGTCTCCACTCACACACTATTGCAAGTATTCTGTATTTAAGCATCACTCAAAACGAAATTAAAAAAATAGTATTGACAAATGGTATTGCAAATGTTCTGAATTTTAGCATTACTCAAAACGAAATTAAAACAAAAAGAAAATTGTAGTCAGAGATACAATTGCAAATCATCTTACGCATCGCTCAAAATGAAATTGAAAATAAACTTTAGTCTGAGATACTATTGAAAATATTGACGTAAATAAGTCAATATGTAGCGAAATAACAACTGAAACAACACATACTGTATATAAGTTAACATCTTATTCATGTGCACGAGAGAGGCTACTAGTTAGTACCTAACTGCTATAGCACGCATGTGTTGCAGACGAGGTTCTCAGAAGTAAATAACACGAGGCTGATCAGCTGTGGTGTCACTATCTTCCTATGAGCAGACCACGTAAATCAGAGGCTGTAACTCCCCACCCCGCACCGCTGGGTCTCGCATGACTTTCTCTCGCTCGACTTTCTCGCCAACCCCTCGCCGCATTTTCAAGTGGGTTCGCTTTAGTTGCACCTGCGTTCCGCTGGTTCTGCTTCTACTTTCTTGCTTTGCTCTTTTTCACTTAAAAAGAAAAATTAAAAATTTGCTTTTATCGAGCTGGAAATGATGGCGTATTTTATACGAAAAAACATGTTTTGGCTCATCTCCCACGAGTAACCAGCAGGATTTTTTTTTTATCTAGGGCTATTCGGCTTGCACTAGGATGGCCGTTTCGTTACTCAACCAATCGTGTGACTTCACCGCGGGGGGGGGGGGGGCACCAGAGATGTTGTCAAACGTATTTGACCCTTTCAGGCTTTCTCTGAACAACGCTGTTCAGCACGTTGTCCTCCGTTCAGCTGTTTTTGAGTACCAGCCGCCTCAGACTGCATAGTTTTATCGTTGCTCGTAATTCTTGGATGCCGCACAGTGCCGACCGAGGAGACGTATTCACGTGACGGTCCACGTGGTCTTTAGGATATCAAACCTTGCGTCCTCCTCAGTTCCCAGGCACTAGATGGCCTCTACCGGGGTGCAGAACACATCGTTCCACACTCCCCACTACTCTTTTTCTCGTCACCAATCTGCTTGCCGGATTTTCCCTCCAGAACATGCAAAATAGACTCTTATGTTAGAACAAAATATGGATATTCTGTGTTCATTCGTCAGTCACGCAACAGCTTATCCCGCCATTTTCGGAGTATCCAGAATTCTCCCGAAACTACACGAAAAGCTCAACTAGAGACGGCTTTCTCCGCCGTCTCCCACCCGATTCCAAGGCTTGCGGGCTGCGATTTACGCAATAACACCGTTGCGCTCATTTGAGTACCGCCTAGCTGGCCCTTTTTTTGGGTGTAAGTGTTCGGGACAGACTATATTGGCCTTTTCTAACCAAATGTCAACCTCTCCTTCAAGTGGTGCACCCTGTTTGCACAGACGAGGCTCTGGCGACTGGAAGATTCCTGGTATAAGGAGTCACCCACTACTTGCCAACGGCCTCCGAAAGGAGGGCGGAGGAGCGGGGAGTTGTTCAGGGCACCCTCTTGCCCTTGGGGTTGGAAACGGCCCCTAAAGGTGGATGAATCAGAAATGATCGACGGCATGGGGATGCAGAAGGAAACGGGAAAACACTGCATTAAAGACCCAAAGGGTATCCCGAGGACATGTAATCCTCTCAAATTACATATATAATGATGACTTCATCCCCAATCGGATCTCCGGGTGGGGAATGCCCAGGGAGGAGTCATCAAAATGGATAGAAACATTCTACGAGTCGGAGCGTGGAATATTAGAAGCCTGAATAAGGCAAGTAGGTTAGAAAACTTAAAAAGGGAAATGGAACAACTTAAGTTAGATGTTGTTGGGATTAGTGAGATTTAATGGAACGTATTCACTGGTTATTAAATAAAATATATCAAGTGTGTCTCAGGTCATATATGTTACAAAATCCTAACTTGAAATGTTTCTCAGCCTTCTATAACAGTCTGGTATGTTGCAGTGGTGGCCTCGACGTGTGAAAGATGCAGCAGAAATTTTGATGAATATGAACAACATCAATGAAGATAGCGGCCTACTACTCTGCGATGCTTGCTGTCAATATAAACAGTATCTCTGACGAAGGCTGTAGGATACCAGACGAAAGCTCAGGTAGTGAAATAAACAACGCGGCATAACCCGTTAGACTGTTAATCATGTACAAGATCTTTACACCCATAACCGTGGTATTAGATTTCTTTGAGTGTGTGGAGACTCATTCACACGACGCCATTTTCCGGAATGTTTAGCGAAGCTCCTGACGAGGTGCGATGAATAATGACGCAGGGAGACAATTTCGCGCGGTGTAGGCGTTGGGTTGGCCGCCCTGCTATAATATTCGCCGGTCGTCGGACGCTTCAAGTTTGTTTGTTTGCTGCGGGTCGCTTGCTAGCTAGTTAATTCGGCAAACTGCCGCCTAGCGGCGCGCCCGTCGAGTGTCGTTTAATATTCATATCGCAGACAGTCGAGTGCCACGGCTGCCAACAGTCCCACGCCGCACTCGACTTACTAATGCGCAACATTATTATTTTCCTCGAATAAGCAGCAGTTAAAGGGACTAAGTTTTGTATCGGCCAGACGGGGCAAGTTTCCGGTGCCGTTTGCAAAAGGGAAGAGTCAACAAAAGGACTGAGAAACGATTCTTGGACTGTAGCACCAGAGAACTTCCTTCACCTTATCTGTTGCTTCAGTATTATTAATATTTAATTGCTATAGAGCTAACACTCCGGTGGCAAATCCCTTACTCCCCTAAATATCCCTTTTTATTTCTTTAAAATCATCTCGTATAATTGGAATGTTAAATTCCTCTCCCATTTACTTTTCCGATTTAAATATTTTAAACTCCTCAAGCATTTTTGGTAGATTATTCATTAATTCACTTGGTAATTTATTCCAATTCCTGACACCCTTACGAAGGAAAGAAAATTTTCCCACTTCCTTAATCACGAAATCGAGCGTCAGTTTGTGGTCATGGTCGCCTTTCCCCTTCCATGCACTATTCCTAATTCTTTGACCAATTTCCCTCCAAGCCCCATCACCAACATATGCCCTGTACATTCCCAGTACTCTCTTCACCCTCCTCCTTTCCTCCATTGACTCCCAATCCAGCTCCTTTATCATATCAGTTACAGACTGAGTCCTGCGATAATTTGGACAAACAAATCTAGCTGATCTTCTTTGCACACCCTCCAACTCCTGTATTTGATAGCCAAAATGTGGGTCCCAAACTAAACCACCATATTCAACCAATAGTCTGACCAAAGTTTTGTAACCCAATTCCTTTCAGTAAATATAGGATATTGTTACCGGTACCTTTTCCTACCGCCTGCCCAATGTGCTTTGTTTCCTAGAGCTGAAATTGATTATTATTGCAAGATATCGCAGTACTGTGATATATCCATATCTTTACTCCAGAAAGAGTCTCTACTCCGTACATTCCATTCCAGCATAGCAGCATAGAAAGAATTGAATGTCAACATATACAAGGTCGACCATTTATGCGGGTACTTAAAATATATAGAAAACCAAGTATTTGGCGAAAAAATATTTTCAGTAAAATTTAATTGCTGTTAAGGAAGAAAGCAAAATGCATTATTCGTGATTTGTTTTGAGTACAGGGTGTCCAAAAATGAATATCGAGGTTTTAATGCTTTATAAGATTTATTACATTATCCTTACAGTTATAAATGATATGTCAAATGAAAGAGCAACTCAAACAGTTTTATATACAAGCTTACAAGTGTTCTATGTGGGCACCATTTGTCACACGGCACACATCAAGTCTGTAGCCGAGTTCTTCCCAAACGTTGAGCAGTGTGTCTTCAGTAACTGTTGCAACAGCTGCTTCAATCCTCTGTCGTAATTCAAGGAGGTCGGCTGGTAACGGAGGTACATACACACGATCCTTGATGAAACCCCAAAGGTAGAAATCGCATGGCGTTAGGTCAGGTGAACGTGGAGGCCACGCATAGCAAGCTCTGTCATTGGGCCCCTTGCGGCCAATCCAGCGGTCGGGTACAGTTACGTTCAACCAACCGCGTACTTCGTTATGCCAGTGAGGTGGCGCACCATCTTGCTGGAAAATGAAGTTCTCTGGTTCATATTGTTCCAACTGAGGGAAGAGCCATTGCTCTAGTGTATCAAGGTAAGAAGTACCAGTTACAGTCGGTTCATCAAAAAAGAAAGGTCCGTAAACTTTCCGCCGGGATACGGCACAAAAAACATTGATTTTAGGGGAGTCTCGTTGCACTTGTACGATCTCTTGAGGATTTTCTGAGCCCCAGATCCGCACATTATGAGTGTTAACATGTCCACTGAGGTGAAAGGTCGATTCATCACTGAAGACAACATGATGTAGAAAATCTTCATCGTCATGTAACAACATTTCGTTAGCGATGTCATTTCAAGGGCAAAATATATTTTTTTTTATTAAAATGGAAAACTATATTTTTTTATTGTTTATCATTATTCCTTATACAATATTAAATGCGTTGTGGTGGCCAGTAACGTTCTGGTCTCGCATTCTCGAGGATGCGAGTTCGAATCCCTGTCCTGCCATCCAAATTTCGGTTTTCCATGTTTTCCCGAAATCATTCCATGCGAATACCATGATGATCCCTTCAAAAGGGCACGGTCGAATTCCTTCCAGTTCCTTTCCTCCACTTAACTACTCACTCTAATGACCTCAACGTCGATGAGGCGTAAATGCATTTCATCATCATCGTCAGTGTTCTGCCGTGGGGAAGGTTTTCCGTTGGCTGCTCTCCATGTTCTTTTGTGTTCTACCCTTCTCTTCAAGTCCAGACATTTTCCGTTTTATTTGATGTTGTCTGTTATCTTGTTCCTCCTTCTTCCTCTCCTAGTCCTTGCAAGGCGTCTTTTAGCAAGCACTCTGTCTCAACATGTGTCCCATCCAGTTCTCCTTTCTTTGTCTTACTACTTGCAGTAGTTTCCTCCTTTCATCAACCCTATCCAGCACTTCAACATTAGTTATTTTATCCATACAGCTTATCCTCTACATTCTCCTCCACATCCACATCTCAAACGCTTCTCTCCGTTTTTCATCTTCTCGCCTCAGCGTCCACGTCTCTGCTCCATAAAGAGCCACACTCCGTACACAACATTTGCGAAGTCTTTTCCTCAGTGCTTTATCTAGTTTCTCCAGATTACATTCACCCCTTCCTATTAAACGCTTCGTTCGCTACGGCAATACGAGTTGTCACTTCTTGGTGGAATCTGGAATCCCGCAAAAACATAAACAAACAAGCAAAAATTTCGTACCATCCATTTTGCAAACTATCTGATTTGTTTGCCAAATATTCGAAATACAAAGTCGAGTGAAATAAATCTTACCTTGACACCGGCAGGTAGTACAAATGTATTATTTTTCATTAAAAAATCGATAATTTGATCAGATCGCCATAGCAAATGATATAAGAGATGGTTTTCCACCTCAGGAGGCTCTGCAATCTTTGAGGGGAAGATTAGTAAGTACGCAAAGAGTACTTATTTTTTTACGAGTGACACATGTATGTCGTATCCTATTGTACCATGTTTTAAGTCATTAGTTCATTTGTTTAAGTATTTTATTTGAGAATGCCCTATAAACAAAAGTCTGGGGATCTAAGTTCAAACTGAAGAAAAACGCCTAAGGAATTTAAAATTAAAATTGAAACATTAAAATTTGTAAATCGGTAAAGTAAATGAGCGAGGAATTTAACATTCAAATTATAGAAGAAAATTATATATATATATATCGCAATTAAAATTAATAATAATAAAAAAAAATGTACTGGGCCTCTGCTTCCTATCCAACGACCATTGACCGTGATTTAATACATCTTGCGGTGTAATCAAGCTTGGATAAGCGAATGGCGTACCTGCAGTAATATACAGATTAATTTGCATTGTGTGGGACATGTGACTTGTGAGGTATCTGGTCACAAGGCAACAAATCTTTTACCGCAAGAGAACACCCACAGCATGATGCTTTAAACGCAGGCTTGAATAGAAAGCCATGAACCCATTTCTCGATACTAGGAATCGAAACAAAGGCGGCTTCCGTTCACAAAGCAGGAATCTCGAAATCTCCGAGCGCATTTCTCCCACAACCTATTTTAGGCCTTTACGAATTTTAAATTCTTCCAACGTTCTGGTAAATTTCTCATCATTTCATTTGTCAATTTATTTAAATCGCTGACTCCGCACCTACAAAAGAAAATTTTTCTAAAGCCTTATTACGACTTATTTCGGAATGACAGCAAACAAATATTACTATCAGCAACAGTCATATCTAGGAACGACCGCGAAAATAAGAGAAATGAGAGCCAGAAACGATTCATTTCTGTACTCATTTTTTCCACGAGCGATTAGGGAATGGAATAAGAAGGATTTACCGGGCGAGTAAACTTAAAATCCGACAGGAGTAGCTTTCGATAAAGCTCTCCGGCCATCCTGATCTGGGTTTTCCATGGTTTTCCTAGATCGCTCCAGGTGAATGCCGGAAAGGTTCCTCAAAATAGCAAATGGGCGCCTCCTGCCATATCCCAAACTATTACGCTTTCGGATAGATGATATACACCCTTCGCCACACACTTGTAGTGAATTGCGGAGTAATAATAATAATAATAATACTAAAATCGAGTGTTAGCTTGTTGTAATGGCCATCTATTCTCTTCCATGCATTATTCCTGATTCTTCTACGAATATCTTTCCACGCCTGTTCTCTAGTATGCGCATTATACACTCTTCCTTCTATGTTTGATATGAATCCCAGTCCTGTATCGCATCAGGTACTGATCCTGTTACAATGGTAACGCTAGGATTCGCCGATGAGGCTACAGCTGTAAGCTTTCTCACTCAGTATTATCCCAGTTTCTAGTTGATCCGTGAATGACGGAATAGCAACAGTACAACTTCCGTTCACTTTCTTTATTCTCTGATTAATACAAATAACATTACGTGACAGCAGTCACAGAGAACACTGCATTTGCTCAGCCTCTCCCCCACAGCTACCGCCTCTCCCCCCCCCCCCCCAAAAAAAACAAATGAAAATCATATTTTAAGTTTATATTGAATGGGATTGCATATAAAGGTGTTTAAAAAACTTTTTTTTTGTCCAAGCGTGTGGAGTACCAATGTTTAAAGCTCGTCAAGTAGAGGGTTGAGAGATTTTTTTATCGTTTCCCAAAATTACTGCAGCATTTTCTGAATGGTTCCCTTAAAAATGCCATATCAAATTTCGTTCATACATTGTGTCCGCATTCCTCTCCTGCTTTAAGAGACCAGTATCAAAGACCCTTCCCCCAAAATATATAAATCATGCTTCCTTTCTGTCTGCTGTCATCGTTGCTATTCCTTCTCGTGCCATCCTATGTGAATTTCAATTGTATTTGCTCAGTCTTATCATTCAGCTCCTAATCTTATATTTGTTACATTGTTTTGTAATTCTTCGTTCGACACGTGATAGATTCTCCCAATAATCGTTTTTTTTCTGTAATGACTCATGTTTACCAGATTGCGTTCTGCCTTATTTTAGAACACATGTTTATATACTTCACACTTGAGCCTCGTGTATTCTAAGTTTTCCAACTAGTCTTACATAATTATCATACCAGTATGTTACTTATAACGTTAAATCCAAACGTATTACGAGAATACTATTAAAATAATCCTTAGACTTAATTTAAATGTCAATGAAACTGCGGAGTGAAAGCGCTCGATGCATCACGAATCTCCAACTGATTTATCTGCCGCGGCAAGCTTAAGAACCTTCTAAATTAATGTCTAAAAGCGCTGTTAATTGTAACGACTTTTCAGAACCACGCCAACAGTACTATCTTTGTGTTGAGCCGAAGTATCGACGCAGAGGATCTTTGGCGTCTGAGCAGACAATGGTATCTTTGGCGCGAAAGAGACTGCTGCAACAGCTCGACAAATGGGAAGACAATTCTTGGAAGATTTGAGGTAGTATTATTAAATACCAGTGAGTGGTGATTGTAATAGTTATTGTAAAGTTTTAGAAGTATAAAGTGTGAATTAGGAGATCATTTCTGAAATGAAAGAAATAATGAATTTGCAATAAAAATAAGACAGCTTTTTTTTGGTACAAATAATTACAGGTAAGAATTACTCTTGTTAAAAAAAGTACAAGTATATTAATTGAAAACTTTATTATTCAAAATGATATTTTGACTGTAGACGTCATTTTTGAGAATGAAAAAGGAACAACAGAAAAATGAAAATAAAAGAATATAAAATTTAAAAAACGCCAAGTTATTAATAAGTGTTAATCAGGGCTACTAACTCATCTTTCTAATCTCAGCAAAATATTCTGCATTCCTTGTTGCACTGCCGTCCCTCAGGAATATTTCATTTTCGATCGCTGATGTTGGCATTACCGGCTCGGCGTGTCGCGCCGCTGCTGCCACCTGGGGAGCAACAGGCCAATGTCGTTTAATTGGATAGCAGAGCGCGACGCGCGATAAAATTCGAAATTAACGTCGGAATTAGAGGCACGCGGTACAGAGAGAGTCTTGCCTCCCGTTCAGCTGTTTTTATGACCGACGAGCTGGTATCTGGTTTACGTCGCTGTTAATATAAACGTTTACAAAGCTAAAACGCTAAACGAGGGTGACATCTTTGTGGGGCTAACGGAATTTTATGCCCGCGCTTGCAGCCATTAAGATCACAGAAACTGTTAGCGAACAGAGGACATGTACACGAGCATTTTCCTCTATAATCGTAGCCGTCTATATGGTTTTCTACACATTACACATTTACGGTAACTTGAAAAAAAGTACAGCAGTTATGAAAACAGCGATCACTACACATTAACAGTCCCCATGTTTTACATAACATCCATGTTGGCAGAGTAATCATAGAACATATATGCGGTGAACTGAGCATGCGTTGGTAATTATTATTATTATTACTAGCTGATACCCACGACTTCGTTCGTGTTTGTAAAGAATTTTGATTGACAGCTACCGACATCTAACCACAATAGTGCACGATGGGAGACGCGATGCTATTACCACACACAAATGCCAGTCATCTGCGTTCAGGCAGCAAAGTAAAATATACGGACACACATGTCTTTGGTCGAAATAGGAAAATATCGTTTATTGGCCTCTTTCAACCACCATATCTCCCACACTCCCACAGTTACCGAAATTCGGCCAACGTTGTGATCGACGGGTGATTTTGTGCTACTACCACGCACAAACACCAGTGATCTGCGCTAGATAGTTTTGGCTGAAAAGTGATACACCATGACACATTCGTTTTAGGTAGAAATATGAAAGTGCCGCAGGTCGACCACTTTCAACCACCATATCTCCCACACCCCCATAGCTACCAACATCTAACCACCATAGTACACGATAGGAGACACGATACCACTACGACACACAAACACCAATGATCTGTGCTAGGTAATGGTGGTTAAAAAGTGAAATATAGGAAAACACACGTCTATTTATATATATATATATATATATATATATATTACCTTAAAGAAATGACGGGATGAACGCAGAGCTTTGCATTTTTTTTCTATGCAGTTTGTAACGTAAATCCTTGCGTTTTTTTATTTTCTTTCATCCAAGATAGGCTGCATTTGGTGAGCCATAAGTAACATCTCAACACATTACCGCAAAGGAAAGCCCGTCTTGAATTTTGTCGAACAATTCGGCCATGGTATCTCAAAACGATAGCTTACGTTACACATAAGGTTTAATAGGAATACGAAATTTCAATGCTGATGCAAACACTTTGAAAATGATCTAAGAAATCAACACTCAATATTTTTTACTAGATATATTATGCAGTCAGTTCTTACTCGAACTATTCCAGTGTTAGCTTTTCGGTAAACCAGTACATATCACACTATTTCAAACCACAATAACAAAAATACTACTACTTTTTTTGGCGGTCGCATCTTAGCAACTCTATACGCCAACATAATGATATCATGCTGCCATCTCACTTACACTCTCTTGGTGCCTTAGTCCGTCTGCCGCGGAGGCAGTGTTACCAATCCCTAACTTTAAAATTGTATGATACCAGCTAAAAAATATTTAGTCTATAATTTACAAAATACTCACCGTGGAACCTAGTTTGCAAAACATTGGATGCATACAATACAAAAATATAACAATATATCGTTATAAGTTGCTTTCATATCTGAGAATCTTGATTTTGTAATACTGTAAATTCGGATGTAGTTTACTTAGAGATGCAGTCGGAATGCTACTGAATTAATGACGACAGCAGTACGGAACCAATAAAATTAAAATAATTAAGGAATCTTAAAGCCTTATGTTAAACCGCGTAATATTAGTTTTATTCCTGGTCCAGACGACGATAAATATGGAACTACTTCCATCCGCGAAAAGTAATGGCGGCCAAGTCGGCAGCTTAAATGGGAGAGAACGAATAAGATTAAAGTCTCGCTAAAAGTATAAATGAGGTAATTAAAAAAATTGAAATAGACTCTCAGAAAATTTTAAAGGAACTCAGAAGCTAAAAAAAGTAAAATCAAATAAAACGGCTGATGTAAATAATATTACTAAGGATTTTTTAAAGAAATTTTATTTTATTTAAAATGAGTCTGGAGTTTTGCTTTATACCAGAGGCTTGGAAAAGTGCTATAGTAGTATCAGTTCTTAATGGAGGGGTTACAAGTAGGGTTGAAAATTACAGGCCAATTAGTTTGACATTAGTGATAACTTACACTAGTTTCTAAGCCGCTATAAAAGATGGATTTAGTGAATTCATTTTGTCTCAGTGGTTTAATTAAATTGAGTTGTTACTAAACAACACGTGTGATGTAATGTTGTACTGCATAACCGTTTTAATTACGTAGTACCATGTAGATGTTTTTGTGATCAGAGCTTTTCGTCTGGTTTGTTACCATACGTCCAAACTTTATGTCACTTAATACGACACCCTCCTGGCGTCAACCACCCGTAAAATTTAACCATCTGACCCATCACTCAGTATTATTAGCATTATAATTTCTATTTTTTAACTAGTAATAATTTTAGCAAACTTCTTCCAAATTTTTTACTTACTTATTTATTTTTATTTATCAATACTCCGTGTCCTTTTGTATATACGTTAATTTTTTTTTCACCACCTGCGATATATATATATTTATTGCAGTGTTGCCATTTTTCCTCAGTTGCTCTGTAAATTAAATGATAAAATGACGCCAATGCAACTGTTTTTGTGGCTTTATTGTCGTACGCGTTTCGCCTCTCGTCGAGGCATCATCAGCGACGAATCTATTTTAAAATTTACATTGGGTTTACAAACTTATTATATAATGTTTGACATAATTCTAAATCGATACATTTTCTGATTATTTACCCTTACTATTTACATTAGTGCTTTTCAGGTTCGTGACCACACCCCTCTGCTTTTTCTTCAAAGCATGCCTCCGCTAAAGCCATATGCTTTAGCTGATGCGTATAGGGTGTAAACATTGCGTCTACTACAACTCACCTGTTTTTGTTGGTCATCTTTTTTTCTTAATGTAAAAAGTGGTGCTGCGCTGACGGCGCCAGTTTTGAAATTGCGTGGGAAAGTTATGTTTTGTTATTTTGTTTCCAATTTCATGTAAGTGTGTGAGTGCATGTATCTGTTAGGTTTATTTATATACTGTAGGGTTATTGTATGTTTACCAGTTTGAACAGTGTTTGGTTTGTTAAGTTTATGGGGTCATTCAGAACCTGCTTGCCATTTTTATTGCTTTTTGTATTTGGTAATTCTCTTGTGGTGTGAGGGTATTGTATTTGTGATTGTTGGTTGTGAATATTTGCATGTCTGTGTTAATTTCTGTTCGTAAATGATGAACATCTAATATAAAATGATTACTTACCAATAGAAAATTAACACAGACATGCAAATATTCACAATCAACAATCACAGACACAATACCCTCACTCTACAAGAGAACTACCAGCTAACCCATCACGGTGCCGCAATCACAGACACAATACCCTCACTCTACAAGAGAACTACCAGCTAACCCATCACGGTGCCGCAATCACAGACACAATACCCTCACTCTATAAGAGAACTACCAGCTAACCCATCACGGTGCCGCAATCACAGACACAATACCCTCACTCTACAAGAGAACTACCAGCTAACCCATCACGGTGCCGCAATCACAGACACAATACCCTCACTCTACAAGAGAACTACCAGCTAACCCATCACGGTGCCGCAATCACAGACACAATACCCTCACTCTACAAGAGAACTACGAGCTAACCCATCACGGTGCCGCAATCACAGACACAATACCCTCACTCTACAAGAGAACTACCAGCTAACCCATCACGGTGCCGCAATCACAGACACAATACCCTCACTCTACAAGAGGACTACCAGCTAACCCATCACGGTGCCGCAATCACAGACACAATACCCTCACTCTACAAGAGAACTACCAGCTAACCCATCACGGTGCCGCAACCAACTGCGACAGCGGGCATGCACTCCATCACAATTAAGTTATACTAAACGCAAAGTCCAATGTGGTTACAAACACCTGTTAGCGTGAGTGAAACATTTTCGTTGTGGTCACCATTTATCTCTGGGCTGCGGTGCGCACTATCGGCCACGAAGGGCGACAGGAGAGTTGCCCAGCGGCCGTGCGGCGTGGAGGGCCTTTTATCTCTCGGCTGGTGCCGACGTGCGCGGTCCAATCCGCTCTGTCCGGCGGCGGCTGATTGATGGCTTCCCCTGCAGATCGAAGGAACGGTCCGCGGTCACGCCAGTCGGCGGAACGAGGGACGGATGGGGCCATTAGGGCCCACTGCAGTCCACACTCACGCCAGGAAGGGGCGGCGAGGCAAGCGATGGGTGGTTTATCTGGCGTATCAGTGACTGACAGCCACGAGACTAGTAAACAGGTAAAAGTACCCGCCAGTGTGCCTCAGAGCTCAGAGGTACAACGCCGCCGGGATCGAACCCATACCCCCGCGTACCGTCTGCCCTGACTGCAGTGTTCAGGCAGCCATCTACATCTACATCCATACTATGCAATTCACAAACATTGTGAGTGGCAGAGGGTGCTAAGCACTGAAGTGTCACACTAATTGTGACATCAGAAATAGATGGTTAATTTTATTTATTATAAATTCATCAATTAATGTTTTGCATGAGGGATGTGAATTAATCATCAAGGCACAATTTAAAATTACTATTTATTAGATCACGTATATGGATTGATTAATTTTATGTGATTAAGAGATGTGATTTGATAGCATGAATTGACAAGTATACATTATTGTTCATCAGGGTTGTTTACTGGGCTTGTGGGCGCGGTAGGCGAACGCACTCAACACACACAATACCGTATTGTTGCTCCTGCGATGGCAGCTGCGGGCTTCTTGCGATGGCAGCTGCGGTCAGGTCCGTGGTGGCGCTTCTTGTTGGCCGCACGATCGAAGCTTCACAGACGGAGAGTGGCTCCTCAAGCAGCTAGGACGGGTAGATGTCGACGCAGTCTGGCGTCGAACCTGCTCCCTGGAGATACGGACTGGAAAGCTCCTCCAGCAGGAGCGCGAACTCACACTCGCGTATTATATACGCACCGTCCGTGCATACAGCCACGAGGTACACACCTCTGTGTCCTCTCAACGAGTCCCCCCGCCCCCCTTCCGCCTAGCGGTCCAGCGGATTAGGGGAAAAGCGAGGGGTAGCCACATTCCTTGGGCGACAGCTACCTGTCTGCATCTAGCTGCAGCCTCACAAATCCGTTAGCAAACTTACGTGGTGCGACTTACTGTATCTGCACACGACTGTAATGTGTGACATCACAGCACCAATCCTAATTCTGCTCATTCCAATCCCGAATAGCACGAGGAAAGAAATAATACGTAAAAGCATCAGTATGGCATCTTATTTCTGGAATTTTATCCGTCCGGTCATTGCGACCTAAATAGGTTGGTGGAAGAAGTATTCCACTGCACTCGTAGGTCATATAGGCGATCGCCAGCAAAGCCCCTAATTTCCGCCTCTAAAAGTACACATTTCACAAAAAAATACACTTACCACAGGCTAAACATACTTACACATTTCATAGATACATGGAAACACTTCCCCCATTAGTACTTGGCATGACCTCGCAGTAGGTATAGTATGCTTGTCGTTAGCAAGGCATCCGGCCATAATAAAACCGTAGATCCAAATTTGACCACGCCAATGATGAGTAAAAGCTCATCAAAGGGAAGTGTTGAAGAACGAAAACAGTGGGAGCATTATAAATCGTAAAGTAATCAATAATATCAGATACGCAGACGACACTCCTGTGTTAGGTAGTGATCTACCTGCACTCCAACACTATTTAGTCTAACACAGTGAAGAGTTTCGCCTAGTTGTCAACCCTTCCAGGACCAAACTTGTAGCCTTCTCTAAGAGTAAAATCCAGGTAACCCTGTCAATAAAAGGCAATAAGACCGAGCAAGTGTCCTCCTTCAAATACTTAGGCACTGTGATGGATGAGCAGTGTGATTGCAAGAAAGAAATTAAATTGAGAATAGAACAGATTACCAGAATTTATTAATATGAATTTTTTTTCATAAGATGCGATCTTAGTTTGCAACGAATGATTCGCTGCTACGTGTTCTCCATTTTTCTCTATGAGCGTGAAAGCTGGAAACCAAAATCTATAAAAAATAATTGATGATTTGAAATGTATTTGTATCGGTCTCTTACGCAAATGTTGGGTGCTGAAAATCTCAAACGAAGAAGTACTTCATCGGATAAAGAAAGAAAGAGAACTGCTGTTCGCTATCGGTCTCTTACGCAAATGTTGGGTGCTGAAAATTTCAAACGAAGAAGTACTTCATCGGATAAAGAAAGAAAGAGAACTGCTGTTCGCTATAAAGGAAAGGAAAACCCTATATCTAGGACACATTATGAGAGGCGAGAGGTACCAGCTATTTCTACTCATCATTGAAGATACAGGGGAAAAGGTGTGTTGGAACTAGTGGCTGAAGGACATTCGGAGATGTTACAACAGCACCTTGGAAGAGGCATTTCATATTGTAATGCCACATTCAGGGCTAGATATGTGCACCGCCAAGATCTGATAGGAGAAGGAGTCTTAAGGAGAAGAAAGTCAGCCGACTCCTAATGTTGGGTACAAGGTTATGAAGAACAATAAAAGAGAAGAGCTGTGTTCACCTATACGATCTCGCGTACCCTGGTCAACATTATGAATAACCCTAATGGCAGATCCTTCCACCACCAGGACAAATTTCAAATTAAACGGTTTATTTCAAGCCAGAAGGAATCTGAACATCAACTGGAGGGGTCAACAACTATTACATTGCGGAACTCCAACATATCTGGGAGTGAAGCTTGATCACTCTCTTACATTCAAAGCCCATTGTGAGGATCTGAAATTCAAAGTATCCGCCCAGAACAACATTATCCGAAATCGTACAATACCTCCTGGGTAGCACAGCCAAATGTGCTTCGTACATCTGCTCTGGTACTGTTTCTCTGCAGCAGAATACTCAGTACCAGTTTGGCAAAACTCTGCACATGCGAGGCAGTTTGATATAGCCCTGAATGATACTGGTCACATTGGAACAGGTTGCCTGAAACCAACTCCTGTCAAAATATACCAAATCATGGGTATAGAACCGCCTGACATTCGAAGAAAAACAGCTGCTTAGATGGAGAAGAGTAAACAGGAAACAGACCCCACACACCCTTTGTTTGGACACGAACCTCTACCCACAAGTCTAAAATCAAGAAAGAGCTTCTTGCAGTCAACTACAACCATAACATCTTCACCTGGAGCACGCCGTGTAGAACTTCGTTGCCTGAAGGGCACTGGAGGAATATCAAAGAGGCACCGTCCTCAGGGTGCAATTAGCCATATGCCATATGGAAGGGGTTAAATGGATTAAGAACTGAAGTGTCCCGATGTAGATTTAATATTTAAAAAATGGGGTTACACTACTGAAAACGAACTATGTGAATGTGGTGAGCTGCAGGACCCACAACATCTTCTGGTATGCAGGAATCCACCTGAAATCTGCACTATCGACGACCTTTTTAGGGCAGATGAGAAGGCCATCAGGATTGAGGAATTCTGTTCACATTCCATTTAATTGGTTTCTTTAGTCCATAAGTTTAATATTAATTTTGTTTTGTTGCAACTAGTAATGTTATGTCCTGGACACGATTAATAATAATAATAACCTAGACTGTCAATCTGTGCGAGCCATTCGATTGCTCTTGATGCTTCTTATTCTTTCCTGTCGTAACACGATTTGTGGTGACTAATTAATCCTCAATGCACTCTTCGCGGGTTTGCACCCAGATGATGTCATAAAAAGACGGTGTACTTCTTGGTTTCTCGAAAAGCAGGTACCTGATGAAGACGACAGAGAACATGGTCGAAACGTTGTGTTTTCATCACCTCATCCTGCTGTAAACCAGGTTCAAGTGCCGGTCCGCTCGTACAGGCTGTCCTGATTCCAGTCTACACTGACCCGCCAGTGTTGATGCACGCGTTGAGGCGTCAACACACTGGATAGGGGGTTCAACAGGACTAGGTTTATTTATTTATTTCGTATGGCAGAAGAAATACAAAAACATTAACTACATTGAATACACAATAAATAGAACTAAACATGGAAGTTACTACGGACTGATGTCCAGCAATTGCAGCCATTCAATTGCTTGTGTGGTTACTTCTTGAATATGGTGCATTGTACCACTGAATATCCTAAGAGGGCATTGTATGGAGATGGGTAGAACGGTTTGCTCGTAGTTGCCGCAGTCACAAGAAGGATTCTCTGTCATTCCCCACTTGTACATCCAGTAGTTGCATCTACCTGGCCTGTTCTCACTCTGTTCAGTGCCGTCCAGGTTTCCCTAGGAAGGTTGAATCCAGGAGGCTGTCGTGTAGGGTCTTGGATTAGCGCATGTTTGTCAGGGTTGGGATTGGTCCACTCAGCGCACCATGCTTAGACAATGTTGAAGTTATTTTGGACCAGTTCTTGACTAAACTTTTTAACGAACGCGTCTTGTGACCGCTAGTTACATTAATAAACTATATGTTTATTATTTAAAATGTGGAATATTTTAGTGGGCATTTGGGCGCAGTGTACAAGTGTGGAGCGGCAGATCTGAGGAATGCCAGCAGGCCGGTTCCTAGAATTAGCGAGGGGAGAATAGTGTGTGCCTAATGGAGGGGAGATTTGTGCGTGCCAGGTAGACAAACAGGGTGATCGGCGAAAGTTTTCTGTTTTGCATGTGGCACGACGAACGAGGGAGGAAGATTCGATGCCGGCCGGCCAGCGCGTTCGGACGATGTGATTTCTGGACTGTCTATTCGTGAGTGGGACTGTTGCTGCTGCATGGATCCGGACACCCGCTATTTTGTTTGAACAGATGAGCTCAGGCAAAGGACGACATCTGAGGAACTGTGCTACACTGGTCCATAGCAGAGAAGACCGTCATCCAATGTGTGGCGGCAGACATGTACATTCGGTAATTATACATCGCCAATGAAGGACACTGTGCTAGCTAGACTTTCAAGTTCATAGCATTGCCCAGCTACTACCCTGCAGATAAGAACTCTCATAGCCCGGAGCAAACATCTCTTTCAGAAGTGAAGTCAAAATGTTGACTACGTTTACTGTTTAATTTTGTGTATTTTATATAAAATACCCTGGCGCCCACAAAAGGACAACTGATTATTTTTAACTAATTTTATTATATATGTCATGTGATTAATTGAAATAAAACCATTTGTAATTTCTCGTATAAAGTATTCACGCAAGTTCTACCTTTCATGATAATAAAATAAAATAATAAAATTAATTATAATTAAATCAGGTAATGAGGTCAGAACGTTACAACTTCTACGTTGAATACCTAGATGTTAGTCTATTTGCAGCTTTGTGTGTGCAGTCCTGATGAATTGGAAGGTGTGGATATCGTCAGCATTTCTGCCATTCCTTTTTTAAAGCCGCTTGTCTTCGGAGACTTGGAGGGGGGATGTTAGAGAGTACAGGCAGCCAGTCTGTAGGTGTAGATTTTACAGTACCAGATATTGTTCTCAATGTATCATTTAGTTGAATGTTGATCTTTTTCGTGTGACTGCTATTTAGCCATACTGGACTGCAGTAGCTGCGGCATGTGCTCTCCAACCCGTTCCTGAAAGTTTGTGAAGGATTTTATTTCCAGTTTTTACTTTTGCCGGGTAAGAGCCGTTAACACCACGTACCGGCGGTCCTTACTGCAGCCTGCACGTGGTTTCACTCATTCGTCTAGGCCAGTTTTTTTTCAACCTTTTTGAATACGCGACCCCTTTACAAGGAAAAAAGATTTTTGATCATCCCCCATGTTCGTAAAAAATAACCATGGCGACCCCCAGGTCCGTAATAAAACTATATTAGTGATTTAAAAAACTACGGGTTAAAGTTTCTGTCCACTGAAACTATACTTACTAGTCGAGAAATCAAATGCTATGCAAGGTAGCCACGGGCACCTTGCGCGCAGTGACGTATTCCTTGCCGAGGAGCTGAGATCAGCGGCCACAGACGCACAGTTTTGTTTTCCTTCTCTGTAATCAGTTGCCCGAGTACGCCTGCGAGTATGGACTAGCTTCGCTGCGAGCGACGATATAATGGAGATCCTAAAAGATCTGCGCTGTCCTCCACGTCTGCTACAAGTGGCAATGGCGGAAGCAAATAATATAAAAAAAGACTATGAAGACAGTTGCCTAGAAAGAAGGGAAATGACTAAATTAGAAAATGTTTTGATTATTTGCTTCTAAAAAATGCAACCACGATTCGACAATTTAATACAAAATAAAACAAGCACAGCGTCCTCTCTGAAAATGATGTATTTTTATTGTCGCAAACGATCAATCAGTTTGGATGGGATATTGTCACACACCCCCCCTACAGTCTGGACACAGCCCCGATTGATTACCAGCTCCCGCCTGAATTGAAGAAACACCTGGGTAGGACTCAATTCAGAACCGGAGAGGAGCCGAAAGAAGACGTGTTACGCCACCTACGAGGGGGGCGGGAGAGTTCTACGCCTCGCGCATATAGAAAGAAGATGGTACACCGCATGCAAAAATGCATCGACCTCAACGGCGATTATGCCGAAAAATAGGAAAACGTCTAAACTTTCAAAGCAAATAAACATATTTTTTACTGTAAAAAATCATTGGGAATCTTATTTTACGGACAAGCCTCGTATTGTAAAATCTACAAGCCTTGCTTTTTGCTTTTTACCTGGCTTGCAAACGCGATGCCTCCAGTATGATTCCGCGACGGCGCAGTGGGTCGCGACCCCAGGTTAACAAACACAGATATAGGCGAATCCTGAGAAGTTCCCAAAATCTTCGCCTCACAAACTACACGTTTCACAAACATCATGGAGAATATAGCTTACACGAAACACAGATAGATGGGAAAACTTAACCCCCCCCCCCCACATTAGGATAGGTTGCTCGTTTTATATGATAATAATAATTGATAAAATTTGGCATTTACGGATGACCTGGCAATACCCAGCAACAATAGGAAGTAAAACACAAGATGCAGGTACCTGTGGGTCAGCCGACCATTACACATGTCTCATCACCTGAAGAAGACGGCAGAGCCAGCCGTCGAAATATTGTGTTTCCACAACACTATCCGGCGGTACACCCGTGAAGACTACATTGCAGTCATACGCCGGGAAAGTCTTCGTTCTTACATCAAACGTACAAACAATACACACAACATTGGATACATAAAAAGACTAGAGAAATTCAAATATCTAGGGGAATACATACAATTAGGAGGATCTAACAAGCAATCAAATTCGATAAGATCGGAAAAACTTCAGAAGGTATACAGACTCAAATGGGCATATTATAGCAATATATATATATATATAAAAACTCAGACATTACAATACAGTGGTACTGCCAGAAGCATTATGTGCATCAGAAACAACCACTATTGGGGCTTCAGGCATCACGGAAGCGGAAAAAGTTGAGCGCAAAATCCTTGGGAAAATTTTTGGAGCAATATATAAAGACGGCATATGGATGAAAAGACCAACGAAAGAACTATACAAACATACGGATAGACTGGCAGACATGATCAGAAGACGTAGATTACAATTCTGTAGACATTTACAGAAAATAAACAACACTAGACTCACAAAGAGGATCTTTGATGTGATGAATTGTTCGCTCAGGAAAACCAATTGATTCCAGGAAATAGAAGAGGATTTACATCATGCAAGGATCAGCAAGGAAATCACACGGCAAAGGGGACGATTCAGGAACAAAATTATGAACACAAAATTTAAAATACAGAGGAAAACAGGAACAAAATGGACTGAACAAAGGAAACAAGAACACAGTGAGCGTATGAAGAGGTTTTGGGAAGAGAAGAGGAAGAAGACAAATACAAACAAAAACTGAATAATCATGAATAATTTGAGTAAAACACTGTCCTCAAGGGCAATAATGATTAAAAATAATTCATAAAATTCATTGCCGCTCCTGTGACAATCTCCCTACACACCCCTTTCTCCTTTCCTCTTCCAACATACTTTTGCCCTCTAATTTTTACTTTAAATTCCTTCAGTATTCCCAGTAAATTATTAAATTATTCATCACTTCTCCTGGCAATTTATTCCAATTCCTACGAAATAAAATATTCCCACACCCTTATCCCTGAAATCAAGTGCAAGCTTGTGGTCATGATAAACCTTCTAAGAAACTCTCTTAATTTTCCCACCAATATCTTTCCATGCTTCATCACAAGTATAGGTCTTGTACACTTCCATGACTTTCTTCATGACTTTTTTTTTTTGCGTGACACCCACTCTGCCTCGTTTATCATACTAGTTACCGATTGTGTTCTCCAGTAATTTCCAGAGACAAACCTGGCAGCCCTCCTCTGCACCTACTCCAACTACTGTATTTGTAACCAAAATGTGGGTCCCAAACTACACTACCATATTCCAGCAGTGGTCTGACCAAAGTTTTGTACCCCAAATCCCTTACGTCTCTAGTGCATCCCCTCATCACTCTTTCCAACAGGTGAAGGATTTTGAGCCCTTTCCCTACTACCTGTCCAATGTGTCCTGCCCAGTTAAGTCTGCTATAAAATGTTTTGCCGAGGCAATTACGTTTAGAGTCTTCAATAAGTAGCTCCTTCCCCACTTTATAATCATAATCAACCTTTAGCTTCTTATCTGTGTACCTAATAAGCTGTCTCTTCTTTTCATTTATCTTCATCCTATGTTGACAGCTAGTTATCTTATCTATATCACCATGCAGCTGTTTAGTCTTCTATTTTTTTGACCCTTTTATATAACATTATGTCATCTGCAAAACAATCTAACTTGTGACAGTAAACCATTAACACAATCATTCATTAGAATAACGAATATCGATGGTCCCAATACACTACCCTGTAGGACCCCCATGCTCACTCATACTTCTTTTGATACTGCATTTCATACCCTCACTTTTTTGCTTTCTACCTTTTCTACATCTACATCTACATATATACTCTGCAATTCACAAAACTGTGGGTGGCAGAGGGTGCTCAGCACCAAACCTAATCTCTTTGTTGTGCATTCCAGTCCCTAATGGTAAGGGGAAAAAAAGAAATCATATAAGAATCAGTGCGGCACCTTATTTCTCTAATTTTATCTTTCCTGTCATTTCGACCCAAATAGGTTGGTGGACAAAGTATTTCACTACACTCCTAAATGAAAGTGGGAGTACGCATGTTTACCAATAAGTTTATACGAAACGTGCGTCGTCTATCTACCAGAGACTCCCAGCCTAGTCTACTAAACAGTTCTGTGACGCTTTCATAAGGTCTGTAGCAAGCGGTCACGAATCGAGGGGCTCTTCTCTGTACTTTCTCTGTACTCTCAATCAGCCCCTTACGAAACGGATCCCAAATGGCACAACAATAGTCCAAATGTGGACGCACAAGAGATTTGTACGCTATCTCCTTTGTTTGTTCCTTACAATTTTTCAAAATTCGACCTAGGAACCGCAGCCTAGAATTATGAATTCTGCTAACCAGCAAATCACATTTTTTATCAACTCCAATATATACTCTGACATCCCTGAATGATGGTTAATAGTCTCATTAAATCTGACTTGTTGTTTTCCTCACATACGAATATATGTCGTGAATGCTGAGTACTTGCCGCGTGTTGTTTGACATTCCTTCCTTTGTCTGTGGATCCGTTACACCGTAACAGTGTATCCCGACGGCGTGACGCTGCGCAGTTCGTGTCTGTCAGGTTGGCGCCCCTGAGTGCTGCCGTCACCCGTAGCTAATGCGATAGATATTAGCGCTGCGCGCCCTCCATCCTGATTGGTTTTCGGCGGCGGCGCCGCGGCGCTGATTGGTCCCCGCTTCCTGTTTTCGCGAAAACATCCGGCGAGGCGAACTCAGCGCAGCCTGGAGGCGACGGCGCGAAACCAAGTTAACGCGTCCCTCGCCCGCAAGGAGCGCGATTTGTGGTGTGCGGGAGACTCGAATCTTGAGGAATGGTTACCTGGTAAAAACTCTTGCCGGGTAAGTTCTTGTGCCACCCACGACGTTTCGACCGCTTCCTCCACTGTCTTCATCAGGTGGACTGAAAGTCGAAGTTGCTACTGTGAGTGGCTACCTGGAGAGTGCCACACACGTTCCAGATACTTCACTGACTCTAATGATTAGGGTTCGGATCTTTAGAACCACAAAAATATGCAGGCAAATATGACCCTAAAGACTGGTAAATATGACCTAAAAATTACAAGATAAGACTAAACATTTAAATTTACTGTACACGAAAACGTGTTCAATTACACATCATTTATTTTATCTAGCAGTGCCGCTTTCATGTAGACAACATAATTTGCTTCCGTGCACTCATTGCACCATTGGGAAATTAAATCTTAACTTACTTTGTTGAAGTCACTTCAATTTCACATAATTTACAAGAAAGAACTCTTTCATCTCTACTAGAATACGTAACTCTATAACTTCGCAGTTTCAGCAAATTTTGTTTTCGTCATGTCGATACTCACTGATCCACTGCAGATTTAACACAGACTGTGGATTATTTTCAAAAGTTTTTCATTGAGAAATTTATTAACGCGGATCGACACAGGCATGCTATGGCTGTTAAAAGTCGGGCAGAACATTAACGTTTAGAGAGTGACAACATTATTATTATTATTATTTTAATTGCAGTGGAGCACAGGCTCCGGTGGCAATTTCACTACACACCCATCTTCCCCCTATCCTGCACCCACCTACATTTGCCCTCTACAAATTTTATCTTTAAATTCTTTCAATGTTTTCGGTAAATTATTCATCATTTCTCTTGGTAACTCATTCCAATCCCTGAAACCCTTACCTAAAAAAGAGAATCTTCCCACACCCTTGTGCCTGAAATCGAGTGCCAGCTTGTGGTCATGGTCATCTTTTCCCTTCCATGCACTACTTTTCATACCTACTGCAATATCTTTCCATGCCTCATCGCCAGTATACGCCCTGTACACTCCCATGACATAATGCATAACTTTAATTCTTGATCTATTCAGCGACAATTAGTTTGGTTTTTCCTCCAATGAATAATAGGACTACAATTCATGAATAATTATCTTAATTTATTTTCATCTATATCTAGTGAATTCTCGGTACTATTAAAAAATAAACAGATTTTTCCTTAAAGTATGACCATAAATATTATCATAATATGACAAAAACTAGGAAAATGCGCCAAATATGCATTTATATGCTATATAAAATACATCTAAATACAATCAGAAACGTTTTATCAGTGTTTAATTCAGCATTACAGCTCAAAAAGAAGGCAGGAAAAAAATATGACTTGTCCTAAAGATCCCAACCCTACTGATGATGATAGCCATGAACGGCGACCCACTGATGACGATTGTTCCCACTATGCAGTGGCCCAGTCCTCCATGGTCTCCCCAAATCACTCCAGGCGAATGCCGGGATGCTTCCTTCAAAAGGCAATGGCCGAATTCCTTCCCGTTCCTTGTCCCCAGTCCCATTCCCCTTCTAACGACCTTGACGTCGACGAGGCGTAAAGCCATAAGTAAAAAAGAAAAAAAAAAAACCCCACATATTCCAAAATACTCTTATCATGCAGAACATGCATGAGAGGTTTCGCAGGCTAATGACAACACAAATATTCCACGCTTAGGATAGATAACGGGGGGGGGGGGGGATCTAATGAATATGGTTGTAACTATGGGGCGGGAGCCTCCGTTCCCCTGAACCTCCATTCCCTCTTCACTCACAACGGGTGCCGGGTGTAAAAATGTTTAAATTGGCTGTAACGACAAATTATTGCTCTTTCTGAGGGTGATTCTGATGTGTTTAGTGTAGTGCATGCTTTCCGTACTAAGTAAATGAAAGATGAAATTCGACTCATTCAGCCCTACTCTTCCGAAAGACACACAGGGGACCGTCAGGCTTAACGTCCCCATGCCACGGACGAATCACCATCAACATCAACAGTGTCTCATGCCGTCACTCCATACGCACTGCGGAGAGGTTTGAACCGAGGACTTTGGCGCAGAATCTGGTGGTTAGGAATCGTGCACCGCCACCTCTGCTACCCTGCCGGCCAAGTCCACCACCAGGACTGGAACCAGCTAGCCCGTGTCACCACCACGGTGCCGGTGAAGTGTTTAGGATTTTCCGCTGCAAAAGAGAACAGGGTGTATATCTATTCTGCTGCCATTGTATGTACACCTCGATATCTAAACATATTTCTACGCCATGTACGTGGGATTAGTCCGCAAATAATTCTTAGAGCACGTATTTTACTGATTTAAATATCTTCTGAGCTACTCAAGAGTTTGCCCAGAAGGAGACTCCAAAAGCGAGCAGGTAGTGAAAATCAGCGAAATATATCAACTTACTTGTTTCTACATCAGCTATCGTAGCTATTATCTATTCCTAAGAAAGCCTGAACATAGTACCTGGGTTCGAATCCCCGTCCGCGCATCCAGATTTGGGTTTTTCATGGTTTCCCCGAACCAGTCCAGGCGAATGCCCCGATGCTTCCTTCAAAAGGCCGTTGCCGAATTCCTTCCCGTTCCTAGTCCCCAGTCCTTTCACGCCTCTAATGACCTCGACGTCGAGGAATAAGCAGAATGTTATGAAATGAGTTCATAAGCTACTGACAAGGATTCAACTTTTTTTTTTAATGTGTCTTTTTGAATGAACGGTATTTACGCAAAAATTCCTTGTCGGATTATGAAGGGTTTTGTACAGCCCACAGACGCGGTGGTAAAACAGGGTGTGCTTCATTTTGACGTGATGTCGGAAAGATGAGATATCTATAAAACGAAAACCGGGCGGATTTGTACCAGAAAAACTCAAAAATTACTGCGCAGATGTGGATGGGGTTTTCACGGTTTTAAAGAATAGCATCTCAACTGAATTGTTTGGTATGCCTTATGTTTCAACGTAATATAACGCCGGAGCGGTAAATGAAAATCTGAACGTACTGCCTGAAATACCAGAGATGAAATACGATGTATACATCATAAATCGTAAAAATAATTGCCATATTATCGCATGAAACGTTTCCTTTCTTAAATTTTTGTTTTCAGTCTTTAAAACCCATAGATGGCCGTATCGAATGCGAAGAGGAAACCACGTAAAGTTGAAAATATGTAAATTAATTTTAATAATGTAATGAAAAATCTTTATATATTTTCATTGGTTCTTGAAGTTACTCTCTGAGGCCGCACTGCTACAATCTCTACAGTTTGGAAGTGAGATTATATTTGCTGTTGATAGTAAGTAATGCGTATTTGATGGGTTTGAATATGGAAGTAAACTGTTTAAAACCTTTCGTGTAGTACCTTCCGAGAAATTTGTTGCTTTTTGAAACTACGATCTCTGGCCGCACAGCTACAATCTCTGGTGTTTGGAAGTGGAGTTAAATTCACTGTTTACAGTAAGTAATTCATATCTGATGGATCTGAATAAGGAAGTAAACTGTTTAAAACCTTTAGTGTTGACATAACAGTATTTTTGTAATTTATTGTCGAGCGATTCTGTTTTTACCACACTTTCTGAAGAAATAATTGTTTTATGATTGCATGAATCGCTATGGTTATTATGATGAACCTTAGTACACATATTCCTGATAGGATGACTAAAAATATTGCAGGAATAAATCAACGCCAACACCATCTCTTTTCTGCTACACCGGGAGTATAGAAAATGGAGCGACTGACACGAAATTTGATTCATAAGTGCAGAAAACTGACCTCTGTTATGAACTTCAATATTTACTGTTTGTGCGATCCAACCTAGACCATACCGGGCAACGCCGGCAAATCTGCTAATTTAAGATCTAAGTGTCTAGAATTAGTACTGTTTTTACCGTGATTCACGCAAGAACTACTGGATGGATTTAGTTACTTGTCGCAATTTTTCCTGTGATTTCAGCGTACTAGCGGCGTCGTGCGAATTAATCCAGGGATATCCTCACATCCACGGTATGAGGTACACAAATGTTCTTGGAGACTCTGCACCTGTATTACTAAACTAAAATTCAACCACGGTTGCTTCAAGCAACACCTTCATAGACTACAAGTTATAGACTCTCCAAACTGTCTTTGCGGAGAAATTGAAGACATAAACGATCTGCTGTTTGGCTGCCGACGGAAGAAGATGGAGATTGATTACTTCTTAGATTTAGCGTTCTCGCCTCGCATTCGGGAGGACGGCGGTTCGAATCCCCGTCCGGGCATCCAGATTTGGGTTTTCCATTGTTTCCCCAAATCACTCCAGGCAAATGCCGGGATGCTTCCTTCAATAGGCCATGGCCGAATTCCTTCCCATTCCTTGCCCCCATCCTTGCCCCCCATCCTTTCCCGTCTCTAAAGACCTCGATGTTAAAAAGAGACGTAAAAGCAGTTACAAGCAGTTTCAAATACTTCTTAGATGCGCTCATGAAAGAAGGCATTCCGGTGCCCACTTGCACTGCCTCACTCCTTGCATCTGAAGGTTATGCTATTTATAAAATTTTGTATCAGCACATGGAAAATATTGGCGCTACAATCTAAATTAATTGTGAATAACATGTATGTAATTGCATAATATTATTATCGGTATATTATTAATGTTAATCTACGAAATCAAATAGCTAATCCCATGATATTAGTATTGTTATACCAGAGATGTTAATCTGTTATTGAAAGTAGCTGTATGCCAAATGCCAATAAAAAGAAAAAAGGTACATTTCTTTTCATGTTGACGATGTGTTGGCGTGATCGGTTTAAGGCCGCGTTTACACGGTGGGAGTTGACTGCAACGAGTGTACTTTCTTGCTGCGCGCGCAGCACTGGATAGTCCACTCTCCTCGTGTCAACATCTACAAGACAGACAGTGGACTGAGGACAGTGGACTCGGTTCACGACCAACTTCTGGCGTGCGAGTTCAACAAACAAGATGGCGACAACTAAGAAGTCGCCTAAGCGGAGTGAAGCAGGGGCATTAAAATCTTTAGAACTCCATGAAAGTGAGGAAATTCTGTGATATTTTAAGAATAAAAATTATAAGAACAAGGATTTTAGACACTCTGCTAACAAAAAATTGCTTCATAACGGTGTCATTTTTTATGTATCGGCAAAAATATTTCACAACAGCTCTTCCAATTGATATACAGTTAGTATTAAATGATGTAACTCTACATTTTCACTTGCAACTTTATTAAAAAAAAGGCGCTGAGGCATTTAAAGCATTTCTTTTTAATATTCACTCTTTTAACCATTTTCTAAGTTTTATTTTGTTAATCTTCATATCATTCAACATTATAATCAAGAAATTAGCTACGATGTTAATTCCTTCCTGTAATATGGACATACTATTTTCAACAAGATCACAATGTAGGAGTAGAGAACTGTCATGACAGTGCACTGTCTTCTAATTATTACTAGCATGCTAGTCCACTCTCTTACCCCCACCACCGACGGTCGGGCCAACTGTCGTTCCAGTCAACTCGCAACGTGTAAACACGGCCTAAGAGAGGTCCATACACTAACAATACACATGGACAAAGTTAGAGGCTACTGCTGGTCCGCGATGTAAACGTCGCAGAGCTAAGTTCTTTCTAAGAAAGCGCTGAGTATGTAGCTTGCAGTTCAGTTTGTTTTCGTAAATTAAAACAGTCCATTTTACCGGGCTAGAAATTTCTTTTTGAGTTCGCGAGGGTGATAACCCTGCCACCGACGAACCCGGAAGTCATCCGCCGAACTTAGCAGTGATGAGGTCTCGAAATAGCAGGGATGGGGGGGGGGGAGGATGTCTGCGAACTTTGATCAGCTCAAACAAGTTTGTTATGTCGAGGCGAGAGCGGTGGGAGCTATAAAAAGAGAAAGGAAAACAACAGCAGAAGAACTGCAGATAGCAACCGACATTAAACATAACGGCAACACGAACGAGATTTGCTGCAATAAACTTTGATTTATGAAATAACAGAGAAGCGAAGATAATTTGATCGCGATTTTTATATTTATTTTTTTTAAAAAGATTTACTCTCACTAAAAGATGCTGTTTATCATTTTTTTATCAGGTGTTTCTCTGTTTGTCATGGCGTCAGTTTGTTTTGACTGGAAGTATTCTCACCCTCCAGATTCCAGAATTATGCAGGTTGTGGTAGGAGTTGCGGAAGGGAAGTACGGCATAGAGACAGGAGTACCAACATCATTACAAGAAATACACTACGCGAACTATTAATAACTATCATTTACCAACAGGATGTGTTACTCGACGGCAAGAAATTGGAATGGGTAGAATGATTTGTGTTTCTGGGAAGCAAGGTAACTAACAATGGAAAGATGGAGGAAGAAATAATTCAGAGAGTAAGGAAGAGCGGACAATTGTATCAGCAGATAAAGGATGTAATCTGGAGGTGGAATATGGGGAAGGATGGCAAAATTCTGCTCTTTAAAGTATATTACCAGCCCATACTGACTGATGGTTCTGAAACATGGAGAAAAGATAAATTAGCAGATTGCAGGCGGCAGAGATGAGGTTGCTGAGAGGGATAGAGAATGTCACGAGGAAAGACAAAATTAGAAATGAAAACATCAGGGAGAGACCACAAGTGGAAGCATTAGAGGAGATGTTAACAAGGAAAAGACTGCAGTGGCTGGGTACATGTTATGAGGATGGAGGAGGAGAGGATGACGGAAAGTAGCACTGCTGAACAGCGGGAAGGAGGGACCAGTTGGAAGACCTCGGGCAAGATGGATGCACCAAGTGAAGAAAGACTGTAGAGGCTAAGGGAGTCCGTTTAGAGGAAAGTGATGGAGGAAAAACCTTGGAAAGACAGCCAGACTTGGAAGAGGATGTGCAGGATGACCCGCAAAAGCGGAAACATCTAATGATGATGATTTACCAACGTACAGAATTACTTTCAAGGAAACCCTTACAATCAACAACTCAAGACACGACACTGTTCAAGTAGTCGGCAGTTAGTGCTTCTTACTGGCATACGCAGAGTCACAGGCAATTTTGTTGGTCGTAAAGTGGTTTAAACTTTCACCCAAGCACGAGGCAGAGTCAGGAAATCTTTTCACCTAGTTTTTAAAGCCTAACTACGGCTGTAAATGCGAAGTCAACATATTCATTCCCAAGGGTCAACTTTTTTTTTTACTTACGGCTTTACGCATCGTCTACGTTGAGGTCATTAGAGGCGGGATGGGACTGCGGACAAGAGGAACGGCCACGGCCTCTTGAAGGAAACATCCCGGCACTGGGAGTGGATTTTTTATTTTTATTTTATTTTTTCATGGCTTTCGGCAATGAAGCCATTCAGCCAGCTCAATGTGTTTATGATATCTCATCCAGTGAATTAGTTTCTCCAATACCTTATGATTCCTAAGTATAGACACCACAGGACGGACAGGACATTCACACTGAGATACAACACTTAAACATCCATGCCCGCGGCCGGATTCGAACCGGCGGCCTTCGGCACGTGGAGCTAGCACTCTAGCCCCCACGCTACCGAGGCCGGCCGAGGGTGGACATTTCTTGCAACGGCCCGGCCTTATTTGCCGGTATCTCCGCGGCACGGCGCTGCTGTCAGTTGCTCAAGATGGCGGTTGTGCTTCACGCGTCCAAGGCGTGCGAGCAACGAATTGTGATTCGTTTTTGATGGAGCAAGGGATGAACGCACATGGAAATCAACAGGGAACCCACGTGTGATGAAAAGTGTCTCTCTTTGAGAAGTGCGAGGGGAAGGTGTTGCGAGATCGCGAAAGTCCGTGAAGACTTGGAAGAGAATGAGCGTTCGGAGCGGCCGCGCTCTTCACTCCTGCCGGATGTTATGCCACTATGCGCAACCATCAGTGCCTCACTGTAATGCCTGAGGGCCGCCATCATAGTCCAACACCAGGCTCATGATTGCTACGTCCATCCGTTATTTCACTGAAATGCAATTTTTATGTATAATTATTAGTATTCAACTTGTATGTAGAAGAAGCAATGAAGAAAGCAAAGAAAATTTTCCATGTGGCATAAGTGTTCAGGGAGAAAAAATCAGTATGCTACGATTTGCTGATGACATTGTCTTGTTAGCAGAGAGGGCTGAGGATATTGAGAAGTTACTTAATGGCATGAGCAAGATACTGAAGGAAGATTTTGGACTGACTATAAATCAAAGCAAGACTAAAGTGATGAAATGTAGCAGAAATGATACCAATACTAGTAGATTAAATATAAAAATAGGATCGGATGCAATAGGAGAAGTAAGAGAATTCTGTTACTTGGGAAGTAAAATTACAACCGATGGCCGAAGCAGGAATGATGTTAAAAGCAGAATAGCGCTAGCAAAAAGAGCCTTCATGAAAAGAGAAACCTTTTAGTTTCAAATATTGATCTAGCAATTAGAAAGAACTTTTTAAAACTCTTTGTGTGGAGCACAGCTCTTTATGGTAGCGAAACATGGACTTTAGGAATACCGGAAATAAAGAAAATTGAAGCATTTGAAATGTGGTGCTACAGAAGAATGCTGAAAATTAAGTGGACAGACAAAGTAAGAAATGAACGAGTTTTGTAAATGATGGGCTAGAAAAGAAATTTTTGGACGAAGCTTACAGAAAGAAGAGACAGGCTGGTAGGTCATATTTTGAGACATGCTTGATTGGTTAATATGTTAGTGGAGGGAACAGTCGAAGGTAAGAACTGTAGAGGAAGACAGAGATTAGAATATATGAAGCAGATAATTGAGGACGTGGGTTGTAAGGGGTATATAGAAATGAAGAGGTTAGCACAGGATAGGAAAGGATAGAGGATTGCATCAAACCAGTCGAAAGACTGACGACAGGAATGCGATTTGCCTGGTTTCCTATCAAAATATGGCCACAGGTGTTTTTAATTAAATTTAAAAAAAATTCGTTCACTTGTCATATATATATAAGTTATAATTCATTTCAAAGAGAGATATGTAAAGAACTTAAAACGATTGGGCTGCCTGTGTAGAAGTGGCTGCAAGTAGGAATTGCCAGCTGTTAAAGTCAGCGCACCACACTGTCCGTCAAACGTTGTGGTGCGCTTAGTGATGTTCCGATACCATCAAAGTATCGATACCTACTCAAACGAGTAGTACTCAAATTGTCTTACGATACTTACTCATATGAGTACTGCAAAAGTATCGATACTTACTCATATCGATACTTCAAAAAATTAATGTCGAAATATAAACGTGACATGTTGCTAAATTATTTATTTTATTTGCTTAGTGTAATAAAATAAAATAACACTCAGTAAACATTTTTATTTATTTATTAAAATTATAATAAAGCTCACATTTTAAGCAAACTTTGAAGGTTTTGTCTTATCTTTAAATATTTATTTATTGTAGTTTTAACACTTTTAAACAATAAAAGTCCTCTTTTGAAAGGTTTCCCAAAAAAGCAATTGTTCCAAATATTTTGGGGACAGCTTGTTTGTTTTGTTTGTCATTGTTTCACCCGCATTAGAAAACAAACATTCACTTAATACTGACGTTGCTTCAACAATATGATACTGTTGTACTTATTTATAGAGACAAGAAATATAAGTTTCATTTCTTCCCATTCTGTAAACTGATTGCTTTTTAGAGACAAGTAGAGAGAGACTTTGTCACTACGGTGCGTTTTCTTTTTCTTTGTGATGTTTCCAGAAGTGATATTCCTGTGAAACCCTAGATGAATGCAGCTTCTTCTTCCGATTCACATGGGCTACTTAGTTGCTTATGAACCATATCTTTTAGTTTTTGTGTGGGGCTGCGCGGGAGCGATCATTGCCCAGGCATAGCGAAAAATGCGCACCAAGTACGGCTTTATTACAATGAAATAGGGACCTAAAACAAACTCTTTGAGATTAGATTACCTATTCTAAGACTGATTTTGTTTGATTTTCGATGATATCAACTTGACTTCAGCGGGAAATTAATTTCGCAGGCGCGACTGAAGTGGCGCAGCAGGGATGATGCTTCTAGAATTTAACACCGGGTGCGTTTCGATACTTTCGATTCGATACAAGTACTTTTCTTCCGATACCGAGTAAGTATCGACTGAATTAATTCGAATACGAAAAGTACTCGGTATCGAAACAAAGTATCGAATACTTACTCGTAATTACATGTATCGAATCATCCACTAGGTGCGCTAACTCTCTCTCGCTATTAGGGAGCGTGCATAAACCACGTAGCTCCATTTTGGCCTCCTGTGAACCCCCTCTCCCCCCACGTAGCCCTACGTGGCTTTTGCCTCTACCAACCCCCTCCCCCACCCAGTAGCACGTAGCTTTTTTCCCCTTTTGATTCCAGAAGACATTTTCTACTGTTTTCTCTTGTCAGACTATTGTAAATTACAAACGAAGATAATTAACTGAGGAAAATAAATATTCACATGTTGTTGTGAGTTCTGTTCCTCATTTTAACTGTGAAAAATGTTATGAAAGGAAAGCTACGTGGCCTGGCTCAGAACCCCCCCCCCCTCCTCCCCCCCACGTAGCCCAGCGTAGCCTTCCAGCCAAACCCCTCCCCCCCCTCCCTGGACCGAGCCACGTAGTTTGTGAACACTCCCTTACAATTTCTGCCTCTACGGCTTTTCTTATGTTCCGCAGCCTTCCACCGCTCTACACTATAGTTTGTGACGGTTCTAGGGCTTTACAGAGTGTATTCTAAGACATTTGTCTGAGTTTTATTATAAAAATTATGAATTGCGAGCGTGGTGTAATATTAGGATCCATGCATAGCCACAGGTATTGCGACACAATCCTGGCGTCTTGGTAAGTGTTGCATCAAGAACCAGCGTCAGTATAAAAAGACGAGACGCCACCTAGCGTGGCTTTTTCGTCACCAGTCTTCATCGCAGTCGGACCTTCGGTCCAGAGCAGAGTTTAAATTTGTGTGGCAGTGGGTGACTTCTAGGTGTTTGCGGTAACCGTCTGAGTTGGTCTTTTGTCTTTGTTCGGGGAGTAAGTGAGTCGTCTGGTATTTTATTTTTGTTATTCATCGAAAGTGAGGATTTTAGTATAATCACTCAAATTAGGTTTTTTTCGTCGAAACTAGCAAGAGCTAAGTTTACATAAAGTGTGTCAGGTTAGGGAAGCAATAATAATACCAGCGAAATTTCTTATTAGTCGACACTCAGCGGTTTGCGCAATTGTTTAAATTTGCAACGTCTATTCCACTGTTTTAAATTCCGTTCCAGTTTAGAAGTTGTATATCAGCAATCAAGTATTGATTTTATAATTTATAATTGTGTAACAAGTGTGCAAGAAATTGATAGGAACTTTAGAAATTTGAAATCGTAAATTTCCAATGTTGTGCAATTTGTGTGATGTTCAAAGAAATGGTTAGGGATTGTTAGCGGAAAGTATTAAGAAATTCAAGGGATTATTTGCGGTCGTAGCAGAACTGTCTTCTGATTTTTTGGAGAAGAAGAAATTATTTACCTGGTGAAAAATCTGTTGTGTAAGGAATCTTCCGATAGAAATTTAAATAAGATACCGGTCGGTGGGTCTAACAAAATTTAAGGAAAGCTGTGCATTAAAGACTTGAAAGAAAATCATTTAATCTATGATTTAGTAGGTTTGAGATACCCTTCTAACCTTTTATATATTTCAGAGAAGGTTTGAAGTGACCACCGCCGAAGAGAAAGAACATTGTATGTTGTTAATTACTTGATGCTTTCCAGGTAGGCACAAGTAAACGCCACGAGAACAAGAAACTTTATTTTTTGGTAACTGCACAGACCATAAAGTGAGTGATTGTTACATTATATTTTAACAACATATAAAGTGCCGGGTTCTTTCAGATGGGTACTCCTGCCATGATTGTTTAACAATATATGTAACTAACTATTTACATTGAGTTTTAGAATCCAGTGATCGAACTACACAACAGAATATTTTAAGATTCTGCAGTAAGAATTTTTACGACGCGACAGGCTCCAGCTGAGCGATAAGAGGGTGTTTCGGGTTCACGACCTGGAGAGGTGACAGAAAAAATTGGGCGGATGTCCCTGGAGGGTGTCAACTGACGAGGGGCTGTACAAACACTAGCGGGTCTGTGACCTTCTTCCACACGCCAAGGAATTTCAAAACAAACAAATAAGCAGGTTCTGTATTTGTGCTACGAAAGTAAAACTGGGAAAATATGCAGGTAATAGTGCTTCGAAATCAAAAATAAAATATTGAAGAGGATTCTAAAGGTACGTTAAAAAATCAGTGCCGTCTCGTGGCGGGGAAAAGTGCTTCTTTTGGGGGAAATTAATTTGTGTATTGTTTTTGTTTGTTTGTTGCCTCAAATATAATTCATGATGGAAGGTTTGAGTATGCAAGAGATGTTCGAGAAATTGTTGGAAAGACACATAGAAGCTACCAAAACTTTGAGTAAAAATTTGAGTCAAAAGATAGATAATCAAGGCGGGGAGTTGAAAGAAAAAATTGAACAGAGTCAAATTGACTGTGAGAACAGGTTTGAAGAATTGAAATTGAATTTTGTGGAATTCCGGTCCGAGCAGGCTGAATGGAAAGTAGATATTGGACAGAAGCTTTCTGAATTTGACGACGATTTTTGTGGTAAATTTTGAGGAATTCAAAAATAGTCAAACTATATCTTTGGTGAAGGCTACGGAAAATTTTGAAACTAAACTCAGGGACCATGTTGAAAGGGATAGAGAACAACCAAACAGGGTTAGTTTCTAGTTTGGATACTAAGATCGGGGCAATTATGATAGAAGTGGAGGATGTTTTGGAAAAGAAATTGGGAGTTACTAAATCAGGGTTACAAGATGAAATTCAAGAAAGGATTTTGGAGGTAAAGGAAAGTTATAATAAATGATAATGAGAGTCTTACCCAAGAGATTGATGAGTGTAAACAAGGGATTCAAGAAATAAGGCAGGATTTGACTTCTGTAGGAACCAATCATGATCAAATGGGACATGAAATTGAAAAGATGAAGGGGAATTTGGCATTTACCAGGAAAACGGTAACTGAGGATATTAAGATTCTAAATAAAGAGTATAAGGGAATTGGGGAAAGATTTGGTACAGACTGCCATTAATGTTAACCAAGTAAGTAATGATTTGGCTGATGTAAGGAGGAACATAAAGAATCCTGTTGAAACAGATAAGAGAATTGAAACAGAGGCACAGTACTCTGAAAGTGAATCAGAAGGGGTTAGAGTTGATGTAGTTTCTGATAAGAACACTGAAGTTGAAATACATGTTGTTGCAGTAGAGTCAAAAGTAACTTCTGTAACTGAAATAGTTGAAGGTAGTGTAGCTCTTGGTCAGAATACTAAAAAGACTACTGAAGCACTATCAGGGATAAATTCTGAAATTGAAAGGGAGATTTCTGACGAGGAGAGTGTTGAAAAGATTACCGGGATAGATTCAGAGTCGAATTTTGAAATTGTAGGGGATAATATAAATTCAAGTCAGTTCAATTCTCCAGCCAGTAGTGAAGGGAGTAGACAGAATTTGAAACTTGTTTTCAGGGGGTTGAATACATGTAAATTAATGATGGGGAAAGGGACAAAGTGTTACTACTTGTGTACACCTAATCAGATGTATTTTGATCGGGGTTTTGCTAGGTTAGGAGAGGACGGACCGACTTTTTGTTGCTCGTATTGTGACGGAGGAAGCGAGAAGTTACAGCGGGTAAAATCGATTGTTGACGGAAGTCGACCAGTCGGCCGCTGCGTCAATTTGCTCCGCGGAGGAAATGTCCCGCGTAGTATTTGAAATGGGATTTGAGTATTTAAATTCATTTGGTTCTGAAACAATGAAATATTGTAAGGGTTTAGATGACTGTAAAACTGTCATGCTGAATATACGAGCTTTGCAGCTGAATGCCTCAGAACATCACAGTTCATTGTGTGACCACTTGGAGGTCACAATCATTGTAAAGCTTTCTGCATTTCGGGTAAAGGTGAAATGGAAAGCCACAGATATGTCTATCTGTTA
Source organism: Vandiemenella viatica (assembly GCA_031002005.1). Classification (NCBI taxonomy): domain Eukaryota; kingdom Metazoa; phylum Arthropoda; class Insecta; order Orthoptera; family Morabidae; genus Vandiemenella; species Vandiemenella viatica. Next base: position 180,224,330 of record JARYHS010008075.1, on the reverse strand, counting down.
TTCCAAAATCATTCATCTTGGTTTAGCATGATGATTACCGGGAATTGGTTCAAAATTCTACCAGTTCGCCGAAGAAATTTAATAATGTTCTCTATGAAAAAAAGGTATAACTTTTTTAAATTATCAATAAGAATTATCGTTTTTTGGTGAATGTGAGAGATAATTGGTTATTATAGGATTGATTGAGGACACTTGTAATCGTTTGAAGATCTTGTTTGCAGATGTCAAACGCTAAGGTTTTCTGATGATCCTCAGAGACATAAATAGAAAAATGTTTCTGGAAGTGTGGAAGCGTGATGCATGGATGAGGTAAAAATAGGATGTAATGAGGATTTTTTTTGGTAAAAAAGGAGAATTCCCTATGACGTCGAATGACTGATGATTTTGAATTTTCCAACAAAAATGTAATTTGAAATTTTTGATAGGATATTGTAATGGTTTTAGATTACTTCTCATTTGACCAAATGGTATGGTCAGTGAAATATTTACAGTTCAGGGGATATGTATCCCAAAATTATTATGAATTAATTGGTTCTTTTCATTAATAAAGTATTGAGAAGAAGGCTGAAAGATTTTTTTGTCTATAAATAATTCCAAGTCTTGAAAGCATAAATTAATAAGACTTTGTAGCATATTTAGATGATACCTTTGGTATTTGAAAATTTTCAAGCGGTAGTAAGTCTTGAAATACTATGTACAGTTAATGTAAAAAAATTTAAAATGTTTGGAAGGTTATTTAAACACATAACCTGATATCATTGTTTCATAAACGCTTAGCAACATTGTTTGAGCATGCGTTTTAAATTTATTGAGGGTCTGCGAACCCAAATTTAAATTTTTGATTTTTTTTTGGTAAGTGATGGTATTATTACCAGAATTTCTTGAATTTATCAGTTAATTGAAAAGATACATTTATACATTAAGATATTTATGTAAGACCACCACCGAAAATTTTGTTCAGAATATTCTGAAAAAATATTTTCTTTAAATTTTTTTTTTCTAAACTTAATTTTTAACTAAATCACCAAGGTCAATTTAGTAAAAAATTGGAGGGGGCTGTGACGGTTCTAGGGCTTTACAGAGTGTATTCTAAGACATTTGTCTGAGTTTTATTATAAAAATTATGAATTGCGAGCGTGGTGTAATATTAGGATCCATGCATAGCCACAGGTATTGCGACACAATCCTGGCGTCTTGGTAAGTGTTGCATCAAGAACCAGCGTCAGTATAAAAAGACGAGACGCCACCTAGCGTGGCTTTTTCGTCACCAGTCTTCATCGCAGTCGGACCTTCGGTCCAGAGCAGAGTTTAAATTTGTGTGGCAGTGGGTGACTTCTAGGTGTTTGCGGTAACCGTCTGAGTTGGTCTTTTGTCTTTGTTCGGGGAGTAAGTGAGTCGTCTGGTATTTTATTTTTGTTATTCATCGAAAGTGAGGATTTTAGTATAATCACTCAAATTAGGTTTTTTTCGTGAAACTAGCAAGAGCTAAGTTTACATAAAGTGTGTCAGGTTAGGGAAGCAATAATAATACCAGCGAAATTTCTTATTAGTCGACACTCAGCGGTTGCGCAATTGTTTAAATTTGCAACGTCTATTCCACTGTTTTAAATTCCGTTCCAGTTTAGAAGTTGTATATCAGCAATCAAGTATTGATTTTATAATTTATAATTGTGTAACAAGTGTGCAAGAAATTGATAGGAACTTTAGAAATTTGAAATCGTAAATTTCCAATGTTGTGCAATTTGTGTGATGTTCAAAGAAATGGTTAGGGATTGTTAGCGGAAAGAAGAAATTCAAGGGATTATTTGCGGTCGTAGCAGAACTGTCTTCTGATTTTTTGGAGAAGAAGAAATTATTTACCTGGTGAAAAATCTGTTGTGTAAGGAATCTTCCGATAGAAATTTAAATAAGATACCGGTCGGTGGGTCTAACAAAATTTAAGGAAAGCTGTGCATTAAAGACTTGAAAGAAAATCATTTAATCTATGATTTAGTAGGTTTGAGATACCCTTCTAACCTTTTATATATTTCAGAGAAGGTTTGAAGTGACCACCGCCGAAGAGAAAGAACATTGTATGTTGTTAATTACTTGATGCTTTCCAGGTAGGCACAAGTAAACGCCACGAGAACAAGAAACTTTATTTTTTGGTAACTGCACAGACCATAAAGTGAGTGATTGTTACATTATATTTTAACAACATATAAAGTGCGGGTTCTTTCAGAAGTTCCAGGTTAGGTAATTTAGGAACACATTTTTAATTGTACATTTTGAGGAAAACTTTGTCCTCTGTAATAGAGGACTTATGTAACGTCAAAATTTAAGGTTATAGTTATGGGAGAATCGCCATTCTGTATATTCGCATCTTTGTTTCCGTTGTCAGACTGCTGGAGCGCATTATCGGGCCCAAGTTTTGCGACAGACCGAATTCTCCTCTTCTTCTGTTAATCACATGTTCCTGATATCTCAACTTAGTGTCTAGTGTAACCACCAAGTACTGATAATTGGTAACCCAAGGTATGGCTTGACCCATAAATTGAAGTTGAAGATTAATCTGAGTTTTCCATGTAAAATAAACGGCTGCATATTTATTTGCATTTCTTTAGACCTTATATCCTTAACAGCTGGCAACGCCTACTTGCGGCCACCTTTACACAGGAAACGGAAACTTTGTTTTGTTCCTTAAATGTCTCTGTTTGAAATGAATTATAATTTACTTATGAATCAAGCGAACGAAATTTTTCTAAAAAACTGTTTTTTCGAAAATTTAGTTAAAAATACTTGCGGCCATATTTTGATGGTCAGCGCAGCAGAATCGTATTGTGCGACCAATAATAATTCATAAAAATTGCATTTAAAAGGCGAAGAGGAATTCTCGGTGTGGATGTCTGGTTATCCTCGATGCCACATGAGGCAGTCACAACCATAGACAAGCTCCGGTCATTCCACTTGGACCGAGCGTGGTGGTGTAACGGTTAGCGTTCTGGCCTAGCATTCCGGAGGACGGCGGTTCTAATCCCCGTCCGGGCATCCAGATTTGGGTTTTCCATGGTTTCCCAAATCACTCCAGGCAAATGCTGGCATACTTCTTTTAAAAGGCCATGGCCGAATTCCTTCCCATTCCTTGTCCCCCATCCTTTCCCGTCTCTGAAGACCTCGCTGTTAAGAGACATTAAGCAGTGGAAAAAAAAAAAATCCACTTGGAGAGTCCGGACCTCCCACCATACAGTCCGTGATTTTCACGTCTCCGGTCCACTGAAGAAGATTATGGCAGGACATCTATTCACATGCAAGAATGAAGCGAAGACAGCATTCCGACGTCAGCCGGACGAATTCTACCGCAGCGGCATCTGAGATGTAGTGCTGCCGTGCGACAAGCGTCTGAACCGGTGTGGGAACTACGCGGAAAAATAGGGTAAGGCTCGTAGAATAGTAACGTACTACGTATATTTTTGTTACCAATATTTACCTTATTTCTGCTGATAAAAAATAGGAGCAAAGACTTTCTGATTCTCCCTCGCATATTACTGAATTTGTTATACTTTTCGGTAATCTGTTGCCTCTCAAATAACAATAGTTTCGATAAACTTTTAATTTGATTTTTATTTCTTCGTAACAAACATTCATTTACAGCACAGTGTGTTATTTTCCCGCCTAGAGAAGCTAAAATAAAAACTTAGGTTTGGCAAACGCATACACAATTTATACCATCTTCGGGTCCTAACACAGGTTAGGTACGAGTACGTATTATGTTTTGTGTTACTATAATATGTACGATCCAGTCGGGAAATTTCCTATATCAGTCTTGTGTTTTACCGGCTTTCTGTGTTTCACACACGCGGTATAAGTTTTTATTTTATCTTCGCTACACGGGAAGGAAAGATACAAAAAAGCCCATTGTTACTAAATCAGCTAACAAAATGTCCTAAAAGTCAACTCTTTAATAAAAGTTAGTTTCAATCATTTGTAATGAAAAATTCTGGTTTTAGTTTCGTTAGTAACTATTTACATCTATTTCTGGTGTTTGTTTATGTTTTTTCGTAGTATAGTGCTATTTTTACTTCAATGTTGCTACACTGGAGAAATTACTGTAACAGAACGAAGGCGAGCCACATGTGGTAGTACTTGATACGTATATCTTTTTGTGTGCGAACGTCAGGATTATTAGAGGTGCGAAATGAACCTGGCGAAAAGGCCAAGGCCGAATTCCTTGCTCCCTTCTACTTCCGCCTCTAAGGGAAGGTGAAATAGGGGGGAGAGGGTTCGGCGAAATATCACGAAACCTCACCATAGGGGATGGGGGGGGGGGGAGGGGCGGTTTCAACGGAAATCTCACATGAGGTTTTGAAATTGTTGTAGGATTTTAGAGCTAAAAAAAAAAGTCTACAAATGACGCGAAAGGCGACTTTAGCGGGGTATTTCCTCTAAAAATGAGGGTATAACCGCCATTGGAAGCATGAGACCTAAAAAATAAGAAAAGAGGTCTCAAAAAGTTACAAGGTCGATTAGTAAGGGGAGGGGTCTCCGTCAAAATCTCACGTAATTTTAGAGGGGGAGGGGGAATCCAACCAAATCTCACGAAGTCTCACTAGAGGGATAGGAGGGTCCGGAATTCCGGAAAAACACCTCGCGTGATTAATGAACACCCCCTAATGATCTCGTCGCCTGCGAGGAATTGAGTCGTAAATAAAAAGTAGTAAATCGACCATGGCCTTTAAAAGGAACCATCGTGGCATCCGCCTGCAGTGATTTCGGAAAACAGTGTAAAGGCGAAATATGGATGGTTGGATGCGGATTCGAATCCAATTCGTCGGAAGTGCCAGGTACGAGCATTACCGCTCCACCAGATACTAAAGGAGAACGTGAGCACCAACACACATAGGCGAAATAATAAGAATAGTTAACATCCCAGGTGGATGTAGCATCATATTAGGGTCCAGCGGGTTCTTCTTCCTTCTTTCATGTTTCATTCATTTACAGCACAATCAACACACTACGCTGAGCACACAGACATCAGAATAATCCATACAAAACAAGAAAAACGTAAAAACACTTCCATCACTGTGGAAAGGAAAAGGAAACGGCGCCAGGTAAAATGTTTTCTCCCAAAAAAAAAAAAAAGTTGAGGAGAAAAAGACAAGTTGACGAGAAAAAAGAAAAGTTGAGGAGAAAAAGAAAAGTTGAGATATGAAGAACTCATTGATGCGGCAAATGTAAGTAAACAATAAGAATGCGGATCACTGTGCGAGCAAGTAGCTTCAGCTGGTACGGTGGCTGACACTATAGATTTTCTGTGTTGAGTAACCAAAGTGTCGAGCATTCCGTGGCCTCCTTAAGGTTGCTCTGCGGTTTATGAACTAACCGAGCCAACTCTCATCTAGGATATGACTGAGCTCGCTAAGGCGCAACCACATTGGATTCCGTAGGTATAACGGGACCAGGTGAGCTACAAAGAGATAAGTAGACGTAGTAAAAATATTAATAACTAGCTGCCCCGACAGACTTCTTTCTGTCAGAAGTTACTGGCCTGTCGTAGTACAATAGAAAAAATAAATAAATAAAACGTATTTCGGAGTGATTACATCATTTATTCGTTTAATGTCTCAATAATAAACAACAGTTGCTTACAAAAATAAGTTTTCTATTTCGTGCACTGCAAGACGTCAGTAATAATGTGATGATATTTTTATCGTAATGCTTTATGGTACACGATATTTTTTGTTGATTACCTGTAGCGTAAACAAATAAAGCTGACGGTTTTCCAACGCGGGAGCAGGCAACATACAACTGTCCCTGAGAGAAGCATGGGTTTTCAAGATTAACGCCGCAGACACTCAACGACTGGCCCTGGGATTTATTTATGGTCGAGGCGAAAGCAAGCCGCACTGGAAATTGGAGTCGTTTAAATTCAAATGGTACGTCAGTTGGTACCATTGGAATGCGAGGTGTCAATACATCTTCTCCCTTATATTTTTCCTTTAGAATGGTTGATTCGATCACGTTGTTCAGTAATTTTTTCACTGCTAGCCGTGTGCCATTACAAAGATGCGGTTGGTTGATATTTCGCAACATTATGACCACTGATCCTACTTTTAATTGAAGATTATGAGGCGGCAATCCTGGCAAATCCAGTGAGTTCAAAAATTCTGGTGGATACTTGACAACATCATCTTGGTTAATTGCGCAAATTTGAAATTTATTTCATTTACATCCGTGTTTTTGGCAGCTAAAGCTCGTTCATGAAATCAAAAATTATCTCTATAATTCTGAGTGACGTTTGAGAACACCTTTTGTATGAGCTTAGTTTTTTATTCAGTAAACTGACAAAAATTGACAGGAAATGTAACGCAGCCAGTCAAAACATCTACAGGGATTTGCCATTACCAATTTCAATCAGTTGTTTTGAAAATATTTCTCCAGATCGATCATTTTACAATTCCAAACATAATTCTAACGCGCCTTTGTATTGTTTTGATTGACTGGTTTGTACGGGGAAAGAAAAGTGTTGTTTTTACTATTTTCCTCGCAATTTTTACGCCTTTTTCTCTCCATAAGAACCTTTTCAGTTCCTGAAACCAATGAGTACAATGGCTCCGGTGGTGGAACCAAGAGCTCTAATTTCACTTTGCAATTTGCGCAACGCAATCCATTTGCTTCATTTTTGTATTTCAATGGCTTACAATGTGGGCAAACTGAGTTCATAGATCCAATAGCAACGCATTGGTAGGAACTGTAGTCAATTGAAACATCGTAACTGAATGCCGCTCGCGAAACACTGAAAGCAGCTTGAAAACGTCGCGTTGCACCTGATTGTAATATCCTAATCCTTTCAATTTCATTTCGCTCTTCACGTTGCTGTGCAGTCCGATTAGATTGAAAATTGGCTTGGTTTGTAGCGTTTTGAGTTCTTCGGCCCAAATTGCTGCGCCCGCATCTTATAGGCGGCATGGGTCTAAACTTAACCACACTGAACAAATAAACACATAATTGGTTTTCGAGAGAAGCGAAAATTTAAAAGCAACCAAGAAAATGCCACGCACGGAGGAAGTAATGATAACACGTACGTCGCTGATATTATTTTCACTGATCATACGCAGACATAGATTAATATTCATAGAACGTAATCAACTTGAAGCCAAACAAAAGATAATCCTAACGCGCCTTTGTTTTGTTTTGATTGAGGGGAAAAAAAGTGTTGTTTTTACTATTTTCCTTCCAAATTTTACATTTTCTCTCTCCATAAGAACCTTCCTTGTGCCTTAACGAAAATAATAAAAAAAATAATTAGCCGAATTGGTCTAGCCATTATCGATTTTTGCGGTTAGCAACACATTTGGCGATTCATTTTTATAATATAGATTATAATTAGGAACTGTAAGATTTTGAGTAAACAGGTAATATCAAATTACTTAAGAATCTAAATTTTACTGTCGCAGGAGTTTGTGACAGTGAATATTTGTTATTAATTTGAGGGGGGGTAACGGTAATCCAAGGAGGGACTCTTTTTAGTGTCATTCACCCCTCTTCCCGCAAAGTGTTGGCGCGAGGAATAGGTTCCCATTAGACGAATCTCACGGAAGCAAAAGTCAACCTCTGAGAGGGGTGTTATCTTTGGATTCCTGTATATGTATCCGTAACACAGAGAGGTTCAAAACAGCAATAGAAAAAAGACACAACACGATCCATGTTCCCGTTACAGGGTCGGTACCTTGATTCCCAGCACCCACAATAGGAGCCCTCAGTGTTGGTCCAGAGATGTTGCTGCCTGTATTGGAAACCCGCTCTGCATCAAGATGTAGGTCCATTCTCTCTCTCCATATCTCTGGAAAAACAGTGCTCACGCTTTCTACGTGATTTTGTGAATGTGGTGTTACGATGAATCTGATTACTATAAATTGTTTGCATTTATCAGTGCTGGTTTTTGTAAAATTCTTGCGTATTTGTTTAATTGCATCCGTGCCACAGTTTACCAGTTTCTGGTGCCAATTCTTGTATCTAATTTTCCCAAATAGAATAGAATATTACTTTAATTGTGTGGTTCCTCGTACCAGTCATTCTTTTACTCTAAATGTTCCTGTCTCTTTGCCTTGCAGTAAATAAGTAGTCACTATGGTTCCGATGTTTATGATAAAAAAAATAGAGAATTATGCTGGCAAATATGACCTTAAAACTGGGTAAATATCACCCAAAAATGACAAAACATTTAAATTCACTATACATCAAAACATGCTCAGTTATACATCATTTATTTTATCTAGTAGTGTCCCTTTCATGTAGATACAATAATTTGCTCCCGTGCACTCGCTGCACCATTGGGAAATTAAATTTTAAATCGTTTTGTTGAAGTCACATTAATTTCAGATAATTTACATAATAGAACTCTTTCATCTGTACTAAAATACTCCTCTGTTAATTCCCTTACGCAACTTCGCACTTTTAGTTTCGGCATGGTGGTAGGTCTACTCACTAATCCACTGCAGATTTAACACTGACTGAGGATATTTCATTGAGATATTGATTGACGCGGATCGACACAGGCATGATGCTGCTGCATTGTCGAGATTAAAAGGCGGGCGGAACATTACGTTTAGATTAGTATAGCAGAAGTACAGTTCTGTGAATAATTATCTTAATTTCTTCTCCAGGGGCGTAGCTACTATGGGGCTAGGCGGTGCAGTGCACCGGGGCCCCTACTCTCAGGGGGCCCCCAAGCGCAGTTCTGAGGCCCCACACGGGCCTTCACGGACAAACTGGCGGCCTTTTTTTTTTTTTTTACCTCTAACTGTCGTCTAAGGGGGTCCCTGAGACACAAGAAGCCCTTCACTAAGGGCCCTCACTGCTCAGGGGGGCCCCAAAGCACAACTCAAGAGCCCCCAGCCTCAGCTCAGAGGGCCCATACGAGCAATACAAAGCAAAAAAAAAAAGGTCGTCCGTCTGGCCTGAGGGCCCAAAATAATTTTTTTGCTCCGGGGCCCTTGTTGACTTAGCTACGCCACTGTTCTTCTCATCTATATCTATTGAATTCCCGGTACTATTAAAAAACTACCAGATTTTTCCTCAACATATGACCATATTACCATAAATATTATCGAAATAGTACCAAGGAAAATGGTGCGAATATGCATTTATATGCTAAATAAAATACATTTAAATACAATTAGAAACGTTGAATCAGTGTTTAATTCAGCATTTCAGCTTAAAACGAAGGTAGGAAAAAAATATGACTTGTCCTAAAGATCCGAACCCTAGTAATCATCCTCCAGTGAATGCAGTCAATCTTACTAACAAGTTCGATTGGAAAATAAGTTAGAATTATAAAAGGCTGAGGTCCCGTCCTGGTCTCCTGATCATCCTGATTTCCAGCCACAGGCGGTTTCCTGCAGTCACGTAGCCCAGCGATGGATCGCGACCTGGTAACGAGTTACCAAAGGTCGGGTCGCCTCGCCTTGTCCTCAGAAAATATCAATGGAACGTTCCTCCGTCAACAGCGACAATCAATCCATAAGTAACCCATTTATATTTAACGCAGAATCCGACACAGAATTACCTCATTCAGATGTTGAGACGTTTGGAACATTACACGAAGAAACGAGAATACCACTAACACATTTTTTGGTGTGATGTCGTCTGGAGTCCCAGTTCGAACGCAAAAATCTGTAAACTTTGTGATGGCCTCCAATCATTGTGAAGTCAGATTTCAGCATTGATTTCCTTAAAATATAGAAACGGATTAGAAGTTGAAACGGATCTGAGACTTTAAACATCATCTTTTCTTCCAAAGGTGAAATTTTTACTTACCAAGAAACATGTTCAGAATTGTTATTAAGAATTTGATTTACTTTAATTTCATTTTTGCAATTATGTTCGTAACAATATCGTATACGACTTCCAATACAAGTTATCGTTGAAGCACATGGAACTTGAAACGATATCTAAATCATATATATTCTTTTTTTTTTTTTTGGGTAAGCCATTATCTCCCTTTATACCTAACCGAAATCAGTAAAAGAGATATAATTTGAAAGATTAAGGTATCCACTTTTGTTATATTATATTTTAAGAAAGCAATATTCCCAAATTCGACCCTTAGAGGGAAAAAAGTCAATATTTCTACAATGCTGTTTTTTGTACCACGAACTATTTATCTCCGTGTATTTCTAACCGAAATCGATAAATGAAGTATCATTATAAAGATCTCTGATTTGCTAACATTATATATTAAGAAAGGAGTTTTTCGGAATTCTACCCTTAAAGTACAAAAGTATCAATATTTCTACAACGCGTTTTTGTGTCACTAGCCATATATCTCCCTTGATATGTAACCGACATAGATTAAATGAGGTATTATTTTAAAGATTAAGGAATCCGCAGTGATCAAAACATATCCAAAAGAAACTAATGTTTCGCAATTCGAACCTTGAAACACAAAAGTCCACATTTCCATTTTTTTTAATCTTTTTTTCGTCACCAGCCATTTATTTTCATTGATTTTCACCGAAATAGAGAAATGAGGTATTATTTTAGAGATTAAGATCTCCGCTTTAATCATATTTTAAGAAAGAAATTTTTCGGAATTCGACCCTTAATGGGTGAAAGCATTATTGTTTCTATAACGTTTTTTTTTTTACCTACTATGAATCATTTATATCACTTGATATAGCCGAAATAGATAAATGAGGTATTATTTTAAAGATTAACATCTCTGATTTGCTAACATTATATATTAAGAAAGGAGTTTTTCGGAATTCTACCCATAAAGTACAAAAGTATCAATATTTCCTACAACGCGTTTTTGTGTCACTAGCCATATATCTCCCTTGATATCTAACTGAAATCGATAAATGAGGTATCATTTAAAAGATTAAGGTCTGCAGAAAGGTAAAATTACAAATTAAGAACCTAGTTTTTCGGAATTCGCTAGATAGTAGCAGCAAATATCACCGAGATGTTAATGAACTGCTTCACTTGCGTCGATTTTTGTTGCATACCTATTACAATAAACAAATGAGGTGGTTCTTCTTTCGTCCTATTACAAACTACCAATTACTATCCGTCGTATTCGCAAAATTTTTGTACGGGTCGTCTAGAAATATTAAAATAATATATTTTATCTGCACATCTGAAAATAGGCAATATGTTTTTGGTGGGTCACGAAAAAGAGTCCTGAAAATAACTGGGTCATAGAAAAAAAAAAGTTTGGCATAGGTTAATCCTTAAAGGTTAAACAACATATGGCGACCCTGTGCAAGGACAGTGACACCGCAGAGGCGCAAGACGCGGGCAGTCAACCCAGCGGTCTATTAATCCTCCGGGCTAGGAGTCATACACTAAAGAAAAATAGCAGTTACGAGTGTTAGTGCAATGGCACCTTGTTGTTGTGTTGGTAGCCGTGGCGCACAGTGTTCAGGTGGAGGCGGCTGTGTGCGCGGAGCAAACAGCGTGAGCCGCCGGTGGCTGTCGAGGTCACGCCCCGGTCGGGACTCGCACACAGTGCGTGACGTCACAACCAGGCTACCTGTTCAGGCCTCTCCAGACAGCGCATTCAGCTCTGGAACAGTTTCCTGTTGTTTGTGGTGAAGCTGACTGATAAATACGTGACGAAGAGATGAACACACTGTTACAACTTCGCTTAGTGATGTCACTAAAACGAAAGGCCCGTATTTGATCAACTTAATCTCAATTGCGATAGAGCGTAATGCTCCGGTGACAATTTCCCAACACACCCATTTCCCACTTTTCCTGTACCCACCTAATTTTGCCCTCTACAAATTACAACTTTAAATTGTTTCACCATTTTTGGTAAATTATTCATCATTTCCCTTGACAACTCATTCCAATCCCTGACACCCTTACCTAAAAAAAGAGAATCTTCCCACACCCTTCTGCCTGAAATCCAGTGGCAGCTTGTGGTCGTGGTCATCTTTTCCCTTCCATGCACTACCCTTAATTCCTACACGAATATCTTTCCATGCCTCATCGCCAATATACGCCTTCTACTCTCTCATGACCCTCTTCACCCTCCTCCTGTCTTGCAATGAATCCCATTCCAACTCTCATCATGTTACTGATTGCATTCTGCGATAATTTCCAGAAACAAATATAGCAGCCCTTTTTTTGCACCTTCTCCAACTCCTGTATTTGATACTCAAAATGTGAGTTCCCTACTACACTACCATATTCAAGCAATGGTCTGGCCAAAGGTTTGTAACCCAGTTGCCTTACTTCTCTCGTTCATTCCCTCATCACTCTCTCCAACAAGTGCAGGAATGTGTTGGAATAGTTGAAGTTGGCTCGATCTCCTCTAGATAACAAGCAATTACCGAAAAGACATGATAGCTTAAGAGCTAAACATATTTGAGGATTAGTAGCTTACATAATGAGTTTGTTTCATGAAGATAATGCTGTCATATTGATTTTGTTTATGAAAATTCACACAGCGATTCAGAATAAAACAGGAACACTAAAATATAAGATTTTATTACAATGCTCCCCTCATCTTTCCTCCGTACCTATTTTCGGAAGTGTGCCGAGGCTTTAGAGTAAATACTCTTTGGTTATGAAATCCATTAATATGAACTGACAAATGTAACGGAAGTACGTGCATTTACGAAAAAAGCCATGTTAGTTGCCGTAAAAGTAAGCATAAGTTAATAGCAAGCATATAGAGATGTACGATGAAGCATAAAATATAAAAGAAAATTTCCGGGGGAGATTACTTTCTGTACTCCTGCTTGGTAAAGAGAGTCTACAGTTTAACGTGGAATCCGAACCACGGCCGCGTTCTGGCGTACTTCACACTATACAGCAAGCTGTGCCAGAGGAGAAGGTCGGGTTATAGGCTTGTGTAATTCCCAGCCGAGACCGGAATACGAACCGAGGATCTTCCGATCCCCATTCTGACGCCGTAACCACTGAGTTACCAAACCCACTCCTGATGTCAGCGTACTGAGTAACCTTAAGGCCAATCAATTCATCTGAACAACGTTCCGGGAAGAGCGCTTTAAGTTACAAAAGTTATTGTCTCTTCCTCCAGCCACCAACACCATCCCATATACAATTTCCGATCCTGAACACTGTCGCCACTGCACATTATTCAGTCAGCTTCACTTGCGAAATTTCGTCTCTGTCACTTACGATGTCTTCCACGCCGAAGATTTAAAGCAAGCTGCTTATAAACAAATGACGCAGAGTCGTGTCAGCACTATGAAATGGGACTTGCACATAACTTCCGTTGTAGGAAAAGCTAATTCCAAACTACGATTCATAGGACGTATTTTGAGAAGTTGTAATGCTCATACAAAGGAAATATCGTACAAAACACTAGTGCGTCCGCATTTGGAATACTGTTGTGGAATTTGGGATCCGTATCGCAAGGGATTGATTGACACATTAGAGAAAGTACAGAGAAGAGCCGCTCGATTCGTGACTGCTAGTTACAGTCCTTACGTAAGTGTCACAGAGCTAATTCGTGGGTTGGGCTGGGATTGTTTGGCGGACAGACGACGTCGTTTTCGTTTGAATTTGCTGGAGAATATGCGAAAATCTTTAAGTTACGAGTGCAACGAAATACTTCTTCCGCCAACCTATTTAGGTCGCAATGACAGGAGGGATAAGATTAGAGAAATAAGATGCCGTACTGATTCATTTATGTATTCCTTACTTTCCTCGATCTGTTCGGAATTGTAATGCGCAGAATTAGGATTGGTGCTTAGCACCCTCTGCCACCCACAGTATTTGTGATTTGCAGAGTATAGATGTAGATGTAGATGTAGATTCTCAGTGAACTTGACTGGTAGCGATAATTGACAGCTTAATAATCGCCCCCCAGAATGTTCGAGAAAACGCCCTTAAAGTAAAAAATAGTAACAATAATTTGAACAGCATGTTGACAAAATTGAACAATCACAAACAATACATGATCCAACTCAAAGCACTATAGCTTACACAACATTCTTAGCAGTCTTTTAATTAACACTTCCGACACTGTACTACTTTCAATCAAATTACAGTTCATTAAACCATTATTATCCGTCAAAACACTACGCATTCCTAGGAAGGGATACACAAATTTACGGATAACCACCGCGTGCCTCTCTCAGGTACAAAGGTAATTAATTTAAAGGATTTCAATTAGTAGGAAGTTGTGTCTCAGGGCTGTTAATCACGGCTATAATAACTCGACATCGACGATCATGATTTTTTTCTAACGCTAGATCTAGCAGAGGTTACGAACTGCTGCAGAAAAGGCGCGTGGTTGGTCGGTGATTCATGACGTCATGCTAGTTGAAGTGGTGTGAGGTCGGATTTAACAGAGCGCGTGCATTACCGCAATGTGTGCTGGAGGCCACGCGCTATATCACGACAGAGGCAGGCTGCCCGCAAGGCGGCGTCCACACGGGGCAACATTCATCATCTCTGGCCACTGCAGCTCGCACAACGACACAGAGACCAAGCTTAGTCTCTTATTAGTGTTTCCTTATAGATACTACGTGACCGAGGACGGATCAAGAAATTACAATTCGTTCGCACTGGAAACATATAGGCGCCAAAGATCATACTGTACTGCACATCAGATGAATACTCCTTTTCGATATACCCATCACAGATTCACGCTACAACTCAGAGAAACACTCCACCCTTTGGATTCTAATAATACTGATTTTCGACCATGTTTGTTTGGTTATTTATTTCTTCATTTTTCTGTAATACACTTGTAATACACAGTAAACGTTAATCAAAACATCAAAGATTAACACACAAGAAAGCGTAACGAAATTGTGGAATTTAATTTAATTTCAATTGTGATGGGGTAGATACGTTAAGGTGGCATGTCCCCTCACTCCCACCTTCCCACGTCCCTGATTTTTCCCCCCAACCTACGCCTGCCCTTTACGAATTGCAACTTCAGACTCCTTCAGTGTTTTTGGTAAATTTGTCCATTATTTCCCTTAACAAACGGGCGGCGAATCTCTCGCTTTACGTTCTTTTTGATGACACTCCCCTCCGACACATCCCCTTCCCCAAGTATTTGGGAGTCGTAATGGATCGCACATTGTGGTACAATAAACATCGAAACAACCTTGCAGCAAAACTAAGAACCATAAATAATATTCTGCAGAAGTTAACTGGCACCTCCTGGGGAGCATCCGCCTCCACACTCCGCACATCAGCACTGAGCCTTGTAGTATTCTGCAGCTGAGTACTGCTCATCTGTCTGGATGAAATAGCACACACACCAGAAACATCGACATAGTTTTGAAGCAGACGATGCTGGATAACTAGTGGATATATCAAGACCACTCCACTGTACTGGCTACCTGTTTTGTGTAACATCCAACCGCCTACGATAAGACGACGCAATCGCCTAATTGCTCAATATAATAAGATCTGTGATAACTTGGATCTGCCCATCCATGACGACATGGATAATATGTTTGAGAGACTTAAATCAAGAAGTCCAAGTGTAAAAACTGTGAAACAGATTATATCTGATAATTTTAATGGGAGAGAAGCTTGGAGATTGGAGTGGATAGCCTCAGCCCCGTCAGAATGCTCACTCCCTGTTCGACAGTCAACAGGCACTAAAGGGACTCGACCTTCCTCGCTAAGACCTGGGCAGCTCATAACAGAGTTAGGTCTGGTCATGGCAGATCTGCTTCATCTTTGTATACATGGGGAATGAGAGATTCACCGAACTGCGTCTGTGGAGAAGAAAAACAAACCATCCGTCACGTGACTTTTGATTGCCCTCTTCGATTCTTCAGGGGATCACCGATAGACTTTATAGATATTTCAAATGAAGCTCTATATTGGCTGCGATATGTCGACTTTGACTTTTAATTATAATTTAATGTTAAATTTTTATTAGTGTGAAACAATTGTATATAATCATATTATTGATTACGTGCTATAGCCATAAGATAAATAAATAAACTCCCTTAACTATAAAAGAAAATTTTCTCTCTCCAGGAATTCAAGTGCCAGATTATGATCATGGTCGTCTCTTCTATTCTCTGAAGAACTCATAATCCTTCCACCAATATCCTTTCATGCATTATCGCGATTATAAGCTTTGAACAAATCGAGCACTCTCTTCACCCACCTTCTGTCTTTCAATCACTCCCACTCCAACTCATTGATAGTGTTAGATACTGATTACATCCTATGGTAATTACCTTCTCTCTTCTGTAACCCCTCCATCTCCTGTATTTGATACCCATAATGTGGGTCCCACACCACTCCACTATATTCAAGCAGTGGTCTGACCAAGGTGTTGTAACATAGTTCCCTCTCCCCCCTGGTACACCCCCTCATCACCCTCTCCAGTAAATGGAGGACTTAGAAACCTCTTCCTACCTCCTCTCCAATTTGTCCCGGCAATTTGAGTTTACAATCAAAAGTTATGCCAAGATATTTACAGCAATTCCTTCCCTACCCTATAATGATAGAAAAATTTACTTTTTTTTTTACCGTGTTACTGGAAGGAACAGTCGAAAGTTAGAACTGTAGAAGAAGACAGAGATTAGAATATATGAAGCAGATAATTGAGGACGTGGGTTGTTAGGGGTATGTAGACATGAAGAGATTAACATAACAGAGGAAGGAATGGACGATTGCATCAAGCCAGTCGAAAGATTGATAACAGCAAAAAAAAAAAAAAAACAAAAAAAACGCGGATTTAATTAGCTGACCCTTCTTTGCATTTATTTTATTTTCATTCCACGTTTAATTATCTGACTATATATGCTATTCAGATCCTCTTGTAGTTGTTCACTATCCTCTTATCTGTTTGTGTAACATTACGTCATCTGCAAACAATCTAGCTTCTGACTTCATCCCACCAGTACAATCATTCATTATAATAATGAACAGCAATGGTACTAATACACTGCACATAGTATAAACCTTTATGCTTTTCTATTGAAGATAAAACAAAAGGCAAACGCATTACGACGCACACACCGAGGCCTGGCCCCGCTGTAACACGCTTATGGGTGTTATGGGGTTTGATTTAAAATTAATGTTTCATATGCTGTTACGTGCTACCACTAGTACAGCTGTCCCAGCTTTTACACATTTACAGATTCTATTGACTCGGTCGCCAGCCCAGTGGTATATGCCTAACGAAAGATTGAATAAGTCATCTGCAGATACTACTACATGCTACGGTGAAAGTCAACACACACATGTAGTTATTCACTGATCATAAAAGTTTTATTCAACCCAACATACATTCGCCAGCTCTAGCCACTCGAAATTTTTTAAAAAACTTCTTCTCCGAAATTGCTAGGTTCGTGAAAAGGAATGGTGAAATTGAGTCGTAGCACAAATAAAAATGCACATGAACCGTCATTAAAGTACATTTATGTTCCACACTCTTGTAGACGTCACAACGCTACCAATCGAATGTTATATTCTCTCACGATTCAGTCTTAGCTCTGTCCACAGCATATCCTCTCTCTCCACACTGTTTCTGTTAAACGTCTCGGCTATTACGCGACGAGGGTCGCGGATTACAATTCCCGTTACACTCGTGCAGTACCCGTGTCATCTTGACACGTCCGACCCGTGCGAACTCTAGCGACCGACTCCCGATACAACAATTGAGACTCCTGCGACGTTATTAATCGCACCTGCCATATCATGCAGTCAGGAGCTTACAGATGTTTAATTGGTTTCCACTGTGGCGTTACACAGGGAAGTGGCGGGGGAATGCTAGTCCTTCTTTAAGGTCGCCACTCGCCCCGTGATCAGTGGACCCTGCGACCTCGCGGAGTTGACATTGGGTGCTAATGGGTAGGCCCCGGTATTGATCCCCGCGGACGGGCGGCTCATATTGGACAGACGGCCGCCCGCTCGGTCGGCCTTTCAGTGGGTTTTGTGGCCGGCGGGTTGGCGGCCCTGGCGGCTGTTAATTAATTGCGGTCGCCGCTCTGCGCGGACCCCGCCCGTTGGCTGAGTGACTGCAGCCAGGTGGACAATAGTCGGCAATCTGAGTTCGGCCCGGCCGCCTTGTGGCAACACCAAACACTCCAAACCCAACAAGTGTTTCTCTAACTGCGTGCTTCCAGCCAGCAGCGCAGTCGACGAGGTGCAGCAGTATGGGAGTGCTGGCTCGTTTCAAGCGGATTTAATTAGGTTGATGGCTGTCACGACTGCTAGTTGGACTAGCATCACTAGCGATACGATGGCTACAACGTGACAAGTAATCGTGGAATCATATTTGGAGCCTGACGCGTTGGACATAGCATGTCGAAAACGACTGCGGTATTTAGGATACTTCTTCCCAAATCATCGACGGTGTAAGTAGTACTACAACATGCAACATGAAAACTACCTAATACGATGGCGAATCAAAAATTAAGTTACACTTCCAGGTTATGGCTATTTATGAAACCACCTACATATAGACAACATGGCTGCGACAACATAAAATGTAAGTTCTCTTTTCCACATAGTCCCCAAGAGACTGTAAACATTTCTCTGAACGGTCAACCAGCTTTTCGATTCTGGATGTGTAGAAATCACCTCCAGCGCTACGTAACCACCTGGAGACAGCTGCTTTCAGCCTCCTCAGTCGTTTCGGAATCGTCGTCCACCGAGATCCTTTTCATCTTACCGAACACATGATAGTGATTTTGTTGCACGATAACGCAACACCTCACACTGGTCCGGCCAATCGTCCGAACTGCTGCAGCGATTCGAGTGTGAGGTATGGCAACATCCTCCATACAGTCCAGACTTAGCAGCCATGCGCTATTATCATGTGTTCGGTAAGGCTGAAAAATGATCTAGGTAGATGATTCCGAAACGACTGAGGAGGTGAAAAGCAGCTGTCTCCAGGTGGCTTATATAGCGCTGGAGGTGATTACTAGGCATCCAGAATCGAAAAGCTGGTTGACTGTTCCGAGAAATGTTTACAGTCTCTTGGAGACTACGTGGAAAACTGAACTCACAATGTATGTTGTCATGGCCGTGTGGAGGTGATGGCTATACCTTGGAAGTATAACTTACTTTTTGATTCGCCCTCGTATATCTATCTGGGTACTGTGCGAATGTATGAGAGATGTGACTGGTATACTAAAATCCACCACAGTCCCCTGGTCACATATCACCAGCAATATACCATCTCCTTAGGTAAGACGCCAAAATGCCACGGCACGTGAGTGGAGAAAATTTCATCTTCCTGACCATCCACAGGATCTCCGAACCCACCAGGTCCTTAGCGACCAGTAGTCTTAAATCCAGAAACCCAGTGTGTTATGACGTATCTTTTTTTTTAACTGCTTAACGTCTCTTAACAGCGAGGTCTTTAGAGACGAGAAAGGGAGGGGGGCAAGGAATGGGAAAGAATTCGGCCATGGCCTTTTGAAGGAAGCATCCCGGCATTTGCCTGCAGTGATTTGGGAAACCATGGAAAACCCAAATCTGGATGCCCGGACGGGGATTCGAACCACCGTCCTCCCGAATGCTAACCGTTACACCACCACTCTCGGTTTGACGTATCTGATTTCAATGTCAAGGATAAATGACGACAAAACTGGAACATCAAGATATTGAAGATCCTACAACTTGTGGTATGACAGAGTCATCCACAACGAATATTAATAAATAATTAATTAATATTCAGATTTTTTTGTAATATTCATTTATCTAAATTGTAAATATTATAAATAATAGGGTTAATTCATAGGTGAATAATTATGTATTAAACCCGGGCAGCCAGATTTATTATTATGTGATTTAATTTCAGTGCAAAATTTGCTATTCGGAAAATATTAAATGTGGGAAGTTGGAACCGCAGTTTTGAAAGTTCAGAGAACAGGACAATATTCAGTGTCGCCGACATGCTGACGCCTTCGCTCACAAAGGGGTGGCGCGCGGCAACCGTTACCTGCCGAGTGTACTGACCTCACCCCTCCCCAGTGCCTCGACAAGGTCAGCAAAATGTGCGGGAACGGGTAGCAAATGTTAGCTATGACACGAAGCACGTGATTATGGACATATATCGATTCACCAATCGTGAACGGCTACAGGGTTCACAGTTGTTAATTCAAGGTTTCTGTTGCATGTGCGGAGAGAGGGAAGCTGACTTTTTCGCGGCAAGAGGAGACGACGCCATATTAAAAGACTTGCTGTTTGGACGAGCTTGAGTGCAGACGTGTCGACCGACACTCTCCTAGCCGTTGGTCGATGACTGCTTATAGACGCATTCTGGCTCAGATGTGGCCGGAAACTGAGCGTTTCACCCGCTAGTAGCAATCAGTATGTGCTAGCGCGTACGGGTTCGCATCCGGGCAGTCAACAGTGACACAGAGCGTGTCACACCTCGTGTAGCAGATGCGACTACGATAACGTACCGACGCAAAGGTCCACAGTTCCATAGAGTTTTATCGGGGCTTGCTAACCCGTAAACGGCTTCTGAGATAAGACTCTGCTCTGATCCTAACAATTACGGAGCTAATCAATATTTCATGTTCACAACTTCAAATTTTAGGCATCTTGATCATTGTGTTTAATCCAAACGATGCTTTTAACTTTAGATGGCGCCCCTGGGATTTTTTTAATAATTGTTAACGTTAATTTGTTGACCTGCGATGTCACATTGATGCATGTTAACCTTGTAAAACCTTTGAGATAGTTTAAATCAGTTATGTTTGCATTTATCCGGCAGATTGTAAACGGCGGGCCTTGCTTGCTTATTTTCTTTGGATATTATGTTTAACGTAACGTTAAATGTGCCCGGCCTTGTAATAAGCCAGAAGACCAAATAAATTGAGTATTATTTTGTGTAAATTAGATTCTTGTAGAAATCAAGGTTCTAGTTCACCCATTTAACTAACCACTAAATTGAAATTAATATTCCGATAAAAGTATTGGACGTAATGGTATCCCCCCCTCTCATCAAAGAGTGACCAATACAAACTGTAATGCCGGGATTCCACCTGAAGAGAGACCAGTGGGTCAAACCAAATCACCTAAGAACAGGCCACGCCAAATGCAACGCCATGATCTATATGTGGGGACTTCAGGATTCTCTTTCCTGTGACTGTGGAGCTCTTTCCCAGACCATAGTGCACATCATGAAGGAATGTTATCTAAGGAAGTACCATGGATAATCCCAAGAAGACTCCGGTCAAGTGAATAATTCGACTGGACAATCTATTGTCCGCGAGCTGAGAGATCCCCGCACCTAACGAAAAAGTATAGCCGATCGAGGTGTGGATCATGTGATTGTGAGCTCCCACGTTACAAAATAATAACGAGCTCTTTGGTGTGATCTGGATCCACATCTCTTACGAGCCCACGGATTGGATTTCGACGGAGCTGGAAGGGGATTCCGATCCGACATGGAGAGAGAGGCACGATTTCTACAGGTCTTGCAGTGGTGCCTAGCAGAGAGCGAGTTCAGGCCATCGCCGGTCCTTCGATTACGACGAGAATTATAACAGTACAGTTTGAGCCACCTCTGGCTTGCGGTACCTGTTGCTGTTGTCTGAAGAAAGCGACGCAACGCCGCTGCTGCATAAACGGTAAAGACATTCAGCCATTAAAAAGAACCCAGTTTTGCGCGTTCCTCGACCCGCCAACGCCTCTGAGCAGAGTATCACCCTCCGACAATCTTTCTGAGCGTGTTAAAAGCAGTGAGCAACCTGATTTGATACGGCAAGACTGTCGTAAATTCATATCAATCATAAAATATTATTTTATTTTAAGTCCAAGACTTAATGACGCCCTGTTTGAACTAAAATACAGTAATTCATTTCTATAAGCTTGTATTTGTGAACAGCTTTATAAATTAGTAGAGAAATTTTCATATTAGCAAAATTCAATCTTGACATAGTACTTACATTTCACATAAAATATGTCACTGTTGTTTGCTTAAAATTAACGTCTTATGCCTCATATTGTAAGATACGGTAGTCATTTTGTTTGAACCCTTGATTTTAATGTATTAAATTAATTGTAAAGTACACCGACGCCTGTAATCATTCAATGTTGAATTTGAATAAATCTGCCAAGTTATGACTTTATATTAGTGATGCAAGATAGCATATCACTTTGCATCCTCTTCCTATTTGATAAAATCAAATGATTAAAATTATTAAATTGATAATATCAACAAAATCATTAATATTAAAATTAATAAAATGGTAAATGGAATGCTATAAATATAATTACCCAGCAAAACCCATCTACTACCACACTAAGAAAAGGTTGTTAGTTTATTTAATCTGGTTTTGGAACCTTTTCAAATCTCTTTCTTTGAGTTTGATGATTTTTTTGCCTTGGGCCTAGCAATTGAAAGCAGCCTTTGAATATGATAACAGTCATGCAAGTGAATGATGTAACGGTGATGACTATCCGAGATCTTTGTCAATGTGAAAGATGGTAAAGGATTCCTTTACAGGCTGACCTGCAAAACTTTCCGTCAGCTCGTCTTAAATCAAGCAAACCACCTGCTGTTCTGGCGGCCCAGCTGACCTGCCACGTAAACACTGCACGACAGTGGTGAAACTTGCCACGGAACGGGCAGCTGACCCTACACGGGAGCTAACAGCCGAGAGGGTAGTGGCGCCAATGAAACTGCCTCAGGACAGACCGTGCTCTGTGGCGCGCAACGTTGCATCATGGGGACCTGAAGGACGACCTCTGCTGTGACTGCTCTGTGCGCCAGACGGATGAGCGCATGTGGAACATTGTCCCGCAGGTGTTCACAGAGAGTCACCCCCACTAAATGCCTGAAGCTGGGTTACACTCTCGGACCCCTATTCAATGTGTTCCATTAACCTGATTTCATTGCCAGCATCGACTAACCTGGCGTAATGCAAAACGCAAATACACGCGTGTATGATGTACATCTGTGTTTGGTGATCTCGATTCTGTCTGTGGCAAAGTGATGATTGACACCATGTACGCAAGCTTAGTAAAGATGGCGTGAACTAAAAATATCTAGTTCTTTTACTGTCATCCAAACCTCCATTCCTTCCTATCTTGCGGCAACCTGTTCATCTCAACATACCCATTACAACCCACGTCCGCAATTATCTGTTTAATATATTCTAATCTCTGTCTTCCTCTGCATCACAATCCAAATGGTTCAATTTTCCTTCTTTATGGTATCTGTAAAATCCATGCTTCGCTACCATAAAGTGCAGTGCTCCGCAAATAGAGTTTTGAAAAATTCCTATATCAATATTTGAAACAAAAATATTTATCTTTTCCATGAAGACTCCAGTGCCTAGTGCTATTCTGCTTTTAACGTCATTCCTGCTTTGGCCATCGATTGTCATAACAGAAATGAAAATGAGTAAAAATTGTTCGCGTAAAACACGTAGCTGCAGTACTCGTAACAAGAATAAGCTATATGACAATCTTCCTAAAAGCCATGAATATTTCAACTACCAGAAAAATCCAGGGTATGAGTGCATTGTTACCACAGTAAAATACTTTTCCAGTTGGGATCACAGATGGCGGCGTTCCTTTGAGGATTAAGTTAGTGACCTTACTGTAGTTGTAGGTTTTAAAAGAGGAGCCGAGAACAATTTGTAGGATTGGATATTAATACACACATAGCAAAATTTTGTGGTCCGTAGAATTATTTTTCACATTTTACTAGTCCTTGAAAGGAAAAATAGTGAGAAATGCTGCTATATTGATTTAATAGTGCCCTAAACTATTTTTTTTTCAATGCAGATCTTCTTCTTCTTGTGGCTCCTATCCGTTCCGGATGTCGGCAACCGTCTTGGCTCTCTTGCCTGTGCTAATTGGAGCTCTGATTAGCTCAGTGGTTGTCCTGGAGGTCCATGTTCTCAAATTCTTAAGCCAGGAAGTTCTTCTTCTTCCAGCATTTCTCTTTTCTGGTATTTTGCCGTGCAGAACAGACTGCAGACATAGTTAGTAACGGCTATTGTTCCTCATGATGTGGCTAAGGTACTGTAGTTTCCGTGGTTTATGGTGGTCAATATTTCCACATTCTTTTTCGTTTTGCGGAGCACTTCAGCATTTGTGGTGTGGTCTGTCCATGGTATCCTCAACATTCTTCGATACTCATTACAATAGCTTCTAACTTTTTACTGGTTGTTTCCCGTAATATCCGTTTTACAACCCAATACAGGAGGACAGAGAACACATTCCAGAGGAGTCTCATCTTTGTGGTAATTGATAAACTACGACTTTTAAAAAGATTATTTTATGAATGTTTCTCGGGAAACAATCCGAGTAATTTTACTACACCGAGCGTGGTGGGTGAACGGTTAACGTTCTGGCCTCGCATTCGGGAGAACGCGGGTTCGAATCCCCGTCCTGGCACCCAGATTTGGGTTTTCCATGGTTTCCCCGAATCACTCCAGGTGAATGCCAGGATGCTTCCTTCAAAAAGGCCATGGCCGAATTCGTTCCCAGTCCCATCCCGCCTCTAATGACCTTAGCCGTCGACGAGGCGTAAAGCAGTAAGTAAAAAATAAAATATTATTTATGCACAATATTTCGGCGACATAAACCTCGGTTGCCTCTTCAGGTGTAGTCGTAAGGCTTGAAGTTTTCCTAGAGCGGGTTGTTTACAAACTGTCATGGCGACGACAGACGTTGTTACGTAGCCTAGCAGCATCTCAAACTTCATTAGACGCCCGTGGAGCACAACAAACAGAGCTTTGCCGATGAGAAGCCTCCATAACAGGTATCCACGTATCACTTAGCTGGAAACCACTATCCCTGTTAGCCAGATCAGACGCGAGGCGAATTCCAAACACCCCTGTAATGACGCTGTCTCATAAGCCTCTTGCATGTGCCAGCACCTAAGTTGATTCGAAATCGAATCCATGTCCTTGTTGCAAACTATGTTCCGCCACCGCGGATTTGTCCTTTTGCCCCAGGCTAACATGTCGAATGCGGAAAGTAGTACATCGTCCAGACAGTACGGCGTGTTAAACAACGTTGTTTTGAACATGCTATACACCGCTACAAAGACAGTGCGTTGTAGGTGGTATAGTCAGGCGATTATCCAAAACTGACGCTGGTCCACCTGACAGAAAACTTACAATTTCAGGTGATTCATTTTACAAATTAAAACGATGGTTATACTTCGGTAATAAAAATGTTTCGCAAACATTGAATGCATATTTTTTTATATTTGCGAAATATACGACGGTATCCATACACAACGTAAAAGACATCATATTTAGACAAATTAATTCTGAGCAGGTACTAGGAAAAAAATATTTCAACTGTTATGTGGAAATTTAATATTATAAAATAACTAAAAATACAATGAAAAAAATCAAGGTTTTCAGTGCATTACAGTTTGCAAAGATGGTACGAAGTTATCTAAATTAATTGATATGATATTACAGATATTATTTTAAAACGTAATTGGCTTTTCAGACAGCTTGTTCTTACGCGTTTTTCTTTCGTTTTCTCACTTAAAATCTGTTTCATAGACAAATCTAGTAGCCCCTATTTGCACACACTCCAACTACTGTATTCGATACCAAAACTGCGAGTTCAATACACACCATATGCATGTAATGTTCCGACCTTACACTGGCAGTGTTAGTGGCTAGTGACAAACGCATACTGATAACGACATCATTATTTGTGATAAAAGTACTTTTTTACATAGTAAAATCCCGCTTTACCTCTCGCTGTTTCGCTGCTACTTCCACAACAAGTAATTGCAGGTAAACAAAATGCGCAGTCACTCAGACTAGCAGCTAGAAAATGAACAATGCAACTCCTCCTCGCGTTTTAAAGTTTTCTCATCACTGCCCTAAAACATCACGTTGTATTTTTTTTATTGAATCTGGTAAAACATTACTAATCTTGGTTATAGTTTCTGTAACGGCCGGAGAAATTATACAGATTCCAGATTATCAAATAACTGAAGGACTTCGAAGAAATGAATTGTCAGAATAGTCGATTCGCAAACATTTCTGGCCTGGTATCCACTTTAAATACCTAATAACTTATGTACAGCGAACGTGAACAAAGACCATTAACGAAAGTGGTCAGCAAAACATGTAAAAAGCAAATAAACCGTAAAAAATAAACTTTGTTCAAGCAGAAATATTAGCGAAAGTTTTAATTAAATGAAACCGAGGTTATGCCGGAATGAGATTTGGGATTCGTGGTTATAGCAGAGACCAAGAGAAATTTAAGTATCTTCAATGTTAATTTCATTAGAGACATGTTACTGAAAAGTACTCGCAGTTCCAATTTTTTTTACCCGAAATGTTGTTCCACATTTTTTAAAGAAAAAAGCACACTTTATGACTGTATTACGA
This sequence comes from Vandiemenella viatica, assembly GCA_031002005.1. Lineage (NCBI taxonomy): Eukaryota > Metazoa > Arthropoda > Insecta > Orthoptera > Morabidae > Vandiemenella > Vandiemenella viatica. The sequence goes on along the minus strand of JARYHS010008075.1, from coordinate 180,198,051 downwards.
CAATTAATTTCATAGCAATTGCGTATGAATTAAACTGTGCATATAATCTCTGATTTCTAATATCTTTGGTCGCTGGTATTTTGCGGCACGAATATAGTTGTTGAATTGCGATTAATAAATTGAGTTTCACATCACGTATATATTTTAATATCCTTGATGATTTAAATCTACATAAAAATATAAACTTAAAGCTCATTTAATAGCTAATACGTGTATCAAAAACTATGGGTATAATGTATGGTGATAGTAGGATGTTTTTCTGTAAAAGTTTGAAAGGAAAATCTAATGACTCATTTTTGATGATATTTTTCGTTATAAACGAATGCAATTTTTCTCGACGTTGTTTATTTATAAATGTTTCTCGGGAAACAAACCGAGGAATATTATTATTGATAATACACAATATTTCGGCGATATAAATCTCTGTCGACATCTTCAGGTGCAGTTGTAAGCCTTGAAGTCTGCCTGGAGCGCGTTGTTTGAAAACTGGATTTTTTTTAAGAAATAAATGCATTATACTTTAAATGACGGAGAGAATGATTTTGAAAATGTATAACTGTATTTATTTGACTGAAACATTTTGCGAATACGTACATTTCATATCTTCTGCCCAAAATGTTTTTTGGTTATGGTTTAAACTAGTCCTTATAACTGATAGCGTAAACATCGAATACCCTTCTCCTTACATGAATTTCTACATCTAGTTGTCTTAAATAAACTAAAAGGAACATGTAAATTTAAATGTACCTACGATTGTAACTTTATGCTCGCTATTACAATGAGTTCTCGGCATATATATTTTCTCGTATGCTTTGTCGTAGAACATTTTTACCTGTTTACATTTAATTCACAGGCACACAATCCCAACACAAGAAACAGATATAACTTGCACAAAACACAAACATCTCTGTCGTTAGTACAAAGAGGAGCTAATTATTCTGGGATACATCTGTTTAGTAAACTTCCCATGAGTATCAAACGGTTTACGAATAATAAAGAAATATGTAAAGAAAAACTGAGAAATTATCTTATTGGCAACTCCTTCTACTCCATTCAAGAATTTGAACAAAATAATTAATTGTATTCAACAAGACCTTTTGCAAAACTCAGTTGTAAAAATTAATGTTTATTTTTATTCTCTTTATTCGTCTTTGTAACATATGATTGTTTTCACTGTGATTATGACTCATGTTGTATCTATGTGTATTAACCATGACATGTTTCACATCCCAGAGGTCCTTCCTCAGCAGGGATCCATGAAACAAGATTGATAAGTAAATAAATAAATAAATAAATATTAATTTGCGAGTGATGGATTGAAGGTGACGTCACCGTTTTCGAGCCAATAGCTATCGAGGTGAGCGCGCAGTCTCCAGACAACGCATTTGATTTAAGGGGCTGTATTACAGCTGGTATTGTGGTGGTGACTGTGTGCGCATGCGCGGCGGCTGGGCGCCGCTGCCGGGGGTGTGGCGGGCCAGTCCGACCCCGGTCGCCGGCCACGTCTCACGGTGCGCGAGTGCCACTCTCATCCACCTGCTGCTGCTGCTGCTGTTGCTGCTGCTGCGCCTCCACGAGTCAGGACACCGCGACACAAGGTCAGTGTCCTCAACCGCGGTCGCCAAGTCCCACTCACACAGGTCCCCACGAGCCTGCTTGCTTCTCTTATTTCTGGCTTTTCGCCACGTCGAGGGCATTAGAGGTGGGAAAGAACTAGAGCTAAGGAACGATAAGAAATTTGGCCATAGTCTTTTAAAGGAACCATCCCGGCATTCGCCTAGATTGATTTGGGTAAATCATGGAAAACCACAAGTCTGGATGTCCGGAACCCGCGTCCTCCGGAATAAATGGCCAGAGCGTTACCGCGCTTCCACCACTGCTTAGGACAATCCATCACATCTTCATCCCGGCCGGGAGCTGAAATGGCTGTAACACCTATAACCTTCCCTTAAAAATGAAAATAACACTAATTCCCAGTGTAGAAAGGATGTTTGGAAACATTTGACTGGCAGTACTGATGTATGATGTACGGACAGAGCTGCTGTCTTCCACGCCAGTCCTTTAGGACGAAGAAAAAGCTTCAATTTTTTCCTAACGAATCTCTGTAATCGAAAGTATAGGGAAAGTACAGAGAAGAGCCGCTCGATTCGTGACCGCTTGCTACAGTCCTTATGAAAGCGTCACAGAACTGATTAGTAGACTAGGCTGGGAGTCTCTGGTAGATAGACGACGCACGTTTCGTATAAACTTATTGGTAAACATGCGTACTCCCACTTTCACTTTTGAGTGTAGTGAAATACTTCGTCCACCAACCTATTTGAGTCGGAAGGACAGGAAAGATAAAATTAGAGAAATAAGGTGCCGCAATGATTCTTATATGAATTCTTTTTTCCCTCGTACCATTAGGGATTGGAATGCACAGCAAAGAGATTAGCTTTTGTGCTGAGCACCCTCTGCCACCCACAATTTTGTGAATTGCAGAGTATATATGAAGATTTAGAAGCATCCCGGCATTCACCTGGAGTGATTTGGGGAAACCATAGAAAACCTAAGTCTGGATGGTTGGACGGGGATTCGAAACGCCGTCCTCCCGAATGCGAGGCCAGAGCGCTACAGCCGACACAACAAGTGCGTTCACCAGATGCCGCTAACGCTGCAAACGATAAAAATCTCTTGAAATACTGGTTAATTTCTTTATTGTAATGCAGGGGTGGCCAACCCAGATGATGTTGCCGACCACTTTGGAAATGCATCATAACTCCGCGGGCCGCATATAAAATCATATATTCTCTTCAGAAAGTTTTTTGGAGTGAAAAATGGAAACAGAATGAGTTATTATTATTGTGCTTACTATTATTCCTACTCGTAAACATAGATAATATAACAGTAATGATACTAAACGCACATTGTAAAGAAATATATAACACTAAAAATGATATACAAAAAATTTATAAATATAAAAGAAATAAATTTTGAATATGTGGATTCAAAAATAATGTATTTTTTTAATACATTGGTTTTCACTACTTTGGCCATTATAAAATAAATGTATTTTGTAAACGTGTGACGAATCTTGCGAGCCGGGAAAATGTTTAGGCGGGCCACGGGTTGGCCACCCTGTTGTAATGTTTTCTTGGCGTTTCAGGTCGTCTACCTAGTAAAAAGTCACATGAAATTTTCAAATGGAAATCTTATTCCTGAGCTGTATTCCAGCTAGGCTTGGCAAGGTGTATCGATTGACGTAATCAGAAACATCGATTGTTTCAGTTGTACCCAAGATACTCCATTCCCATTATGGACATTGCGGAACGAAATATACGATTTTTTTTTTTTTCTCTCGGTCTATGCTGCATTTCAACTCAACCACAACATCTGTGAGAAAACAAAACTTTAGATTGATACGATCCAAGAACCGATAATTTTTGTTATTTTTGCACTGCTGGTGGAATTTTGCAGATGCGTAACCGTATCATACTTTGGATTTTAAATTTAATTTGTGGCGACTTTTCAGAAACATTTTTGTGGGGAACGTAAAGAAGAAAAAATGTGGAAGTTATTTCCAGTTACTGATTGGTGGAGAAAGTCGTGCAAACATCGAAAATAATAGTAATTCCCATTGTGAAAATGACATTCGGAAACACGTGTTTGGTAATATCAATATACCACTGTCAGAGTTATTTTTTCGCGCTAGTGCTTTCAGACTTTTTTTTGCTTATGGCTTTACGCCTCGTCGACGTCAAGGTAATAAGAGGCTGAAAAGTAAAGTGCGGGGCAAGGAACCGGAAGGAATTCGGCCATGGCCTTTGAAGGAACTATCCCGTTAAGACTAAGACAATGTAGTGATTTTACGCAACAGCTAACGTAGCAGATGGAGAGGTACTATAAACATGGCAGTTTTTGTATCGAAATTCTGGTAATATTGAAGTATCCGACAGCATCAGAACTACTTTGTTTCGCGCCAGTACTTTCGGCTATAGATAATGTAGCAATTTTATGCGATAGCCAACGCGATGGACGAAAAGATGCTATAAGCTTCGGGTTTCTTGTGTCAAAATTTATCAATATTCGGTAATCCATATATCTATTATCTATATATCTATAAAACGAAAACCGGATATATTGGTCTTATAAAAACTCGGAAACTACGGAGCAAATTTAGATGGGGTTTTCACCGATTTAAAGGTTAGAATTCTCATTTCAGTTGATTGGCATGTATTATGAAATTAAATTAAATTCTGAACGTATGATGACAAATTCCAAAGATCTAAGTATTAGATGTTGCATACTTCGCACTAAACACACAACTATAACGTCTCTGACCATAGGCTTTAATGAAGCAATAAGATGACTTTACAATAATAACTATTTTGCACACTAAACAAAAATTGAAGTATTCTTTCCTTTAATTCGGGATATTCAATAGATAGCCGTAAAACAACAGAGATTTTCTTTAAGCACGATCTCTGGACAATGTCTCTGGCCTTCAGCATTAGTCTTATGTTTACAATAATATTATTCCGGATTCACTTTTGGTATTTGTATAAAAGGCTGAATCTGCGGAGTACCTGGCGTTTCGAGCAAAAAGTATATCCGTTCACTTCGCAATTGAATCAAATGTGAGTTTCTAACATAATCCAGCGTTGTTCAGTAATGTGGTAATGCAATGTCTTAACCAAATTAATGAAGCTTGATATACATAAATCTTTTCGGACAAATGAAAATAGCGCACGTGCAAATAAACTTCAGCCAACCCGTTTCTTGGTAGGGGTGGGTGAATCTAGGTTTGCTTTAATTCCGAAAAAAAGTGGCGCGTATTTTATGAAACTTTGTACAAATGTTTCTCATTGCAGGAATAAAAATAGCGTGCGGGTAAATCTACGCCAACTACACCGCGCAACGCCGGGAACTCCGCTAGTTACCAATAAAAAATAAACTTCCCGCTTCTTCTGTAACAAAAAAATTCCAGTTGTAATTCTGGTCCAGACTGCATTTCAGCCTCGCCACAGACTCTGCTACAATGCCGCCAGAAAAGCTTCAGTCACTCGCGCATTAATACATTAACTTTAGCGTACGTTAATGACGTCGTGTATCGCGAAATAAATTTGACCCTGTTATTATTACGTGACATGAAGTTTGCATTGCATAAAATGTTGTTCTCGTTTGTCCAGTCGTGGATTATTCGTAATCAGCTTGTGGCTTGTTTAACGATGTCAGTGCTCCAAAGATAATACGAACTTGTAATTGATAAAATCGCCGTCGAGCGCACGCTCCGGTGGCAATCTCCCTACACACCCCTCAACTAATTTTTACTTTAAATTATTTCAGTGTTTTTGGCAAATTATTCAAATCCCTCACACCCGTTCCTACGAAAGAAATTTTACCCCCACCCTTACACCTGAAATCAAGTGGTCATAGTCATCTTTACCCTTCTACTCATCTCTCGTAATTTTCCCACCAATATATCTCCATTCTTCATCACCAGTATAGGTCTTGTACACTCCCATGATTCTCTTCACCCTCCTTCTGTTCTCCAATGAATCCCACTCCAGCTCCTTTATCATATTAGATACCGATTGTGTTTTGCGGTAATTTTCAAAGACAAATCTGGCATCCTTTCTCTGTACCCCCTCCAACACCTGTATTTGACACGCAAAATGTGGGTCCCATACTACTCCACCATATTCCAGCAGTGGTCTGACCAAAGTTTTGTACCCCAATTCCCTTACTTCTCTAGTGCATCCCCTCATCACTCTTTCCAACAGATGAAGGATTTTGAACCCTTTCCCTACTACCTGTCCAATGTGTCCTGCCCAGTTCAGTCTGCTATCAAATGTTATGCGAAGATATTTACATTTCGAGTCTTCAATAAGTAGCTCCTTCCCCACTTTATAATCATAATCAACCTTCAGTTTTTTATCTGTGTACCTAATAAGCTGACTCTTCTTTGCATTTATCTTCATCGCATGTTGACTCACCCAGCTAGTTATCCTATCTAGATCACCCTGCAGCTGTTTACAGTCTTCTATTTTTAATACTTTTATATAAGATTATGTCATCTGCAAACAATGTAACTTGTGACAGTAAACCATTAACACAATCGTTCATTAGAATAACGAATAACATTGGCCCCAAAACACTACCCTGTGGGACTCCCATGTTCACTCCTACTTCTTTTGACACTGCATTTCCTACCATAACTTTTTGCCTTCTACCTTTTAGGAATTCTTCTACTCAGCAAATCACCTTCTTATCAACTCCAATAGTTTTTACCTTATTTAGCACCATTTTACGGCTCACTCTGTCAAAGCCCTTTGATAGATCTAGTGCTACACTATCAACTTTACCTCCCATGTCAATTTCATCAGTAATATCTTGCATATAGCTTACTAACTGAGATTAACATGAATATCCTTGTCTAAAGCCATGTTTCATACTTGAAAACCACTTACGTTCATCACAGACACGTCTCATATGGTTGCATATTAATCTCTCCATTAATTTACCTACCACTGATGTCAAGCTGATTGGCCTATAGTTTTATGCTACGGTAGTACTCGCTGGGATAGGGTGTGCGATATTTCATGCAAGTGGAGTTGGCAGCGTACGATGCAATAGCTTGCGACGTAATATTTTTGTGCTATACTTTTTTTGTGGGTCTATTTGGTATTCCTGGAAATCCTGCGGCATATATTAATGTCGTAACAGGACCATTAGTGCGAAATTAACTTGAAAAATCGTGTAGGCAGTGAGGTCATCCCCGGACCATTAGTGGAAAATGTGAAACGTGCTCTGTGTACTGAGGGGGAGGGAAGTTATTCAGACAATTATAGATAAGGATGGTGAAAAAGTTACCGAGGGTTTGCCATATAAGAAATGTCTGTGAGGAACAAAAGTAGTTTTCAAATCGACAACATATTTTTAGGCAACGATATTCATGGTAGATAGATAGATATGTTTACTTTGATCCCATGTAAGAATAATATCGGGGATTTGGAACAGTACATACACTTATTTTTAATGTCAATATATATAATTGATAATATTATTATATATTGACAAGTTAGCTACAACCCATTAGTAAGATATTTCGGATGAAATGGACAAGGGAGGCCAAGTTGATACTGTACCACTAGACCTTTCAAAGGCCTTTGACTGAGTGAGCCACAAAATGATGCTAAATAATGTAAAAACTACTGAAGTTAATCAAAAGGTGATTTGCTGGGTAGAAGAAATCTTAAAAGGTAGAAAGCAAAAAGTTAGGGTAGGAAATGCAGTATCAAAAGAAGTAGGAGTGAACATGGGAATACCACTGGGTAGTGTATTGGAACCATTGCTATTGTTTATTCTAATGGATGATTGTATCAATGGTTACTGTGAGAAGGTAGATTGTTTGCAGATGACAGAAAGTTATATAAAAGGATCAAAACAATAGAAGAGTGTAGACAGCTGCAGGGTGATATAGATGGGATAACTAGCTGGATGAGTCGACATGGGATGAAGATAACGACAAAGAAGAGCCAGCTTATTAGATACTCAGATAAAAAAAACTGAGGGTTGATTATGATAATAAGGTGGGGAAAGAATTGCTTATTGAAGACTTGAAATGTGAATATCTTGGTACAATTTGATAACAAATTCTACTGGGCAGGACACACTGGACTAATGGTAGGAAAAGATTTCAAAATCCTTCACTTGTTGGAGGGAGTGATGGGGAGGCTGTACCAGAGAAGTAAGGGAAATGGGTTACAAAACTTTGGTCAGACCATTGCTTGAATATTTTGATGTGCTTTGGGATTTACATTGTGGTATCAAATACAGGGTTCCTAGATTTGTTTCTGGAAATTAATGCTGAACACAATCAATAAATGATATGATAAAGGAACTGGAATGGGACTCATTGGAAGACAGGAGGAGGGTGAAGAGTGTCATGGGAGAGTACAAGGCGTATATTGGTGATGAGGTTTGGAAAGATACTGGTTGAAAAATTGGGGGTAGTGTATGAAAAGGAAGAGATGACCATGACCACAAGCTGGCTCTCGGCTTTATGCATAAGGCAGTGGGAAAATTTTCTTTTGTGGGTAAAGGGGCCAGGGATTGGAACAAATTACCAAGTGATGAGAAACTTACCAAACGCGGTGAAGGAAATTAAAATTAAAGTTTGTAAATATTAAAGTAGTTTGACAGGAAATTTACCCTCAGCTCATATAAGATAATAATAATAACAATAAGAAAAAAAGAGTAGATAAATGAGAAGGGTAATTGCCACCGGTGCATGTACTCCATCATAGTTAAATTCTATTCAAAAGTAGGGTTTTGCAGAAAGATTGTCAGTATCCGCCAACCAGCAGAACAGTAATATTCAGTGTAATTTATGACTCGTTATTCGCTATGAAAAGGCTGCTATAGTTTAGCGTTTTCGTATCGCCCTTGCAGGCTGCGATCCAGTTTGTTGGAGTTTACCGAAATGATGATCTAATCAACATCAACAGCGCCCTGGCAGAGGGGAGGGGTCTGGAACAAGCGCACGACTCCACTCAATTGATTTACACGAAAGGAAGATGACCCAGATTCTCCCCCCCCCCCTTTCCCTCTCTCTCCCGCGCAGCTGACGCGCTGCTTCGTTAATTATCTTTGACTGCTTTGTAACGCTGGTTGTCATTATCTTTGACTACCTTGTAATGCTGGTTGTAATTATCTTTGACTGCTTTGTAACGCTGGTTATCATTAACTTATTCAGGATCCTTCACCACTTTTGACAAGCAAGCAGGGTACATTGTTTAATCATCAAACACATCATTCTACACATAATTTTACCAACAGGTTTATATAAACCTCAACTATTATTTATCTATACTTGCCTATAATATTTACAAACATACTAGCTGGTGCCCACGACTTCGTTAGTGTTCTTCAAGAAATTTAAATACTTTTTTTGTTGCACCGAACCTTAAATTTTTCCAGGATAAAAAGTAGCATATTTTATTCCCTGCCAAATAATCAATCCGCCAGTGAAAGTACCTGTAAACATACTAAATATGTCTCATATAAACTACTAGCAGAGAACACGGCGTTGTCCGGTCTAATAGGGATTGATTTACCCCTAGACTATCTTTATATTTCCAATGTGAAACATGTGTACCAAATTTAATTAATTTGGACCAGTCATTTCCAGAAGGAAACATTGGTAAACCCGAAAAATTTCTATAACGAGGTGAATTGGATGATGTGATACTTAATGTCCATTTTCATTTTGATCCAGGTTGCATTTCAACCTAATCACAATATGTATTAAAGTTGGAGGCAAATGCCGGGATGCTTCCTTAAAAAGGCCATGACCGAATTCCTTCCCATTCCTTGCCCCCATCCTTTCCCGTCTCTAAAGATCTCGCTGTTGAGAGACGTAAAGCAGTTAAAAAAAATAATATTAAAGTTGATATCAGAAAATAAACACATGTACCACCCGCGCATTAATACATACCACATACATAAATCTGTACCTGGAATATATCTGTTTGTTCCGGCATCACGCAGGAAAAAAAACAGATTTTTAATAGGTCTTGGGGTCCACGTTAAAATCTGATGTACATGTTATTTTATTAGGACACATTTATTTTATGAATATTCTGGAAAATTTTAAAATTAGACGTACTGTTTTTGACAGGATTTAAAACCGTGGCTTTCTATAAACAACATTGTAAATTAAAAGGGGTGGGGTGAAGGGTTGGGCTTTTGTAAACCGAAGGTAGACAGTATTCTTCTGTTTGATTTAAAATATACATGTGGACTGTTTCATCGATATCGAATAATAACTGTGGGTGTGTATAAAAAATATTGGGGAGAAAATTAAGGGGGGGGGGTAAAGTGAGAGAGTAGTTCGGTTTTTGAAAAACTGATGAGTTCAGTATTTTTATCTTTTTTTTTAAAGGCTGCAAAGTTCCTTTAAAATTGGATAGAAACTGTAGCTTTGTATAAAGAACAGGACAAAAAAGGGGGAAAGGGGTTGGGTTTCTGTAAACGAAATACAGATAGCATTTTTCTATTTGTTATAATGTTTACTTGCGTAAACTTCCTCCAAAATCGGATAGAAACTGTAGCTTTATACAAAAAACATTTTCAACAATTCAACAATTAAGGATGTGAAAAGAAGGAGAGTTTTTTTTTTTTTGGTAAAACTAACGTAGACAATATTTTTATTTGTTTTAAAGTATACAAGTGCAAAGTACCATCAAATTCGGATAAAAAAATGTGGGTTTGTTTACAGCGTGGAATTTAGATTTTTTTGGGTCAGAAACCTTCTCCGTGATAAAATACATACATCTGCCAACTTTCATGGTGATCGGTCAAACAGTGTAGATTGTAGCTTTGAATAAAGAACACTGACAAAAATTGATGGGGTGGAAAGGGAGAGAGGGGTTAGGTTTTTGCAAATCATATGTTTACAGTATTTTTCTCTTTATTTTAAAGTATACGTGTGCAAAGTTCCATTGAAACCGCATAAAAACTGTGTGTTTGTATAAAATTTAAGTGGTGGAAAGGTGTAGCTTTGTATAAAAAAACTCTGCTAGAACATTATGCAAAAATGTTCTAAAACGTTTTAGTACATTCGAGATCATTCTAGTACATTCTAGACTATTCAAAAGATTTTTTTAGAAAACTTTGGTCGAAACATGAAAATGCGCTAGCTCGATCCTTTTTAACCACCACATGTTACACATTCCGCAGCTACCGACATGCAATCACCATAGTGCTTGGTGGGATACTCGAGGCTACTACCACACACAAACTCCAATGGTCTGCGCTAGATAGTCGTGGCAACAAAGTAAAATGTAGGGACACAAACGTCTATTTCTTTATATATACTGTATATAAGATTTATACAGGGTGTTACAAAAAGGTACGGCCAAACTTTCAGGAAACATTCCTCACACATAAACAAAGAAAATATGTTATGTGGACATGTGTCCGGAAACGCTTACTTTCCATGTTAGAGCTCATTTTATTACTTCTCTTCAAATCACATTAAACATGGAATGGAAACACACAGCAACAGAACGTACCAGCGTGACTTCAAACACTTTGTTACAGGAAATGTTCAAAATGTCCTCCGTTAGCGAGGATACATGCATCCACCCTCCGTCGCATGGAATCCCTGATGCGCTGATGCAGCCCTGGAGAATGGCGTATTGTATCACAGCCGTCCACAATACGAGCACGAAGAGTCTCTACATTTGGTACCGGTGTTGCGTAGACAAGGGCTTTCAAATGCCCCCATAAATGGAAGTCAAGAGGGTTGAGGTCAGGAGAGCGTACTAACATACTAACGAAACTAAAATGAGCTCTAACATGGAAAGTAAGCGTTTCCGGACACATGTCCACGTAACATATTTTCTTTGTTTGTGTGTGAGGAATGTTTCCTGAAAGTTTGGCCGTACCTTTTTGTAACACCCTGTATAATAGCTCTATCCTTACGTGTGTTAATGACGCTTTGGAAACAGAAATCGTATAGTTAAAACTCTGTTTACGGAACACAGAACTATGTGGAAGTGAAGCGCGGACTTTGAATATTTTTAACAAGGATCATTTGATGCATTTCAAATGTGGTTCCCTAAAAAAATAAGTAGAGAGATAAAATACAAAATGAACTTGTTTTGCAAATAATGGGCAAGGAATGAAGATTGTGGAAGAATTTAGGATTAAATTTTGAGACAAGAGGGATTGGCTAATTTGTTAGTAGAGGGAACAGTTGAGTATAAGAACTGCAGAGCAAGAGCGAGATTAGAATATATGAAGCAGGTAATTGAAGATGTGGGTTGTAAGGGGTATGTTGAGATGATGAAGTTATCACAAGATAGAAAGGTTGTTGTTGTTTGTTGTTTGTTGTTGTTTGTTGTTTGTTGTTGTTGTTGTTGTTGTTGTTGTTGTTGTTGTTTGTTGTTTGTTGTTTTGTTGTTGTTGTTGTTGTTGTTTTTGTTGCTTTAGGGCGCGTCGACAGCAGGGTCATTAGCGCCCGAGATAGAAAGGGATATACTGTAGGATCACATATTACATGAAACAATCTTCATCTTTCTGCAGGATAGTTTTCTTATATTGATTGTATCAACTGCATCCACGATAAAGTGTATTGCATTGTATGGCCATAATGATCAAAATGTCCAAACTCTGTCATTCTTGACGGATACTTTTTTTAAAATTTAGAATTGTATGCCTTGATACCAGCTTAATCATGATTTTATTTCATTTCTGTTTAATTTAATGTTGAATCATGGTTGCTTCCAAAACCATGTTGAATTGCGTGATACCAAGCTTTCTTGGATCTATGTGAACCTTTCTTATTTGTTTCCTGATTTTACTAAAGACTCGTACATGGTATTTGAATCTCACCCGATTCCTAGTCCTGTGATTCTTTAGCCAGTTAAATCACTCTTTCATTACAACCAACTGCCACACGTCCAGTAATTAACTAAAATTTAGTTTTTTTTAAACTGCTATGATTTATTTCATTCCTTTTAAAATGTCATCTACCATGGAATTCTTAACTTTTCGTTTTGCAACTTTTTTTGATACATTTTAATGTCGCGACGAAGCAGAGCAAACCGGTAACAATCAGAGGACTACTATTTTGACTATACCTGTCTACATATACATCTGTACTCTGTAATTCATTAAAATTTTGGTAGCAAAGGGTGCTTTACATAAAATATGACTGTGTGCATTCCAATCCCGTTTAACACTAAGGGAGAAAGACTTCATATACTCATTAGTACGGTGCCTTAATTCTCTAATCTGATCACTCCTAACATCGCTACCCAAACAGCTTGATGGAAGAAGTATTTCATTGCTCTCGTAAATAAAAATGGATGTTCGCATTTATTTCAATAAATTGAAACGAAACCTACGTCGTCTATTTGCCAGAGAATCCCAATCCAATCGCCGTATCAGTTTTGTGGCTCTTTCGTAAGGAATGTGGCTGAAGCAGTCACGGATAGAGTGACTTTTGTAAGTTGTCCTGTCTTTTCGATAACGGCGAGTTATTAAGAGGAGATCGGCTCAAATTCTCCTCTTTCAACACATGTAAGTCGTTAGCTGGGATAAACAAATTGAGAGGTATTTTGATTGATACAGTGTGGAAAGAAAAACTCGCTGTTTTGTAGAAATATTACTGAATTTAATTAATAACGTCCATTGATACAAGTTGTAAGACACCTGACGCCGACACAAGCGTGCCATACATTTGATAAACAAGTTTATCTTGTGTACTAAGAGCCTGTTATTAGGTGTCATGTAGTTTAATTAATATATGAAATACACAGTCCAGTCACATTAATGTGACCACCTCTCAAAAACCAGAATAACCAAATTTGGCAGAGCGGACCGCTGCGAGGCGTGCAGGAAGAGAGTCAATTAGGTTTCTGAAGGTGTTCACTGGGATGTTGAGCCATGCCGACTCCAGTTCCGTGGCCAGCTGCGCTAGATTACGCGGTTGAGGATCCATGGCGCGAACAACCCGATCGAGGTGATCCCACAGATTCTCGATTGGGTTTAAATCCGGTGAGTTTGCTGGCCGAGGGGAGTAAGGTAAACTCATCCTGGTGCTCTTCGAACCACGCACATACACTGCGAAGCTGTATGACACCTCGCATTGTCCTGCTGGCAGATGCCATCATTCTGAGGAAAATTATTAGCATGTAGGGGTGGACATGGTCCGCAAGGACAGATACGTACTTGTGCTGGATCCATCGTGCCTTCCACAATGATGAGTTCACCCAGTGAATGCCAGGAAAACATTCCCCAAACCATAATGCTGCCCTCCTCCACCCTGAATCCTTCCCGGAAATTAGTTGCAGGGTGTTTGCTTTCAGACGTTTCACGCCGTATGCGCCAACGACCATCTGTCCGATGTTGCATAAAACGTGATTCAACGGAAAAAGCCACCTGTCGCCACTCTGTGGACGTCCAGTTGCGGTACTGGCGTGCAAATTCCAGCCTTCTTCGCCGATGAACAGCAGTCAGCATAGGTGCATTAACCAGGCGTCTGCTGCGGAGGCCCATGCGCAGCAACGTTCGCTGAATCGTTGTTGAGGATACACTCTTGGTAGCCCCTTGGTTCATCTGGGCGGTCAGTTGCTCAACAGTTGCACGTCTATTTGCCCGAACGCATCTGCGTAGCCTTCGTTCGCCTCTGTCATCTATAGCCCGTGGTGCACCACATGTTCCACGCCGCTGATTTTGAATAGTGCCATTTTGCCATGCACGAAATACTTTCACCACGGCGCCACGTGAACAGTTCACAAAATTAGCCGTTTCCGAAATGCTTCCACCCTTGGCCCGAAAGCCAATAATCATGCCATTTTGGACGTCGGATAAATCACTACGTTTCTGCATTAAGCCAACGATTGAAATGCTTTTCGATACCCTAAGACTTCCTTTATATACACTCCACTGTAATGTGCTGCCACCTGCCTTCTGTGATTGTTTACTTCACGTTGACGTGGAAAGTAGGTGGTGGTCACATTAACGTGACTGGACTGTGTAGTTAGTCTACGATACAGTTTAAAAATTTTAACTGTTTTTACTTCTCGAAGATATACACTTCAAAGATACTGGTCACATGTAAACTCACTCCAGTGATTACATCCGACACTTCTTCCAAAGACAATATCGCCACACACTCTCACAGAATACGTGGAACTGTTCCCTCAAAACTGTCTTTCCCTGCGTAAACAGTGTCCATAAAACTGTTTCTGTAGACTGCAAAACTGTCTCTGAGTCTATGCCGCTCGCTTTATGTAAGTTTCATAGAAAGTTCAAGAACATTACAAAGGCTTCCGACAGATATTTCTCGAACTTTAACAATACTTAAACAATTAAAAACCTGCAGTGAATAAAGTCACATGTTTTGAAAAAAAATTAAAAATATCAATGTAAAATGGTGAGACGTTTACTAAAATAAAATTTTGCCGTATAGTAAGCACATGATGTGGCCTGTTTGCGGTTGCAGGATTATCCTATCATTCCTGGACATCCTGATAAGAATACATCGCCAGCGAACAATTTCAAACTGTTATTGACGTTGTATCCAAGGTCATTGATAATAATTATGAAAAGAAGTGGTCCTACTACACTTCCTTGCGGAACGCCTGATGTAACATCTACATTAGAAGAAGGCTTCCCCTCAACGACCAGTTAGAAAGTTTCGTATCCATTGACAAATCTGTTGTTGTATACTGTACGTTCAAATCTTCAATAAGGGCGATTGTGCGCTACAGATCAAAATATTTCTGAATATAGTAATAATCAGCAGGTTTCATTATGTGATGGCGACGTTACAGGGTAGAGCCATGTTGTTGGTGTTTCCTCCGTGTGCTTGTTTCCGGACGAAGTAGGGGAGACCCAGAGGCCAATTCTCGACGGTGGAGACACAGTGGTCCACTTGGATACCAGGAGTCGTTTCAGCCGTAAATATCGCCGGCCAATTAAAATGCGGCCACCGTCCCGGGGCTCCCCTACCACTGCTGCCAACTTTCTCAACAGCAGCGAAAAAATTCCTCCTCTTCTCTGCGCCAAATATACCACACGACTCAATGTTCGGTGCAGACAGCAGTTCATGAATTGGTTTACAACGAGCCACTAACTTGAAAGCCTCGTACGATACACAGAAAATGAATCCAAATCCACTCGCTTTGAGAAACTAGACTTAAAATTTTCGGTAGAGTTCCGTGATTTTATTTCTCTTCTGCATCATTCTCACTAGTATCCATTCAATCTGTGCAGCCAATGGAAATATAGAATTTGTTTCGTCCTTGTAATGTGACAAATTGAAATCACCTTAACCTATATGTATGTAAAAACGAGTGTTAGTTTGTATGTTCGTCTTTTATGAGTTCCTATATCATTCATCCGATTACAATAAAACTTTGGTGAGTTCTTGTGTGCAAACGTGCGATGGTTTCCGAAAAAAAAAATTAAAAAGCACCCCCTTTCCCCCTTTAATTTTCTACGAACCCACATTTTTTATCCGATTTAGATGGAGCTTTGCACACGTATACTTTAAAATAATACAGAAAAATATTATCAACATTTGGTTTTCAGAAACCAAACCCCTCTCTCCCTTTCCACCCTCACAATTTTGACTATATTTTTTATACACACCCACAATTTTTATCCGATATCGACGGAACTTTTCACACGTATACCTGAAAACAAACAGAAAATACACTATACATTTGATTTGCGAAAACCCAATCCCTTTCCCCCTTGCCAACCCCTTAATTGTTGTCAATATTTGTTTACACACACCCACTGTTTTTATCCACTATCGACGGAACTTTGAATATGTATACTTTAAAACTAACACAAAAATACTGTCTACATGTGGTTTTCGTAAACCCTACCACTCTTCTCTTTCCACCCTATTAATTTTTATACGTACCCACAGATTTCTCCGATTTCAATGGTACTTTGCACACGTGTAACTTAAAAAAAAACAGAAAAATATTGTTAACATTTGGTTTGTGAAAACCCAACTCCTCTCCCCCTTTCCTCCCCCATAATTTTTGTTAATCTTCTTTACATATACCCACAGTTTTTATCCAATATAAACAGAACTTTGCACACGTATTTTTAAAACCAACAGAAAAATAGTGTCTACATTTGGCTGAAAACCCAACCCCTTTCCCTCTTACATAATTTTTGTCAATGTTCTTTATGCAAAGCTACAGTTTCTATATGTGTACTCACTTAAGAAATAAAAATATACTTTGCATCGCATGCCGGGCAAAGCTACATAGTATATAAAAAGCAATTACATAACTGTGTTTTTGAATTTATTATACAGGGTGAGCCTAAATGGTTCATCGGGTTTCAAAACACCGTGTATTGAAAAGTATACAACCTACAAAGACTAGCGATACGAAAAGATACATAAACTCTCCAAGTTTCTGGTACATACTATAAATGTCCAATGTGTGAGCCCTAAGTCACCCGCCACACATCCAAAGGGTAATCCAGTTCCGTCCATACATTCCACAGCATGTTTCTATCAGTGTCCATCACAACAGCAGTGATCCGTTTCTGTAATTCTTGCAGTGTTGTTGGCACTGCGGGTACAGTAACTTTGTCGCCACATCAAGAAATAACGCGGGGTCAGATCTGGTGACCCATGGAAACAGAAGAACATCACTCGGACCAGCGCACCCTATCCAGCGACGTGACAGTTCTCTGCTGAGAAAGTCGCCGACATTACTGCCCCAGTGAGCCCCGTGCTCTTGAAGGATTTATTTATTTCGTATGCAGAAGAACACAGAAAACAGTAACTACATTGAATTACAATAAATAGAACTAAACATGGATATTACTACAGACTGATGTCCAACGATTTCAGCCATTCAATTGCTTCTGAGGTTGATTCATGAATCTGATGCATTGTATCACTGAGAGCGCATTGCATGACGATTGTTTTTTTTGGCATTCGGCAACTGAGGCCATACAGCCAGGTCAATGTAATTATCATAGCTTGCAGTGAATCAGTCATCCAGTATATATATTATAGCTTCTAAGTATGGACACCACAGGGCGGACAGGACATTCACACAGACACACAACACTCAAACACCCATGCCCTCGGCCGGACTCGAACCGGCGACCTTCAGCACGCGGAGACAGTACTCTAGCCCCTGCGCAACCGAGGCCGACTGCATGGCGATGTGGTGAATGGTTTGCTGCTGGTTACCGCAGTCACAAGAAAGGTTCTCCATCATTCCTCACCTGTGCATCCAGTAGTTGCATCTACCGTGGCCTGTTCTCACTCGGTTCAGTGCCGTCCAGGTTTTCCTAAGAAGGTTGAATCCAAGAGGGTGTCGTGTAGGGTCTTGGATTAGCGCCTGTTTGTCGGGGTTGGAATTTGTCCAGTCAGCGCACCATGATTCGCCTGTGTTGAAGTGATTTCGAACCACCACATGTCCAAAATTCCACGTTCAATACCTAGATCTTAGTCTATTTGGAGTTTTATGTGTGCAGTCCTGATGAATTTGACGGAGTGGATATCTTAAGCATTTCTGCCATTCCCTTTTTAAACCCGCTTGTCTTCGGAGACTTGGTGGGGCGATGTTAGAGGGTACAGGCAGCCAGTCTGTAGGTGTAGATTTAACAGTTCCAGATATTGCTCTCATTGTGACATTTACTTGAATGTCGATCTTTTTTGTGTGGCTGCTATTTAGCCATACTGGACTGCAGTATTCGGATGAAAGTGGAGGAGTCACTAGTCAGTTGTGGGAACAACCACACCTGCAACACACACGGATGCTGTCACCGTCTGCTCGATGAAGATGAAGGGGCCCTTACGGCTTTCTCTTTGATGTGGTTCAGTGCTGCCACCTAGCGTGCGTGCCAGACACGAAGGGGGGGAGGGTATCAAACCTGATGAGTGCATCTTTTCAAGTACCACTCGTCTTTGAAGGTCGTTTACTTTTCGATACACAGTGTTCTGAAACCCAATTAATGATTTAGGCCAACGCTGCTATAACAGCCCTTAGACACAGCCCTTGTATGCAATGCTGTCTGAAGAATTGTGTGTAGCAAGATGGGAGTTCATTAATTGTAGATTTGTATATCTTTCTTATGGTTAATTGTGAATTTGTCATGTAACTAAACATTTTTTTTTTTATTAAATTTTTTTGTAGAGAAGCTGTGTAAATGCTATTAATATGTTCAAGAACAGTATTATGTATTAATCATTAATTAAAAGTTTGTGATTGTAAGTTTTGATGTGAGCTACGATGTTTAGAGGACACTTTACGATGGTTTGGACTGGTTTATGTTGCTAATGTTGTGTGTAAATGTATGTAAACGGTATGTAAATTTCATTTGTAGATGTTTTCGAATGATTGTGAGTGACTTTGTACAATTTTTAATTTATTTTTGTATTTATTTCATTGTTAAAGTATTGTTAAAATTCGAGAAACAACATTCGGAACTTTTTGAATTATTCTGTAGCGTCTATGAAAACAAGCGGCAGACACGACTTAGTCAGTTGAGCAGAGAGTTGCAGGTTAATTGAAAGTCAGAATCACTGGAATATTTGTATGATTGTAATTAGTATCTTTGAATCGAGACGATGCCTCGTTGTGTAATGTTATTGTGGAGTGCACGGGAAAATAAACCTATGTGGAAAGTGATTCGTCGGAGTTTTTATTTCAAGCAATGAAATGTTTATCATGGCTTCCGCGACAGGAATAAACATCAGGATAAGTAACAAAATCTTCTCGGGTGTCCCGCCGGATGGTGGTGTGAAAACACGACGTTTCGACAGCTGACTCTGCTGTCATCATCAGGTATCTGGCTGTTGTTCTCAGCTGACTGTCTGCCTCAACTGGCTTGGCCCCCCATCGGACCTCCTATATGCCTATAGCTGGAAGGCCCGATCGCTCTGGTAGCATCGATACGCCGGGAAAGTCTCCACTCGCACATCAGGATAAGTAGTTAATGGACAACTTATCACTATATAATAATCCCGGTGTCTGTCTTTAGGCAAGATAACTCCTTTCACACTAAACAGAAAGTCTTAAAATTTTGTAGAGTGAGCACTTTGATTTCAGTGCGATCTGAGCGAGGGATGGACACCTTCCAACCTTTATAATATCTGCGCACTAGTGAAGCTCGCGCTGACGTCACGCTAACAACGGCCAGGCATGTTACAACAAAAAAAAGTTTATGAGCGTTGGTTAATAGCTAAGGGACTGTAAGGAAATGAATTGACAACTGTTCGCTTTCGTAACATTTAATTGGAATTAAATTATACTTTACGGTTCAATAAAGACTTTCCCGTCGTCACCATTTTTCAATTACTACAGTCACTCTGCTCTACCAGTATTTTTGCTGTCATCAGTCTCTCGACTGGTTTGATGCAACCCTCCATCCCTTCATATTTTGTTCTAACCTCTTCATCTCTACATGCCCCTTACAACCCACGTCCTCAATTATCTGCCTCATATATTCTAATCTCTGTCTTCCTCTACAGTTATTACCTTCGACTTTTCCCTCCACTAACAAATTAACCAATCCAGCATCTCTCAAAATATGACTTACCAGCCTGTCTCTTTTTTCTGCAAGCTTCTTCCGCAAACTTCTTTCCACACCCATCAATTCCAAAACTCGTTCATTTCTTACTTTGTCTGTCCACTTAATTTTCAGCATTCTTCTGTAGCACCACATTTCAAATGCTTCAAGTTTCTTTCTTTCCAGTATTCCTAAAGTCCATGTTGCGATACCATAAACTGCTGTGCTCCACACATAGTGTTTTAAAAAGTTCTCTTTAATTCCTAAACTAAAACATTTCTCTTTTTCATGAAACCTCTTTTCGCTTGTGCTATTCCGCTTTTAACATCATTCCTGCTTCAGCCATCAGTTTTAAATTTACTTCCTAGGAAGATGAATTAATTTATTTCCTCTATCGCATTCTATTCTGTTATTATGTGTAATCTACTATTGTTAATTTCATTTTTGCGACATTTCATTACTTTTGTTTTGCTTCGGTTTCCATTTAGTCCAAAATCTTCCTTCAGTATTTCGCTCATGCCATTCAATAACTTCTCAATACCCTCAGCCCTCTCTGCTAGCAAGACAATGTCATCAACAAATCGTAGCGTACTGATTTTTTTCTCCCTGAACACTTATGCCACATGGAAATTTAATTTCTTAATTCTTCTTCTACATACAAATAGACCACAATCTTGTCTCACTTAAGGTCAAGGCTATTAAAAGTAAAAAAAAAAAAAAAAAAAAAAAAAAAAAAAAAAAAAAAAAAAAAAAAAAAAAAAAGTGATTGATTTTTTTACTACGCTTTTCGTCATGTGAAAGTCTAAATATGTATTTTGGACAAATCAGGTCAGACTGTCATGACCTTTGACCCTAAAAACGGGAAATATTACAGAGTCACGAGAATACCCAAAACACGGTGATAGGCTGGCACCCAGTCAAGCAAATAGAGATGTCTTGGATAGTGAATCGAGAAGGTCGTGTGGACGATCTCTGGTTGTGAACGAGAGATACAAAAGAAATATCTTGAGAAACTGTCTATTTTTAGCAGTGACTTGAAAGAATTTGACGAAGATACGAAAAGTGTCTTTGAAAGAACTCTTTCAAAGAAAAGTGTGAGACTGCAGATTTTGTAGTAAATGTACCGACTAGTATTGCTTTAAAATTTAGGTGAGATTTTATATCATCGGTAAGTGTGGAAAAGATGACTGGAAAAATGCTACATATTTTTTGGGATAGAGTCCAGGTGAGTAAAATGGTGCATGATTTTGTTGTTGAGGTAGAAGCATGCACAGTTCAATGTAGTTAACGGCCAAATCACTCACCAGCTAAGGCGTTCGCTGGATTCACCGAAAGCAAGTGAAAGACATTTAATCAAGTTCTATAAATCTTCTCGTGTCGATGACAGCATCAAATATGAGGTAGTTTCTTCTCCAATGTGATGACTTTGTCAGTAGCTGATTGGAGGACATTCATTCCGATTTGTGTAAAAGACAACGAATGTGCCATGGCTTCTCTCTCCCCGCACGAACATGTGGTATCTGGCTGTTCTACCAGGTATCCTCATGAGGCAACAGTATCTTTGGAACGCCAACTCCAACTCGAAGCCTATTTAGCGACTTCCATATGGGACATGGTTGTTCTGACCCAGGTGGTAGACCCTCTTTAGGCTTGATCCACTCGAAATCATGTAGCACCCTCTTCTCCAGAGCCAATATTCTTTCATTGCTTGGTGCTCCATTTAGTGGCTTTGAAGTCCGCAGGAAGCTTGATCGGGAGTTTATTCTTGATGGCGCTGGTGTATAGCCATGTAGAGGGTGTCGGATGTCTTTGTTCACTCTAAGCCTTGCCGCGCGGTGTATATCTCCATGGGCGATGCCAGCTAGTATCTCCACTTTCCCCACAGGCGATGATCTGAGACAACCTGTGATGAGCCGGCATGTTCTGTGGAGCGCAACGTCTACTGTCTTAACATGACTTGATTTTTGCCACACAGGACATGCATACTCTGCTGCGCAGTAGCATAATGCTAAGGCGGAGGTGCGGTTGACGCTTGGATTAGCTCCGCAGCTAGATCCGGTCAACTTGCTTAACATATTGCTGCGTGGTGATACTTTCATCTTGACGTTGCGGCAATGCCTTTTAGTGTGACCTCTGTCAAGAGTTACACCGAGGTATTTTTTTTTATAAATTAAAACTGAGTATATGTGACGCCACAACGGTGAGAGAAGTGGCCCACAAGCTGTGACATGACGTCAGAGTGCAGGTGGGAGGGGGTGGATACCATGAGATATCTGTTAAGTAATTTATGGATGATATGGAAAATCTAAAAAAAAAAAAGATTCCTAAAAATCCACCAAAGAATCTCGGTACTGTTATATGATGGTATGGTTGCAGTATTGTCACCGAGTGTTGTGGCCGAGCAGTAACCCTCTGGCCTCTCATTCGGGAGGTCGCGGGTTCGAACACCCGTCCCGCCAACCAGACTTGGGTTTTCCAAGATTTCTCGAAAGGACTACAGGCGACTGCCGGGATAGTTCCTTTCCCTTATGGGCTTGACGTCGACGAGGCCATAAGAAAGAAAAAATACATCCTCCCAGCAATGTACACCCCTAGCTTAAGATGGCGCATGTCTTCCAATCACTTCGAATCTACCTCGTTCATCATATGACTATTACTGATTACAGTCGGTGATGATTTCCTCTTAAAAAGTCTAGTTGCTCTCCATTCTTCGTCCTCTATAAGGTGGGAGCCACAGTTCTCAAAGAACTGTCTGATCTACACTTGTGTCACCGGAGTCCGGACACGTCAAGCATAATCATCGTCATTCCAACATTCTGAGCTCCGGGTCTGTCTCTGTATTTGAAGTCTGTAAGTTGGGTCGACAGCGTCTGTGCCATCAAGACTCGGACTACTGGCGAGCTGCACACTTTGTGACGCGGTGCGGGCTCTGTCTTCCATAGTGCGCTGATTGGCTGCCGCGTGACAGGACAGGCCAATCAGCTGTCGGACTAGTTGTTACAACTCCCGCGGGAGGTGCTCGCGAGACACTGCGGCATGTGCCTTCTGCACAGAGAGTATTCTCTCACAGGGGAGACCGCCAATTACAAGTTTTAGATTCGATTTATACTGTGTGTTATAAAAGCTTGTTGCCAGAGGTGTAATGAATGTAGCAAAGCAGTAACATGCGGTTCTTTGCCGTTGCCGAAAATCGGCATTCAAATACTCCGTTCAAATACTTTACACGTTACGGAGAGCTCAAGGAGCTTGTGGTGCAGCGAGCCTAGCTCTTTACCATATCCTCTTCAGTCTCGAGGTATCATATATGATACCGCCAGGAATTATTTTTTTATCGGTCCACTGCACAGCTTAACCTTTTCTAGCCTATCGTATCATCTACAATATACATCGCGATTCTCACAGCTCTTCTGCCTCGCGTCACAAGGTGGCACCACCGATTGGAAACTTGGGATCCTGCAGCTGTACAACATGGCTCGTCGGAATAAAGGTAAAGACATATTTTTTCTCCATGAAATAAAGCAACATGAAGCAGTAAAGTTGTGTGTATAATTTTCCTGCTTGAGTCCCGAGGTATCATACATGATACCATCTATAAAGAATTAATTATTGTTTCGAAATTTTTTTCATGGTCATTCATTGTTAGCTAGCATTAACTCAAAGTAAATAACACAATAGTTGTTCTCTTGCACTTTTATTATGAGCTCGGGACTGAAGAGGTTATAACCCCGTCGTTGCCCCATCGAATATTGCTGCTGGCAACTTTTTTATTTACTCAAATGTGTACACAGATAATTACCGGCAATCAGTATCAACAATTAAGCATTTAATAGGTTTTTTTTAAATATCGTTTGCTGTGGAAAAACCGCCGGCCTCTCGTTTTCACCCTCCCGTCCCCTGGTGCTGGAATGAACATCTGTCATTCAACACTAACGGTCGCGTAACAATATTTGTATTTCATACCTGCCGCAGAAAAAAATTTTTTTTTTTGAAATATAAATTTGTTTGCAAACAATGAGGTTCGAAAGTGTAAGTTTTTTCACAACAAACGGCATTTAAAAAAATTATTACATGCTTAATTATTGAAACTGATTGCCGATAATTATCAGTGTACACATTTGAGTAAATAAAAAAAGTTGCTGGCAGCGGGATTCGAACCGGTGACGACGGGCTCATGAGGCAGAGAGCTTGCTCGCTGCGCCAAGCAATCCTTGAAATCTGCGTAACGTAGAAAGTATTTAAGATAACCGTTTGGTGCCACCAGTTGCTACAATCATCGATATGATGGAAGTATTCAGATGTAACGAGCAACATTTAACTGTTTTAATCCTCCATCATTCCCGTCCTTTCTTGTCGCACGCACGCCATGTTACACCATATAGACGGACTAACACAAAAACAACATAAAACAAGAAAGTAAACTCCTACAATATAAAGATTAGACATCATACAACAGCTGACAAGACACAAAAAAATCTTAAGGCTCAGAATGCCTGTTAATGAATAAGAAAATGGAGATTGAAGATGTTACAACGTTGGTTGTTGTAACTTAAATAAAATATTTTACATAAGAATAAACATTGTATGTTCTGTTTGTTCGTCACACAGTTCCTCTTATACCAGTAACAACTTTTGACAGCGTGTAGAACATATTTGAACAAAGTTCGATCCAAAAGATTACCTTTCTACGAAAACTCTCTGCAGCTGTTATTCCAAACCTCTCAACCGTCTGTTCGATTATATATTAAGTGTCAATCGCACACCACCTCTACTAACAATCACTTTACTTCATTTTCCAGAGATACTATACTTTCAAATATATTAATCAAAACAAATAATCTCTATTACACCTGCTATTCTTTTTCGTTTTGTTAATTCCATGAACCTTTATTTTACAAATATTACGGCTTTTATCTGGATAATTATATTTTTGTCTAAATTGTAATTTTATTTGTTTTAAGAAATTGCTACATTTCAAAAAGTTAGAGAAAAAAGATAGGAAAATACCAAGGAAACGCATAGAACAATTGAAGGAAAAAGACGGTACCTGGTGGAAAAGGAAAAATAAAGGTCTATATAGCTAAACAGATGAAAGTCCAGAAACAATGCATAAGAGTAAGCTAAAATTTTATCGACTCCCTAAAGAGAATAAGTGAGAGCAGTTTGACAAAAAGAAGGTGCAACTACATAACTAAATCAAAGGTGACAACGCAGTTGGTAGAGGAGACGTGAATTGATACGGAAAAAGTAGGGACCTACTCGCAAGAGGCAGAAAATGGAACAGTGTTTCTAACTAAAATTGATAAATTGAAGGGGTTCCAAGAAAAACGTAAAAAAGCCAACGCCACTTGTTCTGAAGAACGTAAGAGCAGCGTCAGTAAAAACATGAAAGGTATCTAGGAAGAGAAGAAAAGGAGAATCTCTAAACCAGCTGCTACCCGTGGTGCAAAGTAGATCAAAATCGGAGAAGAAGAATAATGCATACGATCTGCATCAATAATTCGCACCGACTCTTCCTCTGAAACCTGTGCGAACTGCTGGGAGCTTTTTAAATCTCCAACATCAGAACCGACGTCGCGACTTTCTAAAGATAGCATCGCCATGCATTTCAGAAATGGCACAACATACACTTCCTGAGTAGACTGCTTTAAGAGTGGAAAAATCTCTGTAACACTACGACACCTAGTTGGAAGTGTGGCGTCACTTCCGGCCGCGTCCTGTTACGCGACATATTCGGGCTACGCAATTCACTTGAAAAAACATGCCCGTTAATTGAAGCACCTTCAGGTCATACCTGACCGCCATTCAGGATGCATCACGTCATATTGAAAGCTTCCAACAGACAATCGCATGCCACAGAGATTCCGAAAAATCGTTAGGAACAGCATCTTAGCTTTTAAGTTGCCACGACAATCATCGTTCCATCATTTATTTAGCGTTTGTCCACTCGTTCATCACGAGAGAAGTAACGAGCAAGGAAATCAGTTTAATACAGAACAAACGCATAGTACTAGAAAGAAACACAAAGAAACGTCTAAAAATGTGTGAATCTAGTTCGCGTATTTGTGATGCACTCTGGGTAACGCTAAATTAATTAACACAACTAGCGCTCAGACAATCCTTGCATTTCCTTATCAACAGCTTGTAACAGCCCTCAATCGCAGATTTTAAATGAAATTAATTTTAGGAATTATTTGTAGCAAGCAAGGGGTTGAGTAGATATGGTTTTCTATGTTTTTATTTATTTTTAATAGGTGTAAATGGACTTTGTTTTATGAAAACAAATTATGTAAATACTACTTAATATGTTCATGCACGAAAATATGCAAGAAAAATTGATTAAATGTTTGTATTCCAAATATTAGGGTGAGCTACGATGTTTAGAGTACAATTTACGACAGTTTACACTGATCTAAATGGATAGTTCTGTGTGTAAATATCTTTAATTTTTATTTTTGTGCATTTCGTAATGATTTTGATTATTTTTAATATGTTTTTGATTGTTGAAGTATTGTTAGAGTTCGAGAAACATCTGTCGGAAGCCTTTGTAGTATTCAGGAATTTTCTATGAAACTTATATAAGTGATCGGCAGAGACGTGTTTTTAAACTTTTACGTGAACAGTTTGAACAGTTTTTACGTATGCAAGGAGTCTTGTACTGCGAGAGTGTGTAGCAGTATTGTCTTTGAAAGCAGTATTGAGTGTAATCGCTGGAGTTTGTGTTTACATGTGTGACCAGTATCTTTGGAGTCTGATGTCTTCTGGAAATAAACAAGTATCTGGAAGTGTAGCCAGGGACTAATTATTTTATCATTTATAATAAACCACGAGACACCTAACAAGCTTCATCATCCATTTTTTTCTTTTTAGTTTGGGCTTTACGAATCTATGATGTCATTAAAACCAGAATGGGACAGGGTGCAAAATGGGAAGGAATTCGGCCATAATATTTTGAACAAGCCATCCTTGTATTCACCTGACGTAGTTTCGGAAAAACAGATTGGATGGCCGAAAGGGGATTTGAACTCGGGTGACTCCGAATGCAAGGGCACAGCGTTAGCAACGTTCGTTACCAAAAATCATTGTTGCCTCACACTTGTAGCACGCTAGAAGAGACATGTACTGGCGACGTAGTTTGCAAGACGTCTCCTTACAAATTTCCACGACACAGGTTTCATTACATCAATACCGTACGGTGACATCTGATAGGTATCATGAGGCTCCTTTGAAACTGGGATGCTATGTTCATAGAGTGGAGCACCCTGTAAGACACAGGATGTCGCTGTCTGAGCTGCTTGGAGCAGCCACCCTGAGAGGTATACACGCCCGCGACGCTGGGTACCTAGCGGCGAGTGAAGCACACTGGGAGATATACCGGCCCGCGACACGTGATTGATCGCAGTACACGAGAACCCTGCGAATAATACCTGCCAGTGACGCTGCTAATTGAATAGTAATATGTCAAACACTCTGAAATCCAAACACTGTCGGAATGGTTACTGCACACACCATGGCGGAATCCTCCCCTCCACTCGTCCCAAACCCTCTTCCGGCTCTAATGACGTCAACAAACGTAAAACCCAAGGAAAAAATTAATTATATTATCTGATTACGTTTAACAATGACATAAAGGAACAGCAAACACTGTATTGTTTGGTATTTGTCGATAGCGTGAAATGGCTTCTGTCTGACTAATGTTTTGGACTGTGTGTATCTATATGCTTGCTGATATGTGCTTAGCATTGGTAACTTATGAGTACACAGGCATCTAACTACGGAAGTATATGTACCAACACCGCTTTCTCAAGTAGGTTTCACAAGGTGCATGTGACGTTATGGCTAAAGACGCTTCGATACTATATTACAAGAATTAGTTTAGTGACAGAAAATGCGGCTATAGTATTTAAAAGCGAATTTAATAAGTCCAAAAATAAATATGGAACAGAAAAAAAACAATAGTACGATAAAATTTATAATACATATTCGTAAATTTGAATTTAATGCTGATTTTGGTTTGGTTCGCAGTTGAAGTAACTGCAAACATTATAGTTAAGAGAGGAACTAAGAGAAGTATTTCCATCTATGGTCAAGCATTAAAGATTTTAATACAATGCTCCCAACAATCAGTTACAGCTTGCATTAATAAGAAAATATAATTCAAGTTAATATTAATTTATTAATAGGAAACAACATCGTCAGATTATATTCATTGCAGGCAGCAGGGTAGAAAAACGTACTATGTTATACAGTGTCGTACTATATTTAATTTTAAAGTGATATATTCGGTTAGAGGCGGAAAAAAAAAATCAGTGGGAAGGAACGTGAAGGAATTCGATCACGCCCTTTTGCAGGAACCATCTTGGAATTCACCTGGAGTGATTTGGGTAAACCATCGAAAACCCAAATCTGGATGCCCGGACGGGTATTCGAACCGGCGTCCTCCCGAATGGGAACACGCTGTCATTTGAACTGAAAGTTCCTTACGTCACACACAAACAAACGTCACGTCAAATTTATAGGCGACACCGGCAACAGAGGAAAAGATCATGTGCAGTTACTAGAATGGAAATATTGATTTTATTTTCTTATTTTGCAATTTTCATTTTGTAATATTTTATGAAAACGAGTATAATTAAGACGTAATTGTTTACATAACATATCCTTTGTCTTATAGCTTACTACATTTCCATGCAATGTACTGAGTTTTTAATTTGCCCACGAATATTTTTTCTCAAAATAGTTCTCTCCCGCACTGATTCGTCCTTTCCTTCAGTTACAACGTTCCTATCTCCAGCTGAGATCTTCTTCATAGGAATTAACTGCCTGCTGAATGTGCTGCAGACTGATGCTATACGCGGGAACAATTCTCACTTTATAGGTAACCTCGGATCTATTGTTATCTTCAGAGAGTGTACGCTGGTCCAGAGATAGTAGAAATACTGTAACAAAGCGACTTTTTTTATGCACCAGAACCATCCATCGACATAAATACGGTGTCTACGAAAGACACAAAAAGTCAGATTACGGTATATAAAAATACGAGACAATAACTAAAAGCAGTAATTATCTTGTGAAATAGTACAGGGTGTTTCAAAAAGGACTTTACAACTTTGAAAATTCATATAAATTTTATGAAACAAGTTATAGAGCTGGTTTTGGTGTTGTTTTAAAGGAAAACACATCAAGTTTTGACTCGAGTAGTCCGCTAATGCCTAATCGCGCCGCACAAGCGCTAGCGGCAGTTAAGTTAAAGATGGCTGCCTTCACTGGACCCGAGCATGCTAGCTGTGTGTTTTGGTTTGAAGAATAGAAGTCTGCGACAACAGTTCAGCGTAATTTTCGTACCAAGTGCGCTAAAGATCCTCCTAGTAGGCCTACAATTTATGAGTGGCATAGATGTTTTGTAGAAACAGGGTGCTCAGTAAAACATAAAAATCCTCAGGTCATCCAAGCACATCTGACGAGGTCGTTGAGCAAGTGAGAAAAAGTTTTGTTAACAGCCCTACGAAATCGACCCGGCGTGCATCTCGTGAGCTGCAAGTCCCACATACGACGGTTTGGCGTGTGTTGAGAAAACGTTTGCATTTGAAACCATACCGATATTCGCTTTTACAAGCAATTAAAGACACTGATAAGATTGGACGTAGGAACTTCTGTGTGGATATGTTAAATCGAGTGGATGATGATGAACATTTCTTGGACAACATAATCTTTTCTGACGAGTCAACTTTTCACTTAAGTGGCAAGGTTAACACACATAACTGTAAGATTTGGGGCAGTGAAAATCCACATGAAACATTGCAACATGTTCGTGATAGCCCTAAAGTGAACGTTTTTTGTGCTTTAAGCAAGAGGAAAATGTACGGCCCCATTTTTTGCCAAGAGAGAACCATCAACGGGATAGTGTACCTTGATATGTTGCAACAATTTTTAATACCACAGATCTATCAAGATGACCGAAAACGAAATGTTTTCTTTATGCAAGATGGCGCACCACCACAATATCTGACTGACGTCCGGGATTTTCTCAATGACCGCTTTCCAGATCAATGGATTGGCCGTGATACGCCAATTGCATGGCTCCCCCGTTCCCCAGACCTGACACCGCTAGATTTTTTTCTTCTGGGGTTTCATAAAAGATATGGTGTACGTACCTCCTTTGCCGGCCACTCCACCTGAACTTAGAGCAAGAATTTACGCTGCTGCTGAGCAAGTTACACCTGAAATGCTAGTACGAGTCTGGGAAGAAATCGACTACCGATGGGATGTCTGCAGAATAACCAACGGAAGCCACATAGAACATCTTTAGTTTAAGGTAAAAAAACTTGAAGTGCTTTCCCTTAAAACAACACCAAAACCAGCTCTGTACCGTCTTTTATAAAATGTATATGAAGTTTCAAAGTTGTAAAGTCCTTTTTGAAACATCCTGTATTGAGATGTTTAGCTAGAGATAGCTAGGGTCACTTTAATTGCCGCTTCCTCTGCTCAGTGTGTGCACAGCATTTTCACCTGATAACAATGTCACATGCAGTTACCGAAACGTTAACCGTATCGGACGACGGAGAACTCCCTTATCCTTTTGTTGCCTTAGTGAGCTGACTTATCGGCGTTATTGCCTTGCTCGGCGTTTGTTACAGAAATCATAACTGGGTACAATAGCGCTGCTTCCGCGCTCCAATCTTTTCCCCATCGCTGTCATCGCCCGTGACAAACGGCAGCCATTTGTCTTGAAAGTCTGAGCCCGCGAGGAAAACAATCTCTCGCTAACTACCTCTCAGTCACGGACAAGACCCTAACACCGTCGTGGCACCACTAGGGTTACCGAATATGTGTTTCGGAATACCAAAAATAAGGTTGATTGTGTAGCAAAAAAAGAACGTTTATTTTTTTTTATGTTTGACCCATATTTTATATTACTTTTAAATACATTGAACAAATGCTTGTTCTTATTAAACATTTTCACTATACATAAATAGATACTAATATAATATAATTTGCTTACGGGTTTAATGCTGCGTTTAAATGCCCCTACTTCTTCTTCTTCCCGACGTTTCGACCAGAGCTTAGGTCGTCTTCAGGGGCCGTCTACCGAATCTGCTACAGACTGTGATCTGCTGGAGACTTGAGTGGCTGGTTGTTAACGTATTTGTACTGTCGATTGTTTGACAATAACCAGAGATATGACTACCGAACGAGCCGTAGCTGTGAGGATACGTGAACATAAGGATTACACCCGTCTGAGTATAACATATGCTACCACCCCAATTATTTAATTATTTATCATTTAAATATTATTTTGTTAATTGTAATTAATTATCATTTAAGTATTGATTGTAATGATGTACCTGATATAATTTCTAAGCTCGAGGAAGTCCACAGATTAACAAACATTGTCAGTGGGTAGTATATCTTTGAAAAGAATGAGATAGAAAAATCTTTGGTCTGGTGAGAGAGATTCTTAAAGAAAAAGAAGAAGGAAGGTGTGTGTATAAAAAGTTGTGGGTTTTAGACTGAGTGTCGCAGTAGAATTATATGAATATATTAGTAGTTCGAGAAGTAATGTACTGTAATTGTGTTTTGTTTTGTCTGTGAGGTTTGGATTGATTTTTATTAAAAACAGCTGAGAATATACGCTAACGACTTGGTGTTGTAACTTGTGCAGAATTAGCGACAATTTGATGAGCTATTTTATTACCATTGAATATCTTTTAATACTTTTAAAAGTGGTGACCTTTACTCTGTGTGCGAGGATCAAAAGACGACTTATTTAGGGCCACGTCGTCGTGAGATCTACAGAGTTTCGAGCAAATTAATTAATAGGATTTGCTCTACTTCAATTGGATGAATTTTAAATGTTTGGAGGTTACATGAGGCATCCCACGAAATCAGCTATAGTCGAACACCAGATGGAACAAGATGAAATACTGTGGGAAAAGACAAGAGTGCTACCTAAAACCGAAGGTTTTCTACTCAGAAAAGTACGAAAGGCTATTGAAATATTCAAACAGCCTAACAACCTCAACAAGGATAGTGGTTATGGTTTTAGCCAGGCTTGGAAATGTGTGTTAGATAAAAAAATTAACTCTGGACCCACAGATATTAAATCTTAAAAAGCATATCTCTGGGTAATCGATATTGTCAAACACTCGTCAGTACAAATACGTAAACAACCATCCACGCCAGTCTCCAGCAGATCACAGTCTGTAGCAGATTCGGTAGACGGCCACTGATGAAGACCTAAGTCCCGGTCGAAACGTTGGGAAAAAGAAGAAGTAGGAGTATTTCAACGCAGCATTAATCCCGAAAGAAAATTATATTATGTTATATTAATTATATTAATATGACGGCTGCGAAAACAACAAAATCTTTTATTAATTTACTAGCTCGTACCCGCGACTTCGTACGCGTGGATTAAGAATTTTTTGCCAGAATTGAATATAGAAAGTTGTTCGTAACGAAGAATTGGACCCAAACAACACCAAGACCGCATAATATGACAGAAAAGCTATCACTATATCACTCTACGATCGAATCAATTTCTTGAAGAGAATCAGTTTCCAACATATTTCTGTCACCATTCGATAAGGTCTCAAAATTTCGTGACTACAACTATTAACCATACCTGAGAAAATGTCCCGTGCCCTTCATACAGATTTTCTTCAGATTAACATCTATATAGCCATTTGGTCATAAAAACGTAACAAAAGGACAGAGACTTACTTCCGTATTTATAGTATTATTACTGCGGTTCTCTCTCTGAGACTACAAACAACCCCTGAGGAATCATTATAACGTAAAAATTGTACAGCTACAGCATTGCACCCCTAACTTTGTGATATCTACAGTTTAACATTCAATCCGAATAACCTACGGCCCAAGCGTGACTCTTACGATCAAAAACAATTTTTAAAAAATTTAGCCTCCACGGAGATTTGAACCGGAGCCTACCACCCAAACATTTGTAAGCCAGCGCTTTAACGACTTTTTTTTTTTTTTTTTTTTTAAATGGCTTTTGGCTTTGAGGCCATACAGCCAACTCAAGTGTATTTTTTGAATCATCCAGTGTATTTCATTGCTTCACAGTGTATCATTTTTCCAAGTGGTTCTAGACACAACACGATGGACATGACATAGAGACAACACATACACTAAACACCCATGCCCTCGGCCGGACTCGAACCGGCGACCTTCGGCACGTGGAGCTAACACTCTAGCCCCTACGCTACCGAGGCCGGCAGAGCTGTCTGACCGATACACGAAAAAGCAGTATACAGACGTCCATATCGAACGCGTCTGTCTATCGCCATTCAGTAGTATTTCGAAATTATGAGACAACATGTATTATTTATACAGATAATTTTTCAACCAAATGTAGACAGTATTTTTCTCCTTGTTTCAAAGGATAAGTGTGCAAAGTTTCATCGAGATAGGATGACAACTGTGGATTTGTATGAAGAACAAACAAACAAACAAACATACATACATAAATTCATTCATATTTATATATATAGATTACTGCATGTCACAAACACAATGACAGCGAATCACTCCTGAGGGATCAATATAACGTAAAAAAGTGTACACCTACAACATTGCAAGACTACCTACGATTTGCCTCGCATTGCACCCCTAACTTTGTGCTATCTACAGTTTAACATTCAATCCGAATAACCTACGGCCCAGGCGTGACTCTTACGATCAAAACACTTTTTAAAAATCTTAGCCTCCACGGAGATATGAACCGGAGACCACGACCCAAACTTTTGTAAGGAAGCGCTTTAACCACTGAGCTGTCTGACCGATACACGGAAAAAGGAATACACAGACGTCCATATCGAACGCGTCTGTCTATCCCCATTCAGTAGTATTTTGAAATTATGAGACAACATATATTATTTATACAGATAATTTTTCAGCCAAATGTAGACAGTAGTTTTCTCCTTGTTTCAAAGGATAAGTGTGCGAAGTTTCATCGAGATAGGACGAAAACTGTGGATTTGAATGAAGAACAAACATACAAACATACATACATTCATCTTTATATATATAGATATGTTAGGTTCAAAGACCGAAGACATTCATTGAGCGAAAAAAAAAAAAGAAACGACCACAACGCGTTGTCGCTTATCAGTAACTAACTCTTCTTGTTCAGGACGAATCGGTCCAGGTTGCATCTAATATAATTCTTCTTGCCCGTCGCGGCACAAGGCTCTAAGAAGAAAATAAGAAAATTTTGAGGAGAATATGACCTGGACCAAACGCGAATTTCGCGTTTTGACCGATTTGAGAGAGTCTCAACGCGTTCTGATTGTTTTTTGTTAGCACCACAGCGCGAGTAGCGTGTTGTGGCCATTTTCAAACAATCAGAACGCGTTGTGGTCTTTCTTTTCTTTTTTTGCTGAGCGAGCGTTTTCGATCTTTGAGCGTAACCAGGCTGCCGTGAACATCGACGGCAGTGTCTTCTGCGGAGGATCGCTCATCTCCACCCAGTGGGTCCTCACCGCGGGACACTGCGTCAGCGGGTGAGGCTCAACACAAAGCCTTGACGTTTGCGTTGAGTCTTGAAGCTTAGGCGTAGCAAGTTAACTGGACTACGAAATGACAGTTGTCTATTATATACACTTTTTCATTTACTAAACTTGCAGAAAATTCGTCTCCAAATATAATTACAAAGCACAAACATGGTTTAATTTGAACAGGTAGATGCAAAGTGAGTTAGTACAAAATTTAATATATATAGTAGATGATCCGTACGATGAAGAGTAAGATTGGCAATTGTAATGGGATGAAAAAAGAAGCTTCTCATTTGTTTCAATTGTTTATTTGTTTGGTGTAATATGTACGTAACAAAAGTCGGCGCCAGTGAAGAAGTTTAAAAATTAATATCTTTGTGCTATGTGCTGCTGCTATCTAGCGGCGTGGCTCTGAACTGTCTCATACGCGCGACTTTCACAGTTATTACTTTTGTCCTTGGAGGGTCAAATTCCGAAAAAATTCGTTCTTAATTCATAATTTTGCGTGAGTGGAGACCTTAATGTTTTGAATGGTACCTAATTTATCGATTTCGGTTAGCTATGAAGAGAGATAATGGCCTATGATAAAAAAACCTTTTAGAAATAATATATATGAATCAAAGTTGCTATACAGCGTATACATTAGATATTTGTTTAGGAGAATAATCACCGCTTACCAGAGATGATGGTGGCACCGACAGACACGTACACACACAAAACAAGTGAGGTACCTGCCTGATCGAGGCCAGGAAGTAAAGTGTTGTAGTAGGAAATACATTATCAAAAGAGGTGGAAGTAAATTTGAGAGTGCCGCAGGGTAGTGTATTGGGACCGTTGCTGTTCACTATTCAAATGAAGGATTGTGTTAATGGGTTACGGTCAGAGTTTGGGTTGTTTGCAGATGGAATCAAAATAGTGATGCCTGTGAACAGCTGCAGGGTAACCTGCGTAGATTATCTAAATGGGTAGGTCAGCATGGAATGAAGACAATTTGTAAGATGGGTCAGGTTACTAGATAAACAAAAGAAAAAATTGAGGTTAATTACGATTGTAGGGTGGGGTCAGAATTGTTTGTTGAAGGCTTGATGTGTAAATATCTTGGCATAACCTTTGATGAAAAACTTTACTGGGCAGAGCACAATGGGCAGGTGGTAGGAAAAGGTTACAAAAGCCTTCATATACTGGAGAGGATGTACCAGAGAAGTCAGTAAACTGGGTTGCAAAAGTTTGGTCCGTCATTGGTTGAATATAGTGGTGGCCCCACATTTTGGTTACCAAATACAGGAGCTGGAGGGTGTGCAAAGAAGAGCAGCTAGAGTTGTTTGGACAAATTATCGTAGGAGCCAGTTAGTAACTGATATGATAAAGCAGCTGGATTGCGAGTCAGTGGAGGAAAGGAGGAGGGTGAAGAGAGTGCTGGGAATGTACAGGGCATATGTTGGTGATGGAGCTTTGAGCGATATTGGTCAAAGAATTAGGAATAGTGCATGGAAGGGGAAAGGCGACCATGGCCACAAGCTGGTGCTCGATTTCATGCATAAGGGAGCGGGAAAATGTTTCGTTGGTAAGGGTGTCACGGATTGAAACAAATTACCAAATGAACTGATGAATAGTTTACCAAAAATGCTTAAGGAATTTAAAATTAAAATGTGCAAATCGGAAAAGTAAATGGGGGAGGAATTTAACACTGCAGTTATAAAAGATAATTTAAAAATAGAAAATTAAAAAAGGGTAATTAGTTGACTAAGGGAATTGGCACCGGAGTGTTAACTCCACGTAATTAAAAAAAATAATAATAATAATTTATGGGCAGGTTCGAAGGAAATCATAACCTTGTCGAAGGACTCAGTAATTGATTCCAGGCCTGGAAATTATTGGGTGACCAGAACTGGACTATGATTGGTTTTTGATGATTTGGGATGGTTGATAGTTTGAGTGGATTGTGATGTGGTATACAAAAGTTCTTTATCAACTAAATATCGTGGGTTATTTACGAGACATCAGAGCTTGGGAGATGTCGTTGGAGTTTAGTGTGATTGCGTGCTGGTTGGAACATATGCGGCTGCCACGAATGCAAAAGCTGTAGTGGAGTGAGCGTTTGGTGCGGTAAGGATGGAAGCTGTCATAATGAAGATTTGTGCTTTTGATATGGAAAGAAAGTTGAGGTACCCATTCGAGAGGCATAAATCTACATCCACGGAAGTGGCACGTGTTCGAGAATAGGGCCAAGTGAGTTTCAGGATGCTGAAGGAATTCAGGCGGATAAGGAAACCGAGAAGGTCGTATTCCCCATGGTTCCAGATCATGAAGATGTCTATGAATCTGAGCCACAAGAGGGTAATTGGTGTACCTCATCCAGTAACGATTATTCCAGGTGGTCTAAGAAGAGATTAGCATAAGGTTGGGCCATACAGGTGCCCGTGGTACCACCACGAATTTGATGGTAAATTTTTCCCTCAGAGGAGAAAAAGTTTCTGTTGAGAACCAGGTGGGTTAGGTTTGCGAGGACGGACACCCAATACAGTAGACCAGTAACTCTCTACGTAGTAATGAGTGGTTTCATTAAAATGTGTATCTGAGTATATGTATCGATGATATTCGGAAGAGAAGACCGATCAATCGATTTGAACACAGTTATACTAGTCTAGCAGAGAGTCGAGTCGCGGAATAACTGTGGTAAAGTGCGTTTGTGTACGAGTGTATTATGAAAACGTGCCGGGACCACACGCAAGTCGGACTACCGCGTGGGTAAAACGAAAGCTGGCTGTTGTATTCGCACCGTCATACCATCCAGAGAACATAGAACTGTCAAAATACGGTCTCGGAGTCTAAGTGTTTATTGGCAGTGTGACTGGTGTGGCGAGTGACTATACTGATTGCTGTACGGACTTGCCTGAACTTCAGCTTTTCCCTCGGAACGGCTTGCAAACTTTCGAATATTATCATTACTCTTCCGTTAGAGGTCGGCGTGTTTGTAATAGTTAAACTGTTGGAATAAAAGTGTGTGATTTCGCGTCCCTTCTCCATGTGC
The DNA here is from genome assembly GCA_031002005.1 of Vandiemenella viatica. Lineage (NCBI taxonomy): Eukaryota > Metazoa > Arthropoda > Insecta > Orthoptera > Morabidae > Vandiemenella > Vandiemenella viatica. Next base: position 180,160,458 of record JARYHS010008075.1, on the reverse strand, counting down.
ATATGTAATGTTACCAGATCCTATCATACAGTATATTGGTTACTTAAAATCCCGAAAGGTTGTATTGAAGGTAAACGCGTTTACCAGCCAGCCGATAACACTTACTGTATTAGGTGGGTCAAACAATCAATCAGTAGCTATTTTTTTTAAAAAAATAACTGTAATAATCAGAAGTTTTACATGCCCGTGATAGGACTGAATTTGCTAGTGTGATAATGAGAAGTTCCACATGGCGACCGTGACACGACTGCATTTACTGAAAACACAAGTTCCACAAGCCCTCAGCAAAAACTGTAAGAGATTCCATCCTTTATTTAGATAACAGCAGTTTTTCATGGATATTTACGGACAGAATTTTCAGATGATTGCTGTGCAGGGGATGGCAGCTAGATTTGTCACCGTACAGTCAGTAAATGAACTGATATTGCAGACTGTACACATCACGCACTGCTGCACATTCGTCAGTAAATTCAGACTATATTAATTCCTCTCGAGCCAGAGTAAACCTTTGATGTTTAGCCGCAGAGCACGTGATGTGAACCTCATACTCCTTCCACCCCGTGGCAGAGCGCGTGAACTGTGCAGTGGATGGACGAAGCGATGAAACCATCGGCATCAAGGAGTTATCTACATCAACATGGGATCCGATTAATTGCGGATTTGTGTACTTTTCTTGTGATTAATTGTAAATTTGTGTTCGTTCACCATGTAAATAAACATTATTTTATAGAGAGAAACTATGTAAATGATATGTAATACGATCAGGGATGGTATCATGTATTAAACATTAATTAAAAGTTTGTAAGTATAGATGTGAGCCACGATATTTGGAAGTCAATGCTCAACTGTTTGGATCATTTTTTATGAAGAATTTTAGTGTAAATAAATATAAACAGTAATAAATTTAAATTTAATTTTAATTTTTTTTAATATGACTTTAGGCCTCATTGACTTTGATGTCATTACACGCGAGATGGGACTGGGGACAAGGAACGGGAAGGAATTCGGGCATGACCTTTTGAAGGAAGCATCCCGGCATCCGACTGGAGTGATTTGGGGAAACCTTGGAAAACCCAAATGTAATATGTAGAACCTAATATACTCACTAAGATATTAGGCTGTATATATAAAAGGTAAATAAAAAAACCAAATCTGGATACCCGGACGGGGATTCGAACCGGCGTTCTCTCAAATGCGAGGCCAGAGTGTTAACCACTCACCCACCACTCTCAGTTTTCATTTTAACGTATTTTATAATGATTGGGAGTTATTTCGTACTATTCGTGTATGGATTTGATTATTAACGCTATAGAATCGTTTGTAGGCACTCTTTGAGGTGTTCTGTATGTTTCTCTGACTCCTGTTTAAACGCGCGCAGATAGCGAGAAGAGTCAGTTTTTTCGAAAATGCTTTGAGTCGTCAAGTATTCGTTTGTGAGTTTAATTGTTGGAATATTTGTGTATTTGTGCTTTAGTATCTTTGGAGGAATCTCGTGTCTTATCCTTGTGTAATGTTATCATGGATCTCACGGAGAAATAAATATGAATTGAAAAGTGATTCGTCGGTGTTGTTATTTGATAGAACTATTTAATCCATTCAAAACAGTAGTTTTTTTAATCTTTGGTGGAAGGTAAAACCATCTGGAAACCAATGACAGTAACCTGTAATTAGAGGACGAAGCAGTTAAAGGTAATCATCATTAATGGACGACAGAACGAATAAGATAATTACCGTAAAGGGTATCAAAATGTTTAAAAAGAGATAGTAAACAGTTTACAAACGCAATATTACTCACGTCATCAGCCTTTGGTAAGTAAAACAGATACTTAAAAGTAAGTTGTGTGCCTCCACTATGCTGTTCACAATTAAGTACCTATAGCATTGGTTTTGCTACATAAATCGGGAGTCTATCTATGGTCATCTGAAGATTGGATTTTTCCTTTTTACTTAACGCTTTTCCTCTCGTCAACTTTGAGGTCATTAAAGACGGAAAGGGTTGGATATAAGGAGCGGATAAAAATTCTCGGAGGGCCTTTTCAAGGAATTGTCCCGGCATACATCTTGTGTGATTTTGTAAAATTTGAAGATTGGAAAGCAACACAGTTTCAGCGAAAGAACACATATGCCATTCTACAGAAGAGTATTCTTGCAAAACCATTGTTCAGAGAAATACATCAATGGCATATAGAAATAACATAATTGTCTGTTGTGAGTTGGAAACGGTATCAGAATGGAAGTGATAATAATATCTTTTGGTCTGAGCTGACGTTTTGACGCAGACGATCTTTGATGGGGGAACAGAGAAGAGTACGTTTAGTCGGAGAGCTCGGCATATTGGGAAGAAAGAGTTTTAGGAAGATTCGTCGTAATATTAAGTGAGTAAATACTAATGAATGGTGATTGTAATAGTTACCGTATTATTTGAGAATTATAAAATGTGAATTAGGAAGTCATTTGCCAAAGGAAAAATTAAATGAAATTGTGGACATAAGAAGACTGCTCATTTGACTATAATTAAGCAAAATAAAACATATTTAATTACAGTGTGGATAAGAAGGAATTATTCATGTTTGCTGAAAATAGTGTTATTTGGAAATGATACTATTTAACCGGATATTTTGCATTTAACTGTTATTTTTTGTTGTCAACCGAAATACGACGAAATTTAAGAAGGAAAGTAATCGAAGACAAAGGATATGAACCAATAAGGAACGATAACTACGACAAAGCAGATTAACAGTATGAAATTAAATCAGGCGAGATTATTAAATATCAAGTAAATAAAAATTCAATAAGCAAAGAAAATATTTTAAAGTAATCCTTTTAATATTTAGGAAGAAGTCAGCTGTCGTTGTATTCACTACGCTTTATATCTTTTCAGTGCTATATTCTCATTTAGTTTTATGTAATTTTAGGAAATCCCATTTGTTGGGTACACGCTGACTGTTTGCAGCGACCAGTAATTACATATCTTATTAGACTTGTGCCACGCGCCTTCGATACCCCATATCGACCCACAACGTCGATATGTGTCCGGGCAGGTCGTTTTAATTAAGCCCCGAGCGAGCTGGTAATAATGCCTCGAGCAGCCGGCATCTAGTCAGCACGTCCTTTGTGTCCTGCCACGAGTTTGCTGCCGCCATGTTGTCACTCTGTGGGCGGAGGGAAAACGGTTGGACGCGCTGTTTACGCTAGATCGTTCCACAGCCGGTCTCTCTGCTTCGATAAAAAACGGTGTTTTTGGGGTCAGGAATAAGAGTTAGTTGCAGTTTACAAGTGGATTATAGCTAAAAACGCTTATGGGTACAGTACAGTCAGATTTGTTCATTTGTAACAATATATTTACATGAAGGAATTGGGTTGCAAAACCTTGGTCAGAACGTTACTGAAATATGATGATGTAATATGGGAGCCACATTTTGGGTATCAAATACAGGAATTGGAGGTGGTGCAAAGAAGGGGCATCTAGAAAGGATTGCAATAGTACAGCGTATTCAATCCCGCATTTCCGAATTGCGGGATTGGCTTCAATCCAGCAGAATCCGGCACAGTTTTTAAAGTATTATCAAATTAGTTAATAAGAGCCTATTTATTAAATTAATAAATCAAATTTAATGATAAATAATAGAAATCAACCGTTAACAACATTTTGTTTAGGAAAATAGCATTAATTGAGAAATTTCTAGTCTACCTTAAATATTCGCTGTTGCACTTTTGTTTAAAATCTAATTCTAGTTATTAAGTAAATAATTAAATATAGTACATGCCTTGCAGTAAAACATGCGTTTGAAAAATAACCTATCAATCTACAAAGCATTCAAGCTACTACTTTATTTGGAAAGAATTATGTGCCTAGGTATCGATCGAGAATGCCATTTCTGTCTCTTTGCTTGTTGATTTGATTGAATTGATCATAAAGAAAAGATTTTTTGAAAAGCTTAACAACTTTCCGCACTTTTTTTATATAAATCTATCTGGGAATCACTTCAGTTGGCGGATGATCCAGCGTTGCAGTCACGCTCTGTGCCTCGATTATCCCCTCCAGCTCTTCGTCGTCTACGTCCGAGCGAGTATAGTTGTTTCTGTGCTTTCGAATTTACTTTCAGTTGGTTTTAGTGGATAATACGTCTGAAATGTACTGTGTGAAAAAACACAATTGCAGGTACCAAGTCAAGACTTCGCCTACATTTGCCATGACACTTGTTCCGTCAGATCTTAAGCCAATGACGTGAGTTTAGAGATCATAATCAAAGTTTGTCTTTGTCTAAACTGCACGAACCGAGTATTCTAAGTAAGCCAATATTAAGATTGTGTTTCTTTGCGGTGAACATAAACATTCAAATTTGGTGATGTTTAGCAACGTCCACTCATCAAACCTCAATGAAAATCTTTGTCATTGATTCTTGCAATATTCATACTGAGCAATCATGTCAACTTTTACAGCATTTGAGAAATTTTTGACCATAGATCTTACAATTTAAGCAGATTTAGAAAGTTAAATCAACTTTTTAAAAACAGGTATCTCAAATCTATTGAAGTAGAGAAACAATATATAGTAAAAATATGTTTGAAAAGCATTCTGGAAATCATTCTTCCTTTTTGAAATAGCTGTCAATAATTTCTTTTTGTTTTATATCTACTTCCTTCTCAAAACAATTCCAATTATATCATTTTTTGTGCGTACTGTCTGTGAGTTACATAATTTTGCAATAAGACGACATAACTCAAATTGTATTAATGTACACAACATAAACATACAGGAGTTCTTATAAAAACGTAAAAGTGAATCCATTTACTTAATAGTCGCGAAAGATGACAAAAACACACACGCGAGTCAAATGTGAACTTGGAGGCTGTAGGCAAACGATACGATAAAACCGAGCTCTGCCGGAAAGTGACGAAGGGAAGGATAGGTCACGTGGACTGAAACACGCTTTCGTCCCAATTTGCGGATCCGCTTTATTTTGTGCGGGACGGCCAAATGAGATGGGACCCCGCATTACTGGATTGCAATCACTACAAAACAATCTGTAACTCATATGTTGAAGGAGCTTGATTGGGAGTAGTTTGAAGACAGAGTGAGGGAGCATATGGGGCGCATATTGGTGACGAGGCTTGAACAGATATTTGTAGAAGAATTAGAAGCAGTACGTGGACGAGAAGCGATGACCATGACCACAAGTCGGCACTCGATTTCAGGCACAAGAGAGAAGTAAAATTTTCTTTTGTGGGTAAGGGAATCTGGAACTGAAATATATGACGGTGGGAGATGCCGAATAAGGCTGGAAGAACACTAATAGAATTTAAAATTTCAATCCGTAAATACAAAAGGATGTGGTTAGTGAAATTGCACGGAGAAAATTTAAAAAAAATAATAAAACGCGAAAGTGAAAATAGGAGAGTATGGTAATTGGCACCGAAGCATACGCCCGATCGCAATTAAACACTTTTCCAGGTGGCAATTAGCAGTGCACCCCCAGACAGGGCAGGCATACTCAATTACTGGAGCATGTGCTGAACAGTGTGGTCACTGCAGTCGCACTTGATATCATTGATCTCCGTATAGCCCCCTCTTGCTCTGCCCACTCCTGATCTCAGCCTATTCAGAGATTCCACATCGACTATACCCTGTATAGCTAGGTGGTAAAGCTTCAGACCATGCGGAAGCTTCACAAAGTTGTAACCTGGCTTTCTCGATTGTAGTTATAATTTCCCGTGATGGTCTTAGAAAACTTTCCATGAACTTCAGTGTTTGCCTATGTTGTAAATGTCCATGTAATTGACAAGTTATTTCATGATCCACTTTCTTCCTTTCCTCGTTCGCTACTATTTATCTTCGAACAGGATGTGGTGCTATTCCTGAAGACGGTGCAACCATTCGACTGGAGTGGATTTTAAGCAACCTGATATGATTCTGCAGGTGTCGTTGACTGCAATGTCCACCTGTTTCGGATGAGTTGTATATTTTTACCTTGATGCGGTATTGCGATTCTGATAGAAAAAGAAAAACCTTTCTGTCCGTATCGTTGAACAATGCTCGTCATAATTTGATGGGGGTTTCGAACAATATACATTCCACGGTAAAAAAGGGTACGTTTGATTTGATGTGGCGTCGGACAGCGAGATATAATAATAATAATAATAATAATAATTGATAAAATTGCGATGGAACACACGCTGCGGTGGCAATATCCCTACACACCCATCCTTCTCCCTTCCTCCTCCAGCGCACGCCACTCTCGCCCAACTCATGTTTGTTCCCTGTTCCACGCCATTCATTGTTTATCCACTCCGCTCTGAAAAAATAAGAAGATCGAGAAGAGCTAGTTCGTTCGCGACGTTCCCCGATTCCACCGCTCATCACAGCACGGAGAAGTGCCACTGGGGAGCTAGTTCTTTCGAATCTGACATCCCGCCGCGCTTCTCTTTCTCTCTCTCCCCATTAAGCATATTATTGCTTTGTTAAAGATTATTTTCAAAAGCTGGACAAATTTGCACTGAAAAAAGTAGGTTGCTGAATGGCAAAATAAGTAAAATTTTATTTCTGAACAGTAACCTTCATTTCATTGAAAGCAAAAAGTTCTTTAAAATTGATTGTACTTTGCAAATAAATTAATGTAAAACTAACTAAATATTGACTAATTTCTGTCGGTAAAGTGACTCAACGACAGCTGTTTTCGTTACCATATGGTCATAAAAATATTCCGTAATTTTCAATATTGTTACCTTCTCACCACGAATTCACTGTCCGGGTATCCAGAATTGGGTTTTCTATGGTTTCGCCAAATCACCTCAGATGAGAATGCACAATTGTTTTATATACTATCTACTTTGTATACAATTATTCAAAAATCAACCTATGAACTACAATTCACTTCATCCATGATTGAACTTATATGCTGATTTCAGTTTATGTTGCTTTGTATGGGTACATCAAAATCCTTAAGGGATAATAACTAAATTCCTCCTGCCTTATGCTGTAACAAGAACATTCTGGTCCAGGCTGCATTTAAATCTAGCCACTATCTCCACTAATATTGCCGCTACAAAATCAAACGATACGGACACACATTGAAACATTAAATGCATCGGAACTACATTTCGAGTAGTAGCATCATTTTCTACATCATTAGCATACATTATCATAATTAATTTTATCATACAACTTCGGTATGAACTGCCACTGGACTTACGCATAGTCAATAACAGTCACTGTATCGTTTTGCCCTCTACCAATTTTTACTTTAAATTCTTCCAGTGTTTTCGGTAAATTATTCATCACTTCTCTTGGCAATTTATTCCAATCTCTTACACCGCTTCCTATAAAAGAAAATTTTCGCACACTCTTATGCCTGAAATCAAGTGCCAGCTTGTGGTCATGGTCAACCTTACCCTTCCAAGCATCTCTCTTAATTTTGCCACCAATATCTTTCCACGCTTCATCACCACTGTAGGCCTTGTACATTCCCATGACTCTCTTCACCCTCCTGCTATCCTCCAATGAATCCCACTCCAGCTCCTAATTAAGGTAAAAAGTGTCAGCAGATTAGTGTAGGTCACTTCTCCTCTGCCGTAATGTTTGCTGTAGTGTGTGGTGTCGCTTGCCGCCTCGTGTTTTAGTGGTCCCTGCCGCGACTTAATGTCCCCAGTCACTCCGTGGAGGCGGTGGTGGGGGCGCTCACTTGACGCCGGCGATTAATGACCGCCATTGTGCTGACCGCTAGTTCGCTTGTCGGCCGCCGCGCTGAATGCAGCGCTGCCACCCGTCCACCACAATGACGTCACCTTGACGCGCTCGTTTCACATAGCACTTCACCTGTCCAATCGCGCACAATGGCCTCGTAACAGCGGGTTACCTTGCCACTACACACACCTGATCGAGGGCGCTGTTCCAATTGTTTACTTCCTCTTGTAACCCAACATTGCACTTTCGCATATTTAACCACAATTTGGTTAATTATTTTTGTACTAACCTCTAAGACCGTCAAAGATATCCGACCGGTCACAGTTTTCTAGCAGTTCATTTCTTCGTAGTTACTTAAGGTAATTTTTTAATTTTTTTATTCTCATGTATATCTGGCTCCGACGCCTTTGGCGTCCTGGCTAGAGATATTTCTAGTTTGTGTTTTTTAAACATCTTTTAATGTACACAATGATCCGTTCTTTTGGCCTCCTTGGAGGTCATTCTGAGCGCCTCAAGGAAAGGGGTTATTTTTATTCATACAGTTGTTTTTAATTATGATGGATCTTGTGAAATAGACGGGGGTATTTTGTATTTGTGCCCCCTTTGTTGGACTACTGTTCCAACTTTTTTGCAAGGTTTGTTTCTCCTGGCATTTAGTTTTTGGTGGAATGCCTGTGTTAATCTTTTTACTGTTTCTGCTATTGTTTCGCGTCGTGTTGCTTCGTGTAGTTCTGTTATTGTTGTTCTTGTGTCTGCTTTCAAAATTAACCGAAAGCGTTTGTTCTGGAGCACCTGATGTGATGACAGGTTCATTCTGCTTGTCATTCCCCGTATTTGACAACCGTACGTAATTGCTGGTAGTGTAATTGATTTGTATAGCTGTAGTTTGTTTTTGAGGTTCATTTTGTTGCTTGTTAGTATGGGGTATAGGTTCATTACTAGTCCAGTTACATTTCTTTTCTTTTCTTGAATTTGTTGTTTAAGTAAACTTTTTCATCCAGATTCACTCCTAGGTATACTCAGATGCTCGTTGGTAACAGTTCTTCTTTTTTGTGAAAAATAAAGTTGCTGATTTGCTTGAGCTTATGGTTATTTTAACAATAACAAAACAGCGCTAGCAAAAACAATCACTGCTGATTAACAGAGCAAGCCAGGTATACAACACAGGTGGCACTGAATTGACAATGAGTTGTTCTGTAGAAGCCTAGCGGAAGAAACGCGTACTGTACAAGCTCCACCGAAGGCAATGCTATTAGAGTTGTTTTGGGTACCCCCTCGTGTGTCTCGGTGCCTGGTTAGTGTTTACTTTTTGAGTAGGAGCCCCGTGCTGTTGTTTCTGCAGGGCAGCGGGTCGTTATGGCTGCGGAACTCTTTCCAGTGGCGGCCGTTAAGGGCCGGCCCTCCGTCGCACGGACTTAATGAAGCGCTGTGAATATTAACAGCCGAATTAACAGCTCCGGTCCCCCGGCTGTTAATCCTGTCCGGATCACATCAGGCGGCCAGGCAGTAACGAGCTCCGAAATGAACTTACGACACACGCGCACGCACACGCCGCTACTAATTATACATCACAGCGCGCACCGACAACTGAAGCTAACGCCATTACAAAGCTTAACTGGTCAATAACTTTATCAAACAGCAGGACAAACAAATATCGTGAAATTTCAGAAGATAAACTTCTAATTGCAGGACTCGCGATTCCGATAGGTAAGCGGTAACGTTCTGGCGTCGCATTTGGGAGAACACGGGTTCAAATCCTCGTCTGGACATACAGCTTCCGGTTTTCCATGATTTAACAAAATCATTCCAGGCGAACGCAGGGCAGGGAAGGTTCCTTCAAAAGGCCACGGCTGAGTTCCTTCCCGTTCGTTCCTCCCTGTCTCGTCTCACCTATAATAACCTCGACATCGAAAAGGTGTAAACACCTGAGCAAGAAATAAAAAAATAAATAATAAGAAGAAGTTCAAATTCCTTGGTGAAATTTTGACTCCCAATGTTAATGAAAAGGCTGCAATTGAAGATAGGGAGAGAAAGATGGAAACAGCTTCCAGGATTTGTCAGAAGACATACAAATCAAAATTACTCTCCCATCAGGCGAAATACAGGCACTATAGTACGGTAGTGAAGCCAGAATGTGTATACGCAGCAGAAACAATAGCCAGAAAGGGATTGAAGGGAACAGAACAGAAAGAAAGAAATTTTATCATGAAAATCCTGGGAATCAAAAACAGTGACAGGAATCGAATTTGATTTCCGTTTGAGATCGAACCAAGAATTATACCACAAGTTTTAAAAGGTATCAACCACAATTAAAAAAGGGAGATAAGCTTTCTATGGAAACATCAAGAGAATGGAACCAGAAAGAATGGCAAAGAAAATACTCAACTTTCAAGAGAACAGGAAGACTCAAGTTCCATGGGTGAAGGAGGTCCATCAGGATCTGAAAGATGTGGGATCAGCAAGGAAGACATCCAAGACAGGGAATCATTCAGAGGAAACATTGCGGAGGTAAAGGATCTGACTGAAGAAAAACCAATCAGGAAAAAGAGGGAATTTTCAGAGGAAGAAAAAGCAAGAGTGAGCCAGAGAATGAAAGAGTATTGGCAACATAGGAAGGAAACTCAGAAGAGGAAATGAAGTTGCGTAGTCGAGTCCATAGAAGGCTGACACAAAAAGGAAAATAATAATAATAATATTAACAGGCAGTCATTTGGAATTGCCGACAGAAGTGAAAACATGAAACTATGAATGCCATACGTACAAAACATGATACAACTACAGATATACTAAATAACAATAACTCCGCGTGGACGTAGTGACCTGGTGACAGGGTTTCTATTGGATGCGCATTCCGCACATTACACAACAAGCTGTGCCAGAGGTGAAGGTCGCTTTAAGGGTCTATATAAATACCCCCTGAGACAGGGATTCGCTCCTCAGTGAGACAGCTTAACCACTGAGCCAACAGGCAGCTACAGTTTACATCAGCATGTCGGTGACGCCAACTCATAACACTTTACGCAGCCAAAAATCGCCCAACGCTCCTAAAGAAGATTTCACTTCAAAAACTAAAAATATGACTTAGTCCACATCGCGAAGGTTTGACGAATGTTCCCGAAGGAGATGTGTCAGAGGCAGCAAAGCCAATTGCTTTCCTCGGGGACCTACAGTTTAACGTGGAATCAGAACCACGGAACGTCTTTGCTCACCACGAGAATTGAAGCCGCGACCGGAGAGAGTGACTTTCGAAAGTAAGCGTCTTAACCGCTGAGCTACCAGACCGCCTTGTTTTTAGGGATACGTGTGCTAAGTACTGACAAAATCGGATAAAAACTGTAGGTTTGTATAAACAATGTTGACATAAATTAAAGGTGTGTAGGGTGGGGGGGAAGGAGCAGAGGGTTTAGGTTTTTGTAAATCAAATGTAAACAGTGTTTTTCTGTTAGTTTTAAATTATATGAATGCAAAGTTTAATCAAAATCTGTTGAAAACTCTGTGTGTGTGTACGAAGAAAATTGGCAAATATAAACAAACGACCATTCATTTTTATATATTAGATACAAGTGTAATCTATACTTTCACTGTAGACCGAGTGCAACACGTCACACGTTTAGCTACAGATACACTGCCATTACAGCGTGTTGGTGACGCGGACCCGAAAGATTGTACCCATCCACACGCGGAACACGTCAGAGCATGTCGGTGACGCGAAGTCGCGAACTCATAGATAACCCACATCCACACATCGCCTAACTCGCCTGTGGAAGTAGTCACTTAAAAAAATCCAATTTGAGATTAAAAGTTATCTGATGTTACAAAAATACGTGAAGAGGGAGGGAATATTCCAAATACTACAGGTGTCAGGTATTGTTATGTTTGAAATGTGGTTCACATACGCATTCGCGAAGTGGTTTGGGTCTATTAGGAGTAGTGTAAGGAGAGGAAGGGAAGACTCCTACGACAAACTGACACTCGATTCCAGGGATAAAGAAGTGAGAACATTTGTTGTGTACGTAAGCCAGTCAGGAATTCAAATAAAGTAATAACGAAAGTTCTGAACAATTTATCAGACACACTGAAAGAAGTTAAAAATCGTAAAGAAGAAAAGTAGTAGATGGTGATATTGCAATCTGAGATTTTAGAATTAAAAAAATCGTGAAATGGGACCTACTATTACTGCTATTCTTATTACTTAGCGATCATCTAAAAGTGGGTGGCAGAGGGTTTGTTGCACATATCCTGATGTGTAATCGCTTGTGCGTAGGAAGGGATAGACGATACCTGGCAGGAGGCGCCCATGGGCTATTGTGAGGAACCATCCCCGCATTCACCTGGAGCGATCTGGATGAACCATGCAAATCCAGATCAGGATGGCCGGAGCGGCTTATCGAGGTCTACTCCTGTCGGATTCTAAGTTTTCTTTCCTACTCGTATTCATTTCGCTAATCGCGCTCGGAAAAAATGAAATGAATTGGTTCTGGCTCTGATTTCTCTTATTTTCTAGGTTTCCGGAAGTAATATGTGTTTGCTGTCATCGTAAACAGGCCACTCATATATTTTTCTATTAGCTTCAGTCGAGAGCAACGCCTTCGGTGTTCCAGACCTAGCCGCAGTAATGTTTACAGCATTGCATTTACGCTTTCCCTCTAGCTATATACAGGGTGAGTCAAAAGTCGCAGTACACCCTTTTATTTCAAAAACTCTGCAGGAATTGGGAAACCTGAATATTCCAGTAAGGTATTGGTGAGGTGGTCTATCTTTTACGGTATGTACCGAACATGGGCGCCATCTTGAAATCGGCCATCTTGAATCTAAGTCAATTTTTTTAAATGGAAAGGGGGTCGTGTGACACATCAAATAACATCAGAATTTTCTCACAAGTTCATTCCTGTAAACAGATTTGAAATAGCAGTTGCGGTTCAAAAGTTACGTAACTTTTTTGTTGCAGATAACTGAAGATGGCTTTGACCAAGGAGGAGAGAATTGAAATCATTTTGATGTCTGGAGAACGAAGTTTCCGTGCATAGCTGCAGATTTTGACAACCGTGGTTGTGACGGTTAACTTCACCACTGACATAAAAGTTTGCCTCATCACTGAACAAGATGCTTTGTGCAAAAGAGGGATCCTCTAAGGCCCACGTGCAAAACTGTCTGGGTCATCCTCTGCTAGGTGTTGGAGTAACTGAATCTTGAATGGATGCCATCGATGGGCATGAAGGATTCGTATGATCGATGACTGGCTGATTCCACATTCTGCTGACAAACGTCGTGGGCGCTTCACGAAGGACGCCAAAACCATTGTTGAGGTTGTCTCGTCAGTAGCACTTTTTGGACGGCCACTCCGTGCCTTGTCAGCCACAGTCCCAGTTTCTCGGAATTTGGAAATTAAGCACCTGACAGTGTTGTGTGAAATTGGAGGTCTCTCTGCGTGCCGGTTGTTAAAATCTGCAGCTATGACACGGAAACTTCGTTTTCCAGACATCAAAATGATTTCAATTCTCTCCTCCTTGGTCAAAGCCATCTTCAGTTATCTGCAACAAAAAAGCTATGTAACTTTTGAACCGCAACTGCTATTTCAAATCTGTTTACAGGAATGAACTTGTGAGAAAATTCTGATGTTATTTGATGTGTCACACGACCCCCTTTCCATTTAAAAAAATTGACTTAGATTCAAGATGGCCGATTTCAAGATGGCGCCCATGTTCGGTACATACCGTAAAAGATAGACCACCTCACCAATACCTTACTGGAATATTCAGGTTTCCCAATTCCTGCAGAGTTTTTGAAATAAAAGGGTGTACTGCGACTTTTGACTCACCCTGTATACCTTCTCCAATGCCACCATTAACACCTTTTGAGGGAGGGCCCCATACAAAACAACAATATTCTAAGTGAGGACGCACCAGAGCTCTGTATGCTATCGATTTAACTTCCGGAGTGTACCGTTTTAAATTACGAACTAGAAATTGGAACATATGATTTGATTTTCCAATTACCTTCTGAATATGTTCATTCGGCAACAAATATTACGAATTGTAACCCCTATGTATTTAGCGGAATGTACCGTTCTAAGGTCAGTGTCACCTTTTTACTTATACGCATGACTTTGCACTTTTTAGGGTTTAACTCCAACTGCCAGTCCTCCCATGAGACGATTATTTTCATTACATCTTCTTGTAACAACTGCAATTTTCCCGGGTTTTTATTTAGCGATAAATAACGACACCATCGGCAAATAGTCTTATTTCTCTTTTATTACGCCTCACCTTATGCATGTGGAGAATTTCTCAGAGAGGATGGTGGATGAGCGGTGACTCTCTGCCCTGGAATTCAGGAGTATATTCGAATCCCCTTACGGCCATCCAGATTTGGATTTTACATGGTTTTCCCAAAGTCCAAGACCCGGCTGCACATCTTATACGTCCATCTGTAATTTAGTTGAAATGCAATTTTTGTGCATAGTATTAGTAGCAGAATACGATTCTTCCGGATTGCCTATCAAAACACGGCCGCAAACATTCTTAATTAACTTTCGCAAACAAATTTTTCAAAAAAATTTCGTTCTTTTCTTTTAAAATTATAATTCATTTCAAAGACAGGCGTGTAAAGTATGGGTAACCTATGTGAAAGTGGGCGATAGAGGCGTTGCCAGATGGCCGTAGCGGGGCAGTGCAGTGCACAGGGGCCTTGTGAACCTAGATATCCTACTTCTCCGGGGGCCCCCAAGCTGCCCTACTAGCAACTTGGCAGAGATAAAAAAAAGTCGCCCATCTAGCCTGAGGGCCAGGATTTTTTTTTTTCCCTTTGCACCGTGATCCTTGTTAACCTAGCTACGTCACTGGTTGCCAGCTGTTAATGTTGGACGGAGTGGCCCACCAACGTTCTCTCGCTCTTACACAGCTTCAACACCTGGCAACCTCTACTTGCGGCTACTTTTATTTAGGGAACCCAAAGCTTTTATGGTCTTTACATGTCTCTTTTTTAAAATAAATTATAATTTATCTAAAAACCAAATGAACGAATTTTTTTGAAAAGGTTTTTTTTCGAAAATTTAACCAGCCGAATTTTGATAGGCAACCCGTAAGAATCGTATTCTGCTACTAATAATTATAGACCCTACATAAAAATTGCATTTCAATCAAATAACGCTTGACATAGAAATCATGCACCCTGATCTTAGGCTGAAGTCACTCCGCGTGAATGCCGAGATGGTCCCTTCAAAAGGCCGTGGCCTAATTTGCTTCCAGTCCTCTTCTGCCTCCAGTAACGTCCACATCGACTAGGTGTAATGCCATGAGCAAATAAATAAACAATAAAGTAAAATAAAAATAAATAAACCCCATAGCATGGCTTAGTGCGTTAAGAATCCGCACACTGGAAGTGGGGGGAGGAGGGGGGTAGTATGAAGGTGCCAGGTTGGAGTCCAATCAGTAAATGGTGCAGAAACTATAAAATCAAAATAAATCCTGCAAAATGTGCGGGAATCTATTACACAAAAAAGGCCGGAAATAAACAAGAATTTTAAAATTTTTAACCAAAATGTCCCCTGGGTTAAAGAGCATCGGTACCTGGGTATATTACTGGATAACAAATTACTTTTTAGACAACATATCATGGATAGGAAAACAAAAGGACTAGCAATTATTTCCAACCTTTCACCAGTATTACGAAGCAGCAACCTACAGTTTAATACAAAAATAAGAATATACAAATCGGTTATTCTCCCATTTTTAATGTACGGATGCCAGATATGGGGGCTGGCAAGCCAAACCAATCTACAACAAATCCAGCTACTCCAGAACAGATGTCTAAGGATGATCCTAAACGCACCCAGATATATACCAATAGAAACTCTACATAACGAGACAAATATTCCCTTAATTAATACAGAAATATTTAATCTAACAGAAAAATTCCACAAGAAATTGAACGACGCCAGAGACGAAAGAACTGAGTCGATTGGAACGGTAATGCCGAGACGTTGGCAGAAGTATAAAGTTCCCCTCAGTATTCTATACCAGCCATCATAGAGCAGCACAGTGCGTGAACTCCACAGGGTTTTATTCACCATTAAGACCATCCTAGATGGTCATAGCCCTGGTTTTTCCCCTGAAAGTAAAATAAAAAGTGTCCCAAAAATAAACACCCTATCCTAACACCTAGAAGTTATACTACCGAACGTAGTGGGACTTCAAGCACAGCCGCAGAGGCAGCGAAAAAAAAAAAAAAAAAAAAAAAAAATCCTGTTCCCCGTGATTCGGTAGCTCTGATTGTAGTTCTCTTAGGCCAACGCTGAGACGGCCCACAACTCCGCCTCATAAGCTACACATTACACAAACAACTACACACATTACGCATACAACACGAAAAGTTGCACGCTTCTCCGACACGTGACAGCACAAACTCTACTCCTATAGTTTAAGTACGCCGGGTCCGACAAACCCGTTTTGAATTCTGGCAGGAAACGGGTCATTCCCTCGTCTCATGATTCACACTGGCGACCTGTGTAATGCAGGAGGCCGATGACACGCGGCCTTGAGCTGACCAGGTAAAGGAAAAATTAATTAAAATATGATCCTATCGTCACCCTAAGACAGGGTATCCCAAACATATACTTTCATGTACCCCTACAAAATTTCACAGGCAATGGAGAACCCCCTTAAAAAACGAGGTTTTAATTTTTTTTAAAATAAAGATTTTTATTTTACAAAACTAATACAGTTGCAAAGAGCAATATATTATTAATTGTTATTATTACTATTATTATTATTGGCGAATTCTCCCAATAAATGGAAGTCGTTAAGCAAATGACCCAATCAAGTTTTCTTTGAGTTCTTGTTATTTTATTCTTTCCGAGAAAGCTTGCTTGCGTTCTTCCGACCACTTTGGTCTGTATTGTTTTTGTTTTGGTTGCTCAGTTATAACTTCCCTTTTGTCTACTTTGTGTCTGAAGGTGTCTCTTTCTAAGATGTCTTTGCTCCTTTGTTTGCACTTTTAAGATCCTTCCGAATTTCATTCAGCCAAGGTGTTGGAGTTTTAAGTGAAGTTACATAATCTATTAGTTTTTTTGTCAATCGATTTTCTGGTAACCTCTTAAGGTGACCAAAGAATTTCATTCGCCTTTTCTTGATGTCAAAATCGATCTTTGAAAACTTCTGTGTTGTTTTGATTGATTGTAGTTTTTAACCATTTTCAGTGAGTCTTGCTCTTAGAATTTTTCTAATGATTATTCTCTCTACTTTTTTTTATTACTTGAAGGTAACGTTTGATATTAAGAGTTATTATTATTATTATTATTACTACGCGATTCAATAAAAGTGTGTGGGGGAGGGTGCATTGCACCTATCCGAAAGGGTAATAGTTTGGAAGGGATGTATGGGATATGGCAGGAGGCGGCCATGGGCTATTGTGAGGAACCATCCCAGCATTCAGCTTAAGTGGTCGCCGGCCTCGGTAGCGTAGGGGCTAGAGTGCTAGCTCCACGTACTGATGGTCGCCGATTCGAGTCCGCCCGAGGGCATGGGTGTTTAGGTTAAGTTTGTGTTGTATGTGTCCTGTGTTGTCCTACAAATTGAGCGTTCACATAAAAAAAGTTGGAAAGCTTCATTAACATTGACGATAGATTAAAATAAAAACAGCTTAAACAATCTGTGAAAACCATGGAAAATACAGATTAGGTTGGCCATAGTGATTAAACGAGAGCTACTCCCCGCGGATTCGTTGTGGCCTCGCGGGTTCGAATCCACATCCAAGCATCCTGATTTGGGTTTTCCATGGTTTCCCCGAATCATTCGAGGCGAACGCCGGGATGCTTCCTTCAAAAAGGCCATGGCCAAATTCCTTGCAGTTCCTTGTCCCCAGTTCCATCCCGCCTCTAATGACCTCGACGTCGACGAGGCGTAAACACATAAGTAAAAAAAAATACCAAAAAACATTGTCAGCAAAGATGCAACAAAAAATAAATAATAATAATAATTATTATGAAAAATGCCCACAAATATCCTCAAAGAGCCGCATGCGATTCGGAAGCCGCGGTTTGGCAACCCCTGACCTGGAGTGAACGCTGGGGTGGTTCCGCCTCATAAACTATACATTTAACAAATAAAATACTCTACCATAGGAAACACATGTAACTCTTTTCGCAGAAATAGTGACAACACATAAGTTCCCTCCATTAGAATAAGCTCTTCCCCCCGGTCTATAAACTACGTTACTGGGATAGGGGTGGAGGGGTTGGGTAGAAAGCTACACTGGGCTACATGGGGGGAGGGGGGTTTCCGAGCCAGGCCGCGAAGCTTTTCATTCTTGTCACAGTAAAAATAATGCACAGAACACACATCAGCGTGTGAATATCTATTTCCGTCATTTAATTATCTCCGTATGTAATTTACGATAGTCTGACAAGAGAAAACAGTTCAAAATGTCTTCCGGAATCATCATGAAAAAAAGCTCCGTGCTACCGGGAGGGGGTGTAGAGGTAAAATCCTCGTAGGTCTACGTGGAGGGGAGGGAGAGAAGGGGTTGACAGGAGGGCAAAATGGAGCTACGTAGTATATGCACTCTCCCTAAGGGGGAGGTTCGCCAATCCACCACTCGAGACTACGCTACACAGCCTTGGGGACTCACGGTGATCAGTAGTCGTGACTCCAAGAGGTCTCCACAGACTGTATTTGAAAATGGCTTGTAAGAGAATCTTACATCTTTAAACGAGCAATTCTTGTGTATATATATATATATTGGATCTCGGAGACGGCTCTAACGATTTGGGTGAAATTTCATATTTAGATAACGTTAGCAATTCTTGTGTTTCGTATCTCGGAAAGGGCGCTAACGCCATCTCGTAGACGTTTCAGGCACCAGTAAGCTGGGCTGATTTCAGTTCAGTTCTCTTTGGTAACAGCAAGGAATTCTTATATCTTAAAAGGAATAATTTTTGCACACTAGCTGACCCGTGGGAGCAGTAACGTGGTCAGTCGCTGAATGGTAATATTATAATGTGGAAATAAGTAAACGCAAGTGTTTATTAATGAAAGGTTTTTTATTTTGAAGAGTAGTATTAAATATAACTTTTACTGTTAAAAGTAGTTATCAGTAAATTCTACAAGTTTAACTGAAAACCATTTAAAACTTTTTTTTTTGTTTAAAACTGCTTTACGTCTCTCAACAGCGAGGTCTTTAGAGACGGGAAAGGATAAGGGGCAAGGAATGCGAAGGAATTTGGCCATGACCTTTTTAAGGAACATCCCGACATTTGCCTGGAGTGATTTGGGAAACCATGGAAAACACAAATCTGGATGCCCGGACGGGGATTCAAACCGCCGTCCTCCCGAATGTGAGGCCAGAACGCTATCCGTTACACCAACGTAGATATTTAAAAAAATATCGGCTTTGTCAGATGTCCTGTTTACAAAACTTCTTTGAAAACAATATTAGCAATCATAATGTGATCATTGTTGACTTTTTGATCGTATGTGTGTTTAACACAAAAATAAATATTAATGAATCAACAAACTAGTGAAAAACCCGCGTACGTATGTCCATACAAAAAAAAAAGGTTCTGAAAAATACAATCTTGCTTTTTGAAGCGTCTGACCTTGTGCTTTATTAATATTTATAATGAAAGTTACTTCTTTTACAAATTGTTTTCTTATCATTTGGAAAGACACGGTTCATCGGAAAATATAAGGTTACTGGGAAGTATGAGCAGAATTTTATCGCAATTAATGAATTTAACAATGATGCTCTTCTCGTCTAAGTGAATTACCACATATATTGCATCATTAATTATTACGTGATTAGCATTAAGATTTGTATTTAACATAATAATAGCATTTTTCTTTGAAAGCAGTTTATGAGGTGGTAAACCAGAAGATAACGTAAATGGCTCTAACGATTTGGATGAAATTTCAAAAATAAACAATGTTTTGCTTTTCAAGTTTGTAATACGATTTTACCAAACAAAAAAAAAAAAAAAATGAGGAGTAATTCTCGTGTTTGGTTTCTCAGAAGTGGCACTAATCTCATCTCGTAGACGTTTCAGATACCAGTAAGCATTTTTTTTTTTTTTTTTTTTTTTTTTGCTGTCGTAAGTCTTTAGACTGGTTTGATGCAATCCTCCATCCCTTCCTGTCCTGTGCTAACCTCTTCATTTCTACATACCCCTTACAACCCACGTCCTCAATTATCTGCTTCATATATTCTAATCTCTGTCTACCTCTACAGTTCTTACCTTCAACTGTTCCCTCCACTAACAAATTAACCAATCCAGCATGTCTCAAAATATGACCTACCAGCCTGTCTCTTCTTTCCGTAAGCTTCTTCCATAAACTTCTTTTCTCACCCATCATTTCCAAAACTCTTTCATTTCTTACTTTGTCTGTCCACTTAATTTTCAGCATTCTTCTGTAGCACCACATTTCAAATTTCTTTCTTTCCGGTATGCCTAAAGTCCATGTTTCGCTACCGTAAAGTGCTGTGCTCCACACATACAGTTTTAAAAAGTTCTTTCTAATTCCTAGATCAATATTTGAAACTAAAAGGTTTCTCTTTTTCATGAAGGCTCTTTTTGCTAGTGCTACTCTGCTTTTAACATCATTCCTGCTTCGGCCATCGGTTATAATTTTGCTTCCCAAGTAACAGAACTCACTCACTTCTCCTATTGCATCAGATCCTATTTTTATATTTAATCTGCTAGTATTGGTATCATTTCTGCTACATTTCATCACTTTTGTTTTACTTTGATTTATATTCAGTCCAAAATCTTCCTTCAGTATTTTGTTCATGCCATTCAATAATTTCTCAATATCCTCAGCCCTCTCTGCTAATAAGACAATGTCGTCAGCAAATCGTAGCATACTGATTTTTTCTCCCTGAAAACTTATGCCACATGGAAATTTTTTTTTCACTTTCTTCATTGCTTCCTCCACATACAAGTTGAATATTAACGGGGATAGACTACAACCTTGTCTCACACCCTTTTTAACTGATGCATGTCTCTCGTGATTCTCTACTTTTATTACAGCCACTTGATTCTTATATAGTTTATAGAGTATTCTTCTATCTCGATACTTTAGGCCTGACTTCTTTAAAATTTTGAACATCTTGTCCCACCTAACATTATCAAAAGCTTTTTCTAAATCAACAAATGCCATAAAAGTATCTTTGTTTTTCTTGATCCGCCCTTCAAGTATTAATCTTAAAGACAGAATTGCTTCCCTTGTACCGCGATTTTTCCTAAACCCAAACTGATCTTCACCTACTATCTCTTCTACTACCCTTTCCATCCTTCTGTATATTATTCTAGTCAGTAATTTTGAAGCATATGATGTTAGACTAATGGTGCGATAATTCTCACATTTGTCGGCTTGTGCTTTCTTTGGAAGTGTGAAGATGATATTTTTATTAAAATCAGTAGGAATTTCTCCTGTTTCATAACTTTTTGATATCAGCTTGAATAATCTTTCGTTTCCTTCCTCTCCTAGAGATTTAAGAAGTTCTGCAGGGATCTCATCAATTCCAACTGCCTTATTTGCTTTCAAGT
This sequence comes from Vandiemenella viatica, assembly GCA_031002005.1. Lineage (NCBI taxonomy): Eukaryota > Metazoa > Arthropoda > Insecta > Orthoptera > Morabidae > Vandiemenella > Vandiemenella viatica. Next base: position 180,139,234 of record JARYHS010008075.1, on the reverse strand, counting down.
CATTCAGAGCTTTATTAAATTCTGTCCTCAAAACAGGATCTCCTAAGTCATCAATGTCGATATCGCCTTCCTTTTCCAATACACTATTGTTCAAGTCATCACCATCATACAGTTTCTCAATGTATTCCTTCCATCGGTTAGCTCTATCTTCTGAGCTTAAAAGAGGTTTCCCTTCGGCAGTTTTAATGTTCATACCTCTTTTCTTCATTTCTCCAAAATTCTGTTTGATCTTTCTATATGCAACATCTACTTTTCCTACGACCATTTCCTTTTCTACTTCTTCACACTTTTCTTGTAGCCATTTTTCTTTTGCTATTTTGCATTTCATATTTATTTGATTTCTAAATTGCCTGTACTGCTCTCTTCCTGCTTCATCCTGAGCATGTTTGTACCTTCTTCTCTGATCCATCAGCTGCAAAATTTCTTCTGTGATCCAAGGTTTTCGGGCAGCTTGTTCCCTAAAGCCTAAGGTTTCTTTGCCAGCTTTCATTATTTCGGTCTTTAATGCATTCCATTCGTCCTCGGTTGAGCTCCTTTCACAGTTAATTCTTAGACCTAAGTCTACCATTTCTGCAAATTTTTCTCTTGTGCTAGATTGTTTCAGTTTATTCACTTCTAGTCTGTTCTGCTTAAACTGCTTCCTTATTCGCTTGAATTTCAGCCTGCACTTCATTACTATCAAATTGTGGTCCGAGTCTATGTCTGCTCCTGGGTACGCTTTACAGTCTAGAACTTGATTCCTGAATCTCTGTTTGACCATGATATAGTCTAGCTGTTATCTGCCTGTATCCCCAGGACGTTTCCAGGTGTATATTCTTCTTGCATGGTTCTTAAATAGTGTGTTCGCCACTACTACCTTATATCTTTCACAAAATTCTAGCAACCTGCTTCCTCGCTCATTTCTTTCTCCTAGACCAAAACTTCCTACAGTATTCCCCTCTTTTCCTTCTCCCACTATTGCATTCCAATCACCCATGATTATTAGATTTTCCTCCCCTTTCACATATTGGATTAATTCTTCAATTTCAGCGTATATTTTTTCTATTTCTTCGTCATCTTCCTGTGACGTTGGCATATATACTTGTACTAATGTGGTTGGGACGGGCTTAGTTTCTAACCTCATCAAAATAATCCTGTCACTAAATTGTTCATAATAACTCACCCGTTTCCCTACTTTCTTGTTCATTACAAATCCTACACCAGTGACTCCATTGACAGCTTGTGTGCTAATTATCCTGTGTTCCCCAGACCAGAAATCCTGTGCGTCCTTCCATTTAATCTCACTAATCCCAACAACATCTAACTTAAGTTGTTCCATCTCCCTTTTTAAGTTTTCTATCCTACCTGCCCTATTCAGACTTCTAACATTCCACGCTCCGACTCGTAGAATGTTTCTATCCATTCTGATGACTCCTCCCTGAGCAGTCCCCACCCGGAGATCCGATTGGGGGACTATTTTACCTCCGGAATATTTTACCCAGGAAGAAGCCATCATGATATATGTAATTTGAGAGGATTACATGTCCTCGGGATACCCTTTGGGTCTTTAATGCAGTGGTTTCCCGTTGCCTTCTGCATCCCCATGCCGTTGATCATTTCTGATTCATCCGCCTTTAGGGGCCGTTTCCAACCCCAAGGGCAAGAGGGTGCCCTGAACCGCTCCCCGCTCTTCCGCCCTCCTTTCGGAGGCCGTTGGCAAGCAGTGGGTGACTCCTTATACCGGGAATCTTTCAGTCGCCTGAGCCTCGTCCGTGCAAACAGGGTGCACCACGTGAAGGAGAGGTTGACATTTGGTTGGAAAAGACTAGTATAGTCTCTCCCAAACCCTTACACCCCACCAGTAAGCATACTGATGTTATTTAAGCTTATCTTTGCTTAGATCAAGAAACTGCAGCTCAAAATGCATAGGAAGCCTTCAAACCTTTTACTTTAATCAAAATTTACTAAAAATCTTGTATATTGAACAGAAATCGAAATCAACAGTTACTTTGACATTCCCTGGAACTGAAGCGGTGAGATATTGAGTTGCTGTGACAGTTATGCTGTTCATTACTTAGGCTGGTCTTCCACTGGAACCGAATTTCGTAGGAACTGCAATCGTCCGAGTAACGCCCATTTGACGGCCGACCAGTTCGCCCAATTAACCTCGTTCACTGCAGCCGAATAACGTCCGACACATACTGGCGATCCTTCAATATCGCTTCAACACCAAGAGTACGGGGTATTTTTTAAAAATAAAATCTATAGCAACTTACATTTCGTAAAAATACACTTTACATTGCCCTCGTGAAATATTACGAGGATCAGGGTGGTATTTAGGATGAGGAGACCCTTAGGCTGAACCTGTGATGCGCGCCCTGCCCCGCAAATATTTTGAAATTCAATCTCGGATTTTATAGTTATTTTCTGACCAACATTCTAAAATCAACATTTGAAATTCATTATTTAACTGTAGAATATTTTACTATATCGTATCTAGAATAATATAAAACTGTTGATAAAAAATGAAAATAATTGAAAATCATTAAGATATTTAATACAATTTTTTAACATCGCTATGAACAATTATAGAAGAAAAAGAATGCGAAGTTGAGATTTATGTCCATATTGCCAATTTCGCAATAGCCAATATTTCAATTTAAAAAATAAAAGAACATAGAAGAAAAAAAAACAAGATACAAAAAGAAGAATTATAAGAAACAAGCAATTTTTTGTGATGCGGGCTCTTAGGCTGCAGCCTTTATAGCCTGTGTCTAAATGCGGTTTCGACAAGAGCGATATCTGATAATCGTTTGAGAATATTCCAGTACGAAATTCAAATAATTGTCTTTAGTGCTCAAATTTTTAATAAAATAATTATTGTAACTGCGTAGACGCACTTGCAATAATTTTCCTTTCCGTAGATATTTTTATTAATATATATATATATATATATATATTACACTTTGAAGAAATACAAATCAAGATAAAATAAAAGATAAAAAATTAAGACTTGTTTATTAGGAGCGCAACATACGTTTTCCAATCGGCCGAGTACGTCCGATTAATCCCATTTCAATGGGATATGTCCGTCACTCGACCGTATTCGGCTGTATTCGGCCGAGCAGGTCGTGTCCAGTGGACACGTGACAATTCCTTTACCTGTCTCGGGATTAGTCGGTCATATTCGGCCGTATTCGGCCGAACAGTCGCTCGGACGAATTACGTGCCAGTGCACGACCGGCCTTAGTCGATTTAACTTACAGAAGTCGAGAAATGAGCTTCGGTTGTCTGTAGTTCCGAGACTCGCCGCTGGCGGCGCTGGGAGCGCGCATTGTTTTGTTTGTCCGCCATGTTGCGGTGTAGATGTGAGGGTAGCCTTATCTCTGTCGACGGTTTTTATACCCGGCAGCGCATTCTGGTGGCAAACGTAGCAGGCGGCGTCTTGTTCTATCGGCATCCGCATCTTTACTGCCGACGAGAAACTTTGAGCTTGAAGTGGGCGTGGATGGAGGGGGGGGGGGAAGAGAGAGAGAAAGATGTTAGGAGTAAATACGGAAGAGAGAGACAGAGTGGGAGAGGACGCTAAATTTAGAAGAAACTCCAAAAGTGGGGCACATTCCATTTGAAAAGCTAACAAAGTTAGTTGTCATAACCGCCACAATTCTAACAGACTGATGGACTTGGTTAAATCCATTAAATTTATTTTTATGAAGGTGCTGACACTGTGCAGTCCTCTACAAGTGGCTAGCTTACTGGATGGAGTCGCCACTTCGAGTCTGACAAGGACACGAGTGACTCTAATTATGACATGTTCATATTGCCTTATTTTACTAGCACGGTACGAAACTGGATACGACGAAACCATAATAGTAGATAATAAGAGAGTAGAAAAGAAAAGCACTAGTAGATGGGTAAATGCATGCACAGAAAAAAAGTACTGTTGCCTCAATGGGATATCTGGGAGAATAGCCAGATATCACATGTTCGTGCGGGGAGAGACAACTATGGTACATCTGTTGTGATTGTCCACAAATCGGAATTCAATGTATCCACATTTGATCATCCAATCAGCTACTGACAAAGTCATCGCATTGGCGGAAAAACTACCACATATCTGATACTGGCATCGACACGACAAGAAGAAGTAAGAGTGAAAATTTTTGCAGAGGTGTATTAAGCAACGTTTTTATAGTGTTATTATTGGGAAAGTAACAATCTTTTGCACATGCTATTCTATCACTCTTTCATTTATTTACTTCGATATCTATCCAACATTCTTTTAAATACCTGAAACTGTCATATCAATGACGTTCTAAGACGGAAGCCATAATCCAAATTAAAATTGAGTAAATTTGTCAAAGTGATTCGAAATGCTGTTTCAGAAGGCCAAAACAAATAGTAACCTTGTTGAGAAAATGTGGTGATTTTTTTAAATAAGTGGAAGATCTTATTAGCCTTAGAAGGTAATTATAAAATATTATAATTGTCGAATAAGCTATGTTGTTTATGCCACATGGCCAAACGTTAAAATAAAACGCTTTCATGTTTTTATTTTTATTTTTAATGGACCTTTCTGGTAATTTTGCGTATATTTTTAACTGGGAACTGACCGTGGGCACCTTTTTCTCAGATATTGTTTTCACAACTTTTTACAAAAAAAAAAAAAAAAAAAAAAAAAAAAAAAATGGATTTGGAGACTTCTGATCAGCTTTTCGGTTAGTGACTAACTCTTGCTACTCAGTCCTGGTCGCTGGGGGTTTTATCTTTCCCCATAGGTTTCTGATTATTACTGTTCTTGACTTAACTAAATAATTCTCCAAATAACAACACACGAATTGCTGTTTTGAATTAAAATTTATTTTTCCGTGATCTCTAAGATAACACCATGTAACAAAATTTTGTTTAAGTTATTTTTTTTTTGTCGTTTCCGATGCAGTGTGTTTCAAAACACTATGTAAACACAATTTTTCATGTGGGAAATTGCTTTTAAGGAAATTTGATTTTCTTAATTTCAGGAAAATTCATTTATTTAGAACAATTAAGGCTCGTTTACATATACCAATTAAACAAAACAAAAGAAATTCTTAAATAAAACGTTTGAAAAAAATGTAAATGCAGTAAATATATATTAAAAAAGTTATAATGTACATGAAAATGTTTTCATGTCATGTACAGTGTGCTTAAAAATGTGTTGTCTTCCTCCATTGCTCCTTATACGTTACATCACTCTCTCTGATCAGTTCCCCGTTTTAATCACCAAGCATTCGCTCATTATACTGTCCCTGCCATCTTTCAAACAATTGCTACTCCTAATGCAACCTTTCGCCCTGTTCCTCTGAATATACACCCATATGAGACTTGTAAACATCTAGAGGCGAGTGGAGTACATGCAGCTTTAGAGACATTCTGCACCCCATTGCTTTGTGCTTCTTCAAAAGACCCTTTACCACATCATTGTAATTGTCCATTCCGTGATTGCCTAGGAAACCATTCACAACATCCCCAAAGTTCTTCCAGGCTTTTCTTTGAACTGGTAGAAGCTTGCTGATGAATGTGTCATCACGAAGTAATTTTTTCACTTGGAGGCCCGCAAAAATTCCATCGTTTATATTACCTTCTGATAGTTTGGGGAACACATTCTGGAGGTACTTCATTGCATCTGTTGTTGTATCTAAGGCTTTTACAAATTGCTTGATGAGTCCAAGCTTAGTATTGGGGGGGGGGGGACGAGTCCAAGCTTAATATGCAGGGGAGGCATTAGTGTCTTTTCCTGCTCGACAAAGGGTTCGCACTTCACATTTTTCTGGCCCGACTACAAACCCAGACTTCAATGGCCACTCAACAATCTGAAAATATCTTCCTGTTTCCCTGCTATCCCAAAAACAGAGAAAGAATGGATTCTTTGTGTTTTCTCCTTGTAATCCCATCAGAAA
>JARYHS010008075.1:180000028-180132319 GCA_031002005.1 Vandiemenella viatica | reverse complement strand
CTGTCCATTCTGTGATTACCTAGGAAACCATTCACAACTTCCCCGAAGATCTTCCAGGCTTTTATTTGAACTGGTAGAAGCTTGCTGATGAATGTGTCATCACGAAGTAATTTTTTCACTTGGGGGCCCGCAAAAATTCCATCGTTTATATTACCTTCTGATAGTTTGGGGAACACATTCTGGAGGTACTTCATTGCATCTGATGTTGTATCTAAGGCCTTTACAAATTGCTTGACGAGTCCAAGCTTAGTATTGGGGGAGGGGGGGACGAGACCAAGCTTAATATGCAGGGGAGGCATTAGTGTCTTTTCCTGCTCGACAAAGTGTTCGCACTTCACATTTTTCTGGCCGACTACAAACCCAGACTTCAATGGCCACTCAACAATCTGAAAATATCTTCCTGTTTCCCTGCCATCCCAAAAACAGAGAAAGCATGGATTCTTTGTGTTTTCTCCTTGAATCCCATCAGAAAGGCAATCATTTTGAAATCACCAATTACTTCCCACTGATGTTCAGCATATTTTATCATCTGAAGGAGATGTTGAACACTTGAGTATTCTTCCCTCAGGTGAGTCGAATGAGCGATTGGAATTGGGATACTTGTTCCATTATGGAGGAGAACAGCTTTCACACTCTTGCAGGAGCTATCAATGAAGAGTCGCCAGTCCTTTCGATCATAGTTAAACCTATTCTTTGAAAAGGCTAGCACATTGTGTAATAGCACAACTTGTCTGTCAGAGTGAAGTATTGTGAGAAAGTTTCATGGCGTTTCCTCTGGCTGGATATCTTGCAACTCTACTCAACAGGTTCCACTGCGTTAGTCTCGATGTTAGAATTTTGTTTTGGATTTTGTAAGTCCTAGATCCCTGATCAAGTAATTTCACTCATTTGTGTGGGGTAGTGAGGTGTAGCATCGTCATCCTCTGAGAAGTCTTCTTCCTGGTCGATGTCGGTATTTGATTCACTACTGTCTTCACACTCTATCAGTACTGGAGGAGGAGGAGGAAGAATGGGAAGTCCTCACCGCCTGTGGGATGGACCCAACAGACGATGGCAAGTCTGGATATGCAAAAACATTGTTTTTTTTTTTTTTTTTTTTTTTACACTCTTATGAAGAGACAAGTCAGTAACACAGAAATAGCAGTTGGAGAGGCGATCTTTGGTTCTCGCCAAATTTAGGTACACCGAATTTCATTTTTCTGTTTTCTCCTCTATACCAGGACTCAGCAACACCCACACACATGTAGTACCCAGTTCTTGTCTTGGTCTCCCATAGGCATGCTTAACTACTCGTAGGACCTGTATGCTAAGCAGAAGTTGTTAGCATCCTTTATTCTATGCTTTACTGCTTTCGAGCCCAGGAAGACACCGCACACAAACAAAAACAGTCTGGATTATGATTACAGCAACGGGAAGACGCCATTATTCATCAATAACGTCAATCTGAAACAGATTACATACAGCTGAACCCTTCATTCATCTCACATATAAAGTGTGCTTAGCTAATATAGTTTTAACCAATTAATTTCATATTATTGTGCATAAAAAGCAAAAAAAAAAAAAATGATTATACAAAAGTAGGAATGTTCAGTGTAGTTTAGTTGTGACCTGATTCATCCAAAACAAGCATAAAATTTACTTAAACAACATTCTGACAACGGCTGACAAAATTCCAGAACAACACAGAGAAATGCGCTCTATGTTTCTCGATTGGTGACAGTGCAGCCAACAATTAGAACCACATTAAAACAATCCGTATTACGCAAAAATCATTCACAATTATTAGAAAACACATTTAAATGAAAGTTAGTTATTTTACACGCATTTCCACACATGTTTATAAAAGTAGTTTGCTGCAAAGATATTGTATTTTCGCGTACTGTACATATATATATACACAGACGGAAAAAAATCCCAACACCAAGAAAAAATTATTGTAGAGTAATGAAATTTGGACAATGCATTTGTCAAGTTAACATGTTTAATTGATTAAATTTTCAAGATCACAGGTTAATTTAAGCTCAAGAAAATGCATTTCAAATGTGAAATACTGTAAATTAATAGCCGGTGTAACCTCCAGAATTTTGAATGCAAGCTGCAAACGTGAATGCATTGTGTCATACAGGTTTCGAATGTCACTTTGTGGTATGGAGTTCAATGCTTGTTGTACTTGTGCTGTCAATACTGGGACGGTCAGTGCTGGCTGTGGATGATGCTGGAGTTGTCGTCCAATGATATCCCATACGTGTTCAATTGGAGACAGATCTGGTGATCTCGCAGGCCAAGGTAACATGTCGACACTCTGTAGAGCACGTTGCGAGACAACAGCGGTATGAGGGCGAGCGTTATCCTGTTGAAAAACTCCCCCTTGAATGCTGTTCATGAATGGCAGCACTACAGAAATTCGAGCTGCAGTTGGTACCACAGTGACACAACGAACTGTTAGAAATCGGTTACTTCAAGGACAGCTCCGAGCCAGGCGCCCTGTAGCGTGCATTCCACTGACTACAAGCCATCGCCGTTTGCGACTCCAGTGGTGTCAAGCCAGAGCTCATTGGAGGACGGAGTGGAGATCTGTTGTGTTTTCTGATGAAAGCAGGTTCTGCCTTAGTGCCAGTGATGGCCGAGTGTTGGTCAGAAGGAGGCCAGGGAACGCCTGCAACCAAACTGTCTGCGGCCTAGACACACTGGACCTACACCTGGAGTCATGGTCTGGGGAGCAATTTCCTATGACAGCAGGAGCACTTCTTGTGGTTATACCAAACACACTGACTGCAAATTTGTACGTCAGTCTGGTAATTCAACCTGTAGTGCTGCCATTCATGAACAGCATTCAAGGGGGAGTTTTTCAACAGGATAACGCTCGCCCTCATACCGCTGTTGTCTCGCAACGTGCTCTACAGAGTGTCGACATGTTACCTTGGCCTGCGAGATCACCAGATCTGTCTCCAATTGAACACGTATGGGATATCATTGGACGACAACTCCAGCATCATCCACAGCCAGCACTGACCGTCCCAGTATTGACAGCACAAGTACAACAAGCATGGAACTCCATACCACAAAGTGACATTCGAAACCTGTATGACACAATGCATTCACGTTTGCAGGCTTGCATTCAAAATTCTGGAGGTTACACCGGCTATTAATTTAACAGTATTTCACATTTGAAATGCATTTTCTTGAGCTTAAATTAACCTGTGATCTTGAAAATTTAATCAATTAAACATGTTAACTTGACAAATGCATTGTCCCAAATTTCATTACTCTACAATAATTTTTTCTTGGTGTTGGGATTTTTTTTTCCGTCTGTGTATATTAACATACTGTATCGTACACTACATTTGACAACCGTATATGGCTGCCGGATATTTGTGAGTTGATGACGAAAAGTTCTATAAAAGAAAATAGGGACATAATGGTGTATAAAATTTAGATTTTTTTTAAAAAATCATAGTCATCACTTTTAGTAGAGTGAACTCGGAGACTTCTCGCAGTTGGTAGATCGCACTATGTTCGGCTTACAGCGTAGCACATTTGGCAACACTGGAATTTCACAGCGGCCTGTTGTGAGGGTGGGAGGGGGGAGGTCTGGGGTGGGGTTAATCGCGCGCGAGTAATCGCAAGGCGGCCAACACTACGGACCCAACTCCGGCGCGGCTGGCGCAGGCTGGCCAACCGCGGGGGCAGCTGTAATTGTCTCATTTAACATCTCGTATTTATAGCGTCTCGCAACACCGCAACTCATCTGAGGCGCGAGGCAGAGAGAAAGCGGAGAAGGAAGGAAGGAGACTGTAAAGCAGAACGAGACCTCCCACCGCGAGAAATGCGTTAACCAAAGTATCGCACTCATGCATACAAGCTAACTCCTCATCATCCACGGAGCACCACATACGCGCATTATCCAACTTGAGTTTATTTCCTTCGAGATAATGAACTTACTTAATCATGAGCCTTCTCGCATATCTTTTGTCCTCCGTGGCCATTGTATTAATAGAGAAATGATGGAAAAAACTTAAAAAATAAATTTATTTATGCGACACTTGACAAGTAGATCAAATAGCCTTAGCAGGTTGCAAATTGTGATTTTTTTCTCGTCTTTCACATTAAACTGGAGAGCCCGGAAAGGAATTGGCTGATATATCAAAGATATACTGCCTCAGTACGCCGAAAAGTTTGCGGTTTGTGTAATAAGTAAAATAATTCTCTTACTGACATATGTGACAAATTATCAACAGAATATAAAAAATGGAGCTTGAAGATTCGCTATTAAAAAAGCAGAATATCTTACTAGTGATCTGGATGAATACTACATTGATGGAATACAAATTAAAATGTAAATAATTTTTGCTATTCGGGTTCAATTTTAGAAAAAGATGGAAAATCAAATATGGAAATTAATAATGAATAATTAATGGCTGGAAAGTAATCGGGATGCTCAATTCAGTTCAATGAGTAGAACATAAAAAATTATATTTAATCGTTATTGGGAAGTATAGTTTTATATGGATCGGAAAGCTGGAGATTTTTTTTTTTTTTTAAACTGCTTTACGTCTTTCAACAACGAGGTCTTTAGAGACGGGAAAGGATGGGGGCAAGGAATGGGAAGGAATTCAGCCATGGCCTTTTTAAGGAAGCACCCCGGCATTTGCCTGGAGTGATTTGGGAAACCATGGAAACCCAAATCTGGATGCCCGGACGGGATTCTAACCGCCGTCCTCCCGAATGCGAGGCCAGAACGCTATCCGTTACACCACCACGCTCGGTGGAAACCTGGAGAATTATCCAAAAACACATTAAGAAATGGATTTCTCGAAAAGATCAGCAAGAATATCAACAAAAGAAAACGTAAGGAATACCGAAATAATAAGGCCAATAGTAGTGAAAGAAAAAATGTTTGAAGTTATAGAACGAAAAATATTGGAATGATATGGGCATGTAACAAGGGTGGAAGACACTAGGATACGAAAACTAGTACAGGAATGGCAAGTTAAAGGAAGGAGGAAAAGAGGACGACCCCTGTTTACCTGGCTCCAAAGTGTACAAACAGCAATGAGAAGACTTGATTCAAAAGAGGAAGATACACAAGACCGAAATACCAGGTGAAATACTTTGAGAAGATGAACAAGTTCTGTGTTTTAAATTTTTATTGTTATGTTAAGACCTCTGTAGCGAGAAAAATCTCTATTAATAATAATAGTGACATCACGTAAAGGCTTTTTTTTTTTTTTTTAAATGGCTTTTACCTACTACGCGATACAATCAGGTCCATAGTTGTCGTTGTTCTTTGCCAGTATCTACGAGTGAATTCCTAAAGCCTATTGTACCCGCTCCATTGGCGCGACTGGTAGCGGAGCCGTGGTGGTGAACATTGTGTGTAAACGAGATTCGAGGTCTGGGGACGGAGTAGATTCTAATCATCAGGACTTGACCGTGTGATGTACACAACCTCACCATTTGCGATTTTTTTATGTTAGTAATATTGTTTTATTTATTTATTAGTTATGATTGTAAATACTAACATAGCTAAACTGCTTATGAATGTAAAAACCAATAAAGCTCCCGGACCAGAAGGTATTCCTACAAGATTCTACTCCAGGTACGCAAAGGAAATTGCACCGTATTTGATGAAATTATATACCGCTTCCTTGGATCAAGGAAAAATACCAGCCGAATGGAAGACCACCTTCGTAAGTTCAGTGTTTATAATGGGAATGTTAATGATCCTCAAAATTATAGGCCGATCTCGTTAACATCAATATTTTGTAGGATTTTAGAACACATCGTCTATTCAAATGTCATGCGGTTTTTGGATGAAGATGAGCTTTCAAACCCAAATCAACATGGATTCAGAAAAGACCGATCCTGCGAAATGCAACTTGTACTTTTAATTCACGGCTTGTGCCGTATTATGGATGGACAATCCCAGGTTGATTTAGTTCTATTAGATTTTAACAAAGCTTTCGACACCGTGCCTCACACTAGGTTACTTAGGAAACTTCGTGGCTACGGCATATCTAAACAAATATGCGACTGGGTTGCAGACATTCTGAAGGGTAGAACACAGTGTGTAGTTCTCGACGGTGAGGTCCGGGGTTCCCCAGGGAAGCGTGATAGGGCCTCTCAAATACATTAATGATTTGTATGACGTAATAAGGGGGATGAAAAGATTATTTGCCGATGATGATATTATTTATAGTGAAATCAAAACCCAGCAAGGCAGCGCTTTATTACAAGACGATATTATGAAAATAATTGCGTGGTGTAAAGACTGGCAGTTGAAGTTAAACGCTAAAAAGTGCCAAGTCATGCGTATAAGTAAAAAGGTGACACCATTTAGCCCTGAATATACAATTAATGGTACTGTCCTTAGAACTGTAGATTCCGCTAAATTCGTAATAATTTGTCGTGGAATGAACATATCGAGAATGTAATTGGGAAAGCAAATCGTATGCTCCGATTTCTAGGTCGTAATTTAAAACAATGGACTGCGGAAGTTAAATCGATTGCATATAAGTCACTAGTGCGTCCTCACTAGTTGAGGACCCCTCAGTAAGGTTACAAGGTTTCGAACTCCCTAGGCGGCAGTGGAGAATCATCAACCGAATTCGAACAGGACAAGGCAGATGCGCCTACTTACTATACAAATGGGGCTGGGTAGATTCTGCAAATTGTGACTGTGGAGCCACCTAACAGACAATCAATCACATCGTTTCTGACTGTCCTCTTCGGGCCTACAAGGGAACAATGGCGGAAATCCATGATGCGTCGATCATTGCAGTTGACTGGATTAAAACATTAGATCTCGAGATATGAAATTGTATAAGCTTGTGATATGTATATTTCCTATTGTGTACCTCATAAATAATCATACGATAAATAAATAACTAGGAATATTGTTGTTCTGTATGGGGTCCCCATCAAAAGGGGTAAATGGAGGCATTAGAGAGGATCCAGAGAAGGGCCGCCCGATTCGTGACAGGTATATATAGTTGGAGGGAAAGCGTAAGTGCAATGTTGAAGGAGTTAGGTTGGGAAGACCTGGAACACCGAAGGCGTTGCTCTCGACGGAAGCTAATTGAAAAATTCGCGACTGACATATTTCAGAATGACAGCAAAGAAATTTTGGTACCAGCAACATTCGTATCTCGGAATGACCGTGAAAATAAGATAAGAGAAATCAGGGCCAAAACCGATTCTTTTCTGTATTCATTTTTTCCACGAGCGGTTAGGGAATGGAGTAGAATGGATTTACCGGGCGAGTAAACTTAAAATCCGACAGGAGTAGCTTTCGATAAAGCTCTCCGGCCATCCTGATCTGGGTTTTCCATGGTTTTCACAGATCACAACACGCGAATGCTGGGATGGTTCCTCACAATAGCCCATGGGTGCTTCGTGCCGTATCCCGTATATCCCTTCCAAACTATTACCCTTTCAGATAGGTGCAATGCACCCTTTGCCACACACTTTTAGTGAGTCGCAGAGTAATAGTAATAGTAAATACTAACATTGAGTTTTTAAGGTCACAGAGTTTCAAGAGAGGTATACAAGAGCTTTGACAAAAAAGAACAGTTTGAAGAAAAGAAAAGAGTTGGATAGAAAATGAAATGGGAGAAGGTGTGGATGAGAAAAGCCTGGCGGGATTTGCAAGGGAGAATTTAAGCCTGGGGGCAGAATATTAGTGTAATGATAAAGTTAATGAAACATGAAAGTTGTAACTGGTAATTGATTGTCATTTGAAAATAGAAGATATTCAGATAAGTGGAAGATTTTTTATTTCATATTGAAGTTATAATAAAGAGAATGATGGAGTTGATTCTTAAAGTACATTTGGTGTGATTTTTTAATAGTAGTGTTATTTCAGAGGTGGTACCGAAAGAAAAACAGCGACGGACATATAGGGATAAATAAAGATCGTATGTGAACTAGTCTGACGCAGGAAACAGAAGGGAAAGTACGAGTATAATTTGTTTTTCTAAAATTAAAAATAAACAGAACCATACAGCCGGCAGGGTGGCAGAGCTGGTGGTGCAAGAATTCGTCACCAAAGTCCTGTATTAAATGCCAGACCTCCCTGCAGGTCGTACTGTCAGGAGACTAGTAAATCTCAGCAACACTTTGTAACTGTGAAGTTCGCTTCTAGGCGGCTGTAGCCGGCGCGAGTAAAACGAGCCGGTATGAGCTGATATCAGCAAGTGCGTCCGTTCTTACTCTTCACAGCGAGCCAGTTGTTAGGATCTTCTATGGTTTAATTAATTAAATAATCCACCAGAAGGTTATGTTGAAGATTTTTTTGTGTTTATTTTCCAAAACAACGTCAGCGATATTCAGATGCATAGATACAATACAGAGATACTACCAACGCACTTCTTAGCAGTCGCAAAGATAATCTGTATAAAACTTCTGTGAACTCACTCAACTGTCCTGCTGATTCCTTTATATAGGCTCTATCGAAATTGCGAGAATTCTTCAAAAGCTTCCGCCCGATATTTCTCGAACATTAACAATAACTCAAACAATTAAACATATTAAAAACAATCGGAATTAATACATAATCACTTAACATCATTACAAAACGGTCAGAAATGGAAATTAAAGATACTTAAATACAAAATTATTTACAGAAATAATTTTAAACTTTACAAAATTGTCCTGTAGACATTGTAACTTGCATTAATACTTGGAATTACACATATTTAAGCAATTCTCTCGCACAATTCTGTTCTTAAACATATTAAATGGACTTTAAACAATTTTCTTTAATAAAACATAGTCTATATACACTGATTTACAAGAAATTGCAAAACAAACATACCAGATCACATTCAAGCAAACTTTAGCTCACTACAGATACTTCATTAAACACAAGTCTACTTAAAGTTCAGGTAGGAGGGCTGTTACACAGTGTTGCCAACTTAGTGGATTTTCCACTAAAATTGGTGGTCTCGACCCCTCCCCCCCTCATTCGTAGGGAAGAAATATTGCTTTTAGTGGCTGGTGGTATTTGCTAGTGGTTCAGTAGAATTCACTTTCAATTAGTTAAGAGATGATCACTCAACCACTAAGCCACTTACACGTTTAGAAGTATATTTCTGCCTCATTTCGGCAGTATTTACTTTTAATGCGTAGTAAACACTGAAGTTGACTGAGTTTCTATATAATTTCACGATTAAAGAGTACAATGACAGCTGTCACTTTATTGGTGTAGAGCTTAATCTGGTGGTAGGCCATATTTCCGCAGTTGTTGAACAATAATTTTATAAATAATTCCGTCAAAAACAACTGTTTTGGTGAATTCAGTTTTCATTTGATTCCCCAGACTCGTTTGCCCTTGTGGTATAGGGCATCTTCAGTGGCTGTAAAGTGTTTTTACATGTGTTGTTACAATAATTATCTACAGTAAAACTCTTTATAAATATATACATACATACGTACTGATTCATTTATGTATTCCATCTTTCCTCGTTCTGTTCGGGATTGGAATGCACAGAATTAGGATTAGTGGTTAGCACCCTCTGCCACCCACAGTATTTGTGATTTGCAGAGTATAGATGTAGATGTACACACAGTACTCACAGATATATTGGTATTCCTCGCATGTCATAGACCGTGCTAGTTCATACAACACTCATAGCGAGGGGACGCAACCTATTTTATGAAATGTTATTTTACGAATTGCGTATAGTTGATTAATTACGGTTTTGTACATTTTCCGTGTAATTAATTGTGAATTTGTGTAATGGAATATTGCTGTATGGAGAGAAGCTATGGACAGTTTGAGGACATTATTATGCATCAATAACGCGACAAAAAAAAACAACAAAAAAAAACAAAAAAAAAAGAAAAAAAAACAAAGAGAGGGAGGAAGAAGAAGAAAAAATAAATTTCTATTTTACTAGTGTTTATTCGAAAACGAAGATTACTTACAACAAGTAGAATGTATTACATGTTAACTGGGTTACTTAGCCTAAGTCTGTTTTCACACTATACGGTTTTGACCAAACGGCAGAAACTCGAACGGAGCAAATCAGAAAGGACATACTCGATCACAGTGTACGGTTTCTGATCGGCTTTTCTATAACACAAGCTCCGTGTTGTCGAGTGGTGTATTGTTTAGTGAAATTATTTGTTTACGGTTCATTATAATGAATGCTATATAACCGTCGACGAAAGATATATAGTCTATATATATTATTATTGTGCATCCCATACTATACTTTATTGTTCTATATTCTTGAATTAGGTGATTAATATATCGAAGAAAATGTGCACGAGCTAACTCAATATGTCTTTACTGAACAATATATCACAGGAGGATGCAATACACAGAAGACAACAACCATATTTTTAAAGAAATAATGAAGAAATACATAGCTAAACACCGACTACTATAGCTCGAGGCCACGACGGTACGGTTTAAAGCCGTGCACTGTGGAAGCGTGCACTTGACGTGATCAGCAATGGTCCATGCGTCCACTCGACCGCCGCGCCGGGCGGCAAACACCGCGTTGTCTGTTTTAGACCTTAATAGGTATACATAGTGTTGCAAATTGAAAAAAAAATCAGATTTGTCAAAAAAACATGAAAAAAACCCAATACCCTGGTTTTCTTTTTTTTAATTTTTTTTTTTTTTTTCAGAAAACAATATATTTGATAAATTATAATTTTATTTACGGGAGTTACATTTTACATGTGTATTTTAAATCTTACTAAATCATATAATGTTTTACATAATGATTCATAAATGTATCTATATAGGTAACATAATTTTTTATCCATCCTCTATGTCGGTACCACATTCACTAGTATCAGCACCACCAACACTAGTTCGGTCGGAGTCGGAATTTTCTGTTTCCACTTCTGTCTCCTCTAGATCCATAAGTTCAGAAGTAGTTACATTTTCTTTTACTGGTTGTATTGTACACAAAATATTTTGAAATTAAAATTTTAAATTGTGAGCAAAGTACGCACTGTGCATAAAGACTGCGCCGATAGTTCCATATTACGGTCTTTTAAGTTTGAATTTAAATCTATTATCATACAAAATAGGAGCTTTATTTCTTTTCAATCGTTGGTTTATGCCAACGGTTGCAAGGAAATGATTCATAATAACTGACAATTTAATGACTCAGTATCACTATATGCTGCGAGTTTAACAAGTATACGAATATAAGGAAAGCACAATAAGTAATAAAAAGAGGCAAAACACCGTTGATAAATTTAAAATTCCTAATTTTTGTAAAAGATCCGTAGGTCTACAGATAAATTTGTAGGGCTGGCAGCACTACTTAAAATAGTGATTATCAATCCAAACAACAGGGATTGCTTCTCGTGCAACCTAGCCTATTCGGGTAATCCCCGTTCGTAAAAGAATATTTCAGTCAATGTTTCCAATATTTTTGTATTTTTTTTCTACTGAACCCGAAAAATTTAGTAGATTTAAAAATTAAGATAAGTACTTGGTATAAACTCTGAAACAGTCGTATTAAACGATAAAGGTCTTAAAAAATATGAAATTTAGTAGTTACGAAAAAAACATGTCCCAAAAAAATCATGTTTTTTTTTTTCAAGTCAGAAAAAAAACCGTTTTTTTTTACAACACTAGGTATATACATTGAATTTTCGTTTTGTTTGTGGAAGGGTGACATTCTTTCTCTCGCCTGGACAGGGGGACAGACAGACTGGAAGCGGGACGCATGGTCACGTTATGCGTGAATCACTTATTAAAAGTTTATAATTCTAAGTGTTGATGTGAGCTTCGATAGTTTGGAGGACAATTCGCGACGGTTTGGACTGTTTTATGTAGATAATTTTCTGTGTAAATATTTCAATTAATTTTCATTTCCGTGTGTTTCATGATGATTGTGAACAATTTGGTATGATTTCCGATTTGTTTGATGCGATTTTAATTGTTTAAGTATTGTTAGAATTCGAGAAACATCGAGCGACGTTCTCTGCGTTATTCTGGAAATTTCTGTATCGTCTAAATAAACGATAGGCAGAGACGAGTTAGTGAGTTAGTTGTCAGTCAGTAGTTTCCGGAAGTTTGTGAGCTTAATCGCTGGAACATTTGTATATGTTCGTACTTAATATCTTTGGACGGAGTTGGTGCCTTGTTGTGTAATGCAAATATAAGAGTGCACGGGGAAAATAAGCAAGTGGAAAATTATTATCTTCAGGTACAATAATAATTTCATAGAACCAATACCTAACAATCTGAGTATTATATTAGTTTAACGAATGCACAGAATGCAGTTTATGTTGATGTACAGGATGTTTAAAAAAGAATAGACGTATTACAAAGTATTCTTTTGTCCAAACTATCGATCGCTGCGCCCCGGCTCGGCTATTGGAGAAACGAATACATAGTCTAGTTTATTTAATAGCCGCTAGATGTCAGTCGTCTTGTGTTATTCCTGGTAACCGTCATATGTTTAAAATGGCTACGCCACAGCAGAAATCATTTTGTGTTAACGAGTTTGCGAAGTGCAATTCCGTGATTACAGTGCAAAAACGTTTCAGGTTGAGGTACCAAATGCATCCTCCAAATGGGTGGAACATTCGTAGATGGTATCGACAGTTTGTAGATACCGGATGTGTATGTAAAGGAAAGAGTCCTGGCCGCCCTCGTGTTTCTGAGGCACATGTTGCACGAATTTAATTTAATTTAATTGCAATTGAGCACAGGCTCCGGTGGCAATTTTCCTACACACCCATCTTCCCCCTATCCTGCACCTACCTACATTTGCCCTCTACAAATTTTATCTTTAAAATCTTTCAAAGTTTTCGGTAAATTATTCATCATTTCTCTTGGTAACTCATTCCAATCCCTGACACCCTTACCTAAAAAAGAGAATCTTCCTACACCCTTGTGCCTGAAATCGAGTGCCAGCTTATGGTCGTGGTCATCTTTTCCCTTCCATGCACTACTTTTCATACCTATTGCAATATCTTTCCATGCCTCATAGCCAGTATATGCCCTGTACAATCCCATGACCCTCCTCATTCTCCTCCTGACTTGCAATGAATCCCATTCCAGCTCCTTTATCATATCCGCAACTGATTGCATTCTGCGATAATTTTCAGAAACAAATCTAGCAGCCCTTTTTTGTACCCTTTCCAACTCCTGTATTTGATACGTAAAATGAGGGTACCATACTACACTACCATATTCGAGCAATGGTCTGACCAAAGTTTTGTAACCCAATTCCTTGACTTCTCTCGTACATCCCCTCATCACTCTCTCCAACAAGTGCAGAACTTTGAAACCTTTTCCTACCACCTGTCCAATGTGTCCAGTCCAGTTAAGTTTGTTATGAAAAGTAATTCCAAGATATTTACATTTCAAGTCTTCAGCAAGCAATTCTTTCCCCACCTTATATTCATAAGTAACCTTTTGTTTTTTATTTGTGTATCTAATAAGCTGACTCTTCTTTACATTTATCTTCATTCCATGTTTACCAACCCAATTAGATATCCTGTCCAGATCACCCTGCAACTGTTTACAATCCTCTATCGTTTTGATTCTTTTATACAGCATTATGTCATCTGCAAACTATCTAATTTCAGATAGTAAACAATCAACACAATTATTCATTAGAATAATGAATAGCAATGGTACCAATACGCTATCCTGTGGCACAACCATTTTTACTTCAACTTCTTTTGATACTACATTTCCTATCCTAACTTTCTGTTTTCTACCTTTTAAAAATTCTTCTACCCAGCAAATGACTTTCTTATCCACTCCAATGGTTTTTACCTTATTTACTACCATTTTATGGCTTACTCTGTCAAACGCCTTAGACAGATCTAGTGCTACACTATCAATTTGGCCTCCCTTGTCCATTTCATCTGAAATATCTTGCATATATCACACCAACTGAGATTCGCATGAATATCCTTGCCTGAAACCATGTTGCCTGCTTGAAAACCACTTACGTTCCTCACATATATTTCTGATGTTGTTGCATATCAATATTTCCATTAATTTACCTACCACTGATGTCAAACTGATTGGCCTGTAATTCTCAACTCTATTTCTCAAACACTGAGAATATTATTCTCCGAGTAATTTAAGAAGTACGATTCACTAAGTAGAAGAAGTTGAGTTATTTTTTCTAGAACCGGTTCTTCGTCGTCCGCTTCAGGTTCGGCCCTCTCTGCGCACACTAGCGCCACCAATATGGGTGCGGATTATTAACGAGGCGCCTTGCGCGGCTCTTTATTTCATTAGCTTGATTATTGTGTCTGTAGCGCATTGTTAGGAGATGGAAATATGGCCGCCCGCCCGCCGCGCATGCGCACAGGGCCTCGCGACTTAATGAGGGGCTGGAGTGTGCCGCGGGTAATATTTAAATCCCGCTCGGGGTAATAGTTTAACCAAGTGAGAGCCCGCTCTGAGCTGCATTTTAATGGCAACATCACAGAACTACGAATTTGGGGGTGGGGGGGAGGGAGATACAGACACCGTCAAAACATGTGGGTGCTCGTGCTCTACGTCACCACTATGGTTTGACATTACAAATTTAAAGGGTGGGAAATAAACTTAAATATCAACTTGTATATAGAAGAAGCAATAAAGAAAGTCAAAGAAAAATTTTCATGTGGCATAAGTGTTCAGAGAGAAAAAATCATTATGCTACGATTTGCTGATGACATTGTCTTGATAGCAGAAAGGGGCCATCCACACATTACATCACACGAATTTCATGATTTTTGGACCCCTCCCTCCCCCATGTCAAAGGTTGTCACATTTGTGGGACCCCCCTCCCCTGGTGTGACGTCACATATTTCGCAATTATGAAATTATAAATTAAAACAGCACTTCCAAAATGATTTATGTATTTCTAGTTAAAAAATCATATCAACAATAAATCAAGCATTTAAGAAAATATGAAAACATAAAAAATCGAATTAATGATACAAAATTGAGTCATCATGTGTCCATGGATTTTGAACCCATTCCTTGATACTGTTTATTATTGGCATAAAAGTCACTTCATTCTTGATTTCGATAGTGTTGGTAACATTCGATGAGTCATTATCTTCATCTTCCGCCACGAGCCAAAAAGTGATACAAATTATGCATGTGATGTCACAAAGTTTACGACACGCCCTCCCCCCCCTTGTCACAGGATGTCACACTTTGTTGACCCCCTCCCCCCGAAGGTGTGACGTAATTTATGGATGGCCCCAAAGGGCAGAGGATATTGAGAAGTTACTGAATGGCATGAACAAAATACTTAAGGAAAATTTAGGACTGCATATAAATCAAAGCAAGACAAAAGTATTGAAATCTAGCAGAAAAGATTCCAATACTAGTATACTAAATATAAAAATAGGATCGGATTCAATGGGAGAAATAAGTGAATTCTGTTACTTGGGAAGCAAAATTACAACCGATGACCGAAGCAGGAATGATGTTAAAAGCAAAATAGCACTAGCAAAAAGAGTCTTCATGTAAAAGAGAAATCTTATAATTTCAAATATTTATCTAGGAATTAGAACTTTTTAAAACTCTTTGTGAGGAACACAGAACTTTATGGTAGCGAAGCATGGAAAACCGGAAAGAAAGCAAATTGAAGCATTTGAAATATGGTGCTACAGAAGAATGCTGAAAATTAAGTGGACAGATAAAGAAAGAATTGTACGAGTTTTGGAAATGATGGGTGAGGAAAGAAGTTTGTAAGTTTGTGGAAGAAGATTACAGAAAGAAGAGACAGGATGGTAGGTCGTATTTTGAGATATGCTGGATTGGTTAATTTGCTGTTGGAGGGAACAGTCGAAGGTAAGAACTGTAGAGGAAGACAGAGATTAGAATATATGAAGCAGATAATTGAGGACGTAGGTTGTCGGGGATATGTAGAGATGAAGACGTTGGCACAAGACAAGATAGGAAGGGATGGAGTATTGCATCAAACCAGTCGAAAGATTGACGACAGCAAAAAAAAAAAAAAGTTTGCATGTGGTTTTCACTTTTTAATAGTTTAGTGCCATATTTAAACTCTACGATGCATATCACCACTTAACAGAAAATTCATATTTAACCATATAGCCAAATTGAAAAGTGACACTACCCCACCGTAATTTTATAAAAGATCTCGGACAAAATGTTTGAGATTGTTTGCTGACGATTCTGTCAGCTATAGAGAAGTAAGTAATTAGGCCGATTGCTTAGAACTTCAGCATGATCTGGACGTTATTACGGCAAGTACGATCAATGGCAACTTCATTTAAATTAATTGCGATGTAGCCTTCGCTCAGGTTGAAATCCCCCCCTCCCCCCCCACTTGCCTGTACCCAAATAATTTTGTCCCTCTTCAAATTACAACTTTAAATTTTTTCAACGTTTTTGGTAAATTGTTCATCATTTCCCCCTTGGTAACTCATTTCAATCCCTGACCCCCTTACCTACCAAACAGAATCTTCCTACACCCTTGTGCCTGAAATCGAAAGACATCGTGTGGTGATGGTCATATTTTCCGTCAATGCGTTACTTTTAATTCTTACACCAATATCTTTCCACGCGTCATCACCAATATATGCTTTCTACACTCCCATGACCCTCCTCATCCTCCTCCTGTCTTCCAATGAATCCCATTCCAGCTCCTTTATCATATCGTTTGCTGATTGTATTCTACAGAAATTTCCAGAAACAATTCTAACAGCCCTCGTTTCCACCATATCCAACTCCTGTATTTATTGACCAAAATGTGGGTCCCATACTACACCGCCATATTGAAGCAAAGGTCTGACCAAAGTTTTGTAACTCAGTTCCTTTACTTCTCTCGTACATTACCTCATCACTCTCCCCAAATTCAGAATTTTTAAACGTTTTCCTACTACATGTCCAATGTGTCCTGCCGAGCTAAGGTTGATATCAAATGTAATGCCAAGATATTTACGTTTCAAGTCTTCAACAAGCAATTCTTTCTCCACCTCGTAGTCATAACCAACCCTTAAGGCCCATTAACACTAGCGGTCAGGTCAGGTCAGCTCAGCTCAGCTCAGTATCCAGGGTAGCATTCACACTAGCGGTCAGGTCAGCTCAGCTCAGCTCAGGTTACAATCCAGGATAGCATTCACACTAGCGGTCAGCTCAGCTCAGGTCAGGCCAGATCAAGTCGTAGACGAGGCCATTTCATTTCATTTCCTCATAGTGAACAATGCCGTTTTCTACCCCAACGTCAATTAAATCACAATGATTTTGGATCAAGAACCTAAAAATATGTCAAGATCAAAAACAGGATGGTTCTGAGTGTATCCAGAGTTTCAAGCGCAAACAGATAAAGAGAAAGAAGAATGCTGACTACCGGTTATGCCGTGCGAGACGAGATGTGCGAAATTCTTTTGATATTTTAGGGCTCAAATATTTCGAATTTATTTTAGAAAAATTAATTCTGCTCCAGGATTAATTGATAACATAATTTTAGCAACATGTATTTTGCACAATTATTTACGGAAGGATAAAATTTCGTGCCATGTAGAAAGTGAATTTCAGGAAGAGAGAGAAACCCTACTCTACAAATATTATTTGTTGTGTGCTAACGCTGGTACAGAAGCATTTGATTAAAAAAATATATTTACAATATTTTTTTTTAAAAAATTCGGAAACAGGATCTATATTCTGACAGTACTAAAATGTGTAATAATATTTGAATTTATATTAAAGTTTGCCGGCTTTATAATAAACAGAAATAACATACCGTTAAAACATTTATTTTTTATTTATTACTCTTTAGTTATTGCTCACGAGCGTAGTTTTCGGACGTTCGCCGCCCATTTGATCTGTTCTGACCTGACCGTTACACATTCACACTAGCTACATTCAGCTCAGCTCAGTTCAGGTCTTGCCCGTTGTTGATCTTCAGTTTGACCTGCCTTGCCCTGACCTGAGCGGACCGCGTAGTGTGAATGCTCCCATTGGATTACGTGTATAGCGATTTTTGACCTGAGCTGAGCTGAGCTGAGCTGACCGCTAGCGTGAATGGGTCTTAAGTCTTTATCTGTGTCCCTAGTAAGCTGACTCTTATTTGCATTTATCTTCATTCTACGTTGACCGACCCAGCTGGATATTCTGTCCAGATCACCCTGCAACTGTTCAGTCACCTACTGTTTTGATCCTTTTATATAACATTACATCATTTGCAAACAACCTAACTTTTGATAGTAAACTATCAACACATACTTACACTGAAGTGGCAATAGTGCAAGTCAGTGCGCATAACTTATAAAAATATTCGTTTGTTGAGGAGTACAGAGTAAACAGTTATTGACATGGTTCAGTCCCTAATGTATTTGGGCGCAACACGAAAAAGCAACAAGAAATGGGTCCTGCGGATAACTTTGGCTGCAGATAGGGCTAATTCTAGGCTGTAATTTGTAGTTGAAATTTTAAGTTTGATTTTGCACCCAAAGTAAGAATGTTGCTTGTTGATGTGGCTGCAATGACTGATTAGTTGAGCCTTGAGCTCCACAAAGTTCATTGGTCAAAGATCTTTCTGTTGGCGCGTGCGTTAATCTTTGTATGTAAAAATGAATTGCTGTTCGTTTGTCTAGCTAAAACTCGGGAATGACTGGATTAATTTGGCTAATTTTGATCTTGAAATATTTGTGGTAGTTCAGGGAAGGTTTAAACGGTGAGAAAAAAATGGAAAAATTGCGAGGAAAATACTGAAAACGACAATTTAACCTTATATATAAAAATCAGTGTGAATTTGTTTGTCCTCTATGCGCTCCTAAACCGATCATCCGATTACGGTGAAACTTTGGTGACTTGTCGAGAGTGTTTCGGAGGTGGTTCGTAAGAAAGAAAATTTAAAAAAACCACCCTCTCATTCCCATAACACCCCCATAATTTAAATAACCCAGCAGATTTTGTCCGATTTCAGCCAAAATTTGCACACGTATACTTAAAAAAAATTGCCTATATATGGTTTCCAAAAACGCAACACCTCATCCCCTTCACATCCCCTAATTTAGACAAACCCACAGATTTTATCCGATTTTGATGGAAATTTGCACACGTATACTATAAAATAAAATTCTATAGAATATACTGAAAAATACTTTCTAAATATTGTTTCCAAAAATTCAATCCGTCTTCCCCTTTACATCCCCTTAATTTTTGCCAGTGTATCTGGAATCACCAAAAACATTGCATATCCAAGACCATTGTAGAAATTGAATGAAACAGTAATTAAAATTTAAATAAAAACTTTCAAATTTATTCATTTAATCTATATATGTACTGAAGACTAGCAATAGCAAAGCATTGCGATTTTGGGTGATCTTCTGCCAGTTAATTCCTAAAGCCCTGCGAATGTCTTTAACCCATCGGTCTGCCTCTCGGTTTGTGGTTATCTTTTGGACTCCATTCTAACACTATTTTTGTCCATCTTTGGACTTTGCTCCCCGCAATATGGCCAGCCGATTGCCACTAAGATATCTGTGACCTTCGTACCTGACCTTATGTCGGCTGCTCTCTTCCAATACAAACTGTTCTCTGGCAACGCTGCGTGCCTTAAACAATTGACTTCATGTAATAAAACACTATCTAAGACGATATTGTGTTTTATTTTAACGACACATAGCTTCAGTCTTCTTTAGAACATTACCAGCATTCCGTACCTCAGTGTCGACTACTCAGTAATGCGCTCCGTTCACAGCGATCACATTTTGACGCAAGCGCTTTAACGTATATCCACAACATTCCGATTATCGTGTATTTAGATTTTAGAAATACAAAATAGTGTCACCTGGAAGTTTGTCACTGCGCGAGAACTTCATTTACGGTTATTGTTTTAAAATGCCAAGGAGAAGATGACCTGACTTAGGTCGTCAAAGTCAGTCAAATGTGCGACGAGCTACCGCAGTGATGACCTGCGAGAGACAGATAATGATAACATTCGTATTGGTATGCCAATATTGCGTTCCACAGTGAATAATAATGAAGTAGATAGGCCAAACACAACAACAGCGAGCACAATACAATGAAATAGAGCGATTTCGCAGACGCAGTGCTCGTGTAAGCCTGGAACGAGTAGCAGTAGTAGAACAACTGCATAAACCGCGAGACACTATTGAACAGTCATGACAATAAAGACTTTTTGATCGGTAATGTCAGGTGTTGCCATCTCAATACGTTATACATATATGATGTAGGTGATACGAAGTTCACCGGGTCAGCTAGTAATCTAATTTATTTTATACTAGCTCTATATATATCTTTATAGTTAGCTGATCATATTCTTTGCAGCAATCATAAGTTTTCTTATTTGTTAAATGGTTTCGAGCGCGTCAAAAATGACGGTTTGAACGCAATATTCTGGCAGTTAATTTTTTATTTTTTTTTCAATTGATTAATTATACGGAATTGTTATTACCTAATGTTAATGGCCTTGATTTTGTAATATTCTACATATTTAATTTTCAGTTCACAAAGCAATATAGTAGTAACTTCTACAGAACTAATGACGAGTATAGAGCCAATGAAATCAAAAACAAATTATGAATCTCAAAAACTTTTGTTAACCATGTAATATCAGTTTTATTCCTGGACCAGGCACAATTCAGCACGATAAATACGGAACTTCTTTCACCCGCATTAATTAATACTTTCAGTAACATGGCGCTTATGAAGGGGTAAAAATGGTTTGTAAAACTGATTTCAGAGCGAATTATACTGTAACAAAATGTGTCAGTTGCGATTCTGGTCCACTTAGCCACAACCTCCACTAACACTGCATTCGAAATTCATAGATTTTATTACTCACATACGAATAACGACAGGCAGCACCTATGGTGGTAGTCTAAATTTATTATGGAAAATCTTGTATGGAAAAGTGAATATCGACCATTTTTAATGATATTTTCGTGATATGGGTACCATACAGTTGTTAGATTATCGGAGTATTTGACTATGATTTATTGAAATAAATGGATTTTACTTTAATGACGGAAAGTATAATATCGAAAACGGATAACGGTTATTTATCTGGGTGATACATTTCGCGATTCGTACATTTCGTGTAAACTTTCTCTGAGTTTTTAATTAACTTCATTGTTTCTTATCATCTGCCAAAAAATTCTTAGGTTATGTTTTAATCTAGTTCTTATAACTGATACAGATAATATAACGCAAACATGGAATAATTTTCTCCTTGCATGAATTTCTGCATCTAGTTGTCGTAAATAAACAAAAAGCAACATGTAAATTTAAACGAACGTACCAATTGTAACTTTGTAACCTATGATTGCCTCGCATTTTTTTTTTTTTTTTTTTTTGTCATCCCTGCTCTTCGTCTGTTTATGCAGTTACTTCCAAAATAGAATATTACGTTTTACATGGCAACGCAGTTACGTTATTGCAGATACCATGAGAAATTAAAATTTACTTTTATTAGCGACATGTTACTGAAAAGAACTTGTAGTGCCATATTTTTTTCAGCCGAAATGATTTTCCACATTTTTTTTAAGACTAAAATGTTACGAAAATCAAACTTAATGCCTCTATTATAGCAATTAATTTCATAGTAGTTGCGTATGTGTTAAACTGTGTAAATAATTTCTAATATCTCTGCTCTCCGCTATTTGGCTGCGAGAATATCGTTGTTGAATTGCGATTTTTAAACTGAAATCATTTTTAATTATATCTTTCGTGATATGAGTACCTAACTCTGGTTAGATTACCAGAGTATCTGGTTAGGATTTTTTTTTAAATAAATGCATTTTACTTTACTTTAAATGACGGAGACTATAATTACGAAAACTGTTATTTATTTGACTGATAGATTTCACGATTACCTACGTTTCTCTGAGTTTTTAATAAACTTCATTGTTTCTTATCGTCTACCAAAAAAATTCTTAGGTTATGTTTTAACCTAGTACTTATAACTGATACAGATAAAATATCGTAAATATTGAATACCCTTCTCCTTACATGAATTTCTGCATCTAGTTGTCGTAAATAAACAAAAAGCAACGTGAAGGAAGGAATGAATGTAATATGGTGGCTGTTGATTGGCGAGTGAATGCTGGCACGTGACCGTTCTCTAGCCAATAGCTATAGACGACGTACGCAGATTCCAGATTAGCATTTTATATAATAGGATGTGAAATCATCACCCATTTCATTGTTATAAAAAGATAAAACAAAAACAATCAAACTTAGAGTATTATCTCGAAATAGGATTTGTGATAAATAACATTTTTATGCTCTTATGTTTAAACCTTATTTTTATCAATGAATTAAATTTTAAATAATTCTAAATTTATTATTCCACTATTGATTCTTGATCCGCTAAGCATTGTGATAGGTGTTTGATTGTATGAAATAATTCCGAAGGACCACGTTTTCTTATGATTGTTTTCCGTTCCCCATTACAGAACAAGACCGTCTCGATCCAAAGGCACTAACTACAAATGTTCCAGCGATTTTAACTTTAAATTAACTTGCAACTCACCATCTCGTCTCTGCCGCTTGTTTATACAGAAAGATCCAGAATGACACAGAGAAAGCCGACCGATGTTTCTTTAATGGCGACAATACAGTCAACAATCAATATCACATTAAAACAATCAGAATTAATACAAAATCATTCACAATCAGCATAAAACACACGGAAATGAAAATTATAGATATTTTCAAGGCATTTACGCACAAAATAATCAGCGTAAACCAGTCTAAACAGTTGAGAGTTGTTATTCAAACATCGTGGCTCACATGAACTCTTACAATCACAAACGTTTAATGAATTTCCATGCATAATATTGTTTTTGAACATATCACATAGCATAGTTTCTAACCATAAAACAATGTTGATTTACACAAATTCACAATTAATTACACGAAAATTAGTAATTAATCCACCCCCACCTTGCTATACATCATTTTTCAATTAACATTTCATACAAGGCCTGTTATAACTGTACCTACGCGATCTTCCGCAAAGATGGCGTCCGATTGTGGCAATATCACACCCCACCAATTATTTTATAATTATAATTTTTTCTTTAACTATGACTTCGTTCGTGTTTCTCAAGAATTTTTAAGGTTTTTATCTTTTCGCAACCCGTCAAAATCGGTTCACACACTAAATATGTCGCATATAAATTATTTGTATTTTTTAATTGTTAAAAAGGCTGAAAAATATGTCATAATTTTGAACATTATTCAAAACATTGTAGAGCATTTTAGCACATTCAAGAACAATCTAGAAGATTCCAAAGATGTTCAGAACACTTTGCTGGAAATATGAAAATGCCTTAGGTCTACCACTTTTAACCACCATATCTCCCACACCGCCACAGTTAAGAATCTTTGGAGGTGTTCAGAGAGAACAGCTGAATGTGTAAGTTGGTGCCACATAGTCGTAAAGTATGGATGCGTGTCGGAGCTACGTTGTATGCAGGCTGTAATATAAATGCAATTTGTGTTGGAGCATATTATCATGGGCTTTTACGAATATTTAAATGTTTTGATAGGAGATAGAGTGGAAAATAAATCCAGTATTTTTTTCTTTTGGAACAATGATTTTCCTTCGGTTACAATAATAACCCCCATCTTTTTGGTGGATCTAATTAACAACATTTTTAATTTAAATACTAAATGAGCAGTAGCTTGCATGTGTTCGTAATGACATGGGCCTTTTCATCCATAACACGCTGCTTTCTTCCGTATAGTGTGGAAAGGTTATTAAACCATCTAATTCTTCGGGAGCTGACCTGATGATTATCTTCAACTTAATTAATGATAATTAACCCTAACTAATTAGGGTAAAGCACATACGCTATTACCCTCTATCGACTAAGCCACTACAATTAATAGAGTAATATAACGTCCACCCACAAAACTCATGAGCTCACAGCCTATCATATCACTTGTGCGGTTAGAAGCTACCTGTTTCAACAAAAGTTTTAGGTAGTGGTCATGGAGCGGTCTCTGATATTTCGGTATAATTAACTGACGGTAATTCGACTCGAAGGTCTGTCCCGCCCACTTTCGCCGCCGGCCACGTGCGGCGCTGCAGTCGCCGAAGCGACAGTCGCTTGTTGCCGATCAACATGGCGGCCGGGCCCGCTATTAGCAGTTTTCCAGAGTAATAAATGCTCGGTAATTGCATTTCCGATACGGCGGCCGCTCTCTCGCAGTCGGTTGAGTCCAGTCGAGGTTGTAAATTATGGGCGAGCAAGACGATTTAGACAACATGACTTTAATATTACAATCTACGGCAAACATATTAATCTTACAAAAACAGTCAAATATCTGGGATTGACGCTAGACCGCCAACTTACTTGGACTGCCCACCTAAAGACGATCAAAGACAAAGCTAAAACACGACTTAACTTGATAAAAAGACTGACAGGACATAGGTGGGGTCTAAACGCCGGGACTGTACTCCATACGTATAAAACATTAGTAAGACCTATTTTAACATATGCCAACACCGCTTGGATATCCGCATGCCCAGCCCACTACAAGGCACTGCAAATAATAGAACGCCATGCACTCCGCCTCGCTTACAGAATCCGTCTACCCTTCCCAAACCACACCCTGTACGATAAAATATCCTTTCCGCACCTCCTTCTCTTTCTCGAACGCCTCAGAATATCCTTCACAGTACGCAGAAACAACACACACAACCCACTCTCCACTCCACATATCAAAACTCCAGACGCACTAAAACCATATCACAAATATATACCACCAGCTCTCCACCTCTATGCACTACATACATTAAACGATAGAAACTTCAATAGCCTCCCTATACCCAATCAACATATCCGTCCAGATATATACCCTTCATTTCAATCATAAATGTCAGTCACAGAAGAAAATGAAATACCAGAATTAATAAAATCTATTACGGAACAATCCGGCAATCTTAATACTGTGTTTTAAAAGTTCTACAAGCAAAATAAGATAATATAACATTATATAAAACTATATAGTAAAATATGTATTGTAAAATATACAAAATATATTGTAAACCAATGTAAGAATGCTAAATTATAGCAAATAGACCAGTCTTGTAATAAAAAATGTAGGCTGAAGAGCGGGCGTCACCCGCTGCCAGCCCATCCCCATGTGTGGGGAAATGAAATAACAAATAAATAAAAAAAAATTAAAAAAAAATATGAACTCCCAGAGTCCTGACGGAGCGTTGGCACATGTAGAACGTGTCATCTCTGCAGACGAAATGTTTGCTCTTGTATCTCGGCAATTCCTTTATATACGACAGCGTCACTTGCGGTGAAATGTTATTATTAATTTAATTTCGATGAAGCGTAGTTATTAACCACTTTCTTGTTTTTTACCTGAAATTGTTTGGCTGTAGGGATAGCGATTCTTTCGTAAAAAGATCGAATCGAAATTTGATAAATCGATTCACAAAAAATCGAGGTCGAAAAGATCGATTTTCTAAAAATGAATCTTTTTTCGATTTGCTTTACATATGCGTATATTCAATATAATTGCAATCATGGAAAACAAAAAAGGACACCATAATATTCGATCTTTTATCATTTTTAAGTAAGGGTTTGGGAGAGGCTATACTAGCCTTTTCAAACCAAATGTCAACCTCTCCTTCACGTGGTGCACCCTGTTTGCACGGACGAGGCTCTGGCGACTGAAAGATTCCCGGTATAAGTAGTCAACCACTGCTTGCCAACAGCCTCCGAAAGGAGGGCGGAAGAGCGAGGAGTGGTTCAGGGCACCCTCTTGCCCTTGGGGTTGGAAACGGTCCATAAAGGCGGATGAATCAGAAATGATGAACGGCATGGGGATGCAGAAGGCAACGGGAAACCACTGCATTAAAGACCCAAATGGTATCCCGAGGACATGTAATCATCTCAAATTACATACATCGTATATCATGATGGCTTCTTCCTGGATAAAATATTCCGGAGGTAAAATAGTCCCCCAATCAGATCTCCGGGTGGGGACTGCTCAGGGAGGAGTCATCAGAATGGATAGAAACATTCTGCGAGTCGGAGCGTGGAATGTTAGAAGTCTGAATAGGGCAGGTAAGTTAAAGAAATGAAGAGGTTAGCACATGATGGGAAAAGATGGAGGATTGCATCAAACCAGTCGAAAGACTGACGACAGCAAAAAGAAAAAAAAAAATCATTTTTAAACTAATTAAAGTTTTTTTACAACTATATGAAAGTATCAGGTATACAAAAGACATTTATTTCACAAATTTGTTGGTTACATAAAACAGTTTTGATATGATATAGTTTACAGTTCCCAGTGCCATATTTCCAAGCTTTTCAGGAACAACAGTCTGCCCAGTCTCTTAGGATCCAAGCGGTTCCGCTCATCGTTTGGAATGTTGCTGGCAATAAAAAAAAAAGGCACACACAAGGTACTGATGATCCCACTATACAGACATACTTCTTGGCTGTTGAGTAAACGTGATTTCTTTTGTTCTTGCCAGTAAAGTGTAAGATCATACTCCAGGTGCACAACTTCTTGCGATAAATAGTGTTTAAATTCTTCGTTTAAACACTGACTTTCATGTGCAAGTACATTACGTGCAGAAAGTGCTTTTTCACATTCGATTTTCACGGGTGAAATATCGATTCACTGGATCGATTCAGTACTATAAATCGATTTACAAATCGATTTTTTGGTACAAAAGATCGATTCTTCGATTACTCGATCTCAGATCGCCATCCCTATTTGACTGTGATTCCTCCACCCATCTACGGCTTACCATCGGCTTTCGTTGAGGTGTTTCTAAGCGACTAGCTTAGGGAAACTTAGCAATAACTTAATTAGGGTTATGTGGGTAACGCCTAAGAATGAATGATTGAGATGTAGTTGGGTTTATTATAGAAACTGGATCAAGGTGTACAGTACATTGCTTGATACACTTCAAAAGCTATGGTAGAATGCTGTCCGTCCCACAGATGCTACGTGAGTGAAAGAAGGGTATTGATCTAAAATAGAGGTAGTTGTCTTCTGAGCTAGCGGAGGGTGGTGTAGTGATATAATTGGCCTACGACGGAGGTTAATCGTTGACTGTAGAAGTGGGGTCCAAGGTTCACTTCAAGAACTGGCGCCAGTACTTTGTTCAAACTGGCCTCTCTGATACTGGAAGGGGAAAAAGGTCGCCCGCTATTGGCTGGACAGATACGTGAACGTCGCATGCTGACTGCATGGTTTGCAGATGCTTCTATTAGGGTCCGTGCTTAGTTTTCTGTACCCTGAGGAAAAACTGCCTTGTGATGAAGATAAATGCGAAGAAGAGTCAGCTAATTAGATACACAAATAAAAAGCAAAACGTTAATTATGAATATAAGGTGGGGAAAGAATTGCTTGCTGAAGACTTGAAATGTAAATATCTTGGCATTACATTTGATAACAAGCTTAACTGGGCAGGACACATTGAACATGTGGTAGATAAAGGTTTCAAAATCCTGCACTTGTTGGAGAGAGTGATGAGGGGATGCACTAGAGAAGTAAAGGAATTGGATTACAAAACTTTGGTCAGGCCATTGCTCGAAGATGGTAGAATAGTATGGGACCCACATTTTGAGTTTCAAATACAGGAGTTGGAGAAGGTGCAAAGAAGAGCTGCTAAATTTGTTTCAGGAAATGATCGGAGAATGCAATCAGTGACAGATATGATAAAGGAGCTGGAATGGGATTCATTGCAAGACACTAGGAGGATGAGGAGGGTCATGGGAGTGTATAGGGCATATACTGGTAATGAGGCATGGAAAGGTACTGGTGTAGGTATGTAAAGTAGTGCGTGGAATGGAAAAGATGACCATGACCACAAGCTGGCACTCGATTTCGGGCACAAGGGTGTGGGAAGATTCTTTTTTTCAGGTACGGGTATCAGGAATTGCAATACTTTATCAAGGGAAATTATGAGTAATTAGCCAAAATCATTGAAGGAATTTAAAGTTAGAATTTGTAGAGGGCAAATGTAGGTGGGTGCAGGAAAAGGGGAAGATGGGGGTGTAGGGAAATTGCCACCGGAGCACGCGCTCCATTGCAATTTAAATTTAAATTTAAAATGTTGAAACCTCACTGAAATTCCTCCATCGGAGAACCGTAGCAGCCAAATATTACGTCGAATTTTAGGTTATGCGCACGGTTTCGCGTGTTGCAGGGTGTAAAAGTCAAAAAGTAATTGAAATTTTATAACTAAGCATTAAATCGGTGATCTGAGATGCGTGATAATTACGTCAAATTATACGTTACTGATGTTGTGGATACAGCATCGTGTGTTGCAGGGTGTAAATGTAAAATAACTGTCGAAACTTCATCTCCTTGTATGGAACCAATGATCTGGAGCACGCAATAATAACGTCAGATTTTAGTTTACTGATGTTGCGAATACAGCGTTGTTAGTCGTAGAGTGTAAATTTTTAATATTAATTAAAATTCCATCACCCAGCATCGAACCCGATACCCAAAGAACCCGAATTTGAGATTTGCATTGGTAAGTAGACACACGAGGCTCGATAAATATTAACCATTTTGGCTTTACTCCTTTTCGAGTTAGTTTATTTATTTATCGTGATATTTTACAAGATATACAAAAGGTGAGAACAGATGTTCATATCATATGCTTGTACAATTTTTTTTTTTTTTTATTGTCTTTCGGCGGCTAAGGCCATTCAGCCAGCTCAATGTGATCATATTTTAGCTTCCAGTGAACAATTAATCATCCAGTGTACATCGTATCTTTCTATGTATGGACACCACAGGACGGACAGGACATTCACACAGACACACAACACTTAACATCCATGCCCGCGGCCGGATTCGAACCGGCGACCTTCGGCACGTGGAGCCAGCACTCTAGCCCCTACGCTTTTATATCTCTAGAGCTAATGTTTTCATCCAGTCAACTGCACTGTTAGACGCATCCTGTTTTTCCGGTATCGTTCCTTTGTTTGCTCGAAGAGGACAGTCAGAAACGATGGATTGTCTGTAAGGTCGCTCTCCCCAGACGGCAATGGATAATCAGTAAGCGGATTCTAACAGGCCGAGGCAGATGCGGCTTCTTTTTCGACGTAGTGATCATTGTAGGCGGAGAAGAACAGGGTGCAAGGAATAAGAAAGGTTTCGGCCTTAGTCTTTTGTAGAAACCTTCCGGCATCCGCCTGGGGTGAACAGGGATTCGAAGTAGCGTCCTGCCGAATACAAGGTTAGAACGTTACCAGTTAGGCATCACTGTCGGTACGGAGGACTTAGAAACAACTTGTGACAGGGAAGAGAGAGCCACGACAAAAAATTATCAATTGATTTCAGATGTAATCGAATTGGAATGTTTTGATTTGGAGGAAGGAGAGTAAGGGGATGAACAAATTACTTCAGACAGTGAATGAATATATGACAAGAGTACGTGTATATTTTAAATAGATGCTCAATTACATTCAATACGAATAAAAGGCCAACTTGGTCATGAAGTTTGTAACGGTGTCAAGTCACGCTTGCTGCGTCTTCGGCGGGAATATAACATTCAGAGACGTTACAGCCTTCTATACAGAGATAATGGTGTTATAGCAACCTAAGAATTAAAGTTATATTTTCTGTTTCTTTAATGGTTCAATATGTAATAAATTCCAAACTAAGTACATACAGTAGAAGAAGTATATATTTCCTCTAAGGGGCCATCCGTTAATGACGTGAGGTGTTTTTCCAGAATTCCGGACCCTCACCCACCCCTTCTTGTGAGATTTGGTGAGAAACCCCCCTCTAAAATAACGTGAGATATTGACGGAGATTTCCCCCCCGTCCCCCCCTACTCTACTAATAGACCTCACAACTTTTTTTTAGGTCTTATGCTTCTATCCCGCCCCTCTAAGGTCGGTTTTTGGACCAAATACTCCCCTAAAGTCGACTTTCGCGTCATTTGTAGACTTATTTTTTTAGCTCTACCATCCTATAAGAATTTTAAAACCTCACGTGAGATTTCGCCAACTCCCCCCCCCCCCCCAATCTCACATCACGTCAGTAATGGACATATCAGTTCCGTTGTGTTTATTTATATTCATTCCATGTAGATGGTTTCATTGTATTCTCTGTCCATAGATGTGGCTATTAATAATTTAGAATACCTATTACGTTTTCCTAGTGGTTCAATATTTTTTCCTGTTCATTTAGAATTTGAAACCAACCATAAAGAAAGGTATGTATTTTGTTTACATCTACATGTTAATTATGAAGAGGGCCTTGCAATGGATCGACGTAGTGTCGAAGTATATACAACATTGCGTCAGTTAAAAATCAAGGTTAAGAACGATATATAACAATTCCTCAGCTAAGCGACTACGAAGAAATAAATAGCCAAAGATTAGTCTTCAATACATCATTTGTGACGAGCTTAGATGCTACGAAATAATGATATTAATAACAAGAAATGTGTTATAAAATGGCGTATCTTCAACTATTAAACAAGGCCCCTTAATTCTTTGATATCGTAAGATTAACCACTGCGCACCGCGCCAGAGATGATGTCTTTTCGTTCGCTATGAGTACCGCCAGAGATATTATCTACGTTGTTGGTGCGCTGCCCGCTACCGCCATCTTAAACCACTGCTATATTTCACGCGTCTCGTTGTTTCCGGTCGTTTAAATTTCACCAAATATTGCTAGGCGATTTATAGCAGTCTCGCGAGGGGCGCTGCAGTCGCCCGAGCCGCCATTAATACGCGCTGCTTTCATTATACTCGCTGGCGCGAGAACCATGCCCCTCGTCTTGGAACAGATCGCTCGCGATTTATTGCAGTGTACGACGCGGAAGCCGAGGAAACGCATGACCAGTACATTGCTACCAACATTACACTTCGCAATCATCCAGTGCTGTTTGATAGTTTATTTATTATTTAATGGCTTTAGACTTATCGGCCACGCAACCAGAATTTTACAAAAGTTTCATTGGTGAGCACAATAGAATTTTCTATTAATTATTAGACTAACAATATGAATTATAACATTGCTAGTAAACGCTTGTGAACTAATTACCAGCCACTCGTTAAAATTTATCATTATACTATTGAAATGGATATACATACATGTAGATACACAGTACACAATGAGAAAGAATACATCTTTGTTAAACGAGAAGAGTTTAAGTTGTTTATAGGATTTAATTTCACAATATACATTGAAATGGTCATTAAAAATAAGGATAAAAAATATTTTAGGATGAGAGAGGTTATTGTTAATTTGGATAGTTAAATTATTTATGATTCTATAATTAGTTACCTTAGTGGAGTTTCTTTGCATGTACAAGCATCAAAAGTTTACTGTTTCACAATTTATTTTTTTTTTTAAATGACAGTTTTAAAATTTATATATATATATAAATAGATGTGTTTTTTCTCTATATTTCACTTTTCAGCCACCAACACATAGCACAGATCACTGGTGTTTGTGTGAGGAAGTAGCATGGAGTTTCCTATCGTGCAGAACGTTGGCCGAATGCCGATAGATGTGGGGATGTGGAAGATATGATGATTAAAGTTGGTCAATGCAGGGCGTTTTCATATTTCGACCAAAAATTTGTGTCTCCTTATACTTCTCTTTCCTGCCACAAATGCATAGGATAGACCATTCATGTTTGTATGTGGCAGTAGCAGTGAATCTCCCATCGTGCACTCCGGTGGTTAAATGTCGGTAGCTTTGGGGGTGTGGGAGATATGTTGGTTGAAAGTGGTCAACCTGCGGCACTTTCATATTTCTGCCAAAGACGCATGTCTCTTGGTGTATCACTTTTCAGCCAAAACTATCTATCGCAGATCACTGACGTTTGTGTGTGGTAGCAACACAGAGTCACCTTTCGATCACAACGTTGGCCGAATTTCAGTAACTGTGGGAGTGTGGGAAATATGGTAGTTGAATATGGCCGATCAAGGATATTTTCGTATTCCGACCAAAGACATGTGTGTCTGTAAATTTTGCTTTGCTGCCTGAACTACATAGCGCAGATGACTGGCGTTTGTGTATGGCAATAGCATCAAGTCACCCATCGTGGACTATGGTGGTTAGATGTCGGTAGCTGTCAATCCAAATTCTTTACAATCACGAACGAAATCGTGGGTACCAGCTAGTATTATTATTCTCGTATCAAAAACATCAAAATACACAGTTAAATACAAATCAACAACTTTAAACACACTTAGCCCAGTACTTCGCAAACTCAATCGCAATGTGTGTTGCTTGAAACAGGTCTTCGTTGTTGCAGGATGATGGGCACATAGGGCACTCGAGCAAATGATTCATAGTTTGGTCTTCACCACATTCGCACTTAATACTGGTAGTATCAGTATAACCCCATCTCATTAGGTTTTCCTTAGACCTGCCCACTCCTGTTCGCAATCGATTTAAGGACCGCCAGACGTTCCAGTCTTCTTCATGACCAGGTGGCAAGCGCTCTGCAACTGTCAGTGGTCCCGAGATGTTGGGAACCCTCATTTTCCATAACTGTACTCTTGCCTTTTCAGGTGACCCAATTAGTTCCCGTGATGTTCTGAGGAAGCTTTTCATGGATTTGAGTCTCTGGGCTGGTGGTATATGGCCGTGTAGTGGATGAGCGCTTTCCCGTTCTACTTTGGTCCTCTCCTTGTTCGCAGCCACTTCTCTCCGGATACTGGGTGGTGCAATCCCTGAAAGCTGGTAAAGCCTATCAACTGGGGTAGGCTTTAAACAACCTGTCACTAGCCTACAGGTGTTACTGAGGGCTACATCCACCTGTTTGGTATGAGATGATGAGTACCAAACTGGGCATGCATATTCTGCAACAGAGTAACAAAGGGCCATTGCCGATGTACGTATAGTTTGTGGTTGACTGCCCCACTGTGATCCAACTAATTTGCGCAGTAAGTTGTTTCTTGTAGAGATCTTCATTTTGCAATTCATGCAGTGCTTCTTATATGTGAGGGTTCTGTCGAGTGTCACTCCCAGATATTTTGGGGTGTTACATGTCTGCAGTTCGATACCTGACCACATTACTTTTAACTTACGCTGAGCTTTCCTATTTTTTAGGTGAAAGGCACACACTTCAGTTTTTGAAGGGTTAGGTCTTAAGTGATTTTACCTATAATAGCTTGATAGGCCTTCAAGAGCAGCAGACAAATTTCTTTCTACAACTTCAAGTTTTGTGATCTGTGAGGCTAGAGCTAGGTCATCAGCGTACACGAAGCTCCTGGTAGCTGGATGTAATGGCTGATCGTTTGCATAAATGTTGAAAAGTATTGGGGCCAGTACACTACCTTGAGGTAGACCATTCTTTTGTACCCTCCATCGACTGCGCTGTCCTTGAAAGTCAATGAAAAACCTACGATTCTGAAGAAGAGTAGCGATGAGCTTGGTTAATCCGGTGGCCTTTGTCAGTCTGTAGACATTGTCAAGTAATAGTTACCAGCTAGTAATAATAATAAAAAGAACATTACATTCATGATTGAAATCAAAAGGGCGCCATATAATTGTCCAGCTAGTATCATATATTCGAACATTAAGAATCTCTTTAAAGTGAGACCTGCCATAGCGTGCTCGGTTCGCTCGAGATCGAAGTACAATGCAGTTTTTACTTTTATAGGATATTTACCCTGATTTTCTCTCTGGTCACATAGCAGCACAGGCTCTTCCATTGACCGTCCAGCCTATGCAGGGAGGTAACTTTACCACCACACACTGACACTCACTTGACCGCACTGGGTGTCGTGGTTGGCGAGTCTCGCCCGCTTCTCGACGTGCTAGCTCAGACCTCCGCTGAGCCCCGCGCTCTACCAGTACGCCAGTACCACAGTCGTACTCGCGTTGTACGACCAGGCTGTAGGCCGCGCGCAGTCACCGCGTCAGGCCAGAAGGATCCACTGCTACGTCAAAAGGCGCGTTCCCACGATGCCTTGTAACGAAGGCGAGACGAGACGGGACCTCATTAGCCGAAGTGTAGGGACGACCGCAGGCCACAGGTTAGTCCTAGCTTACCTCGCCGCTACCTCCGCACCACGTTGCCTAGTGTCGTTTGGCACAGTGCACTTTACAGCGACAGAAGGGGTGCGCACCGCTGCTGCAAACCGATGGCAACAGCGCACCGCTACACACGCCTGTGATGTTTACCGACTCAGAGTGGGTAGCTGCGTCTCGTCTCCGCTAGCAGAGGCGGCCCTGTTCCCATAGCGTGTGGTCGAGTATTCGTCCTGTCCCGACCCGTCTCGCCTTCGTTACAAGGGATCGTGGGAACGCGCCTAAACACTTAGCTGTCGCCGGGACACTGACCCACCCCGGCCTCTTGTTCTCAGCGTCTATCAGCTGCCCGAATTCTTATCGTTCACTCGCAGTTACATTCACAGTGCTGTTCTTTCTTGTAAATGTAACGTTAAGAAAATGATTCAATTTTAATCATTTCACTATATTAGGAAAACTCAAATATATCTTTCAAACGGTTATTAATGTTCTGTAAATGTTTTTGTCGTCAGAAGATAGCAAAATAGTCGCAGTTTGTTAGAAAAGGTATACCAAGGATTTTTAATTCTTTCAGCATTTTTTCTTGTGGTAATCTATGCTTTTGGCACGGAAAGTAGAATGTGGCTCAAGTCGACCCAATGCTGTGTCTGAGTAATGGCATTGTATACTTTCCCTGAGCGGTATTCGATTTAAATGACTGGGGACTTTAGCATGGTGGAATCGGCTTCTGGTAATGCATGTGGTGTAGCGTTTGTTAACATTCCAGTTATAGGAGCAAGGCTTCGCGGGAATGGTTGGTTGTATACGGCTGTACTATGAAACTTTATGCCGTTTCGTTCTTCTCCATGCCGTTTGCCATGATTCCTTTGCTCGCTGTTTAGAATTCTGAGGATGGGAGTGTTAAGTCTTCTCTATGTCCCTTCTCGATAGCTTCCTTCGCCAGCTCGTTGACAAGTGTAAACGCTAGCAAAAAATTATGGCTACAGTAATGACCACCATCAATAGTGGTAGGAGGCACTTACTGTTATGGATCATCTAAACCCCTGAAGTCATTAGGAATATTGTTGGGGGGGGGGGGGGCGGTACTGGTGCGAACACGGGACCTTTCTGGGATATAGGGAATTAGGAAAATGAAATTGTTTGATTGAAAATATAATAAAAAAATATTGTTCTAGAGAAATTTCTATGGAAAGTATCACTTCAAAAATGAATAAAGATTAATTTTAATCTTTTCTCTTTACATGCTATTATCATCAACAGAAATAACGCTTTTGTATCACTGTTGATACTATTTTCCCACAGCTTTGATCGCTCAGACGTTAATGTGTGGGTAATAATACGTTTGCCTTTTTTTTGTTTCCTAGTAGCAAAGCATAAAGATTGCAATGCGGCACCTTTGTAACCTTTATCGTAAATTAAATTCCACAGTTTCTTTACGTTACGCTTTGATGTAGCAGTTTTATTAACTTTTTCTGTGTGCTGTAACATACTATACTTCAGAAAGCTGAAGAAATAAATAACCAAAGTAGCCTACTGAAAAAAAAAACAATATTAACAGGTTCTTAGTGTTCGTCTACGTTGTAGCCAGATCGTTGGAAGGTGTATCTCGCAAAGCACTGTTAGGCGGAGGTGCAGGGTGACCTGTGGTGGCCATTATTTCTCGGTACGCACAATTGATCTTTTCTTTCTCCGTTTCCAAGTCACGTACGGCCGTAACAGCAGCGTTCGAACTGCGTAGACTACACACAGACTGGAGCAGTAGTCTTGCTCAGACTCTCAGGCAGACGGAGCCCACTTGCAGACTTTTAATATGATTGACTACGTGATACAAGAAAACTTCCCCTGACTAGAATCTGGGAATATTTATCTAGGAAGTGTCTCGCAGTCGGAACTTAGGAAACATGCGTGAGAGACGAAGTGACCAAAATGAACTTTAATAGTATGAATTCTTCGACTTATTTGTTTTCTTGAAATCACTATATTATATTTCTTCTTATTTAATATCTTAAGACTCATTAATTAATTTAATTTAAGTTGGATATATGTCTAGTTATAGGAGCTTGGTAGGCAGACATAGTATCCGGTCAGTATTTGAGCTTGCTAGGCTTTTCGGTAAATTAACTAATTCATCCTGTAACTAATTAATAATGATTACCTTTAATTACTTCGTCCTCCAATTCACAGATTGCTGTTGTTGGTCGCCAGGTTGCTTTACCTCCCACCAAAGGTTACTGATTACTGCTGCTTTTGAATGATTTAAATAGTTCTATGATATGACAACATCGACGGACCACTTTTCACTTCAAATTTATTTCCCCGTCATTAGACGCGAATAAGACAATAGACTCGTCCAAAGATACTAAAGAACATATATACAAATATTCCAGCGATTAAACTCACAAACGACTGTAAAACTGCTTGACGACTCAAAAACATATCAAAACTTCCGAAAACAACTGAGTCGCCATTACCACGGGCTTAAATAGGTGCTACAGCAGTGACGGATCCAGAGGGGTGGCTAGGGGGCTCCAGCCCCCTCCCCCTGGGTCAATCCCCGACATCGTAATTTTTAGATTTTGAGATTTTTTTTTAGCTCTTCTGATCTACTCAAGGCCCCCCCCCCCCAAAAAAACGAAATCCACTCAAGCCCTCCCAAAACGAAATCCGCTAAAGCCCCCCCCCCCTCCCCAAACCAAAATCCTGGATCCGTCACTGTGCTACAGAAACATCCAGAAGGTAATAAAGAGCCCCGACGCCGACAGACGTTACTCAAGCACTAACAATACTCTGACAACCAAATTCATACAAAAACAATCACAACTTGTACAAAATTACCGAAAATTATTAGAAAAACCTTAAAATGAAAATTAGTACTGTTTACATGCACTTACATACTTTTTTTTAAATTATTGCTTTACGCCTCGTCGACGGCTAAGGTCATTAGAGGCGGGATGGGGCTGGGGACAAGGAACGGGAAGGAATTCGGCCATGGCCTTTTTGAAGGAA
This sequence comes from Vandiemenella viatica, assembly GCA_031002005.1. NCBI lineage: Eukaryota > Metazoa > Arthropoda > Insecta > Orthoptera > Morabidae > Vandiemenella > Vandiemenella viatica. Next base: position 180,095,376 of record JARYHS010008075.1, on the reverse strand, counting down.
GCATCCCGGCATTCGCCTGCAGTGATTTGGGGAAACCATGGAAAACCCAAATCTGGATGCCAGAACGGGGATTCGAGCCCGCGTCCTCCCGAATGCGAGGCCAGAACGTTAACCGTTCACCCATCACGCTCGGTCATTTACGCTCAAAATTGTTAACATAAATCAGACCAAACTGTTGAGGATTGTCTTCCAAACATCGTGGTTCACTTCAACGCTTACGATTACAAACCTTTAATTAATGATTCATACATCATACTGTCCCTGACCGTATACCCATCATTTACACAGCTTCTCTCCATGAAACATGACGAATATATAAAAGTTCACAACTAATCAAAACAAAAGTATGCAAATCCTCAGTCAATCAACTCCCATCTTGCTATACATAAGTCTTAAAACAAAAGCTTCTAACAATATCCTCGGCTTGAGCGGGATTCGAAGCTTCGTCTTCTGGCACGTAGCCACATGATCCACCGCCAGATTCACGCTGCCCACCTCTTGAACCCGTTCTTCGCCCAATGCGGCAAGATTGTAGGGGCTAAAAAACAAGCCTGGAGTATTACCACCCTGTAACAGGAAGCTAAAGATATTCTCCGAACAGTTACCCTGTTCCAATTTCTCGCATATTAAATCTCGCCTTCCACATCTTAAAGAAAAATAAGAAAAATGTGAGGATTGATTCCTACCCGCCGCGCTGCTGGTAAAAATTCTCCCCTGGTGTTCTGCCGGATAAGTTCTTATGCCATACACGACGTTTCGGCAGCTTGCTCCGCTGTCTTCCTCAGGTGAACTGAAAGTCGAAGTTGCTTCTGCGATGACAAAATAAAAACGTTTAGTTGTTCATCACCATCCTCAACAGTTTTCCAGCCTCTGGCCGGGTCTGCTTCATCGACAAGCCTTTCCATTTCCTTCTTTCTTCCCACCACCTCTCTGTCACCACCTTGTTCCAGTCCTCTCCTCTATTCCGTACACCCTCCTCCACTCCTTTCAGCCATCCATCTCCTGGTCTTCCTCTGGGTCGTTTACAATGCATCTTACTTTCGTTGATTTTTCTTGGGATTCTCTGAACCTCCATTCTCTTTACATGCCCATACCATCTCTGTCTGGTCCTCTCTACCCTTTCCTGTAGGGGTTCCTCTTTAATGGTGCATCTAATCACTTCATTCCACATCTTTCGATTTTAGTAACTCCCACTTCATTTCGCTTGCTTGTACTCTGCTGATGTCTTTCTTCTTCATTGTCCATGTCTCAGCAGCATAAGTCAAGATCGGCACATAGTATGTGTGGTAAATTACTCTCTTGCTACTGCGTGGCACATCTTTATTCCATATCAGGCTTCTAATGCTCCTTAGAACGCCTCTTCTTGTCTTCCTCTTTCACTTATCTCGCCATCATTTCCTCCACTTACCTCTAATACACTCTCCAAGTACTCGAACCTGTTTACCTTCTTTAGTTGTTCACCTGCCATCAGAATTCCCTGGGTTGTCCTACTATTCTTTCTGGTTGTTACCATGTACTTATATTTTTGTTTACATTAAATTTCAGGCCATATTCCTCCACACTGTCTGTCTATACATCCAACTGCCGCTTCACTTCCTCTTCATCACCTCCCCAGATCATCAGATCATCCGCACACCTTCATGTTTTCCTTTCCCATCCTCGCTGCCATCCATGATTACAATGAAGAGTAGTGGTGATAGGGCACTTACTTGTTTTAGTCAATTCCTTTGTTCCAGCCAAACTGTTCTTCCTTCCCCTATTTCACGTAGCTCACACTTCATTGAAACAGTACTGTCACTCTCCTGATGGTTTCTTTGGGAACTCCTCTGTTCTCCAAGGACTTCCATACCTTACTCCTGAGTACACAATCATATGCTTTTTCAATATCGAGAAATACCAACACTATATCCTTGTGATACTCATAATATTTTTCCTGCAGCTGTTGTTGCCGAATTTAAATGTGTCAATGAAATAGTGAAGATATTTTATTAATGTTATCGTATTTGTAATAACACTTTTTATACAATATTTGATATCAATAAGCAATTAATTTAATTTTTTAGGTAGTTATACAAAACAGTTCTTAATACTGGAATGAAATAATCTACTAACCCCTAAAGCTGCTACTACCAAAGCGTTTAGTGTGTGGCTGGTTGCCTCTCACGCCGCAGGCGCTGGGATGAGATAAACTGTGTTCGGGCCACCCTGGACCCACTTTCCAATTGGATACTGAACAAACAAAGTATTTTAACAGAAAATGAGTACGCTACGTCAAAATTTGATAAAAATGTTATCCACCCACACAACGTTCATCAAGGGATGTAGACACGGGGAATAATATATAGCATCCTTGGACCGAGAAATAAAAAAGAGAAGCGGATGCGACTTGTGTTAGGTTATGCAGTTACTTGTAACGCTGTTGCCGGGCACTTTGCGGGTGCTGATAATGGTGCCGGGCGCATCATCGGAGTGTTTTTCCGTGTCCTCCCCACTCCCGGGGAGGTGATTAGTCACGCTTAGAGTGGGCGGACGGTTCATTACTGTGACAAGTCTCGGGGATCGCGATAACAGCCGCCAGTCGGAGGCGTCGCGACACGCACCGGCTGTAATTAACAGCGGGTCACTCACGGAGAGAGGGGAATCACCCATCAGTGTTACCAACACCATGAGCAGAATTATAGACGGCTAAACCTGAAGTTAAAATAAAATTTGTTGCTTCTCTCAAGGCGTTGTGAAATTGCACTGACTTTCTGGAGTTCTGAGTATTTGTTGCTAGTCCAACCAAGGCTTCGGTCCAAACATGTGGACTTCTCAGGTGTTCCGGCACTCTGCGCCCACTGTTTACGTTTTCTGGCAGAGATTGTGTTGCTTCTCCGTCAAAGAGTGTACGCTATTCCAGATACGCTGTAATAAAGTTTTGCTTATTGTGGAGTGACATGATTGTTGTTGGAGAAGGAGGGCAATCAATTCAATGGAAAAGATAAGAATCATTACACAGTCGAAGGGTCATATGCTAATGGAAGGCTCTAAACAGATTAAGAACTGAAGTGTCCCGATGCAGATTCAATATCAAAAAACTGGTTTACACTACTGAAAATGATCTATGCGAATGTGGTGAGCTGCAGGACCCACAACATCTTCTGGTATGCAGGAATCTGCCTGAAACCTCCACTATCTACGACCATTTTAGGGCAAATGAGAACGCCATCAGGTTGCGGAAATCTGGTCACATTCCATTTAATTGTGTTCTGTAGTCCATAAGCTTGATATTAAATAAGAACCTGTACAAAACTTCATAAAATCACAACGTTTTAAAATGATACTAGGAAATACTTACAAGCATTTACATATAAGACTGACGAAATTAAACAATTATAAAAAATTCATAACAACATTCTTAATTAAATCTCTAAATTAATATTTCATTCTGACCATTTACAACACTTTCACTCACCAAAGCACAACACGTGCATAGAACTTTTTTTTACAGATTTCAAATTAATCACTACATATTCCTCTGTCAGGTATTAGGGCTGACACAATGTTCGTGTATTTTGGATGGAGGAACTCGTTGCCAAAACGCATCAGTATCCGCGAGTGACATTTTTTTTTAGTTACAATTTATAAAAGCTTTCTTTTTACAATGAAAAAGTAAACTATTTGGAAGAAGTGAAAAACTTCAGTTTCAATAAATGAATATAATTTAAACGACCTCATAAAATTCTCATTTTTTTACTACGCGGGGGGAGGGGCATATGCGATGTGCGATTTAATTACATTAATACAGTAATTATTAGGTTTTGGATCTTTATGACCAAAAAAGTAGAGAAATATGCAGGCAAATATGACCTTAAAAATGTGTAATTATGAACTAATTATGACAAAATATAACCAAAATTTAAATTTACTATACAACAAAACATGCTCAACTATAAATCATTTATTTTATCTAGTAGTGTCGCTTTCATGTAGACAGCATAATTTGCTTCCGTGCACCATTGGTAAATTAAATTTTAAATCGTTTTGTTGAAATCACTTTAATTTCAGATAATTTATAGAATAATACTCATTCATCTGTAATAAAATACTCCTCTCTAAATTCCCTTAAGTAACTTCGCATTTTCGGTAAAATTTTATTTTCGGCATGGTGGTAGGTCTACTTACTGATCACCTGTAGATTTAATGATGACTGAGGATATTTCATTGAGATGCTGAATGACGCGGATTGACACAGGCAGATTAAAAGGCGGGCGGAACATTATGTTTAGATAGTGACAATAATGTATAAGTTTAATTCTTGACTGGTGAATTCTGACCACAGTGAAAATTAGTATAGCAGAAGTACAGTTGTGTGAATAATTATCTTAATTGCTTCTCATCTATATCTAGTGAATTCCCAGTACTATTAAAAAAAAAAAAAAAAACCTACCAGATGTTTTGTCAAAATATGACCATCTTTATATATAAAGATGAATGTTTGTTCGTTTGTTCTTCATACAAATTCACAGTTTTCATCCGATCTCGATGAAACTTTGCACACTTATCCTTTGAAACAAGGAAAAAAATACTGTCTATACTGGGTTGAAAAATTATCTGTATAAATAACACATGTTGTCTCATAACTTCGAAATACGGCGATAGACAGACACGTTGGATATGGACGTCTCCGTACCGTGTTTCCGTGTAGTGGACTGGCAGCTCAGTGGTTAAAGCGCTTGCTTACGAACGTCGTGGTCTCCGGTTAAATTCTTCGTGGAGGCTAAGATTTTTAAAAATTGTTTTTCATCGTAAGAGTCAGGATTGAATGTTAAACTGTAGATATTAGAAAGTTAGGAGTGCAACGCGAGGCAAATCGTAGGTAGTCTTGCAATGTTGTAGGTGTACACTTTTTTAGGTTATAATGATCGCTCAGGTGTTGTTCGCAGTCAGTGTGTGAGTGTGAACCACAGTAATATTATTATTAATACGGAAGTAAGTCTCCGTCTTTTTGTTACGTTTTGACGACTAAATGGCTATATCGTTGTGATGGAATTTTATAAGGAAATCTGTATGAAGGGCACAAGATATTTTTTTCCAGTATGATTAACAGTTGTAGTCACGAAATTTGAGACCTTATCGAATGGTGACAGAAATATGTTGGAAATTGATTCTCTTCAAGAGACAGGTTCGACGGTACAATGATATAGTGTTAGCTTTCCTGTGATATTATTCCGACTCGATATTGTTTGGGACTAATCCTTCGTTACCAACAACTTTCTATATTTAATTCTGGCAAAAAAATTCTTAATCCACGCGTACGAAGTCGCGGGTACGGGCTAGTATGACTATAAATATTGTCGAAATATATCCAAAACTATGAAAATGGTCTGAATATGTATTTATATGATATATAAAATACTTTTAAGTACAATCAGAAACGTTGAATCAGAGTTTAATCCAGCAGTTTAGCTGAAAAAGAAGACAAAAAAAAATATGACTTGTCCTGAAGGTCCGAACCCTGGTACGTACATTAACAAAGTTGTACCTGTTTAGAGTTACGAGTCAGCGCAGCTTTGAGGTGCGGGGTGTCTGGAACCTCCCTGTGAGGCCGAGTCTTCGTGAGGGGTAGTTAGGAAGCTGTTGACGGCTCTCGGGAGACACCGCGGTGCTGCCGTAGCTCTCCTCTCGACAGGTGGCAGCACTGCAGACGGGACGGGTTTATCCCGGATACGTCCCGAGCCGGTAAACAAAAATAAAAGTCTGGCCGAGAAATAACGGCGCGGCGGGCCTGTTATTAGGCCGAGGCGGGACGGCGCGCAGTTTATTGGCCCGGCGAGGCGCGCGAGCCACGAAATGGGTTCCCGGCTGGTAACACGTTCCTACACACAGACCGGACGCGTCGTCAAACATCTGTCTGAGCACAACACCAAATAACGTCACGAAATACAGATGATCCACAAGGCTCCATACTGTCTCCGGTAGTATTCGACATACGACGCTTAACTGACTGAAAAAAATGATGTAAAACAAATATTGGTAATATGATCCACCAGCTGGTCTCCATGTAACATTAACTAATATTCACAAAATTTCGTTAAAATCTATTAAATGAATTTGTAATAGACACAACAGTAATTCTAGCGTGATAAGTACAAGGAGTATAAATAACAATTTCTTGCTATCAATTTCTTTTTACTATAAATTCATGTCTACCATCTGAATATGTGTATTAACAGTACAAGTCAGTGCTGAGTATTTTTTCCTAACAGTTCAACATTGAACCTATTAGTATAAATAAATTCGCATTGTATACAGTCTGTAAAAGCAGTACAAGTCAAGGTATACAATAATAATGACTTATACTCCTTGTGCTTATCACGATAGAATTATTTTCCGGCAAAAACGACACTCATATCGAAAACTGATTGATCACAGTGAAGACCAGTGGTTTCAAGGAAACATAGTTTAGATAATACTTAAACTGTTCTAAATAGCGTCGTTCCTACCAGGTGGAAGTCACTAAATCAGTTATAGAAGTATTAGTTGTGATCAAACATACAGCTTATTAGAATTGATACTTAGATCTCAGATTAGGATGTGGATAAAATGTATTCTACCAAAATAAAAATAACAAAACACTCCTTTACTGCCATATCATGTAAAAATAACACCAGACCACCGACCGTAAAAAGATACATTTAAACAGAAATAGAAAATGTTGTTTGCATTTTGTTTTGATTAATGTTTTTTAGTACTGTTTTCCAGTACAAAATTGAATACTGCATCCTTAAATTTCACGAATTTCATTGCACTCAAGAATCCTCGTAATATCTGCGCAACATGTTTCAACATCAGTTTTTGTTTCCCATTTGCCTCAAAATTATCAACAAATTTGTTGTTATAAAATAATTGAACCTTGTAAATCTTAATGTTTGGTGGATCGTATCAGACAAATCTATCTCGCTGTTGATCGATCGCACGGTAAAATCAGTGGAAACACAAGCAACACATTTCATGGGAACTGTTTATTCATCCCAATCCGCAACAAGTTTTTAACTATGGTGCATTTTTTTTTTTTTCAGCTAAACGGTTGGGGTGGTCTTATCAGTGCAATAGTGGTTCCTAATCCGTCGAAAATGACGGATCGAACGCAGTTTTATGGCAATTCATTTCTTCGCTTGTGGTTAGCCAAATTGAATTGTTATTAGATAACTCTCATATCGTTGATGTGATATTTAGAACCTACCTCGTTCCATTGCACAAACTACGCCATAATTTACTTGTAGAATTAAACGAAAAACATATCCTTCTTTATGGTTGTTTTCAAATTTCAACCTGCAACAAAAATATAAATGGATGGCTTAAAATCTTTGCTTGCTGAAATAGACACATCTATGGTCGGAGAATATTACGAAAAAATCTATATGGAACTGATATAAATAAACAAATGTTACCTAATAGGTGGATTTAAGAAAAAAAATTACCTACTTCTCTTATTGATCGGTTTGCAATTTATTGAACATTACAGAAACAAATAGGCATCCTGAATTCTTACTTTGCTACTATATAACGACATCCATTGACACGGAGTTAAAAGTCTCTGTCGGTCGTTAGTTTGGCAGCAAAGACATGACGCATAACCTCCCGGCGTTACAGCAACGCTTACGTAACGACCAAACTGATCTTTTATTGGTATTAGTTGGCGGTGTTGCGTAAGAGAATATTCTCCAGACAGCGCAACGTAACAAGTGTCCTCGGCAGTTTTTGCGTCGGTTGAAGCGACCCAACGTGTGCGACTGTTAGGTACATCTTCCAGGGTATTACACGTGGCCTCAAAAGACGTGTATCGTGGGTGGGCATAGCTTTCAGGGTGCTTGATATGTTGCGACGCGACTAGAGTCGCGGGCAGGTATAAGTCACAGGGTGCTGGAGTACTGCGATGGAACACGTGCCGCGGGCCGGCATATCTCCCAGTCTGTTTCACGTGGCGACAGGTAGTCAGGTACAACTCGCAGGGCGCTAAAAGTGTCATAGCGTACGTGTGTCGCAGGCTGTGTATCTTGCAGGGTGTTCCACGCGATATGATTAAAGGCCCGTTCACACTGCCGTTCAGCTCAGCTCTGGTACAAAACCGCTACACAAGGCGGGGAAGGCAGGTCCACCAGAAGACCACGCCGCCACCGATCAACAACGGTCAAGACCTGAGCTGAGCTGAGCTGACCGCTAGTGTGCACGAGCAACAGTCAGGTCAGGTCAGATCAACGACGAACGTCTAAAAAGTCTTGCTCGTAAGCAACAAAAAAGATTCATAGACAAAAGATAAATATTTTAACATTATTTTATTTATCATAATTACAAAGCTGACAAAATTTAATATAAATTATTATTGTTAATAGATTTTCCTCACTAATGAGGTTTTACTCCAACACCACAATAAAAAACTTGGAACACAGATCTCGACTTTATCTTCTCAAAATATTTCTCCACATATTTCGATCTTGTATATCTTCCTCTTCTGCACCAAATCTCCTCATTGCTGTTTGTACACTTTGGAGCCAGGTAAACATGGGCCGTCCTCTTTTCCCCCTTCCTTTAACTTCCCATTCCTGTACTGGTTTAGGTGTCCTAGTGTCTTCCATCCTTCTTACATCGCCATACCATTCCAGTATTTTTCGTTCTATAACTTCAGACATTTTTTCTTTCACTTCCATTAGCCTTATTATTTCGGTATTCTTTACTTTTTAATTTCTTGGTATTCTTTCTGATCTATTCCAGAAATCCATTTCTAACGCTTTCAATTTTTTAATATGTTTTTGGTTGATTGTCCAGGTTTCTGATCCATATAAGACTATACTTTCCAATAATGATTCAAATAATTCTTTTTGTTGTATTCACAACATTCTTGCTCCATAGAAGTGAATTGAGCATCCCGATTACTTTCAGGCAAATAGTAATTCTTTTATTAATTTCCATATTCGATTTTCCTTCCATTTCTAAAATTAAACCCAAATAGCAAAAATTATTTACCCTTTTAATTTTTATTCCATCAATGTACAATTCATCCAGATTATTAATAAGATATTTTTTTGATACTTAATCTTCAAGCCCCATTTTTTATATTATTTTGACAGTTGATTACATATGTAATTTGCAACCTCACTATCTTGTGCTATGACGACTTGATCATCAGCAAATAGTAAATGATGTAGATTTTTTCCATCTATTATTTCCAAACTCATTCTATTAAACTTTTGAGACCATGTTCTCAAACTTATATCTATATAAATTTTAAATAGGGTTGGTGACATAGGGCACATTTAATATAAATTCAAATATTATTATAACACGTTTTCGTACAGATCCTACTTCCTAATTAAAAAATGTAGTGAATTTATTTCTTTGTATCAAAAGCTTCTTTATGAGCATTAGCACTCAAACGAAGAATGTTTAAAAAAAAATCGTTTCCTGTCGTTCATCCTCAGATTCAATTTCTATATAGCATGAAGTTTTTTCGTTCCGAAAAAAATTGTGTATTGTTACTAATATTATCTTAACAGTGAACTCTGGAGCAGAATTAATTTGGCTAAAATAAATTCTTTGAGCTAAAATATCAAAAGCATTTTCCATCACTCGTCTCGAACGGCAAAGTCAGTAGTTAATTTTTTTCTCTCTTGATCTGTTTGCGCTAGAAACTTTCGATGTGCACAGAGCCGTCGTATTTTTTTTTATTTTTATCTTGGCGTGTTATTAGACTCTTCATCCAAAACCAATGTGATTTTAACAAACGCTAGCGTAGAGAACGACGTTGTTCGTTATAGGCAACAAATCAAATGTCTTCGTCTACGATTTGCTCAGACCTGACCTGACCTCTAGTGTGATTGCTGCTGGCGAAATCCTGGATCGCGAACTGAGCTGAGCTGACAGATGGTGTGAACAGACCTTAGTGCGTAATCCAAGCTCCGGCCTCACACATCCAAAGTAGAGTTACGATACGTGTGTGACATTCAGATGTCACTATACGGTGTTGATGTAGTGAATACTGTGACGAGGCCTCTTAGAAAGTGATGTATTGCAAACCACGTCGCCAGTAGGTATCTCTTCTAGCGTGATACACCCGTAATGGAACAGCCAGTTTATGTGACGAAGTTCGACTTAAAAGGCCGAAGGAAAGAAAATTAATAGATACCCAACGTCAGTCAAAGTTAAATACCACTTGTAATATCAAAGAAAGGTTACTTTCTGAAATTAGATTGTTTGCAGACGACTTAATGCTACATAGAGGATCAAAACGGTAGAGGACTGTAAACGCTTGAAGGGTGATCTGGACAGGATATCTAATTGGATTGGTAAACATGAGATGAAAATAAGTGCAAAGAAGAGTCAGCTTATTAGATACACAAATAGAAAACAAAAGGCTCATTATGATTATAAGGAGGGGAAAGAATTGCTCGCTGAAGACTTGAAACGTAAATATCTTGGCATTACATTTGATAACGAGCGTAAATGGGCAGGACCATTCGACAGGTGGTAAGAAAAGGTTTCGAAATTCTGCACTTGTTGGAAAGAGTGATGAGGGGATGTACGAGAGAAGTGAGGGAGTTGGGTTACAAAACATTGGTCAGACCATTGTTTGAATATGGTAGTGTAGTACGGGACCGACATTTTGAGTAAAGAAGTGCAAGATTTGTTTCTAGAAATTATTGCAGAATGCAATGAATAACAGAGATGATAAAAAAGCTGGATTGGGTTTCATTTCAAGACAGGAGGAGGGTGAAGAGGGTCATGGGAGTGTACAAGGCATATATACTGGTGATGAGGAATGGAAAGATATTGCAATAGGTATGAAAAGTAATGCATGGAATGGAAAAGATGACCATGACTACAAGCTGGCACTGGATTTGAGGGAAGGTTGTGGGAAGATTCTCTTTTTTAGGGAAGGGTGTCAGGGATGGGATAAGTTACCAAGGGTTGAAAGAATTTAAAGCTAAAATTTGTAGACGGAAAATGTAGGTGGGTGCAGGAAAGGGGTAAGATTGGTGTTTAGGGAAATTGCCACCGGAGCGTTCGGTCCATTGCAATTTAATTTAATGAAATTAAATATTAGCACCAGCTTTAAGTGATACATAGTGAGCAAATTAACAAGACGTTAGTGAGTGTTCTAGCGTTACGACGGACAGATATTCCGAAAATTGGTTTTCTCTGAATTCATAGCATGAATTGAATAACTTGAATTTAGTTTGTAGCAGATTGAGACTGGGACACTGGGCGTGGTGGGTGATTCTGGAGGACGCAGGTTCGAATCCCCGTCCGGGCATCCAGATTTCGGTTTTCCGTGGTTTCCCCAGATCACTCCAGGCGAATGCCGGATGCTTCCTTCAAAAAGCCATGGTCGAATTGTTTCCCGTTGCTTGCCTCAATCATCCATTTGGTTGTAAAGGGTTCCTGTAACCCTACAACAGCCAGCCTACTGGGCTTCACGTGGGAGGAATGAAACCTGAAAAAAAATCCAGTTATCATCCGAATCAGTTAGAGGGCGCTATCGCCCTCCAGCATAGGTTTCAGGATGCTTGAGTTAAATCCCGTCCGACCATCCTGATTTGGATTTTCCTGGTTTCCCCAAATCACTCGAACGAATGTTTCCTTTATAAAACCAGGACCAAACTCCTTCCCATTCCTTGTCCATACGCCTCCCGCTTCCGGCTGAATTGCAAAATAAACGAAAAACCAGTTGCTATTGTATTATAAGAATAGATTATGCCTACCAAAATGTATGCTAGAAGATTTGTAAATTCTTTTATGTTTATTCATGACTTTTTTTGTGCGCCAATATGTTACGGTATGTCGCAAGGTGTGTTTATGCATAACATTTGAATTTGTATTTCATTGAGTTCGTGGTTGATTTCTATCTATTTTGATTTTCCACGCGCTGCCTCCGTGCTGTGTGTTGAATCGCTAGTTGCCCGTTTATTTTCTGCTGTCAGGGAATTAGTAATTCTGACTGACCGTGTATCCAGTCAATTAGATCACTTGAAATGTCAGTATAATTTTCATTGTTTTAATGTCTCTGTGTTAACACCTGCTGTTTGGGATAATTGCTCCCGACGTGTAATTTGTTTACTTTCATCAAACTGTGGAATGGGCGACAAATATAGCACTTACGCACTGCGGATATTTGTGTAGTGGAGAGATTGGTACGACTGATATTAGTGAAACACACGTTACGGTATGTTTTCGTTAATTAAGTGCAATTTGTTTAAACGATTTCGATGTGGATTACGGGCGTATGCATAACTATAAGATTAGATAACGTGATTAATTGTAATGTTGTATGATGAGATAGGTGCCATGTTAAGGGCAGTATAGTTTGCCGCGTATTTAACCTCCCGCCTCTAAAAATATGATTCCATGTTTTGTTGGATTATTGGAATTAGATACTCAGCAAAGTGTGCACACAGAGTCTCAAAGAGAGTTTATTAATGTAAAAGTATTTAAAATTTACAATAACTCTTTCTAGAACAGAACTAAAGGTCCACTGTTTGAATTCAGTTCTTGGCAACAATTTTCATTGGCCCTTCATCCGACCTTCACCTCTGGCATATCTTGCTGTGTAACGTGACGTATGCAAGAACGCTTCCGAGATTCGGATTCCACGTTAAACTGCAGGTCCGCTCTACCCGGTAGGACTACCGGGTTGGGTTAGGTGGCTGTGATAGGGGAGGCATGCGCAGCCAACAGAAACGCTGTCACCAGGTTATTACGACCACAGGAGTTTGAAAAATAGGGATATGCGAAGCATATCAGTGCTAAGACGAACACTACGTCATTCGTTTCCAAAATCTTTGAAAACCATGTGATTTATAAAAGAAAAGTGAAAGATGATTAACGGCTTCGTTAATTGAAAAGAAGTTATCTGTCATTAGAACTGCTCAGAAATTAAGTAACAAATTTTAGTGAAAGTACGAATCACTTGTCGAAAGGATGAATCTAAGAACCTTAAACAGTCTATACTCTTTCGCCTTCTACTCGCAAGCTACAATTTTACGCAACTTTTTATCTAACTGCTAACAGTCTAGTATCTTTGGCCGCGTCTAAAGCAATTCAAAATAATGCTACTTTTTAGTATAGGCTTTAGTAATTTCCTCGCAGGATGAAAAACATACTTTGTCGTATTTTAGATATAAATGGCTTTTAAATCTAGCTCTGTGGTTCCAGTTGTAATATCGTCAATATCTCCTCCGTTTTTTTGTCCTTATTTGCTTTGTTGCTTCTTACTTTTACTTCAAATGTACCATCAGTAATTTGACCTCAAACTTTCTCATATAATACAAATTACTCAACACAACTTTTACCTCCACATAACTTATATACAAGTAAGCTTTCCAGTTAAGGGCCAGGAAAGCCGCTAGATTCCTGACTTGTTGTTACAGCCCTTATGAAAGCGTCACAGAATTGATACATAGATTGGGCTGGGATAGTTTGGAAGACAGACGACGTAGCTTGCGTTCGAATTTATTGGAGAATATGCGAAAAAATTTAAATTTCGAGTGCAATGAAATACTTCTTCCGCCAACCTATTTAGGTCGCAATGACCGGAGGGATAAGATTAGAGAAATAAGATGCCGTACTGATACTTATATGTATTCCTTCTTTCCTCGCACTATTCGGGATTGGAATGGGCGGGTTTAGGATTGGTGCTTAGCACCCTCTGCCACCCACAATGTTTGTGATTTGCAGAGTATGGATGTAGATGTAGATGTAGATGAACTTTAGTAGCTTCCTTCGAGCTGTTTCTGTATGTTGCAGCCATCTTGTTCACTCCTTTCGCTCTCCATTAATTATCACGTACATCGTCGTCTTCTTGGTATCGGATGTGCAGCTCCCGGCTTATTCCTTGCTGCCAAAGATTCTCCCAAAAATACTGTTAATATAATCTGTAGAAACACCACACAGAAACGGATTGACGTAAATAGAAAAGAAAGTTTCTAAGGAAAATCTTGGGCTCAAAAAAAGTGACAGGAAGCAAATTCCATTTCCGTTTGAGATCGAACCAAGAATTATACGACAAGTTTCAAAAGGTATCAAACACAATTATGAAAAGGAGATTAGCTTTCTATGAACACATCAAAAGAATGGAACCAGTAAGAATGCCAAAGAAAATACTCAACTTTGAAGAGAACAGGAAGACTCAAGTTCCATGGGTGAAGGAGGTCCATCAGGATCTGAAAAGATGTGGGATCAGCATGGAAGACATCCAAGACAGGGAATTATTAAGAGGAAACATTGCGGAGGTATAGGAGCTGACTAAAAAAAAAAAAAAAAAAAAAAAAAACAATTATGAAAAGGAGGGCATTTTCGGAGGAAGAGAAAGCAAAAGTGAGCCAGAGATGGAAGAGTAGTGGCGAGGAAGGAAACTTAGAAAAGGAAATGAAGTTGCGTAGTCGTAGCCCATAGATGGTTGAAATGAAAAGGAAAAAAAAATGTATTTGCTAATTACAATATACATTTTCAGACACTTGGGATTGGTTAATTTGTTAGTGGAGGAAGCAGTCGAACATAAGAATTGCAGAGAAAGACAGAGATTAGAATATATGAAGCAGATAATTGACGACGTGGGTTGTAAGGGCTATGTTGAGATGAAGAGGTTAACACTAGATAGGAAGAGATGGAGTACTCCAATAAACCTGTCGACAACTGACGACAGAAAAAATAAAAAGATTATGTTTATGTACATTTATAGGCTGTCCTGGCGTATGACCACTACGAGTACACTGATCAGCCAACTACTTACCAGAATATTGATTCGCCTTTCGAACGCAATACAGCAGCGTTTCGCCGTAGCATGGATTCTACAAGCCGTCCGTAGGCTTCCAGAGGTATCTGACACCAGATTTCTACTCACGGGTCACGAAATTCCCTTAAATTACGGGCCAGCGGTTTGTGGGCGCGGCTACTGGGAACGAGCATCTCTGTAACGGAGAGCCTGGTCGGCTGTTCGCATGCTACTGTAGTGAGCATCTATGAAGAGTGATTCAAGAACAGTGAAACCACAACTGGACGACAAGGTGGTGGACGTCCACGCCTCATCACAGAACGTGGGGGTCAGAGGTTTGCCCGCTCTGTACAGCGGCATAGGCGGCGATATTTGGTAGAACTGACGGAAGAGTACAATTGTGGTGCTTCCAGAAGTGTTTCATAGTACAAGATGTGATGTGGAGTGGATGTCCATTACATTTTCCCT
The DNA here is from genome assembly GCA_031002005.1 of Vandiemenella viatica. Taxonomy (NCBI): domain Eukaryota; kingdom Metazoa; phylum Arthropoda; class Insecta; order Orthoptera; family Morabidae; genus Vandiemenella; species Vandiemenella viatica. Next base: position 180,080,159 of record JARYHS010008075.1, on the reverse strand, counting down.
ACTCGTGGTCCTTCAAACACTTTCCATACATGCTCATTACAGTAACATGCGAACAGCCGACTAGCTTCTCCATTTCTGAGATGCTCATTCCCAGTAACCATTCCTACAAATCACTGGCCAGCAATTTAAGTGAATTTCGTAACCAGAGTGTAGAAATCTGGTGTTAGATACCTCTGGAATCCTACCAAGCACTCGTAGAATCCATGCTACGCCGAATCACTGCTATATTGCGTTCGAAAGGTGGACCAATATGTTAGAAAGTAGGTGGTCGTAATGTTTTGGTTGATCAGTGTATAAAGGCCCATACTCTGAGTTACTTTTCACTAGTTTAAATTTTGGAATCTGTTTATAGCCTCATGCGGGGACAGTTGACGTCTCGTTGATACTGTGTGTGTGATTAGTTTGTGCCTGTTATGGACCGGTCCCCTCTGTTGGAGTTTACGTTGAGAGACGGGCTGCGCATCCGATAGACCATCCGGCTCAACTTGTCTGCATCTTATGCGCCATTACACCCGGAACAAGGGGCAGACGGTGCCGCCGTAAGCTTGCGGCGGCGGGGCGAGTAAAAACCGAAATTGGGAGGGGCGACAAAAACCACTTGTTGTCGGCGGTATGATTGCGGTCGGCTGGGGGAGCTCGAAAACAACAGCAGCCAGAGACCGGCAGAGGCTGTGTACAGACGGGGACCAGCACGACGTAATTAGCATCGACCACTTGTTATGAGCGCTTCAACCTACTTGTCGTACACGCTCAAAGCAGGAGTACTTTCGTAATTCATTAATTTTATCAGACTACAACAGGAAGTAAGTCTGAGCATTTGAGATTTAAAAAAAAAAAAAAATAGTTTGCACTACTGGTCATGATGTACATCAGTTATGGGCGACTTTTCTTAGCTGAGGTTTCGGGACTTTATCACGTCACGGGTAAGAAATAAGTAGGTAGTAGTTAATGAAAAGGCCATAAAAATTCACACATTTTTTTATTTATCAGAATTAATAAAGAAATAGCATTATCAAACATGCAAAAAGCAAATGAACAAAAACAGATAGAAAAATCAAATGAAAATTAATGAGACTTGAGTTTGAAGCTGAGAAACAAGATGATCGACACTGGGCTCAATATCACTAGTACATAGGTGCAAAGTGTTTTCTAAATTAATATCTGTAAGCCGATGATTGAAAAAAGCTGCTCACATTTATAAGTGCTTCCGAATTTGCAAATTATTTTTCGTGCGAAATCTCTCAGCTGTGGATATTTTTCTTCGGAAAGGTGTGTTCTGTATAATTCGCTTAACTCCACATCATCAAATTTAGTCTTTAAATATAAGTCTTCTTGAAGCTCGATCAACTCCATTTGTAGGTGAAGCGGAGCATCTTCCGCATTACAATGGATTTTCAAAAATATTGACAGTACTATCCATATTCTTTAAATCGGAAAACCGATCAGTGAATTGCTGCGACAGTAGTTTCAGTTCTTCAGCTTAGCGATCGTATTCAATGTTTTTGTGACTGGATAATGTTAAAAAATGAAAACAGTTTTTACTTCTCATTTGTGTTTCCCGCGAGCGAATTTTGTTTTCAAAAGCTTTGAGATGACTGTACTGCTGATTTACCAATTGCCCTCGTTTTTGAAGCCTCAAGTTCAGATCGTTTAAGTGTCCTGTGATGTCTGCAAGGAATGCCAAGTCACTAAGCCATGTTGAATCAAAAATTTGCGGCAGTGATTTCTCTTTCATTTCCATAAAATCAGTTATTTAGCATTTTACCTTTGCTTAGCCATCTTACTTCGCAATAGTATGTCACATCATCATGTTCTGAAGAGAGTTCATCCAAAAATGCTTTTAACTGGCGATGGTTAAAACTACGGGATCTAATGAAATTGATGGTATTTACTGCCACATCCATAACGTTCTTCAGTCGAATGGACTTAGAGCACAAGTTTTGTTGGTGAATAATGCAGTGCAGAATTATTAAATCACATTCCTGGGCGTTATTTCATATTTCTGAACCTCTCGCGGACCGGATTGAAGCTGGTGGAGGCCCTGGGGACGGGGATTGCCCATGTATCACCTACACGAATGAAACCAACTGTTCTTAAAATTTGCGTCCGACTTTCTGACTGGATGAACGGGTTTCACGCGGAAACTTCTGATGGGTCTCTAGATCAGTAATTCCCAATTTTTTTGGCCAAGGAACTCTAATTGCTGGTACCTTGTAGTTTGAATAATTTCATGCTTGACTTAACACATTGAATGGGTTGGGTGTGGTTATTTTTATCATTTTATAATTAATATTTATTTTTATTATTTAATTTTCATTTTTGATAGTTTTTGAATAATCAACGATAAATACAACTTTGTCTGCGGGCCATACGTTCTTATAAGAAATAAATTGGTCAGGCTATGGCTCATGTGTAGATCGTATTAAACACCCTCACTCTCGCTACTTTGGTTGGTCCTCTAACTGTTTCGAGCACTCCAGCAGGTTGTCTTCTCCTTCCACTTCTCTTTACTATAACAATACTCACTTTAATTATTTTTTTATTTTTTCCTTAATTCAATATTGTTATTTTTTTCACTTACGTCACTACCGGGTACTATTATTAAACAAATAATAAGACGAAAATACACTTTATCTCATTTGTTTGCGTAACTTGTCGCACATTAATTCCAAAACACAAATCCTTGTTAAATTCCTTTTCATTGTCAATAATCTATATGAACATTTCTGATAGTTCGCATACTACTCAGTCATACTATTCGAGGCCTGGCGCCTCACCCTCACTCTATCACCCTACGCCGTGTCTTAACTGCTCACTACTTCTGGTGGACTGCACTCAATGTACTGCAGCTAAATTACGAGTGTATTGTACTGCGCGGCAAGCTGGCTGGCGGGCTTTTCATGGGCGCAACAACAATCGATTCTCTAAGTTCACGAACAGATGTCGACCTTGATAGGCGGTTAACGTGGCACACACACATTAATAATAAAATAAACCAAGCCTACGCCAGATTACACAAACTATACTCAGTATTAAATAGAAAATCATCATTAAGAACAGAATGCAGCCTATTAATTTTCAAAATGGCATAACATACGCATGTCCAGTATGGGGATGTGCTCGTCGTAGCAAGTTACAAAGAGTGCAAATATTCCAAAATAAAGTTCTTCGATTAGCCGTGAACGCACCATCGTACGTACGAACAGTCAACTACACCGAGAATTAAATATTTCTTACATTAATGATTTCGTAAGAAAACAAACTACAAATTCTATAAAACGAATGAACACAGTACCTGGTGCGCAATTTTATCAGCTAGGAATAAGAACGGGACAAATTAGACTAAAAAACGCCTTCCTCAAGACATTTATCTATCGAACAGTGACTTTGAAGACGAAATGAACCAGTAAACCATATGTTGTGGAACAAGATTATCATCAGCGCTGAAAATTAAAAAACTATATGTATTCCAAGAACAAAAGTGTAATTATCTTAATTCAATTTCATTACAACTGTTTTTTTTAACTACTATTTTTCACTCCGATAACTGTTTATATATATATATATATGTATATATTGGTTATTTAATACTAATAATACTAATAGCTGTTCTTATTACTGTATTCACTGTCCCAAAATATTTAATGTACGAGTATCACTGTTGTGTAATTACTGAGGGGCCCCAGTGGGTTGACCTTAACCATGACAATAAGAATGATATGATTTGTAAAAGACAACTTTATCCTGTAAACCTAAATTTGCTGATCGAATAATGAACATATAACTAAAAAAAAGGGCTTCATTATTAATGTTTGGATCCCTATTGCAAGAAAACAGAAATTTTATAATTAACTTTGAAATAATCAACTGCAATTAGAAAATATTATATAGATCGGGGTGTGCTGGTTACATATGGCATATATGTCACAGTATGCATATTCCTTTTTAAATTCACACTTTTTTCACAAAAAATAAAGTTATATAATAAAAATTATAAAATGATAAAATTAATCAGAACAACCCTTTCCATTGCAAGCTTCTGGTCCTAGGATAAATACGGCATGTTACACTTTGATCGGACGTCGTAACGCTTGTAAGCTATCAGTTGTCCTGGCATATGGTCAGCCAATTGTGAGCTGACCACTCCATTAGTGGACGACGGCATGTTATTCAGATGAGAGCGGCCCAATTCTTTTCTCTCAACACATACAAGCTGTTAGCTCGGATAGTATCAATACAACCGCCAAACAAATCGGAAGATCCGGCTACATGATTTCTACGTCCATCTGTTATCTGATTGAAATGTAGTTTTTATGTATAATTATTAGTATCAGAATACAATTCTGCCGTGTGGCCTTTCAAAATATGGCTGCAAGCATCTTCAATTAAATTTTAGAATTTTTTTCGGAAATTTTGTTCACTTGCTTCTTATATAAATTACAATTCATTTCAAAGAGAGACATGTAAAGAATGTAAAACGTTTGGGTTGCTTCTGAAAGGCGGTGTGGTGCGCTAACTCTCAGTCGCTCTAACATATCTGCAACTGCCGGCAACCCCTGCTTCCGGCTACTTTTACATAGGAAACACAAACTTTTTGTGTTATTTTCACGTCTCTCTGCGAAATGATTTTTTTGGAAAATTTAATTAAAAACACTTACGCACATATTTTGGCAGGCAACCCGGCAGAATCGTATTCTGCTACTAATAATCAATATATATTATAAAAGTTAGTGTACAATGTGCGTGCCGCAATAACTAAAAAACGAGTCCCGGTATGATCCCGGCAGTTATATGGTGTGGTAGCCCTCTAATCCTTATCCATGAACAAGGTTTCCGTTTCTACCTGAAGGGCGTGATTTTGAAGACAGAAGGGCTGGAAGTTTGGCCCTCTAGAACAGCGAGAAAACGAAACAGTCGAAGAGCGCAAGGCACGTTTACGTTGTCAACGAACGAAACGAAAAGAACAACGAAAAAACGAAACAGTCGAAGAGCGCGAGGCATGTTTATGTTCTCAGCGAACGTGAATGAGCACCGTGAGAAGCAGAGAAACCGAAGAACAAGGAAATGAACGAATTAAAGAATCAAGAGTTGCGACACAATCTTATGAGAGAAAACTGCGAACGCAAGACGGCCATGGAAATATCACCCTACGAGAAGCGCGGACGGGGACAAGTAATCAGCATAACCTGACAAATGAAGCATTCCACTACGACCCGACAAAACAATATAACAAAAACAACCACTTCGTAATAGGAAAAATGGATAACATCTACCAATTTTAAACGCGAAAAAATTCAGTGGAGAAACACCAGGATTCTGTTGGATGAATGGAAAAATTCGATTACCACCACTGTAAGCACTTCCACAGGACTTTCAACATTACATGACCGGGGAAACTCCAGAATCGAAACACATAGTATTAATCCTCAGAATACCCCTGATCTCTACTGAACTGCCATTCCAATTTAAAAGACTGCAATTTCCAATCAAGTTCGCCTTTAGTTTTACAATTAACAAAGCGCAAGGGACAAACTTTAAAACATTGCGACATCAACCCCATAGACTACTGCTTCTCTCACGGTCAACCAGACTGAATGAACTATACGAAATGAAGGAAGTAGGAAATTCTAAAAAAATTTACATATATACCCCGCATAACAAAATTAAAAATGTTGTTTATGAACAAGTATTGCAAAAGTTAGAATAAGTTTCCAATAAAAAAAAATTATCTCTTACATTTTAAAGTTTATCTATCCTTTCATTCCAACTACCACACAATCTCATATCAACTCCCTGAGCGAAGCCGGGTACCTCAGCTAGTTAGACATAAAAATAGAATTTCAATCAAATAACAGATGGACGTCGAAATCCTGCAGCCAAATCTTGTACTATTATTTCGTCTAGAAATGTTAATCCAGTGCTCTGGTTAAATATAATTGCCTCGAATTTGGGAAGACGCTGTTAAATTCATCAGTGGCTGGATACCGTAGTATTGACTTTTCGCATCCTTCTGACAGACTACGCTTACAAACGTGCACGCCGTGCTTCCAGAATGCCTCTCTTTTCTCATTGGTTACTAGGCTCGCTCTCTCCCGTTGCCCGGCAACCGTCGCACTGCGGCGGGGTACATCCATCTCCCTCCTCGCGTCGCGCAAGCCGCGGGTTCCTCTGCGCCTTGGAACCAGTTCCAGCCCGGCACAGAAGACGGGTGGGACAGCGGCTGTACAGGCGCTACGAATGGCACTTCCCGGTCTTCATCGTGCGGCAGTATCTACCCTCACCGTATCCGACATTCGACAATATCGCTGCGAGGTCACATACCAGGAACAGTTCAGCGGCAAGCCGAGTGTTGACGGACATTCTGAATTCAAAACCCGTGTCCTGTTCCCACTGCTGAAAAGAAAAATGGTTAATGTAATGTTGTTGCAGGCCATGTTTCCGCAGTTGCTTACTTAATTACTAGTTGAAAAATAACGCCAGTGCAACTGTTTGATTTATTTACATTTGTTACTTGGAGTATGCAGCTGCGCATTTTCGTTCTTTTTTTACCCAAAGCATGTTTTACTTGTATCATATTTACATAATTGCAAAATTGGGGCTTTCTCATCACTCGGTAATGATACAAACAAGATGGCCACAGCAGGCAACCGAAGGACGTGAAAGCGCACCACGACACACGACATAAACAAACCAGCTGGCCACAACAGACGACCGATTGTTGAGAAAGCACGAATTCTGCAATTTTGTAAATATGATACAAGCAAAACATGCTTTGGATAAAAATAAACGGAGATGCGCAGCTGCGTACCATATTAACAAATGTAAATAATTCGTCGCTGATGATGCCTCGATGAGAGGTGAAACGCGTACGTCGGAGCAATAAATTGATTAAACAGTTGCATTGGCGTTATTTTTCAACTAGTAATTAATGGTTAAGTCTTTTCCCGTGTTGAAATTAAACAGTGAAGTGTATACATGAAATGGGGTCTACTATAACCGTGTCGCCGCAATTTGATAATAAATTCTTACGTAAATCGACGAGACAAATCGAAAGTGGGGAACAAAAATTTTTGATTTCTCGTTTAGTTCTCGAGATACACTGTCTCAAAAGTGAGGTGGTTAGGTCGAAATGTGGCCTGAATCAGAAGAAAAATTTCGCCAGAGCCAAATTCGATGACGGATGCCTCTGTAACTCGACGATACAAATCGAAAGTAAAGAATAGAAATGTTCAATATCTCGCGTAGTTCTCGAGATATCGTATCTCCAAATTAAGGTAGTCTGGTTGAATGCGACCTTGAATCAGAAAGAAAAAGTCGCCAAAGCTACAAGGAACTACACGCTGGGCATGCACAATAGGTGTTTTATTTTCCCCCTAGCGGTTACAATTTGGCTGAAATACGGCCTGGACCAGAAGCAAAACGCCAATGAAGGGCACAAGTAACTATACCTATAACCGATTTGTGACATTCGATGTCTCGAGATGTAAGCGAAACTACAAAAAAAAAAAAACCAAACAAACAAACAAAAAATACAAAAAAATATCCTTTCGGTTTGTTTCGTGGAGTTGCATAAGAATTCATCAAACTGTGGCGCCACGGTTATGATAGTGCTGCCGCTAAAATAGTGAAAAGACCGAGCGTGTTGGATGAGTGGTTAACGCTCTGGCCTCGCATTCGGGAGGACGCCAGTTCGAATCCCAGAGAACGAAATCCAGTGGTGTTAAGTCTGGGGAGTGAGGTTGCCACGTGATTGGACCTTCACGGCCAATCCATCGACCTGGGAAGCGATTATCGAGGAAACCCCGAACTTCCATGAGGGAATGAGGTGGTGCACCGCCTTGCTGGTAGTAAATCATTCCATCTTCATCGATCTGTGGAATTAAAAACCTTTTCAAGCATATCCAGATACGCAGTACCAGTAACAGTTTTCTCCATAAAGAAGAAAGGGCCGTATACTTTCAATTTACTAAGAACACAAACAGCATTAACTATGGGGCTGTCACGAACGTATTCCAGGTTTGTATTTGGATTTTCGCTGTCCCATATTCTGCAGTTGTGGGTGTTCACCATGCTACTGATGTGAAATGTTGACTCATCACTGAGGATTATTGTGTTCAGGAATATCTCGTCATCCCCTATCCGATGAAACATTTCCACACGAACAACCTTATCTGCGTCACTAATGTACTGTGCCATTGTGAATCTGTATGGTTCCAAGTGTAGACGTCTACGCAGTACTCGCCAAACAGTCTCTTTTGGAATGCCTGTCTCTCGAGACGCACGTCACGTTGATTTTTTGTGGACTGCGGGCAAAGCTCTCCCTAACCTATTCGACATAATCGTCAACATGCGTGTGACCTGGTGATTTAGTATCATGCCGCAGTGAACAACCAGTCTCAACAAAGTTCTTGGGCCAAAAGTAAAGCGCAGGCTTGGAGGTTCTTTAGCGTATTCGGTGCGAAATTTACGCCGAACAACTGTTGCAGAGTTCGTTTCATGGAACCAAAACACACAGCGAGCACGCGCCGCACCAGTGAAAGTAGCCATTTTAACTGTGCACTACGCTGGCGCTCCTGGTGGCGGAATAGTGTACTGATACACTAAGTGCATGAGACTTGAGGTTGAGTGCTAGAAAAATGACAAATCGGCTCCACTCCAATACGTCGGAACCTACAAATATTGTCCTGTCGGTCTGAAATTTGGTACACACATTCCTTAGGCGATAATATTTGATGTAAAGTGTATATCGTAAGCTTCGAATATGTATAAATCAGGAAAAATCACTCGAAATGTGGGTAGATGCATACATGTTATTACGCATGAAATTCACGTTTAAAGCTGTTGACATTTATTCCACGTGTTTTTAAGTCTTCATTATTGAAAAAAACTGCTTTCCACATGCAAATAGAAAATCATGTAACATTTACGATTTCTCTGTGCGGGCTGACATATTGTTTTTCAGTGCTAAGATTTATTGCATGGCGTCTACCGTAACGAATGTTTGATACACAGCATTTAAGTTGGTTTTATTTTTTGATAATAGCAGTTGTGGTTAGGTTGAATGCAGCCTGGACGAAAAATTAAGAGTAAGAAACACACAGAAAAAATATTGACATGTAATAACGTGTATTTCTTGCTTAATAACCTGTGTGCATCTACCCACAATTGAAGTCATTTTTCCTCATTTTCACGCATTCAAAGCTTACGTTATACACTTTAAATCAAATATTATCGCCTAAGGAATGTATGTACTAAACTTAATTCCGATAGGACAATTTTTGTAGGTTCCGACGTATTGGCATGTTACCGACAAATCTACCGATTTTGTAAGTTATCGCAACAAAATTTTTAAATCATTGCAAAGTTCTACCTGTTCCTCTTCTTCAGTTCATTCTCGCCTCTAATGACCTCGACGTTGACGAGGTGTAAAGGCACAAAGACAGAAAGCTGTCATCATATCCTTTACTGAATACTTCAAATACTTCTAAGATCCCGTTTTCCGTAGGCATTGATCGTAACTTGAACACTTTGCCATTTCATCTGGCGTTAATACCACTTTGAATGGGTCTCCATTCACAGTCCCTATCATCAATTTCCTGTTCGTCGCAGCCTTTCTCTGCGTTATTTCGTCGTAATAACACCGCGGAGGTCACGCGAATACAGACGGGGCGTCTGCTTTTATTCGCGAGTAAATTACGTAGTTTTATTATTTATTTTTATTATTTATTTAACTGTACATTCAGATGGTTCGTTATCTAGAGTCTACAACGAACCGTTATTTCTTAATACTGTATTGAAATTTATAATAAACAAAAATTTTGTAAAATTAACACAAATCCTATATACTACGAAAATGGTACAAACAATTAACTATTATTACTACACACTGTAATTATCAACCTGTTAGTAAAAAATATTACCCACTAATACTAAATAACTGAACATCTTGAGTTTTCAAAAGTTCGTTTAAACGCTGGCATCCATTGAAGAAATAAGCTTCGGTAAATTCCAGAAGCCACACTTCCGGCATCAGCGTCCCACTTAGTTGTTTGTGTCTCGTCCGTTTAGAGTATCTTGTCTCATTCCTTAAATGGCTTGTTGTGTTCCGGCAGGTTGCTGGCTATGCTGAAGCCGATACTGCTCCCTGGCTGCATCTGACACAGCATCTGCCAGCTTGTCGAGTTCATTCAGGAGGAGGTTGTCTGTCATAATTTCCTTGACAGTTTTCCCCATGAGCTTCATTCTGTACTGTTTGATTTGATCATCAACTAGAGCACATTCAAACAGTTTATGTTCAGGTGTTCCTAGAGATCCGCACGCACATAGATCATTCTCTGTCCTATTGATCCTATGAAGATATGTTTCATACGGTCCATGACCGGTGAGGAAATGTATTAACCCTCGGGATGGATTGAAGTGCTTCATACGTATCCTCTTTCTGATGTCAGGAAGAATTTCAAATACTCTCCTTCCGGTTTCAGAATTGTTCCACTGCTGTTGCCATTCATTCAAAATACAATTTTTGATGTCTGTCTTCTTGGTTGCCACTTGACCCAGGATTTCTGTTATCTTGTCTAAGTTTCCTTTTCGTAGCCAGTAACATGCTGCTCTTTTTCTTATTTCCAGATCTAAAGGACATATTCCGAGAATGACTGTAAGTGCATCAGTTGGGGTACTTCCGAATGCGCCTGTAAGACGCAAGAGAATTCCTCGTTGCGTTCGTCTGATATCCCTTGCAGGTTTAACCAATCTTAACCTATGCGCCCATGTGCTCGCTCCATAACTTGCAATAGCTGTGGTAATGGCACCATGATACAGTCTTATAGTCGGCAGTGGGATTAGAAATCTTCTTTGCCCAATGCTAATTATTTTGTTCATTGCTGCAGATCGTTCTTTGGCATATATAGTCAATGTGATCTTTGAAATTCCTATGTTCATCCAGAACAACTCCTAAGTATCTTACTGTTTTGCGTCTTTTAATGGAATTTTCTCCAAGCTTCACAGTGGGGTTGCGTTTCAGTGTTCCTTTCATCAAAGTGTATTGGGTTTTTGTTGGTGCTAGCTGGAGCTTAACTTGTTTACACCAGCATTCCATTACTTTCATTATTTCTTTGGTGTTTGTCTCGATCTCTCTTCTATTATTTCCTCCAACCAGCAGCAAGATATCATCTGCGAAGGCAACGATTCCTTCAAGCTCTGCCAGACCCATGAGTCTGTTAAGGACAGGTTCCAGAGCAATATCCCAGAATTCTGGGCCACATACTGAACCTTGTGGACATCCTTTTGTGAGATGCTTTGTCAGTTTCTGACCAGAGCTCTGAAGTATTGCAGTTCTTCCGCGACAGTAGTCTTTGAAGCTCTCATACAACACTCGTGGGCATCCTAACTCCCTTAGTCGGGCGAACATACTCGGCCACCATAAGTTATCAAAGGCGCCGCAAATGTCGATACATATGCCAATGACATATTTTTGTTTGTCGAGTTGACTATCCTCTGAACTTCCATTTATCGCATCCTCTGTTGACCTGCCTTTCCGGAAGCCGAACTGCTGCTGATTCATACCTTTCAATAATCTGAATTCTTTAATTCTTTTACATAATAATTTTTCTTGAATTTTCCCAAGTGTATTTAGCAGGCAAATTGGTCTGTAAGACTTTGGTAGTGTAGGGTCCTTATCTTCTCCTTTCCTTATAATTTTTATGCTTGATGTTTTCCAACTATGAGGTATCCTTCCCTGCAGCAGGCAGGCGTTTCAGCAATTCGGTAAGGTAAGGAACTATTTGCTGACTTAAGGCTTGCAAGACTTACGTAGTGAATAATTCGGCGCAGACGAAATCCCATTAGGCCGCTCCCGCGGCGGTTGTCGTGCGGATTGCAGTATTTAGTTCTCCGCCCGCAGCCAGCCCCGTCTTCAATAAATTACTTCCTTCCCCCACACTCACCCCTCCCGATCCGATCCACCCTATCGGGTGTTGCCGTTCTTCTCGGAACAGCAGCCGCGCGACGGGGCTCGACAAACTACAGACGAGTGTTCTCCTTATTGGCTGACTTCCAACTCAGAGAATACAGAGAGTCCGCGAGATTCATCACGTTCTTGTGACATTTTATGAGATACAACTTGAATGGAAGATTAGCTACAGCCCTATTTTTTTTTTTTTTTTGGATTTACGCCACGTCGACGCCGACGTTGAGCTCATTAGAGGCGGACTACTGCATTGTCTCATGTTAGTTATTGTTTGGTTGGATAAAATAAGTTAGATCAATCGTTCAGTCCTTGTAACTTAAACGAGTCGTTTGCCGTTATTTGTAATAATGTTGTAATGCCTCGTGGAATCTATTTGGTAATGAAGGATTATATTTCGGATCGTATTTAATCATTCAGTCATTCAGGTATTAGTTTAGTAAAGCCATGTTTCCGTTATATTCGTAAGAAGAAGCTAGTCCTTCATTTAGTAACAGTTTAGTAAGTTGGTAACATTGTAGCCATGCGTGCGTGTCTATTCCTTCCAACATTATGTTAGATACATTTGCGGATAAATGAATGGTTAGGTTTAAATAATTAAAGTACTTGTTTAAATTATCAATTGTGTCGCCACAGTCATTAGGTTAGAACTAAAGTTATTTCAGATAATTGTGTGGAAGAGTTCGTTATATATCGGCAAGGTAAGAACTATAATAAATATCACAATTAAAGCTTCATCAATAGAGTCGCCCTGGTGTCAAATATCCTTATCCTGACAAATAATATCCTGCTGCCCACAAGTAGATAAGGGGCCATCCACAAATTACGTCACACGAATTTCATGATTTTTGGACCCCTCCCTCCCCCCATGTCACAGGTTGTCACATTTGTGGGACCCCCTCCCTGGTGTGACGTCACATATTTTGCAATTTTAAATTTATAAATTAAAACAGCACTTCCAAATGATTTATGTATTTCTAGTTAAAAAATCATATCAACAATATCATGTGTCCATGGATTTTGAACCCATTCCTTGCTACTGTTTATTATTGGCATAATAGTCACTTCATTCTTGATTTCATTATTGTTGGGAACATTCGATGTTCCATCTTCATCTTCCGCCACGAGCCAAAAGTGATACAAATTAAGCATGTGATGTCACAAATTCAAGACTTCAAGACTTCGGTGGTTTGGGAATGGGAAGAGAATGACTAGTAAAAGAATGCTAAAAACTTATTTGGAAAAAAGGATAGTGGGCAAAAGACCAGGGGAAGACCAAGAAGAAGATGGACAGACCAACTGAAGGAGGACGTAGAGAGAAGAGGCTGGAATTGGGAGTACATCACAGACAGAGAAACCTTTCTGGAAAGGAAAAGATGGAAAACAATCGTCTATAACAACCAAGGCTCGTAAACCACACCCGGGAAACTGGAGATGGTCTCCAACGATAATGATGATGTCACAAAGTTAATGAGACGTCCCCCCCCCCTTGTCATACTTTGCTGACCCTCTCCCCTCCCCTCAAGTGTGTGACGTAATTTATGGATGGCCCCTAATCTGTTATAATTAGGACGATAATCTAAAACGCTAATATCACTTCTAAGAACACCTCCAAAACAATAGTTGCCCACGAAGTGGACTGCGCGGCCATATATATAACCACTCCAGCCTATTACATGCACCGCCCATGGTGGTGTAACGGTTAACGTTCTGGCTTCGCATTCGGGAGGACGAATCCCCGTCCGGGCATCCAGATTTGGGTTTTCCGTGGTTTCCCCAATCACTCAGGCGAATGCCGGGATGCTTCCTTCAAAAAAGCCATGGTCGAATTCCTTCTCGTTCCTTGTCCCCGGTCCCGTCCCGCCTCTAATGACCTTAGCCGTCGACGAGGCGTAAAGCCGTAAGGGGAAAAAATAAGAAAAAACCTATTACACGAAATTTTTTACCATTAATTTGAAACTAAATGTTTTCTCCTGTAAGGGACATATAAAACGCTAGGCGGGAAGTTCATTGTAGTATGAATGTATTAGAATTTCTATGGTAAATATCATAAACTAGCCCGTACCCGCGACTTCGTACGCGTGGATTAAGAATTTTTTTGCCAGAATTAAATATAGAAAGTTGCTAACGAAGGATTGGTCCCAAACAATATCGAGTAGGAATAATATGACAGGAAAGCTATCACTGTATCATTGAACCGTCCGAACCTTTCTCTTGAAGAGAATCAATTACCAACATATTTCTGTCACCATTCCATAAAGTCTCAAAATTTCGTGACTACAACTGTTAATCATACTGGAAAAAATATCCTGTGCCCTTCATACAGATTTCCTTATTTCCGTATTTATAATAATATTACTGTGGTTCACACTCACACACTGACTGCGAACAACACCTGAGGGATCATTATAACCTAAAAAAGTGTACACCTACAACATTGCAACACTACCTACGATTTGCCTCGCATTGCACCCATAACTTTCTAATATCTACAGTTTAACATTCAATCCGAATAACCTACGGCCCAGGCCTGACTCTTAAGATGAAAAACAATTTTTAAAAATCTTAGCTTCCACGGAGATTTGAAACAGAGACCACGACGTTCGTAAGTAAGCGCTTTAACCACTTTTTTTTGTGTATTTATCAGTAGTATTTCACCTTCTTGGACATTCTCAGGTCCTTTGCGTTGTGTTTGTTTGGATTATCGTCATTTATTTGGTTTTATTACATTAACTTTTAAAATTCCGGCTTTCTATGTGTGGCTATTCTTGTGTTTCTTGATCCCTCCTGTTGTTCTGAGGTAGGTACAATGGTTTTGTTTGCCTTTTAGTTGATTCATTTGGCGCAGTTCACGTTATCTTAGTTTCTTTTATTCAGTGAGCCTTTATTTTTTCTTTGAGGGTTGTATGAGTAGTTTTGTCTGGTTTGATTATTGTCACGGAAAAGTTTCCGTCATTATTATATCGAGCATTCGTGCAAAATCTTTTTTATAGTTTTGATTTTGGATTGTTTCGTAATATAAATATTCATGTGAGCTATATACTCGTAATAGGTAGTCTTCTCGGTTTTTAGGATGTAAGCTAAGGTGTTGCCTAATATCCACTGTACAGTATTATGTTTCGTTTCGGGATATCTCGATTTGTCTGGTTTTAATATTTCCTGGATACTCACTGTTAGAGGGGAAGTTCTGTCTAGGAAGGCTATTCTTCGCCTGGCCCAAGTCCATATTCTCTGGTTTTCGTCACATGTTATTCTGTGCTTCAGTGAGTCGGTATTTCCGCATTTTGTGCATCTGTCAGTCGTGATAAATGTATTCATAAAGTCTTCTGTTGGTTGGGATGTTTTCGTTTACCACGTCGTACCACAGTGATTGTGTTTCAGAGCTTAGGGTTTTATTAGTTATATTTTTCCAGATGTTGCGCCAGTGAACTGTGGATTTTTACCTTCGATTTTGTTTTTGTGACATGATGCATTTATTATTTTGTAAATTTCTTTGGTTGTCTTGTTATGCAATGTGTATCCTTTGGTTCTTGCATAGATTGTTTCGAGGTGGAATTTTCTCATATGCGGGAGAGTGTACTTTATTTCTGCCATATTGAATGGTATTTCATCAGATACTGGTTTGGTTTGGTTTATTAGCACCACTAAGCTGCCAGTACAGAGGCGACCATATCCAACGTGTCTGTCTATCGCAGTATTTCGAAGTTATGAGACCACATGTGTTATTTATACAGATAATTTTTCAACCAAATGTATACAGTATTTTTTCTTTTGTTTCAAAGGATAAGTGTGCAAAGTTTCATCGAGATCGGATGAAAACTGTGGGTTTGTATGAAGAACAAACAAACAAACCAACAAACAAACAAACATTCATCTTTATATATAAAGATAAATACACTAATAGAACCGTGTTGGACGCTCCTTAACAGACAAGGAGTAACGTTGGAGATCAGATGGCAAGGAGAAATTGAGAAAGCTCGAAGAGACGACGAAAAGTTGTATAGTTGTGCACGAAGATATGACGAGTGCAGTTGAATGTATGTACGGCAGCAGAATGAAGTTGTTTCGAAGTGAACGACGGTTTGCTTAGTATTGAGCAAAAAGGTGCTGAATCTGTTGATGTGAAAGAGAGGAAAGATGAATTATATTATTTCCCACAGGTATAAAGCAGTATAACTGTTAAAAATATAACGGAATACCAAACACTAGGCGTCGTCTGAAATAAAATAGAGGACGCGAATTGTACTCTTCCTGATAGAAGAAACTAGAACAAGAGATCAAAGGTAAAGGCAGATTATAATATTAGTACTGACGCTAGATTTGGACTTACTAATTTATGTGCAGTAGGGAAAGTAAGTGAAGACAATCCTTGTGAATGGTATCACAGCAGAAGACAACAGTAATAGTCTGCTTGATAGTAATAATAATAACATGGACACAAGAGAGACGTCAAGCCCACAACGAAAGAATGAGGAGATTATGGGAAGATAAGAAAAACAGCATGAAGAATAAGAAGGACAATGCAAATAAATGGTTCCACGCTCTCCTTAGTGGGCTAAACGATAAAATAAATAATAACAGTAATATACCGAGCGTGGTGGGTGAGTGGTTAACGCTCTGGCCTCGCCGGTTCGAATCCCCATCCGCTCATCCAGATTTCGGTTTTCCATGGTTTTAAAATCACTCCAGGTGAATGCCGAGATGCTTCCTTCGAAAAGGCCATGGCCGAATTCCTTCTCGTTCCTTTCCCCCACTCCTTTCCCGGCTCTTCTTCTTCTTCATCTAGGGCAGCCTCCAGCCACTGGCCGGGTGTACTGGGAACAAAAGCCTCACCATCGCCTCCTATCCAACCACCATCTCTCTTCTTCCACTGTCTCCCAATTTCTTCCTCTTTCCTCCACACATTTCTTAACACCTTTAATCCATCTGTCCCTCGGTCTTCCTCTAGGCCTCTTCCCTTTCACCTTCATGTCCAGCATCTTGCTTGGTAGCCTCTCCTCTCCCATCCTCTTTACATTCCCGTACCACTGCAACCTAGATTTTTCAATTCTCTCTTCTAGTGGTTCTTCCTTTATCAACTCCCTGATCCTCTCATTCCTTATTCTATCTCTTCTTGTTACTCCTACTCTACTCCTCTGAAATTTCATTTCCACAGATTGTACTCTCCCTTTGTCTCTCTCCTTCATTACCTATGTTTCCGACCCATATGTCAAAATTGGCACAAAGTTTGTTTTATAGAGTGCCCCTTTGCTCTTTTGCGGGACATCCTTACTCCATACGAGACTTTAAAAAATCCATCTGCACATTTTCCTCTTTCATTTATATCCATCCTGTTTCCTCCATTTTCTTCAATACAGCTTGCCAAATATTTGAAACATTCCCCTCTATTTAGTTGATCCCCTCTAAGTGATATGCCTATGTCCTTCCTATTCTTCTTTCTTGTTGTTATCACCACTTCACTTTTTCTCGCAGAGAACTTCATACCATAGGCTGCAACTACTCTCTCCCACACATCCAGCTGATTCTGCATCTCTCTTTCATCCTGTCCCCAAACTAATAGGTCATCTGCAAATACCATTGCTTTCATTTTTCCTTCCCCAATGCTCTGCACCACATTCTTCAATATTTCATCCATAGCTACAATAAATAACAGGGGTGATAGGGCACTTCCATGTTTTAGTCCATTTTTCAAATGGAACCATGCAGTCTTATACGTTTCCACTTTGACACAGCTCTTACTACCCTCATACATATCCTTCACTCTTTCGACTATCTCCATTTTTACTGACTTTTTTCTCAGTCCTTTTCCCGGCTTCAGTGACCTCAAGTCGAGTAGGGGTAAAGCAACAAATTAAGAAAATCCGTGTAGTTGTAATGACCTGGTGGCAGGATTTCTATTGGTTGCACATTCCGTCCCTTTCGTAGCCATCTTAACCTAACCTAACTACAGTTTAAAGTGGAATCCGAGGCAGGGAAGGGTTCTGGCGTCCTACACATCAAGCAGCCAGTGTGCCGTAAGGGAAGGTCCGGTTAAGGGCCTATAAAAGTCCCCGCCGAGACGGAGATTCGAGCCGGAAACCTTTCAGTCGCCAGTCAGACACCTTAACCACTGAGCCACCAGACCTCTCGCTGTTCAACGTAGCGTGGTAGATGCGTCAAAGCTTCCGCAACTAGCGATTGCCGGCATTTAAATAATACGAGGTGCAATCGCTATGCTTCTTCTACGTATTATATACGAATCGTCCCTCTCACACATTAATACTTCCAACTCACATCAACTTCAATAGAAATTCTTCAAATTTTATATACAGATAGCCAGTGTCTCAACAATGATCAATGGAACAACAATAACAACAAATAAATAACACTGAATGTACTGCAAAGGTGTCGGAATGCCGCACTTATAAATCTTTCTCTCTCTTCCCGTGCAGTGACTCCTGTAATCTTCTTAAAGACCACAATTGAGAGTCTTATCCGTAGAAACAGCAATAGAATAATAGAATATTATGTGTGCACAGTTAAAACTACTTTTGGGCGGCGGATCCACTTTCACTTACACCAAAAGAAAAAGTACTTTGCTTCAGAATAATAATTCACTACACTTGAACGATCAAATTCTTCTTGATTGTACACCTGTGCTGACCTGCAGAAATAAGCTTAACTGGGCAGGACACATTGGACAGGTGATAGGAAAAGGTTTCAAAAATCTGCACTTGTTGGAGAGAGTGATGAGGGGATGTTCGAGGGAAGTAAAGGAATTGGGTCACAAAACTTTGGTCAGACCATTGCTCGAATATGGTAGTTGTAGTATGGGACCCACATTTTGAGTATCAAATACAGGAGTTGGAGAGGGTGCAAATAAAGGCTGCTGGATTTGTTTCCGGAAATTACCGCAGAATGCAATCAGTAACAGATATGATAAAAGAGCTGGAATGGTATTCATTGCAAGACAGGAGGAGGGTGAAGAGGATCATGGGAGTGTACAAGGCGTATACTGGCGATGAGGCATGGAAAGATATTCGTGCAGGTATGAAAAGTAGTGCATGGAAGGGAAAAGATGACCATGACCACAAGCTGGCACTGTATTTCAGGCATAAGCGTGTCAGGGATTGGAATAAATTACCAAGGGAAATGATGAATAATTTACCAAAAACATTGAAAGAATTTAAATTTGAAATTTGCAGAGGGCAAATGAAGGTGGGTGCAGGAAAGGGGGAAGATGGGTGTTTAGGGAAATTGCCACGGGAGCGTGTGTTCCATTGAAATTTTAAATTAAATTTCATATTATTTATACTGATTAGCAGAGTTTCTCGCATATTCACTGTCTGCAATAACTCACAAACATCTTGAGACTGTGCTGTATCCTCTTCAGACAAACGTGCCAAGTTCGTTCTCTGAGTTCACGTGTTACTCCATAAGAACCACGCCCTCTGTACAGGCCAGACACACTGACACTGTACAGTACTGCCAACCACATCAAAGGTTACATTCATACGTATACTACGGCGGGAGCACTTTTAATATATTAATGAATCCATTTCAGCTAAAGCTAGAGTTATAAACAAATATGCATCAGTTATATCTACTGCAGGTATTGACATTACACATGCCCCCCATTTCGGAGGAGGTAAATAATCTTTGTCCAAAAATCGTTTGTTTATCAATACGATATTTCCAAATGCTGAAAGTTATATGAATCAACCAAAACCTTCTTAAATCTATCAAAACTTTGAATACTGTAAAGCACATAGTCCTTACTAAAAATTATGGTTTTTGTTGTAAATTTATTTGAAATGTAGTGAAGTCACAAAGAATGTATTTTTAACTTCGATAATTTAATTTAAAGGTCAAAGACGCCCATACAGACAGTGCGGAGCATCTTTGTAAAACAGATGAACAGAAGAGACGAAAAATAAATGGTTTTAATGAAAGGACGAACGAAATATAAATTAAATGAAAGAGGAATTTGTAATTTACACAAGTAGTATGTGAATGTTAAATGTATTAAGAAATGAAAGAGAATTTAATGTATTGTTTTTTAAGACATTGGGTAATAACAGTAAGGAATGTATCTTGAAAATAAACTAAGATAAGTATTAATTGTATATTATTTTGTTAATATGAATTACAGTGATAAATTATATGCGAAGTGAGATCAAGTTAAACTGAACAAATTATTCCAGAAATTAAATAAATGAATGAAAAACTTCAATGACATTAAAGTGAAGATTTTTCAGGTGTTAAGCTGTTGCATTGAACCGGATATTTGAAGCTAGCAAGAAGCAATTCGAATAACGGTAAATACTCTGAAGGCTCAAAGAAACTGGTACACCTGCCTAATATCGTGTAGGGCCGCAACACGACGTGGCATGTACTCGACTAGTAGCGAGCGTGGTAGGTGAGTGGTTAACGCTCTGGCCTCGCATTCGGGAGGACGTCGGTTAGAATCCCCGTCCGGGCATCCTGATTTTGGTTTTCCATGGTTTCCCAAATCACTCCAGGCGAATTCGGGGATGCTTCCTTCAAAATACCATGTCCGAATTAATTCCCGTTCCTTGTCTCCAGTCCCATCCCGCCTCTAATGAACTCGACGTCGACGAGACGTAAAGCCATAAGTAAACAAAAAACTCGACTAATGTCTGAAGTAGTGCTGGAGGGAATTAACACCATGCGTCTACGATCTTTCCAAATGCTGAAATCAACCGAAATCGTCTTAAATATAACAAATATTTTAATACTCTACTCCATCTATTTTATCGACGCAAGTGTCTCACTACCTTGCACAAACAATCCTAAAAACTAGATACCTCCACTTTCCAGAAAATAGTCCAACTGTCTTCCTCAAGGAAGTGTTTCGTTTCACGCAGTATAAGGTCCCGGATCCTAATCATTAGTTGGCAGGACACAAGTCTATTTCCGTGGTGGAAGGTCGCGCGAGATAATCAGTGTTACGACGGAATTAGAAGTGTCGGCGTGATGAGGACGCAGCGGCGGGTCAGATGAAAGGAGCGCTGTGGCCCGGGGCACAGGGGGCGTTATGAATGTGCCGCGGCTTAGCAGGCGCCGCGCCGCGCCGCGCCTCGCCGCGCGGAGGGAGGCGACTCTTATTACTTTTCTCGTCTCTTTGTAAGCGGGCCGCTGAGTGGCGACGACACCAATTTACCACAGAGTGCCTCTCCGACACCGCCGAGACGCACTCGCAAGCACTCCTTACGTGGCGTAATGGCTCCAGTACTTGTCTGCTGTCCCGTCAGTCGTAATTCTGATTACAAGACATACTGAGCTGCATTTATTCGTAGAGCGGTTCCTCTCCGTCTTGCGAGGTATCTACTTGTCGCGTGGCTAAGCCGAGCGGAAGCTATTATTGCGTGGTGTACCATCGGTTTTAGAGAATTGTTGGGGACTACCTGATACCCGCGACTTCGTACGCGTCGATTAAGAATTTCTTTGCCAGAATTGGATATAGAAAGTTGTTGGTAGTGAAGGATTGTTCCCAAACAACACCGAGTCGGCATAATATGACCGGAAAGCCATCACTATATCATTCTACCATCGAACCTGTCTCTTGAAGAGAATCAATTTCCAACATATTTAAAAACAGAAAAACAAACGATGGTGAGGGGATGTGGGAGGAGGGGGGGGGGTTAACTAAGGGCAGCTTTATTTCAGCTTGGACTTTTCTTCTTTCTTCAGCATGAGCATCCGATTCTTGGGTTTTAATACTTTAGCTGCTCGTGCTCTGCTAGAGCTACAACTTAGGCCAGTTTACGCCCGCAAGGCATGTAAAAAAAGAAGGGAAATAAACTGGTGCCAGAAACATTTAAGCAGACACAAAGTAAAAGCACAGAGAAAATTGATATATATAATTAATAATACGTTTTTTCTCTAAACGAAATTTACTAACAAATCATACACTAACATAATGCACGAGAAGCATAGCTTGAGCAAGCGACGTAACATTACAGACTAACACACACATCCGTCTCTCTGTCACCATTCGATAAGTTATCAAAATTTCGTGACTACAACTGTTAATCACACCGAAAAAAAAAGTGCTGTTCCCTGCCTACAGATTTTCTTGTCAAATTCCGTCAATATCGGTATCGGCATTTAGTTGTCAAAACGTAAAAAAAGACAAAATACTTCCGCATTTAAAGTATTATTACTACAGATTACACACACACTGACTGCGAATAACCCCTGAGGGATCAATATAATGTAAAAAAGTGTACACCTACAGCATTGCAAGACTACCTACGATGTGCCTCGCATTGCACCCCTAACTTTGTGATATCTACAGCTTAACGTTCAATCCGAATAGCCGACGGCCCAGGCGTGAATCTAACGATGAAAAACAATTTTTAAAAATCTTAGTCTCCACGTAAATTTGAACCGCAGACCACGAACCAAACATTACTGAGCAAGCGCTTTAACGACTGAGCTAACTGACCACTACAGTAATACCCCGCTTTACGCGACCCCGTTATGCGCGGTTTCGCTTTAGCGCGAATTTCAAATTTCGCGTTAAAATGCCTCTTATTACGCGAATTGCTTACTTAAGAATATGTATGTACATAATGTAGTCATTGGCTTCTCTTTGGTCGCGGGAATCCCCGCTTTCTCCGACCACTCTGATCGAAGAATTCCCCGTCCTACGACTTTGTTCTATAGGGATTCCCTCGTTTGTTTCGTTTGTTCCATATGTTTATCTCGGCTGGTAGTCGTGTTTTAACGTTTGGTGGAGATACGTACATTATTTAACGCTACGTTAAAAATGCCGCCTATGAAGAAAAAAGAGCGTAAAAGCGTAACTTTGGAATTGAAGATGAAGGTGATAAGAAGAATGGAAAATGGAGGCAAAGCAACAATTGTTGGCAGAGATTTTGGTCTTTCAGAATCGACTGTGAGAACGATTTAAAAATAGGGAAAAAATAAACTTTCCAACGAAAGTTCAACACCTATAAGTGCAACAAAACTTTCTCGTTCGAGATCTTCTATCCTAGAAAGAATGGAGAAATTGCTAGCAGTCTGGATCGAAGATTTAAATAAGAAGAACATACCACTGAGTCAAGATCTCATATGCACAAAAGCAAAATCTTTGTATGAGATGTTAAAGACAGAAGAAGGTGAAGGAAGTTCCACTCCGACTTTTGCTGCCAGCAGAGGCTGGTTTCATCGGTTCAAGCAGCGTTCAAATCTTCACAATATCCAGATAACAGGCGTGGCCGCCAGCGCGGACACTCAAGCTGCAGCTGAGTTTCCAAACAAGTTTCAAGATTTCGTAACACGAGAAAAAATTCCTGCTTGTCTAATCTTCAATGTTGATGAGACCGGGCTTTACTGGAAAAAAAATGCCATCTCGAACATTCATTTCTAAAGAAAAACGTCAAGCCAGCGGTTTCAAAGCTGCGAAAGATCGACTAACACTTCTGCTGGGTGGTAATGCCACTGGTAATTTCAAACTGAAACCTTTACTAGTTTACCATTCAGAAACACCCCGTGCAATGCGAGGTACAGACAAGACAAGCCTACCAGTCGTGTGGCGGTCCAACAGAAAGGCGTGGGTTAGACGGGAAGTTTTTCAAGATTGGTATTCTAATAGTTTTTTCCCGTCAGTCAAATCCTACTGTGACCGAAATGGGCTTGAACGTAAAGTTATATTACTCTTAGACAATACCCCAGGACATCCAACCTCACTTGATACGCCGAGAGACTTAAAAGTGTACGTGAAGTTCCTTCCACCAAACACTACGTCAATATTACAACCTATGGACCAGGGAGCAATAGCAAACTTCAAAGCTTATTACCATCGCCGCACTTTTAGCCAGCTAATTCATGAAACCGACGGGGAAGGAAGACAGTCTATGCGAGAGTGGTGGAAGTCATACAACATCATGAAGGCTAATTCGCAACATAGACGAGTCTTGGAACGAAATTAAAAAGATTTGTATGAACGGGGTGTGGCGTAATCTTTGGCCAGATGTAATGGAAGAACCTAGAAGAATTGTCCAAATGCACATACAAGTGCTTGAAGACCATTGCTGCAATGGTTGAGGGGTCTGAACTTGAAGATATCGTGGTAGAAGATCTTGAAGAACTTGTAGCAACTCATGACGAACCTCTCAGCAATGAAGATCTGGTCGAGTTACAGAATAATGCCATAAACGATGAGGAAGAATAAGTAGAAGAGAGAGTTTTATCTTCAAGCGGAATTCAAAGTGCTCTTTCAAAAATTTATTCAGGTTTGGACATATTGCAGAGCATAGATAGTGTTGATGACCGAGTTTTGACCGTGTGTCAAACAATTAAAAACAGCGTTATGTGTTATGAACGTATTTTACAAGAACGTAAAAGAAATGCTACTCAAAAGACAATAGATGTATTTTTCCGTTAAAAAAAAAAACCATGTAATACTGCATAAAGTGTTCTTAGAATTAAAGTGATTGATTCAAATGATTTGTATGTTTTTGCATTAACTTTTGACTATGTTTAATCGTAAACCCCGATATACGCGAATTTCACTTAACGCGATTTTTTGCGGAACGTATCCCTCGCGTAAAGCGGGGTATTACTGTACACGGAAAAACAGTACAGTGACCTCCATATCCAACGCGTCTGTCTATCGCCGTATAGTAATTTTTCGAAATTATAAGACAGCCTGTATTATTTATACAGATAATTTTTCAAATAAATGTAGACAGTATTTTTCTCCTTGTTTCAAAGGATAAGTGTGCAAAGTTTCATCGACATCGGATAAAAACTGTAGATTTGTATGAAGAACAAACAAACACTATACATTCATCTTTATATATATAGATTACAGCGACTATTGCAGAGTGCTATAGCAGTTGCGACAGGTACTGTAACCAGGCGAGCCAGAAAGAATGTATACACTCGCGGGACGAACGACCTGCTTAGTAGGTTAGGGCAGTCAGCGATCTCACACAATCGACGGCGTATGTCAGCCAGAAAGGCGGCATCAAGAGGCGCCGGGATTGGAGCGCTATGATCCCCTCAATTAGCAAAAGGTATTGGGGAGAGACGAACAATACTCCTGGACCATCGACGGAACGGGGTCGACCTGGGCGGCCCAGGACAGCAGTGAACGAGACTGGGGAAGGCCGGGTTTCGAACGGGGGACGGCAGCTGGAAGCCGCGTCGCGGATCGGAGCAGACACGGCGTCTTCACAATAAACACAGGTGGGAAGGAACCTGCTTACACGCCGATAGCTGTTGGAGATGGTGTAGCCTAACGGAAAGTTAAGGAAGAATTGTGAGTCTCCGGCATTAGTCGCAGGGATAACTGACCTGGCTGTAACAAAGGTATTAAGGAAAGGAATGGATTATTATAGGGTTGTTATCTACTGTTGTTCATCGTCATCAAGGGTATTCTACCTTTCAGCAGGTCCACGCACAGTGACAGCCCTCCACGCCTCCCTCTGTTCCGCCATTCTCTTAGTCTCTATATATCTCCCGTTTATCATTATATCTTCAATCATTTTCTTCCTTCGTCGACCTCTTCTTTTCCCTCCATTTACAATCCCCTCCAGAACAGTTTTATGCAGCACTCATTCCTCAGCACACGACCAATCCAGTTCCTTCTTCTGTTCCTTATTGTTTTTATGAGTGACCTTTCCTCTCCTACTCGTTCCAACACTTCATCATTCCTTACTTTATCTTTCCAACTTATTTTTTTCATCCTCCTCCGTATCCACATTTCGAAAGCTTCCAACCTCTTTAGATCTTCTTTGCGTAGCGTCCATGTTTCTGCTCCATACAAAACATTAAGCTAATTTTTTCCTCGGGCTTTTACCCAGCCTTCCGCATAATAAATTTTACTCTCTATTGAAAGCTTCATTTGCCATTGCTATTCTCCTTCTTGCAACTCACATTACCACTCACAATACTCCCGAGATATTTGTTGTTAATAAATGTAAATATTGTATATATCGTGCTGGAGTATCATTTATGCACTCTACAACTCACATGACATAGAGGTTTTACCCTCATATTAATGTTCCTCTATGGCAGACATGGGCAATCTTTTTTAGGGAAAGGGCCAGATAAAATAAAAAATTATCTTGGTGGGCCGAAAAGTGTTTTTTTCTTGCCATTGTAACGATCAGAAATGTAAAAAAACAATACCTACAAAACAAAACTATAGAAACGCAAGCCAGACACACAGTGTGTCCGCAGAGGTGACTTGACGCTGACCACCTGACTGTCCGAATTACACCGACCTCGGCAACAGACGAAACGAAAATGGTAGCGTCCGATTCGTTCCCGAACTTAGCCGAGCAACACCCGCATTGTAGTCCACATCGGCATGGTACTTTTCTTTATTATGGCTTTACGCCTCGTAGACGTCGAGGTCATTAGAGGCGGGGGAGGATGGGGGACAAGGAACGGGAAGGAATTCGGCCATGGCCTTTTGTAGGAAGCATCCCGTCATTCGCCTGAAGTGAAACCATGGAAAACCAAAATCTGGGTGCCTGGACGGGGATTCGAACCTACGTCCTCCCGAATGCCAGACCAGAGTGTTAACCACTCAACCACCACGCTCGGTGCCGATGCCACCGGTCTACAGACATCTACTACGGCTCTACGCAAACTCAGTTAATATTTGAT
This sequence comes from Vandiemenella viatica, assembly GCA_031002005.1. Taxonomy (NCBI): domain Eukaryota; kingdom Metazoa; phylum Arthropoda; class Insecta; order Orthoptera; family Morabidae; genus Vandiemenella; species Vandiemenella viatica. The sequence continues at coordinate 180,053,569 of JARYHS010008075.1, read as the reverse complement.
GCGACAATACCGTACTTAAAACGCAATGAGTTAGTTATTTTATTTTGCATATGATGTATGACATTTACAACGTTCAACAACAGTTATACTGTATTCATTGAACAATCTAAACACACATGTACACACATAGTTCAGCGGACAATGCCCGCAGCCGGCCACTGAGACAGGATCTCCAGTCCCAACCACTACAACGTGACGTCGAGGCGCTCCAACCAGGCCACCGTCTCCGGCGTGGTCAAATTTAAGTCTTCCAGACTACCAGGAAAGGCACGCAGTGGGCAGTCCTGCACAATGTGCGACACGGTTTGTGAAACCTCACCGCATTCACAGTACGGAGAATCTGCCCAGCCCCAGGTGTGGAGCAGTTCTTCCCGTACCACATCTAGTACGATTTAGTTTACACCAAACTGACCGCGGTAACTTGAATCCCGGTAGTTTTGAGCAATGATTGGTAATTTGCACTATGCCCTGTGGTGTTGACTATGGCCATTCCGCTGTCCAGCTATCTGTAGGGCTGAAGGTATTAGATGGTAGACTGACAGCAGCCTTCCAGGCAGGGCGACGTGACTTCAGCCGTGTTGTGTACTCCCTAACATCTCCATGGATGGGAAGAGCCTCATTGTTCAATATTCTCGACAATAGTTTGATTAGGACCTTGACCTTCTGGTGTGAGGTGCTGGGATGTTGCTAAGCACCGGCAGCCACTGAATAGGTGTAGATAAAAGGGAGCTAGTTACGACGCAACAAAATGAGTAGGAACGCAGAAAATACATTTTGTCCTATGTGTAATTGTAGGGGCTATTCAAAACCATGTCGCGGGCCGGGTTGACTAGCCCCAAGGGCCGTACTTTGCCCATGACTGCTCTAGGGGGTGGTAGAGCTAAAAAAAAAGAATAGCCAGTCCACCACAACTGCGACAAACGCCTTTTGGATTCGCTTCGACCTTCACCAACTGTCTGTGCGATCAGTTGTACGTGAAGTCATGTCGAAGATATTAGGTTAAACATTGGTTTAGTACTTGCAGTTAGTCTATATTGCTTACAAGCTTTTTACAATCTGTTATTAACATTATGACAAACATGTGACTGAGCACTTAGCATAGTTCATATAGAATCATTATTATGATTGTTTGTGACCAGATTGCTTTGAAGTAAACACAGCATATACAATTGTTGGATATTTATTGGTAAACAACTGTGAAGGAACAAACACTACAGATAAAGATTTTATTTCGGAAACACACTGACGGCGGTGTTGGTACTGGTTATGCATTGCGTAACATAGGTGCCAGGCTTAGAATCTGTTTGGAGGATGGAGTCACTTGAGATGGAATAGTTCCTATTTTGATGCAATCATGAAATGCCTGATTGGCTCAGCACGGAATAGCAAGCAGCAGATCACCTCAGTAAATCTGATGTTGAACGAGTCGATAGGTGGGTGCGACTAGCAAGCTATTGAGCTCACTGGCCAAGAGAGAGCGATTCCTTAGTGGAGGGGGTAAGTCTGGTTCCTGATTCGCTAATCGAGTTATTAGTAAGAGGACGAACTGTGGTTGGCTTCTGATGACATCCGAGAGGTATTAGGGTGAGTGTAGAGCTTTGCGTGGCAGCTTGGTTGCTGTCGGTTGGTTTTCACGATCTTCAACCACCGGTTCAGATCCCACGGGCAGCTGTGCAACTGTAAGGAGTTTGTGCAATGTCACTTGAGTGTCGTGGTTGATTAGACTTGATAGAGCGTACGGTCACTTATGTTATATTCTGGGAAACAGCTCTGGGCTTCTCTTGACTGTTACAACGAAATTAAAACCCCAGAAAACCGATCAGGCAACAAACTTTAATTATTTCTCTTTCTCTGTTAGTAATTCCACCATTGCATGTCCTGTCCACTGTCAAGCCAAATATGCAAGGAAATTATTTTGTTTACATTTTATTAAATGTAGCCCGAAATACATTTTGGACCCACGAGCAAAATAACGAACGAAAGATGCTTTGCTGTTAATGAACAACCTGTTTCACAATAAACAGTTATTCTCATAAACAACTGTATGTTGTGGGACATTTCCTCAGTTGCGAATTAATCAATTTTTTTTTATAAAGGTTGAAGCGTCACGCTAATTGCGACATCAGAAAATGTTCAATTAATTTAATTTATTAAAAACTTATCAATTATTAATATTTATCATGAGGGATGTGAATTGATCATCAAGGCACCAATTTAAAATTACTATTTATTAGATCACTTATATGGATGCATTAATTAATTAGACGTGATTAAGAGATGTGATTTGTTATTGTAAACTGTCCGGCATACATTGTTGTTCATAAGGGTCGTTACTGGGATAGTGGACGCGGTAGGTGAACGCACTCAACACACACAATACCGTTTGTTGCTCCTGTGACGGCAGCTGCGGGCGGACCGTGGTTGGGCTTCTTACGACTCGACTGCGGGAAGTGGTCTGATCAGCTCACGGGTGTGGCGTCGTATTCGCCTCACGTTCGACGCAGCACAGACGTAGAGTGACCCCTCAAGCAGCTAGGATGGGAAGATGTCGACGCAGTCTGGCGATGAACCTGCTCCTTGCAGATACGGACTGGAAAGACTCTTCCAGCAGAAGCGCGAACTCACACCCGCACTCGCGTATTCTTCCAACGTCCGTGCGTACAGCCACGAGGTGCACACCCGAGTGTCCCCCAAGCTCGTCCGCCCCCCTTCGCCTAGCGGTCCAGCGGATTAGGGGAAATGGGACGGGTAGCCACATTCCTTGGCTGACAGATACCTGTCTGGTATCTAGCTGCAGCCTCACAAATATGTTCACAAACTTACGTTACTGCAACATCACACGGCTGTAATGTGTCATTACAAGGTTAATGACATACCAATGCAACTGAATTTTGTTTTATTCTTAGTGCGCGTTTCACTCTATTTCCAAAGCATCATCAGCGACATCTGTTTGGTATTTGTACATCTAATTAGTTACATTCCATTTAAAAACAATACTAACTTCAATTGAAATTAATTTTACTTACATGTGACTTTTGCATGCTCTCATAGACAGGGCTTGGTTCTCCGTGTAGGTTTTAGCAGGAATCATTGTGGAATCTTCCTAAGATACACAACACTCAGTTCCACAATGATTCGTGCTAGGAGGTTCCATTAAAAGTTCCCGTGAAGGCGTGGCATCATAAGAAGGAGAGCCCTTGCATTGTTTATTACGTTTTAACGCGCTCTTGTTCACGCCTCGTCGTCACTTTTCGCCTCTCTTGTTCCGGCGAGAGTTATTGCTGGTGTCTCGGCTCTTGTATCGTCCGCCCTCGTGGCGCAGATTACCCGCTCTCTGCCAGGTATTTAATTAAGACGGCCGCTCATATTGCGCCCCGAGGAACCTGCTTACGAAATAAGCGCCCTCGAGCACTCTGCGCTTCTCCCACGCCAGAAGTCGCTCGGGTGAAGTCTGCATCGATCGCCCTCTCCAACGCACAATCGGAGCGTTCTGACAGGACTGCGCAGAAAATGTTTTCACGCATAACCCTCTCAAACAGGCGGAATAGCAAATTAAGTTGACGGGAGATGAAACTGACGCTTGGGGTACCATAAGGCATCGTGCTGGGACCGTTACTGTTCATTAATATACTATTTATTTATTTATTATCCGTTATACAACATAGCCCAGCACCTACATTCTAAACTGGAACCTTATTTCCATTGTTTTAATGCATATAGAAGATAAGAGAAATTAGAGCCAAAACCAATTCATTTCTGTACTCATTTTTTGTATGGAATTTTTGTAGGGAATGAAATAGAAAGGATTTACCGGGCGAGTAAACTTAAAATCCGACAGGAGTAGCTTTCGATAAAGCACTCCCGCCATCGTGATCTGTGTTTTCCGTGGTTTTCCCGCATCACTCAAGCCGAATGGTGGGATGGTTTCTCACAATAGCCCATGGGCGCCTCCTGCCATATCGCGTATATCCCTTCCAAACTATTACCCTTTCGGATAGGTGCAATGCACCCTCCGCCACACACTTTTGGTGAATCGCGGAGTGATAATAATAATAATAATAATAATAATAGTAATATCTTATGTTTAACGTATTCACTTTTTGAACAATGAATGCAAGATAAATTAAATTCCAGTACCAGATTATTTTAATACTACTAATTAATTTCGTTTAATTGCAATGGAGCGCACGCTCCGTTGGCAATTTACCTACAGACCCATTTTCCACCCTTCCTGTACCTCTACAAATTTCATCTTTAAGGGGCTCCGGTAGGGAGTATCTTTCCCATGTATTTTTTGCGAACTTCACTGTACCTTTTCTCAACAACTAATTATGATTTATATCTGAAACAATATAGGGTGAATCTATGATGATTTTACAATACTTTATCATAGGGATTTCCCAAAGTTCCGATTGGTTTGGCAGAATTAATTTTTTTTTAAATATTCAAATTTTTTGCACTTTTGGAGGTGCTGTCAAGTCAATAATTTACAAACTATAAGGTATAATACAATATCCCTGCGTTAAAATACTCACAGAAATATACTTTCAAGGCTGTAAAAGTTTCAGGAAGTTCTTGCTGGTAGTTTCCAAGAAAAGGTACACTAAAGTTATCAAAAGTAAACTTACGGGAAAATGCTGTCAAAGTTTCAGTGAATTCCAGAACCATAACTAGGGTGATCTGGATCGTCCTGATAGCTTTCTTCCAGCTTTCTCTTTAGTCTTCTTCTCTTCTCTCGTGCCTTTTCTTCCACTTCTCTCAATGCTTTCTCTGACACCCTACCCTTTCCTGGTCAAGCTCGTATGGTGTGATACCCTACGCTAATACTCAGTTTCTTCAATGCCTCACAGCTTGACAAATTGCCATTGTTAAAAGTCATTACAGCATCATAAACACCAAAATGAAGAGCATTAATTGATACAAAAACAATTTTTGGGATTCTTGACCAAATAACACAGTTGATGTATTCATTTGGTTTTTGGGTACGACCATGTAAACACTTCTTCAGTAGCTGTACAGCAGATAGATCCCTGAATATAGGCTTAAGTTACTTAATGACAGCGTATGGTAAACCATCCTTGTACACAAATGTTTGGCCTGCTGCTTGTGCTTTGTTGTACTTGCACCATGTATCCTTTGGCGCAGAGTCCGTGGTTGCGTGCAGAATCAGTTGAAGCAACATGAAATAAGACAGCTCAAACAGATCGTTTCATTTCTTCGACAATGTTGTTGCTATCTCTATTAACCATTCCATAATACTTTTGTAATTTATTAATAATGCCTTCTGTAAGTCTATTCTTCCCCAGCAACACTTTACCGTCATCCATATTTTAACCTCTCCATCCTGATACCAAGCGTCGGAAACTGGTACCCATTCTTTTTTGCACAGGTGCAATACATTCAACCTTATTTACTGTCACAATTGGTCCATAAGGTTTCAGATCTTCAATTGCCTTGAATGCCTTTGAACCCCCTTCCCCCATATAGTTTATATAATGTACCCCATCAGCTGCTGACCTCTCATAAAATCCTTTTCACCCCTTCCTGTTTGACGCTGCGAAGACTGCCACGACAACAAAGCCTTTTTTAAAGCATTTCTAGGTTAGAAATAGGCATGTATTGTATATCAAATTAAAGAGAACATTCCAAAGATCAATAATCGGCAAAAAACGAAAATGGCAAAATTCATCATTTTTCATCCTTCCGGAGCCCCTTAAATTGTTTCAACGTTTTTGGTAAATTACTAATCAGTTCTCTTGGTAACTTATTCCAACATCTGACCCCCTTAGCTACGAAATATAATCTTCCTACACCACTATGGTTACTGTCATCTTTTTCCTTCCATGCATTACTTTTAATTCTTACACCAATATCATTCCACGCCTCACCACCAATATACGCCTTGTACACTCCCATGACTCTCTTTACATTCCTCCTGTCTTCCAATGAATTCAATTCGAGCTCGTTTATAATATCGGTTACTGATTGTGCTCTACAGTAATTTCCACAGACAAATCTAGCAGCTCTTCTTTGCACCCTCTCCAACACCTGCATTTCATACCCTAAATTCAAGCAATGGTTTGACCAATGTTTTGTAACCGAATTCCTTTAATTTTCTTGTACATCCCCTCATCACTCTTTTCCAACAAGTGCAGAATTTTGAAACCTGTCCAATGTGTTCCGCCCAATTGATCTTGTTAAGCCAAAATAATTACATTTCTACTGTTGTTAAACAGAGTAGGCGCTACCACTAATATATCTACTGCTACTGCTATTGTTCCTAATATTACTACTAACATTACTATTACAACTAATTCTACTAATATTACTATTACCATCACGAACTGTCACAACCGCACTTCGATTCCACTAAAGTTCAGTTTTCTCGTTGTTGATTGCGTTCCATAGATAGATTCCCCCGGAACCGGCAGTGAAGTCAGCCGCCATGGGCATCAACAGTTAGCCTCCTGGAATATTAAGACGGCCTCAGCCGTCGCTCAGAAGACGGCCTCTCTGGAGCACACTCAAGTTCCTCCGACGATTAATTTATTATTCTACTAGCTGTAAGCCGGTGACCATTTTTTGCATATGGTCACGCGTGTAAAATAGTTCCTGTTTTTGGGTCGGAAAACATGACAGCGTGAGCCAAGCTGTTTCAAATACGAACTAGAACTGTATTTGATTAAGAATTCGCGCTGTGGAATTTGAAGTTTTGCTCTTGAGTTTAGAAAGACCTAGACGTAATAAAAGTAGAAATTGCCCTGTGTAGTAAACGAACAATTTTCACCGCTGGCCCCGTATGACTGAAATATGAACGTGACTCGTATTTCGCGTCAAGAATTCAGTCTGCAAAACACGAAGAATCTGAAAGACCACACAAGTGTTAAATATGTACAAAGACGATGTATGGATTGTTTAAACACACTAAAAAGATGAAAGGTCGTGATCGCTATATCTGAAGTGACTGAAATACGAAGCTGACACATAATTTTTTCTAAGGGTTCCTTTTCCAAAAGTTTCTGATTAGTCTGGGGAGTTAAAACGCGTACATCTGCGCATGAGCATTATATAGATTGAATTATTATTGTAGGTTTACAGTGAATCCATCGGAGAAATCTTGTGTGTGTTTAAGATATTTTACATTTAAAATGAAGTATTGGAGTTTCTTTCACAGCGCGAATATAAAATGGGCACCGGTCGTATGGCACAGGAGGCTTCCCTGTAACGTTATATCTGCATAACCCTCGCTAGCTTCAAGGTCAATATTTTCACACACACTGTACGGGAACTCAGTACCACACTGGTCATAAAACTTCACAGTACGCAGTAACAGCACAATGAAATTAATTTACGTTCTGTTTACGTGAAAGTAACGAATGCTCTACCACACTATCAGCTCGAGAACTCACTTTATTTTCGGTATCAAGGGGAGTCTTTTGGAAACTATGAAGAGATAAACGACTTTAAGCTACGGATTACTAGGTAACGTCTCGCTTTTATTTTCTGTTGAATCGGAAAGCAAATCAGAGTTAATCTTTACTTTATCCATATTAAATGGACTTATGAAAAGTCTGTAACTGTTTTCATTTGCCTGGCAAAGCAAATAATTTTACTGGAACACAGTTACTTTTTGATGATGTTTTATTTACGCTGTGCGTCATGCGTTTCGAGAAGTTATTCTCGTTTTAACGCAATATTTAGTACATTTTTAATGCATTTTTAATATGCGAAGTGCTTGTGTTTGTTTCTGCTGGACATTACTAAAACTTTTGGAGTTTTCCTGGAAATAAAAATGTGGAGTGTTGTACTAAATCAAGAATTTGCAACTAAGGAGATGTGGAATAATTATATAATAAAAATTACGTTTTTGAAGGTTTCTGTGATGGCGTGTTTCAGGAAACGTTAACAAAACGTAATTTTGATTATATATTTATTTCACATCTTCTTAGTTGCAAATTCTTGATCTAGTACAACACTACAGATTTTTATTTCCAGGAAAACTCCAAAAGTTTTAGTAATGTCCAACAGAAACAAACACAAGCACTTCGCATATTAAAAATGCATTAAAAATGTACTAATATTGCATTTGATAATGAGAATCACTTCTCGAAACACATGACGCACAGCGTAAATAAAACATCGGCAAAAGTAACTACGTTGCAGTAAAATTATTGGCTTACTAGTCAAATCACAGTTAAGCAGAATAAGTGTCTTCATGCTTTAGAGTTATTTATTTAGTTGACACAATCATACATAGCCATAATACTAGGAATAAATATAATATTCACAAGGATTACAAATCACTGTCAATTGTACAGAAAGGGATAACATTTACTGGAGCTTCCTTATTCAATGTCTTACCAACAGAAATTAAATGTTATCTACAAAAACCCAACTAATTTAAGTCCAAACTGAAAGAGTTTCTGCTTCAGAACCCATTTTACTCTGTAAAAGAATTTTCTTCTTGGAATTTGGTAACTAAGAATGAATGATAAAATAGTATATATGGTGTATGGAAGGGGAAGGTGACAAAGTTGTCCACAATTACTAAAATGATATATGTTTTTTTTTTCTTTCTGTTGAAACTTTTGACAAATGAAGTAATTACACTGTTAACAAAATTTCACTCATATATAGTAACTAACATGGGATAGCATGCACTCAAAAACTGCTGTGAAAAATTATCATACTAACAGGTTTTTAAGTAATTGACAGCTTATGAGTTGTTGGTAATATAATTGATATTGTTAATAGGTGTGTGTACTGTTTCACATAAATAGCAACTAACATGATATAATATGTAGTCGCAAATTACAGTGAAACTTATCATGGTAACTGGTTGGTAAGAAAATAACTGGTTAGTAGTTGCTGGTAACAAGTTGTGGAGAGTTATTCTTGGTTACTTATGTATGTAGTTACCACTTTTCACCTTTACCTTATATTTTTATATTGTTAGCATCTACATATGAACCGATGCGTAAGTCATTTATTGTTCTGGTAAAACTTTTATTTATTCAGTTAATGGTTTAACAACTTCCACCAACACCAGTTGTAAATACGACCGTTGAACTTTAAATCGGACTTCTCATATTAATATTTCTCAATCCGCATATTCAACTTGCGAACTTAATATATCGCCTCTACCATATAGGCTTTCAACATGTCGCTCCTGGCAACCAACATCTCAAAACAAAAGGAACACGAATGTAACCCAATCTCAAGAAGTATGCATATTAATATACTTGCATACTACATAATACTCCATAATATAACCATATGATCATCACAAAGTGTATACACTGTTACACATAATAAGTGTTAATTAACTCGGGATTGTATGTGTAGATTACAGGAGATATTGGTTATACTAATGGGTTGTAGCTAACTTGTCAATATATAATAATATTATCAGTTATATAGTAATATCGACATTACTAATAAGTGTATTTACTGTTCCACATTCCCGAGATCATTCTCACATGGGATCAAAGTGAACATATCTATCTATCTATCTAATCTTCGAAAGTTCATGTTTCCAATCTAGTTTTATGTTTCATTAGTTGTGGAGTTCACAATAGACCTGAAAGTTCCTTCCGCCGGTTCTAACATTTGTTCTTTTTCATACTACTGGCAGTAAGTGAAGTGTTAATATCTATTTCGTTACAAATTCGCATATTTGTGGTTGAATTGACTTTAGTGTCAACTATTCGAGACGAATCACGAGGTAATGTTGGTACTACTACCTAGAATCATATAATACTATTACAATATTACAACAACAGAATATTGACATGAGCTATACAAATCCATCGAAAGGTTGGGTGGGTATTAATAAAAGGAAGATAATTGCATTATGATTTCATCTGTTCCTTTGGTCCTTATCAGACCTGTTCCGTTACCACCTTTTTTTAACACGTCCACTTCACATGCCCGTATCGTTGGGATCTCAGTCATTCTATTTAACACTGGAGGGAATCCCCCTTTGCTGGCTTCCTGAGGGCCTCATGCCTCAACTTGTCCCGTGTTATATATAGTCAACGCCTCCTCCTCGTGGAGGAAAAGGTGCTATGGTGAATCCACGATGAAGCCACTACCATAACAGTAATCAAAGAAACTTCGGAAGAAAGAACTTAAAGAAGCAACAGACGCTGAAACACTCATACGTGATTGAAGCACTGCAAACAGAATAAGAGGAGTACATACAAGAAAACTAAAAAAAAAAAAAAAAGCAGAACTTCTCCTCTGATTTTGTCTATGCAGAAAATATTGGACCGCTAACTACACAAAGGCCACATGTCCACATGTCCATATTTTTAAATTTTACAGGAGAGACAAAAAACTGAAAACAACCTGACATACAGTAATATTTTTTTGGTTTATATTTTATTGTCAAGTAACTAGGCAAGCTTTAATTATATGTGCCTCAAAAAGTTCCGAATAACGCATCACAAGGATGTGGCAATTTTTTTGTGTCATGGAGATGTTCCCTTTCTCCAGTAAACTGGATTTTGAAGAAAAACTTTATGGGAAAAATATAATTTTTTTTTTCAAATTTCAATAAAAACTCATTTTATTAATACAGAGATACAGTAAATTCGTGATTTAAAGGTTAATGTTCTCATCAGTTGTCAATTTAGTCCAAAGAAGCCATTGTTATAGGCCATGAAATAATGGGATTCCAAAACTCCTAATTCTCTTCTGGTAAGTAAACCAAAGTTTTCCATATGTCTTCCAATTTTTAAATTATTTATGGGCACAACAGTAGTATAGGCGTTGTTTGTAGGTAATTCCACTGACATAACTGTGTTTCGAAGCTTGAAATTGTCCGTACACAGCCAGAAATTCTCATGTCGCATTGAACACTGTGCATATAATTTCCGTTAAAGCTCATCTCACTGTAGTTGGATATCCTGAAATATCTCTTTTGATTTCTGGGAACATTTTTGTCATGTGAATCGTGACTTAGGCAAGTTTTTTTTGGTATAACTTTGGCCATGAAATCATCAATTTTCATTTGAACTATTGAAAACTTCTTAGGGTTGTTTGAGGAATTGTTTGTAAGTATAACAACTTCATTTTCTATGTAATAACTTTCTCCATTCCTCAGCTTTCTGCTAAAAATATCAAAATCCCTATCGCCGGGCATAAAGGAGTGCCCTCTAACGGTCAAAATAAGTTTAATGTTGTCAAACCACTTTATCTCACACAGTTGCATCATCATTCTCGCCTTTGTAGTGTTTTTATTTTGGCCCAGTTATCTCAAAAAATATGTGACATTCTTACCTATTTGTAAACGTTATTTTCTGTGTTCGTATTTAGCATAGTACAGACTTCATTTGCCCCTTTGCTCCCCTCGTCTTCATGCCACTGCACGTCGCCACTAATGCCGCGTTTACACGGTGCGAGTTGACTGGACCGAGTGTACTGTCTTGCTGCGCGCAGCACTGGATAGTCCACTCTCCTCGTGTCAACAGGTACAAGACAGACAGTTGACTGAGGATAGTGGACTCGGTTCACGACCAACTACTGGCGTGCGAGTTCAAAAAACAAGATGGCAACAACTGACAAGTCACGTAAGAGAGTGAAGCAGGGGCAATAAAATATTTAGGACTGCATGAAAGTGAGGAAATTCCGTGGAATTTTAAGAATAAAAAATTATAAGAACAAGTATAGAGACTCTGCTATCAAAAAATTGTTTGGTAACGGCGTCATTTTTCATGTATCGGCAAAAATATTTCACAATAGCTCTTCAAATTGAGATACAGTTAGTATTAAATAAAGTAACTCTACATTTTCACTTTCAACTTTATTTTTTTAAAAAGGCGCTGAAGCTTTTAAAGCATTTGTTTTTAATAACCACTCTTTTAATCATTTTGTACTTTTTATTTTGTTATTCTTCGTACCATTCAACATTATAACCAACGAATAAGCCGCGGTGTTAATTCCTTCCTGTAATGTGGACATACTATTTTCAACAAGATCACAATGTAGGAGTAGACAACTGTCCTGACAGTGGATAGTGGACTGTCTTGTAATTATTACTAGCATGGTAGTCCACTCTCTAACCCCCACCACCGACTGTCCGGCCTTCTGTCGTTCCAATCAACTCGCATCGTATAAACGCGGCCTAAGGCCGTTTCCTACAAACAGGGAACTTGTGCATGACTAGTTCCCTGTCCTCAGTAAACAGAAAATTAAAAGCGTTGCGATGCCTGTTCTATTGGGCTGACAAGTGTCCTTTCTACAGTAAACTATGCATCCTGTATCAAGGAACAGTTTTAATGAATAAAGCTATTAAAAATATTAAAAAAAAAAACATCGACCTGTTGCCTTTCTGCAGTCAGCGATACTATTGTGATGATTGAGTCATTCGTCATTCCCGGCGTACTGCTGATAGCAACACTTCATGGGTGTGCTGCCATACACGACGTTAAGACAGCATGACACAGTCGGATACGTGTCGTGGCAGTAGTAACTCCGACATTCAGTTCACCTGATGAGGACAGGGCAGGAAGCTGTCGTAACGTCGTGAGTGGCAGAAGAACTTATCCGGCAGAACATCCGGGACGAATTTTTATCAGCCAATATATCTTTGCTATTTTATCCGTGAATTAAGAGCATAAATCGCAAATCCCGCGGGACCAAGTCACGTGAACACTAGTTAATAATAATAAAAAAAACTTCATAGAGTTTCCTTGGACATCATTAAAATAAAGCAGAAAAATAAATTCCCACAAAAAACACGACTAGTTACTAAGAAACCTTTCTGTGTTTGTCAGTGATCGATGTTTCATAAACGACTTTTATAAACAGTACATAATGGCAGTTATGTGACCAAGTTTTTCTGTGTGTGCTCTGTATCAAAACGCTCTAAAAACACAGCCTGGCCTGGCTTGCGCCGGTGGCATAAATCAGCGCCCGTTTGCATTTTAATGTCTTCACGCACCGCCGTAATGCGAAAAGATGAGCGCATTGGGCTTTTTTTTCCGAAATTACTGACACGAAACGTTACATCATATGTAAATCCCTACAACCGTAATTAATTTTATTTTCCCCCTCTCCCCTCCACACGCGGAGTAATTATGGTCATGCGAGTAGCTTTCTGGGTCAGCACGAGTGACCAATTGCGGCCTGATGAGGGGAGGGGTGGGGGGGTGGTAATGGAAAACCGCCCTTGTGGACGTCGCTGATTGCGGCCGCATTCAGATGTAATTATGAAGCTCGCCGCCAGGGCTCATTTCGGTCGGCTCCGCTGATTCCAGGACTGTCCACGCGGCTCGCGCGAGGCGCCACCACCGTGTCACGTGACCGACATGTGATCTCGGTTGAAGCCGGCGTTTGTCTCCAAAACTCGGGTATCGCGGGATCTGCAGAAGAACGGAACCTCCCCTTCATATAACCACGAGCAGACCGTGTCTTGAAATAGTCACGTGTCTACATTGCACCTAACGTGGTGGTGTAACGGATAGCGTTCTGGCCTCGCATTCGGGAGGACGGCGGTTCGAATCCCCGTCCGGGCATCCAGATTTAGGTTACCCATGGTTTCCCATATCACTTCAGGCAAATGCCGGGATGCTTCCTTAAAAAGGCCATGGCCGAATTCCTTCCCATTCCTTGCCCCCCATCCTTTCCCGTCTCTAAATACCTCGCTGTTGAGAGACGTAAAGCAGTTTTTTTTTTTTTTTTTTTTTTTTTTTTTTTTTTTTTTTTTTTTTTTTAAAGTGTCTACAATAGTTCCTGTTTTAAAGGTTGAAGATGGTAACAGAGTGTAATACTTCAACCCGTGAAACAGGTGTTTTAGTGCAGCACGCAATAATTTTCCCGCTAGCACCGATAAGGGTGGACCATAAATGTACAAAGTTAATATGGTATTCATACTTGGAATATAGAGGTTTTTTTTAAAATCCTTAGTCAAATAATTACAGAAAAGTACACTTTGTAACGTTTTTATTTTACTCAAAGGATTCCGACAATTACAAGAACATCACAGGTTCCATAACTAGTACTTCTGATACAAATAAACAATAAAAAACATGAATACAATGCGAGCAAAAAGTTTAGATGTGGCGTGCACGTATTTCATTAAGGTTATTATTTTCAAAGACACCGAAGGCGTTCCTCTCGACACAAGCTAATTGAAAAATTCACGACTGACTTATTTCTGAATAACAGCAAACAAATATTGCTCGCAGCAACATTCATATCTACGAAAGGGTTTTCCAGGCGAGTAAACTTAGAATCCGACAGGAATAGCTCTCGATAAAGCACTCCGGCCATCCTGATCTGCGTGATTTTTCCGGATCGCTCCGCGCGAGTGCCGGCTTGGTTCCTCATAATAGCCCATGGGCGCCTCCTGGCATATCCCTTCCAAACTATTACCCTTTCAGGTAGGTCCAATGGACCCTCCACCACACACTTTTAGAGAATCGCGGAGTAATAATAATAATAAAAGATACGCCACGAGTAGCCAACAGGAACTTCGGCGAGAGCATAAGAGCTTTCGCAATACGGCTCTGCAAAGAACAGAATAATGCGGAGGCCACCTGCAATTTGCCTATGTTAATACTCTCAGGGCGTTTTCTGGGCGGGGACACATGAATCACAATGGTCGAGTTATCACAAACTTTATATTATAAGGACGAGGTGGTACTCGCAGCTTCTCACCACTTCCACGCAATAACCCAGATAGGCGGTGTAAAACTTTCGCGCACTAACACAGTGGAGGTCTTACACTGCAGGCGGGGTCGTCAGGTTCCAGGCGCGGCCGCGTGGTCCCCGACAGGCGAAGAACCCCATGGCTAGTAGACGCACGTCGGCACACAGTGGCGGTCGCCCCACAAGTAACGTCTCGTGGTCATGGCCGCGAGGTCCCGGCAAAAGCGGAAGTTCTCCGTTGCCACTCATGTGTACTCCACCATGGAATATCCGAGACACATGCATTAGTGGCGTGGGTCATTAGACTATCACCCATTGGCCCCACGTTCAAGCCGGCATACGCGCGATATCTTTGGCGCTCCTGATAGGCCTGAGGGTATATTGCGGGCGGAAGTTTGCTTACACACGAAATCGTCCTTGCTGTCGCATCTGTTAAGTTTGCAACAATAATGACGTCCCTAACCGTGGCCCATCCAAATGTATCTTAGGGCTATTCAGCACAAGCTTGAGGTGATATTGGTGAGATTCACACTTGACATGTGTGTTCATTCTTAGGTCTTGCTCTACAACTATTTTTTTTTTTAAATCTGTTGAGTTTTAGTGGACGCAGATACAGGGAAGACAGAGATTTAGCGCGCACAGAGACTATTACACTCTTTAACTGATCTCGCTGGTGTACCAACTTTATTGTATTCATAAGTTTAAAAAATTTGATTTAATTTAACTGCGACGAAGTGCACGCGTCGGTGACAATTTCTTTACACAACCACTATTTATAACTAAGGCAGTAAGAAGTGTTAATAGTACTATTAAATACAGGCACACAATATCTGGTTGTTCTATAAAAATAGTAAAAATACCAAAACTTCTGATCGCTCTATACGATTTGTCCGAAATACGAACATGACCGGTATTTTACTCTAAGGGTTAGCTTTGCAAAATTTGAACAAATTCCATTTAGTTTGAAAGCAGTTAGAATGAGTAAAGAAATAGATCGGTGACTGTACATGCTACAGCTATTTCTTGTCGGAAAATTATGAAGTAAATAGGCGTTATCTATGACCTTGTACCTGTGCGTGTGGACCTAGAATTTTATTGCTAGAACTATATACAGAAATATGTAAATTATGTAAAAGATGTCCCATGAAAGCGCGGTGTCGTTATAATACGACGGGGAAACCATTCTACCATTGAATCTGTGTTACGAAGAGAAACAATTTATGATAGTTGAAAAATAGTGACATCTTACGTCAATACTGTTTTTAACGCAACGTTTTTGCTTTTGCTGTCCTTTTCTAAGATTTATGGCCGTTGAGGGTTGGAAATCGGCGAGCTAGCTACATATAAACACAAAATAATAGTCTGGTCCAGAGCAAATCTACATCTGTAGTATATAGCATGTTGTTTCTGTAAATGAAATTTATGAGCAGATCACGCTCAAAGTGACTGCAAGAGAAACAAAGCCTGAGCGACCGGCTATCTGTCACCGTTCTATTAGTTTCCAAAATGTTTGTCACAAATATGTTATTTTTCCACATGTTTTACTCGTATGTCGGCTGGCTACAGGCTCGCAGTGATGCAGATGTGTACAGGAAGGTTGGTATTATAAGTACATTTACAGGTTTCCAAAGAACATTTATCGGGTTCTATAACAGACTATCGGCCAATTCCAAATTATAACGGATAGATGTCTTTGGGATCGAGTCAAATGTTGCAGCTGAAATATGTTTAACATGTGTTTTAAATGCGTGCAGCTTAATAGATATGGGATTTTGTATATGAAGGTTTTTGTCTGCATGAGTTACATTTAAGGTTGTCATCCGTACTCTATTATATAGAATTGCAGTTTATTTCGCGTTGGTCTACTTTATAATCTTCGAAAGTAATAAAGTACGACAAAATACCTTTTTTCTTTACCTGACTCGCTTCTTCACCTTATTATTGATCTTTTACGTACAAAAATAATATGCGAACGCAGTCTTAAGAATCCATCATTGAGACTTTTTCCTCTATGGTCTTTGAATTGAACGATTCGAGCGTTTCTGAACCACAACGAAATGTCAAACGTCAATCGCTTAAGACACTTCACACTTCTTTGAACTTTGAGGTCACTTTCGATTCGCTCTAATTTCTTCTCAATAAAGAATGATCTCAATGTATTTTAATTTAATTATAGACCCTAGATATGCTGTAGAAGTGTTTAAGGAGCAAAATGAATTTAAAAGTAATGAGAAATGTGTTCAAAGATAAAAAATAAAAGTTCTCTTTTCCCATAAAGGGCACTTTATTTTTGCTATTTCAAAACACAAGTTTACCTTTACAGTTAAAATAATAATAATACAACAACCAAAATACAACAAACAATCAAACAAAAAACAAACAAACAACAAACAAAAAACGTGCCAACGCTAATTACATTTTTTGTCACTTTTACACTGTTTTCTTGTATGTTGTCCTGAACGCCATAATGTCACTTGTGTCGTACGTCCAGCGACACGGTTTGTTGTCTGTATCTTGAGAACCAAACATGGACTATATTTGATGCGGTTTACTAAGTTACGTAGCGGCGTTCAATTTGAAGGTTTATGCATATAGAATATTTTCCCGTTCTGACTTCGCATTCGGGAGAACGCGGGTTCGAATCCTCTTCCGGGCATCGAAATTTGGGTTTAACATGGTTTCTCCAAATCACTACAGGCGAAAGCCAGGATGCTTCCTTTAAAAAGGCCATGGCCGAATCCCTTCCAGTTATTTGACATCCTTCCTTTCCCGCGTCTAATGACCTCGACAAGGCCTAAAACCATAAGCAAAAAAAAAAAAAATTACATTGACGTGTTATTTTAGTGAGCTGAGCAGTAGTGAATCAAGTCGGCGAAAAGTTCCTTAAAGATATGACAATACTGTTCTACAATTGTAACTCACGTATATTTCAGTTTTGCTTTGTGAGATGCGTTTATGAGGTATACGTATAGAATCTAGTATGCCTTCACCTATTAATGTGTTTCCTTTTCTTTTTTCGACAGGTAATTGGAAGCTGTCTCGACGTTTTTTGCCAGCAAGCTTTTAAGTGGCAGCGGACGAGATGGTACGTAGAATTCAAGCTAAGCTGCCTATCGCATTCCGTAACTTCAGGGATGTGTTATCCAATCGACTATCACTAAGCATTTTAGTAGCCAATAGCGCAAGGTGTCGTTCGCAAACTGGTGTTTTTCCTTCCACCCGTAAAACAATACCGTAACACCTGTTTTACATATTTATACTGAGCTATTTAAGCATCCGTCAAAAATTGCGGAAATTTTTATTCTTATGATGAAAAAATCTGAATGTAAAGTATCATTTCAAAAATGAATAACAATTATTATTTTATTATATTTCTTCATGCCTACTTACATATTTTTTCATTTCTTAGGTTTAGTGTAACTTTATCTGAGTTTTTTTTTTTTTTTTAAACTTCCATGTTTTTTTTTTTTTTTTTAAAAAGCGGTTAGGCTATGTTCTGACCCAGTTCTGATAACTTCCGCAGAAACAAATCTTAATTTCGGATGTTCTTCCCCCCAGACGAAACTCGGTTCTTATCATCGTAAACAAAAGTAACTGCAAATTTAAAGGCGCAACTACTCCTGTCGGTTTTTTAACTTTACTCGCCCGGTAAATCCTTTCTATTCCATTCCAAAATCGCTCGTTGAAAAAATGAGAACAGAAATGAATCGGTTCTGGCCTTGATTTCTCTTATCTTATCTTATTTCCGAGATATGAATGTATTTATGTCGGTTTACGAAAACATGACATGCATAATGGCCAAATCAATAGATTTTAAAAAAAAAAATTCTAAACAAACGATGTAGCAACGAGAGAAACGAATCTGTTTCGGAAAGTGAAATAAATTCACATTGTAAAGAGTGGACTTGGTTCAGAACAAGATCTCATAACTTTTTGTCGCTACAAAAGTACGAGACTTGACATATTTTTTACGAGAATTGTTTTTGTGGGATAACACATCTACTCATACAACTACATTCGGCGGAAATTAGCTGCTCTATACACCAGCTCAGAAACGAGACACTACAAACAGTCAGTATATTACACGACCTCGCTCGCTCGCCGCTACAAATGCTTCTCCTGCGGTGTGGTCGAGAATTCCTTTTCTCTCTCGAGCGGGGGCCGGCCACCTACCCAGCTAATCACGCGTCCACGTGACTCCCCACACAACTTAGTGGATCCGGCACTGACAATGTTTGTTCCTACTTAAAATAAACAAAATAATCAGCACGTGATACCTCAGATGCCAAATTGTAGATAGTTTTACAAAGATTTTATGCACATAACATATACATATACGTCACAAGCCCACAGACTCGCACTGAACTTTTAAATAAATACTGTTTTTTAACGTAAGCTGAGTCTGATACTCGTATGTTGGTATAATATCGCACCTACTAATATCATATTAATCGCTGATGCCTTCGTATTAGTTGAAAAAAAAAAGGAATGTTGCCAACATAAATAATAAGACAGGAATTGAAAGTATACAGCTTTAATGACAAAATATAGGGACGAATGAAGAAACCATGTTTACCATTTACCGAAAGTCGTTGCAAAATATAGATCAAAAGGTACAAGAAATACAGGGAGACCAAACAAAAAGTGGAAACAGATTGTGGTGATCACGTTTTTATAAGTTACTCTATGTTACACAAGCCTAATTATATTGCTTGAAGTTTGTTTGTTGTATTCGTTGCTAGGAGACATATGGCTGGGTCGTGGTATTGAACTAAATCATCGCAAAATTTCATTTTATAATCGAGCAACCTCAGATGTCCGATATAGATATTATCTGTGTTTATTTTCGGCTGCTGTTGGCGGAATATTGTAAAATAATTATCGAACTGAATTAAACTTATCATAAGGTGAGTGAACTGTTTATGCATCATTCGATACTAGATGATTTCTATAAAACAATTTATAAGAAGAAAGGCGACCGTGCTTCGAAGAGGGAAAAAAAGCTATTTTACGCAAATAATTACGAAGATTTACACAAATCAGAGGATGCACGAAGAAAAATAACAGTAGCCTGAGTAGCATGTTAGACCACACAGAGGTCGCGTTGTTATCAACACTTTTCTGTAGTTTTCTTCTCTCTCTCTGGCTGCTTTCTCCTGCGTCGCCTGCAGCCTTTCCGGCCGCATATCTCGGCTCAATATGGCGGCGGTAGCCCGAGCCTCTGCCCGCGTGTGTCGACGTCACGTCCTCAGCAAATGTTCGCCCGCTGCTAAACAAACGATCCTCTAAAGCAGAGGCAATTCATAGCGCCCTCTGATGCGCGCGGCGAGGCGAGAGAGAGAAAACCCCGCAGCACGTGTCGCGCTCACGGCTTAACAACTGAGGAGTTCTACCTCGCGGATCCGCTTTGGGTCCTCATGTATTTTCTGAACCATCTGGCATTCGAGTAGCGACGCAACTGAGAAGCACCACCTCGCGGATTCGTTTTGAGTCCGTTTCTATTTTCTGATACATCTGGCACTCGAGCTGCTTGTGGCATACTGATGTTCAGAAACAAAATCTGACAAACATTTCTAAGGTATTCCCATACACGCCATTGAATTGCGGATTTTCGGTAACGTCTTCAGCGGTTTTATACTTAACTGTAACTGGTTTAAATTAGTTTTTCTTCCATTATTAAAGGCGCAGTTATACTTATTATAGCAACTGGGATAATGTAAAGGCTCATAACTGAGAAGCTCTACCTCACGGATTCGTATTGGGTCCTCATCTGTTTTGTAAATTATCTGGTGGTAAAGTAACTTTCGTGATAGTGATTTATGCACACTCGATTTTTTTTTTTTTTTTTTTTTTTTTTTTAGAAACTCTTTAAATCAGTTTTTAGACCAGGAGTGTAATGGACTGGTTCGAGCAACACAGAGGCGAATTGTAACTGATACGCTGGCCCCCAAGCTCGTCAGATCTGAACCAGATCGAACACATCTGGGATGTGATTGAATGTGGCGTTGGAGTTCATCGCCGCCCTCCCGGAATTTACGGGAATTAGGTGACTTGTGTGTGCAGATGTGGTGTCAATTCCCTCCTGCGTCGCCGCTGTTATCCGTGTCGAAGGCGGACATGCCGGCTATTAGGTAGGTGGTCGTAATGTTCGGGCTGATCAGTGTGTACTGGCATTCAGTTTCGTACTACATAAGGACTGGATACTTTTGATGGGGTAGTGACTATCCAGGGTGGTTTAGGAGGAAGGGTAAATATTAATAGGGGTGGTAATATGAGCAATACTGAGTAAAAAAAGTTCACATAAACATGTGTCCGATTTACATTCGTTTTCTAGATACAGGTGTTGGAATGTTATGCATAAAATAAACATCAGAAACTGGTCGAGAGCACACAAATAACTAATTGAAGTACTTTACACATGCAAATACAAAAAAAGTTTAGATTAAATGCCTTTACGATCCTACCGTCGACCACAATACACTTTGCAGCTCTCTTCGCAACAGTACGTGTCCACTTCGAGCATAAACAAAGTGCTCAATTTGTGTATCGAAGTCTATAATAGGATTTTCTAACATTTAAATTAAACTGTTGTAAACTATTCGTGTGTTTTTGCAAGTACTTCAATAAGGTATTTGACTGCTCTTTATCGTTTTCTGAGGTTTATTGTATGCATAACATTCCAACACCTGTGTCTCCAAATAGAATGGAAAATCGGGCACTTGTTTACGTGAAATTTACTACTCAATATTCTTCAATAGTTCTAACGGCCGTCAAAAACGGTGGGTACCACCTTTGGTGGTGGCAAGAATTTATTCCGGAGAAGCTTGTAAGGAAAAACTGATAACGATCATTTTTATTGATATTTTTCGTGATACGAGTAGCTTCCTCTGGTTAAATTCTCGGAGTTGTCATATAGCATTTTACTTTAAATGAAGGAAGTATAATTTCAAGAAAAAATAACTGTTATTTGTTTGATTGATATATTTCGAGATTATGTAAATTTCGTGTAATCTTTCTATGCGTGTTTAATAAACTTAAAAAAAATGTCTATTGTTATGTTGTAACCTAGCTCTAATAATTACCACAGACAATTAGCGCAAACATCGAATGCCCTTCTCCTTACATTAATTTCTGCGTACGACAGTACCACTGTCGCTTGTTTAACCTTTGGCCGGCATTACATGTTTTTTTTTTAATCCCTGCGTGGATTTGTGCATTTACTTCCGCAACAGACAATTACAGTTTCGTTTGCCACTATATGTGCAAATAAACTCATATTTGATTTTTTATATGAAATTTACACTTCATTTTAGCGGTACAAGCGCAAATAAAATCAAATACAGTTATTTATTTGAAATTTCCGGTTAGTCAAGCAGCGCTGCCGTGGCAACGAATGTAACCAACACTTCGTGCGTTATTGAGATTCACCAATGGTTGCTGAACCATTGGGGTTGGTAGTCTTCAGGCTAAAGAGGATACCACCCCCTCCTTCAGTGTTTACCATTCCTCGTAGATCACCTTGTGCGGTGGGGATACTTGCCAACTGGCCAAACTGATAGTGTAGCACCAGATCTTTCAAAGGCTTTTGACACAGTGAACCATAAAATGGAAGTAAATAAGATAAAAACTACTGGAGTGGATAAGAAAGTGATTTGCTTGGTAGAAGAATTTTTAAAAGTTAGGGTAGGAAACGCAGTATCAAAAGAAGTGGAAGTAAAAATGGGAGTGCCACAGGGTAGCGTATTGGGACCATTCCTATTCAATATTCTAATGAAGGGTTGTGTTGATTGTTTACTATCAGAAATTAGATTTTTTGCAGAGGACATAATGCTGTATAATAGGATCAAAACGATAGAGGACTGTAAACAGTTGCAGGGTGACCTGGACAGGATATCTAGTTGGGTTGGTACACATGGGATGAAGATAAATGCAAAGAAGAGTCAGCTTATTAGATACACAAATAAAAAACAAAAGGCTAATTATGAATATAAGGTGGGGAAAGAATTGCTTGCGGGAGACTTGAAATATAAATATCTTGGCATTACATTTGATAACAAGCTTAACTGGGCAGGACACATTGGACAAGTGGTAGGAAAAGGTTTCAAAGTTCTGCACTTGTTGGAGAGAGTGATGAGGGGATGTACGAGAGAAGTAAAGGAATTGGGTTACAAAACTTTCGTCAGACCATTGCTCGAATATGGTAGAATAGTATGGGACCCACATTTTGAGTATGAAATGCAGGAGTTGGAGAGGATGCTGGAAATTACCGCAGAATGCAATCATTATCAGATATGATAAAAGAGCTGGAATGGGATTCATTGCAAGACAGGAGGTGGGTGAAGAGGATCATGGCGTATATTGGTGATGAGGTATGAAAGATATTGATGTAAGAATTAAATGCATGGAAGGGAAAATGCAGCTATGACCACTCGATTTCTGGCACAAGGGTGTAGGAAGATTCTCTTTTTAGGTAAGGGTGTCAGGGATTGGAATGAGTTACGAAGGTAAATGATGAATAATTTACCAAATCTCTGAAAGAATTTAAAGTTGAAATTTGTAGAGACCAAATGTAGGTCGGTGCAGGAAAGGGGGAAAGGGTGTTCATGGAAATTGCCAGCGGAGCGTGTGCTTCATTGCAATTAAATTATAAATATCTTAAATTTTCATTTCCGTGTGTTTCATCATGATTGTGAATGATTTTGTATGAATTCTAATTGTTTTAATGTGATTTTATTTGTTTCTGTTATAATTCGAGAAACATCGGTCGGCTTTCTCTGTTATTCCGAAATTTTCCGAAGTGCCTATATATGGCGAACGGCAGAGACAACTCAATTATTTGTCTGTGAAGTTGCAACTTAGAATCGCTGGAATATTTGTTTATGTTTGTATTTAACTAGTGGAGTACCCGCCGATGCCCGATGTAATTGGGACTGATTTACCCGTACAGTACTTTTATATTTCCGATGCGAATCAAGTGTACCGAGTGTTATTAATTTGGCACCAGCCATTTCCAGAGCTAAGCTAAACATTGATATACCCGAACAATTCCCAAAAGGGGGGTGAATTGGATGCTGTTACACGGAATGTCAGTTTACAGTTTGATCTAGTGTGCAGTTTAACGTAATCACAACATATGTTAAAGTTGCTGCTCAGTAATTGAAAATGTACTATCCATGCATTAATACATACCTCATAACAGAATCCGTATCTGGAGTACATCGTTTTGTTCTGGTAACACAACTTGAGAGCTTGGGGTCCAAGTTAAAATCTGACGTACACGTTGAGAGATTATGACACATTTCTTTTATGAATACTCTAGTATAAGTTAAAAATATCAGAATCGATTTTGACGGTATTTAAAACTGAGGTCTTCTATAAAGAACATTGAAAATTAAAAGGGGGTGGGGCTAAAGGGGGAGAGGGGTTAGGAATTTGTAAACCAAATGTTGACAGTATTTTTGTGTTTGTTTTAAAGTATACGTTTGCAAATTTCCATCAAAGTTGGATAAAAACTGTGATCTTGTATAAAAAAAACTAGAGGGTGGGGACAATGGGGGTGGTTTTATGATCTATTTGCTCAGAGACCTTCTTCATGAAAAAATACATAAGTGTCGGAACCTTCATGGGGATTGGTCAAACCGTGTCGACTGTAGCTTTTAATCAAGGAACATTGACAATAATTAAGGGTGTGGAAAAGGGGGAGATGGGTTGGATTTTTGCAAACCAAATATTGACAGTATTTTTCTCTTTGTTTTAAATTATACATATGCAAAGTTCCATCAAAATCGTTCCAACATGTTGGTTTTTACAAAAATTAATGGGTGTAAAGGAGGAGAGGGGGTGGTTTTTGGACCTTCTCCATGAAAAAATACACGTATGTGCCAGCGTTCATGGTGATGGGTCACACTGTGCCGAATTCTATTAATCTCGGATATACAGGACGTCCAGGATTGTAAGGATAATCCTGCAACCGCAGATAGGTCCTACTATATCACAAAATTTTATTTTAGTAAAGGTCTCACCATTTTCGAGATACTGATTCTTTTGATATCTTTTCGAAACATGTGAGTTTGTTCACTTTATTCCGTGCCATCTCTACAATTAAGACGCTTAGAACCCTGTGTGTTTTTTTTTTTTTTTTTTAATTTACTCAAAGTTTTTTTTTTAAACTTACACCATTTAAGATTTTCATAAGCTCTTTTTAATTACTTTATACTTCTTTTAAAATGATTGTTTCATGGTAATTGAATCTACTAAGAGATTTTTAAACATGCATTTTAAACATGTGGTAGAAAAAAGGATAATAGTGATTTTTTTAAAGTTTTTTTTTAACATCCTTGAGTAACAAAATCTTCTTGGGTGTCCAGCCGGATGGTGGTGTAAAAAACACGACGTTTCGACAGCTGTCTCTGCTGTCTTCATCAGGTATCTCGTAGTTGTTCTCAGCTGACTGTCTTTTCCTCGACACAGTCAGACAGTCAGCTGAGAACAACCACGAGATACCTGATGATCACAGCAGAGTCAGCTGTCGAAATGTCGTGTTTTTATACCACCATCCGGCTGGACACCCAAGAAGATTTTGTTGCATCGATACGCCGGGAAAGTCTCCACTCACACATCCTTGAGTAAATTAAAAAAAAAACAGGGTTCAAAAAGTCTTAAATTGTAGAAATGGCGTGGAATAAACTGAACATATCCACATGTTTCGATAAAAAAATCGATATCTCGAAAATGGCGAAATTTTTACTAAAATAAAATTTTGTTATATAATTAAGACATGATCTGTAGGAATTAGAAAAAAACTTTTTAAAACTGTAAGTGTGGAGAACAGCACTTTACGGTAGCGAAACATGGACTTTAGGAATACCGGAAAGAAGGAAAATTGAAGCATTTGAAATATGGTGCTACACAAGAAAGCTGAAAATTAAGTGGACAGACGAAGTAAGAAATGAACGAATTTTTAAAATGAAAGGTGAGGAAAGACGTTTATGGGAGAAGCTTACAGGAAGAAGAGACAGGCTGGTAGGTCATATTTTGAGACATTTTGGATTGGTTAATTTGTTAGTGGAGGGAACAGTGGAAGGAACACACAGATTAAAATATGTGAAGCAGATAATTGAGGTCTTGGGCTGAAAGGGAAATGTGGAGATGAAGAGGTTAGTACAAGATAGGAACGGATGGAGGATTGTATCAAGCCAGTGGAAAGACTGATGACAGCAAAAAAAAAAAAAAAAAAAAAAAAAAAAAAAAAAAAAAAAAGGTAATAAATAAATAAATAAAAGGACATGATGTGATGTGACCTATTGCGGTTGCAGGATTATCTCTGGACACCCTGTATATACCAACATCCATTTTTAAATGTAAGATATGTTTGGATGGAACCGACGCCTGTTTGTACAATGCTATTATGTAGAGCACGGGATAGTAAACAAAGTGAACACTAACTCGTAGGAGTTTTTATTTCAAGTTAGCCGAGTACCTTGCAAGCTGCCAAGCCGAGCCGACACAGAAACCACTGCGACTGCAGAGCGCTCTGTCGGCTGCTCGCGGGAGACCTCTTAATTTCCGCGATATGAAACACACCCTCGCGAGCGAGCAGTCGCGCAGTAATTCAATGGCCCTCGGGGCTCCGCGCCTGCTCATCTCCGAGGCTCTCCCTTTTTTTCTAAAATTCCTCTCTTCCGCGCGTTCACACCGCGCTACTGTGTGGAGTGATTCAATTTACACTCCCTCACGGCGGAGGTTAAACCTACAGACGACGCTGGTTGTGACTGCGTCGGAAACGTCAAGGGCTGTGTCAGGTGCAGGGCTTCCGTCTGGGCGCCGCTCTAATTTCACCCTCACCCTTACACGTAAAGCCAAAAGAAAAAAAAACTACCGACACTCGACGTTTAATTTCACTCTCACACGCTTACACGTAAAGCCAAAAAAATACCGCCACTCAACGTTTCTTTTATCAGTGCTCCGCCGCAAAACACTTTGTACTGAGACACAAAATACTCTTCCAATTGTGGACTATATTCATGTGTGTCTCTATGTTGGAATGTCCTCGCTCAATATATTTTTGACGTGAAGTCTCTCGGGATGGATTCCAGCTACGGTTGCCAACCATCCGGTTCTAACGCGATTTGTCCGTGTCCCGTTGACTGAATGCGACCGGAGGCAAAATGTCCGGTTATTAAGAAATTTAGAAAATTATGGAAATTAAGAAGGTCGTCTCGTTCCTTATTCCCCTCCCCCCCCCCCCCCCCCCCCCCCGCTGAACGCAATTCAACTGTTTTACTCTGTGTTCAAAAGTTGACAACAGTTGGTCGAATATCTGATTGTCTTGAAGCGTCTGGTTACCTACCCTGTACATTACATATACATACATTTGCCGAAGAAAGTACGGAAACGTTATTGTTGATTCAGACAGGAGTGGCTCTCAAATGAATTTAAAACATGGTTACGTAAAGAAAACGATTCCGCCGCTTATTGTCAAGTGTGTAAAATGACTTTTACTGTAAAATTCGAAGGTATTAAAGCAGGAGTACAGAACGACATGTGAGGAAAACAAAATCTACATCTCAAGCAGCAGTTCTAACCATTTTTTTTTTTAAATGCCTGTGCTGAAGAAGACACTGTTTCTTCTGTATGGATTTTGTTGACATAATAAGAGAATAATAGTTATTTTATTGCATTATTATATACTAGCTCGTACCCGCGACTTCGTACGCGTGGATTAATAATTTTTTTGCCAGAATTGAATATAGAAAGTTGTTGGTAACGAAGGATTGGTCCCAAACAACACCGATTCGGCATTATATGACAGGAAAGCTATCACTATATCATTCTACCGTCGAACCTGTCTCTTGAAGAGAATCAATTTCCAACATATTTCTGTCACCATTCGATATGGTCTCAAAATTTCGTGACTACAACTTGTTAATCATACTGGAAAAAATTTCCTGTGCCCTTCATACAGATTTTCTTGTCAAATTCCATCAGTATCGATATAGCCATTTAGTCGTAAAAACGTAACAAAAAGACAGATACTTACTTCCGTATTTATAGTATTATTACTGAAGTTCACACACTCATACACACTGACTGCGAACAACCCCTGAGGGATCATTATAACGTAAAAAAGTGTACACCTACAGCATTGCAAGACTACCTATGATTTGCCTGGCATTGCACACCTAACTTTGTAATATCTACAGTTTAACATTCAATCCGAATAACCGACGGCCCAGGCGTGACTCTTACGATCAAAAACAATTTTTAAAAATCTTAGCCTCCACGGAGATTTGAACCGGAGATGACGATCCAAACATTAGTAAGCCAGCGCTGTAGCCACTGAGCTACATGACCGCTACACGGAAAAACAGTAGAGAGACGTTCATATCCAACGCGTCTGTCTATCGCCGTTCAGTAGTATTTCGAAATTATGAGACAACATGTATTATTTATACAGATAATTTTTCAACCAAATGTAGACAGTATTTTGCTCCTTGATTCAAATGATAAGTGTGCAAAGTTTCATCGAGATCGGATGAAAACTGTGGATTTGTATGAAGAACAAACAAACAAACATACATACATACATTTATCTTTATATATATAGATTTGTGACTGTTATTCCACACAAAAAAAAATTCTTATTTTTTCGTTCGTCCTCCCTCCCTTCCCCCATGGGATTTTTTCCGGTCGTGGAGATCTGAAATGTTGGCATTTGTCCGGCCGTGGAAATTTGAAAAGTTGGCAACTCTAATTTCAGCTGTTTTTTTTCTTCTTCTTACGGGTTTACGCCTCGTCGACGTCGGGGTCATTAGAGGCGGGATACGACTGGGAGCACGGAACGGCGAATATGGCCCTTTTGAACTGAAGCGTCCCGGCATTCGCCTGGAGTGATTTGGGGAAGCCATGGAAAACCCAAATCTGGATGCCCGGACGGGGATTAGTACTCGCGTCCTTCCGTTAACCGCTCACCCACCACGCTCGGTGCGTTACGGAACCAGCGACCTTACAAATTGTCATAACTCGCAGACAAACGGATCGAATCTAATTGCGAGGCGTATTTTTTAAGTAAGTACCGTTTTGTCACACCGTGGCAGCAGTGCTACGGTCGGCGTTCCGCGCATGCGCGCTGGGTACCTGCATCTCTTGCCTACGCACTGACGCCATTACTGTCTAATTCTTCCTTGTTTACGTTGTTCACTGAAGTGTTTAAGATGCCTCCGATAATCGTGAGTCCCGCCGACTGTGAAGTACGGGCTGTTATAAGATTTCTTTGTGCTAAAGGCCTAAAACCGATCGATATTCATCGTGAGATCTGTGCAGTTTACGGACAAAACATTATGTGTGATGGAATGGTGAGAAAGTTGGTGGGAGCATTTAAAGATGGCCGCACAAATGTGCATGATGAACAACGGAGTGGGCGTCCTTCGATCGTTAATGAAAGTTTGGTGCAGAAACTGGACAATAAGGTGATAGAAAACAGACGCTTTACGATTTCCTCCTTGTGTGATGACTTTCCTAATGTTTATCGTAGTGTTTTGTATGGCATTGTGACCGAGCACTTGAATTACCGAAAATTGTGCTCACGTTGGGTACCGAAAATGTTAACGGATGTGCACAAAACCAAACGTTTAGGCAGTGCATTGACTTTCCTTGAGCGGTACCACAACGATGGTGATGATTTCTTAAGCCAAATTGTTACGGGCAATGAGACATGGGTGGCCTACGTCACACCTGAATCAAAGCAACAGTCCATGGAATGGCGGCATTCAGATTCTCCCAAAAAAGTGAAGTTCAAGCAAACGATTTTCTGCCCGGAAAATCACGTGCACAGTTTTTTGGGACAGAAAACGAGTATTGCTTGTGGAATTTCTGCCTCGTAATGAGACAATCAATGCAGCAGCTTATTTTGAGACATTGAACAATCTGCGTCGTTCAATCCAGAAAAAAAGACGTGGCTAGTTGAGCAAGGGCATCGTTTTGCTGCATGACAATGCCAGTCCACATGTGGCTAATCAGACCAAAGATCTCATCACATCTTTTCGATGGGAAACTCTAGATCATCCTCCGTACAGCCCTGATCTGGCGCAGTGACTACCACCTGTTCCTGAACTTGAGGAAACACCTGGGCGGTCAGCGTCTTGAAGACGATAACGAAGTCAAAACAGTTGTGATGCAGTGGGTAACAAGTCAGGCGGCAGACTTACATGAGGTGGGTTTTCGAAAACTGGCACTACGTTATGACAAGTGCCTCCATATTGAAGGGAATTATGTAGAAAAGTAGAGTACGGTACAGGCTTTCATGCAAAAATAAAATTATTGATATATATTTGCACTTCTTTTTTAATTTCAAAACGGTACTTACTTAAAAAAACATGCCTCGTATTTAGCTGTCAATTTGTAGAGGACAGGTGACCGCTTCTAAATCCCAGTGATAGGTGACTCGTTAATTACTGCGAGCGTAATTCGGAAAGTAACCTCCGTTCTAGCGTGGCGCTAGTAGCCGTGCGTGGAGCGCCACCATCTTCACCTCTGCGTGTTCCCCGATTCAGTAAGCATCCAGCTGTGACAGTACGAACCTCCTTCTTTAGCGCATTGTCTTAAAACATGAGCGCTGCAATAGAAAATCCCGCGAAATGCGAAGTGCGTGCTGTAATAAAATTTCTTTTGGCGCAAAACTGTTTCAGCAGCAGACATTCATCGGTCAAGTTGTGTACTGTATGCGGTCCGAACGTTATGAGCGAAGGTGTTGTGCGGCAATGGGTCAGATTTTTTAAATGTGGTAGAACAAACATTCATGATGAAGAGAGGAAAGGTAAACCTTCTGTTGAGAGTAATGATCTTGTCAAGAATGTTGACTAAAAAGTTAGTGAAAATCGAAGTTTCACAATCTCTGAACTTTCTGAACAATTCCCGCAAATTTCTCGTACGGTTTTGTACTAAGTTGTCACTCATAAATTAGGCTAACGAATGTTCTGTGCTAGGTGGGTACCGAAATTGCTTCCAGAGGTCCACAAAACCAAACGAATGAGCTCTGCCTTCAACTTCCTTTCAGGCTGCGACGCGGAAGGAGAAGATTTTTTGAAGAGGATTGTGACTGGTGACGAATCGTGGGTGGCGTCCGTAAACTGCCGAAACGATGCAACAGTCGATGGCCTGGGGCCATAACAATTCTCCTTGCAAGCCGGGGAAAGCCCGCCAAACGTTTTCAATGAAGAAGGTTTATGACTACAGTTTTTTGGAATTCCGAGGGAGTTTTGCTCGTTGAATTTATGGAACGTGGCACCACAATCACTTGAGATGTCTACTGTGAAACTTTGAAGAAACTTAGCGAGCCATTCAAAGCAAACGTCGCGGTAGGCTTTCATTCGATATATATATATATTTTTTTTAATGCAATATGGAAACGGAGGCCATACAGCCAGCTCAATGTAATTATTATAGCTTTTAGTGTATAAGTCGTCATCCAGTATATATATTGCATTTTTCTAATGTATGGACGCCACAGGACGGACAGGACATTCACACAGACACACAACACTTAAACATCCATGCCCGCGGCCGGGTTCGAACCGGCGGGCTTCGGCAGTCATTCGGTGTTGTGTCTTTGCATGACAACGCTCGTCCTCATAGTGCCCGTAAGACTCAAGAGCATCTTGAGCAAATCAAACGGGTCGTTTTCGATCATCCGCCTTACAGCCCCGACTTGACGCCTAGTGATTTTCATCTCTTCACTCACATGACGAAGTGGCTTTCCTCGCAGCACTTCGATGACGACGACGAACTTCAAAATGCTGTGAAAGATTGGCCACGTGTCCAGGCGGCTAAATTTTACAAAGAAGGAATTTGTAAAGTAGTGAAATGCTATGACAAATGCTTAAATTTAAATGGTGACTATGTTGAAAAATATTAAAAAGTTGTAGTTTTAAGTTATTTATAATAAAATATTTTTTACTATCCACGTTTTTTATTTATAGCCAAATGGGGGTTACTTTCCGAATTACCCTCGTATTTCTTACTATTCAGTCGTGTCGTCAATTAATGATATTTTCCTTTATTCACTTCTTCTTACAGAGGTTGTTGTCTTGGTCGCAAGGAGATTTCACCTTCCCCTAAAGGTTATTGATAAGGTGACCGATTTTTTTACAATGAAAGGAAGGGAAAAAAAATGTAAGATTAAAGTACAACGTAAATAAATGAAACGTTTTAGTAATTCAAACAAAAATCCACTAATTCTCCTTACATCCCTTTTAGTTATTTAGTTAAACAAGTATTTTTCCATTGAATTAATATTTTAAGTCATTATATCATTTTGTAATAATATATTGGAAATTCTGGTGCCAGAAATATCCTTCACATTGAATTTAACGATAAGTGCTGCAGCTAGAATATCAGCATTCAATCTTGATTTCTCACTTGTCCAAAATATTGCAAAAAAACTATGATATGAGGAATGGAAATTCCTTTTTCAATTAATCGTTCAAATGGGATTTCATCTTTCTTGATTTTTTCCATTCCTGAATGAAATAAAAAATAAAATATGTATCTCCACGAACGATGCAAGCACATTATTAATAAATAAAATTAATAATTAAAACTAAAACTTGAATAACAAAAGCGATAAAACTTTACTGCATCTATATTTAAATTATTTTACATTTGTGTTCAAAACAGGATTGTATAAAATTGAATGAATTAATTAATAAAGCGTGAATTGTACTACTTATCTGAGTATAACATTCAATGATAAACAAATAATGTTGGACACGTGTATTTTTCCTATTCCCTGCGCATGCTTTCATAATCGCATCTTTGAAAACTGTCCCGTCTCATGAAGCTTAACAGTTCGGCAGTCTCTGGATACAGAGATTTTAAATATCGAAAAGGACGACAGGTAGGATGATACTTTTTTGAGGAAGGACAGAACCTACAAAAGAAGGGCTGTCCTCCCTAAAGGAGGACGATTGATCACCTTATTACTCATTACTACTGTTTCTTGACCTAATCCAATAGTTCCCCAAATGACAACACACCAATCACTAATCTCTTTTTTTAAATTAATATTTATTTTTCCGTGATCGCTAAGATAATGTAAGCACCAGACTACTTCAAAGACACTAAAGTACATACGTACAAATATTCCAGCGATTAAACATTCTCAGAGTCTGACAACTAACCACTCGTCTTTATATAGACGCTACAGAAAATTCGAGAATTACACAGGGAAGCCGATGTTTCGCGATCGGCGACAATGCAGCTAACAATAAAAATCAGATTAAAAAAATCAGAATTGATACAAAATCATTCACAATCATCATGAAACACACGGAAATGAAAATTAAAAATATTTGCTCAGAAAATTATTAGCGTAAACCAGTCCAAATAGTTGAAAATTGTCCTGCAAACATCGTGTCTCAACTTTCAATTGCAAACTTTTAATTAATGTCCGATACATAATACTGTCCTTGATTGTACTGCGTACCATTTAGACAGTTTCCCTTCATGAATCAATGTTCACTTACACAAATTCACAGTTAATTACGCGAAAACTATACAAATGCATATTCAATCAACTCAAAGCTTGCTGGACATAATTCGTAAAATAACATTTCATAAAAGCGCACTGCAAAAAAAAAAAAAAAAAAAAAAAAAAGTGCAACTAGTGTCTACGAACAAAATTCTGCGATTGTCGATAGACACTCGGGAACAAATTCGGTACTCTGCAACTCGCAGTAGACAAAACTGTTGTCTTTATGTTTCCCGCCTCGTAGTGAAGACTTGAGCACACATCATAGGACACAAGTATTAGTTTGACAGAAACTTGAAGCGTCTCCCTCCCCCCAAAGTGTAGTCTCCGGACTCTGTAGTCTGTCTTCCTTTTTTAAATTAATTTTAAAATGTGGTCACTGGAGAAACTTTTAATAGACTGTTTCCACACCACGTCGTGTTTATCGGAGATCACTTCGACTTTAAAAAAAAAAAAAAAAAAAAAAAAAAAAAACCCAGATGAAATTACAACTGATGCGTGAAGTAGGAATGATTGTATGAGTTAAATAATACTAGCGAAAAGAGAAAAAAAGAGAAATCTATTAGTTTCGAATATTAATCTATGATTGATTAAGGATTTTATAAAACTGAATATATCGAGCACAGTACCCATTAGTGACTGCGGGTGTTGGGCAGTTTTCCACAGTTCCCCAGGGAAGCGTGATAGGGCCTCTGTTCTTTCTCATATACATTAATGATTTGTGCGATTTAATAAGGGGGATGAAAAGATTATTTGCCGATGATGCCATTATTTATCGTGTAATCAAAACCCAGGACGACTGCGCTTTGTTACAAGACGATATTATGAAAATAATTGCATGGTGTAAAGACTGGCAGCTAGAGTTAAACGCTAAAAAGTGCCAAGTCATGCATGTAATTAAAAGGGTGATACTATTTAGCTCTGAATATACATTTAATGGTATTGTCCTTAGAACGGTAGATTCCGCTAAATACTTAGGGGTAACAATTCGTAATAATTTGTCGTTGAATGAGCATATCAAGAATGTAATTCGGAATGCAAATCATATGCTCCGATTTCTAGGTCGTAATTTAAAACAATGCACTCCGGAAGTTAAATCGATTGTATACAAGTCACTAGTGCGCCCTCTTTTAGAAAATTGTTGTTCTGTATTGGGACCCCATCAAAAGGGGTTAATAGACGAATTAGAGAAGGTCCAATGAAGAGCCGTCAGATTCGTGACAGGTATATATAGTTGGAGGAAAAGCGTAAGTGCGATGTTGAAGGAGTTAGGTTGGGAAGACCTGGAGCACCGAAGGCGTTGCTCTCGACAGAAGCTAATTGAAAAATTCTCGGATGACATATTTCTGAATGACAGCAAACAAATATTGCTACCAGCAACATTCATATCTCGGAATGACCACGAAAATAAGATAAGAGAAATCAGGGCCAGAACCGATTCATTTCTGTACTCATTTTTCCCACGAGTGATTAGGGAATGGAATAGAAAAGATTTACTGAGTGAGTAAACTTAAAATCCGACAGCAGTAGCTTTCGATAAAGCACTCCAGCCATCCTGATCAGGGTTTTCCATGGTTTCCCAGTACATTCCAGGTGAATGCTGGGATGGTTCCTCACAATAGCCCATGAGCGCCTCCTGCTACATCTCGTATATCCCTTCCATACTATTACCCTTTCAGATAGGTGCAATGCACCCTCTGCCACACACTTTTAATGAATCGCGGAGTAATAGTAATAGTAGCCTTCAAGGCTAATGCCGAGTCGGTCATCAATCCCCGCCTCATAAACTACACATTGCACAAATAAAAAATACTGTTATCACTCACTACACACACATATATATATGTACGTGTGGAAATGTGATAAAGTCAATCAACTGCTTTGCAGCCTGTTTTTGCAGTATGTGTCATTTTTCTGTACTTTTTTCGCTTTCACTGCACTGGTACTTCAATATAGTGTTCAGACATGTATTGCCAGGTATTTTTTTTATTTTTAGTATTTTATAATGTGTAGCGCTGGCGCCGGGAAAAGTGTATAAATGTGAAACAATGAAAATATAGAACCGCTGAAGATGCTTCATACTATAAACTCAAACGCATTCGCAAAAATACATAAGAAATAAACAAATTCTATTACATTGGCGTGACATTAATTAACCATGCAAATTGATTACAAATTTGTATCGGAAAATGTCTTTACGAATAAGAAAAAAGTTCCCAAATCGTCAGAAACTGCGTACAAAGACAAAGGAAGTTGCATGTCGATTGCGGAGGGTAATGGGAAATACAGATCGAGGGAAAAAAATGGCTTGGAAACTTTGGCTGAAAGTAAATACAGGGATTTCATGACTTTTTTACACATAAAAAACGGTACTAACCTCTTCAAATTGGATTAAATGCTTCGATGTATTATTGCGTTCTTCACATTCATTACTTTTTATGCAAACATCACGACAAATTAAATTGAAAATACCAAATTATGAGAGTGTACAGCAGCTGTCAGATACAGCGTTAATACAAATTTCTTGTAGTTTTCTTTTAATTCCTTCGTTGGAATGTATTCTTTGCGTTCCAGTTTCTCCACGCCTCAGAAAGCAACAAGAAATTGGCAAATAGAAAATTTGTTCCCAGTTAGGTTGGCAAGACGTGGAACACCGAAGGAGTTGTTGCTCTAAGCGCAAGTTCATTGAAAAATTCACGACTGACCTATTTGATGATGACAGAAAACATATTCCAGCAACATTCATTTCTAGGAATGACCGAGAAAACAAGTAAGGGAAATCGGGACCAGAACAAATTCATTTATATACTCAACTTTTTCCACGATTGATAAGGGAATGGAATGAGAAGGATTTATCGAGGGAGAAATCTTAGTATCCGACAGGAGTAGTTCTCGATAAACCACTTCGGCCATCCTGATCTGGGTTTTCCCAGATCGCTCCAGGCGAATGCTGGGATGGTTCCTCGAAATAGCCCATGGGCGCCTCCTGCCATATCCCGTATATCCCTTCCTATTTAAGATAGGTGCAATGTATACTCCACCACCCATTTCTGTGGAGTAGTAATAACAGCCCATTGTCTTTATCTGAACTACACCCGCCATGTTATATCGATAGTGGAAATCATTCCATTATAAATACATACGGTATTACCGAGATGGACGCCACACAACGATAATTTCTAAATGTTTTCCCTGCAGGTCCAGGCCTTATTTCAACCTGACCACAATCTCTGTCAGAAAACAAAGCATACGGTTTCTGCACCGACAATTTTGATGGCATTTTTGCAGTACTGGGGGAATTTCGCAGTTGTACAACCGTATCATATTTCGGCATTTTTAATTTAATCTGTAGCGACTTTTCCGTATAATATGTGGTAGAAGAGAAACTTGAAAAAAAAAAAAAAATTCATATCAAAGCAGTTAATCGAAATTTCAAGAGGTTATTGACATTTTATAAGAGGTGGAAAAATTCGTTCAACCGCCGCAAATACCTGAAAATTGAAGAAAAACGTTGCTAATGATCTGCTCTCTGCATCAAGTTAAACTCATAAAAACAAAACGAAATCTATATGGAGTGCAGAGCGCTGTGGGCCTGGTAGATAACGCTCTGGCCTCGCATTCGGGAGGACGCGGGTTTAAATCCCTGTCCTGCTACCTAGATTTCGGCTATCCATGGTTTACGAAACCACTCCACGTTAAAGCTGGGATGGTTACTTCAAAACGCCGTTGCCAAATTCCTGCCTGTTCCTTCTGCCTAATGCTCTCTTCGACGTAGACGAGGCTATACCATACAATAATACAATATGTTCATTTTCCATTGATCCCAATATAAGAGGCTGGTTGTGTGGGATGTGGGTAGTTGAGAATTTACAGTTAAACAATTTCAAAACAAAATAATACATGTACCAGAAGATGTTCAGTTGTAGCATACATGGTACTACCATGCTCATATGTATTCGAACGATCTGAATCTAAAATTAAACTATTTAATGTCTGCACAAATCTTTTATTAACGAAATATAATGCATATTTTCGTTTGTATAACGAATATGATTTCTCGTTTTTTTGTCTCAATTTTGGATATTCATGTGACTATACCATCTACAGGGTATAGGACTGTGTAAAAAGATATGTAGGAAGGGTTGAATAAATGTTTCGAGGAAATATAGAGACGAGCGATTCAGATCGTTCGGATACATATGAGCATTTTAGTACATTAACTGTGTCAACTATAACCTTCAACACGCAACCTACACCAATACGTAACTTTCTTTGTACTAATAACAGTTTACTACCATTTACCGCGTGTTAAGCAATTCAAAGTTTTGCTACTTTTGCCTTTTCATATATTTTTTAGTAATTTTCTCCCAGGATGAGGAACATATTTTTCCTTCTTCTAGACATAAGTGACTTTTAAGTCTATTTCTCCTGTTGTACTTATAATATCGCCAATCTATATTGCATTTTGATTTCTTTATCTGAAATAAAATGGATGCTCTGCCTTCCTTTATTTCTTGTTCCTATTACTTGAAGAATACCATCAGCATTGACAGAAACTAAATTTTAAAACACTTAAATTCTGCAGCTTCCCAAATATTACTAATTACTCAACACACCCTTTACATACCTGTAACTTTTATACAAATCAGGTTTTTACCTAAGGACCGAGCGTGGTGAATGAGCATTAATGCCCTCGTATCGCATGTGCTAGGACACCGGTTCGAATCCCCGTCCGGCCATCCAGATTTGGGTTTTCCATGGTTTCCCCAAATCACCACAGCCGACTGCCGCGATGGTTCTTTCAAACGGCCATGGTCCCATTGCTTTCCATCCCTTACCTACATTCATTGCTTCTAATGACCTCGACGTCGACGGCGCATAAATCTTATTCCTGTCTTTACCCCTTCATTAATACTAATCTAAATCGTCTTTTCTTCGTTCTCAGGTCTGATGCGTTCGGTATATTCTTTGTTGCCAAAGATGCTCCCAAAAATGCCATTACTATATAATATTTATAAATTAAAATATACATACTCAACCATATTTCAGTATTTATATAAATCTATAGACTGGTGTGACGTATGAATGCTACAGGGTGTAAAGCCACAGAAAAAAATGAAAAATCCAAACCGTGTAAAGATTCTGTCTGGCAGTCATTTAAAGTAACGTTTCATTTCACCTACTTTTTTTATACCTTTCATAAGTTATTTTATGCGGATGCTATAAAAGCAATAAAACATTGTTTGAAATTTGGAGGACTATGTTGCACATATATATATATATATATATATTACTAGAAATCCTCGAACACACAGGAGGAGAGAAAATCGAACAGAAAGTTCGCATACAAAAACTTAGGAGAGCCTTCGGTATAACCTACAACTTATACAATATTCACAAAAGTCAGACATTACAACACAGTTATCAAACCTGAAGCCCTGTACGCCAACGAAACTTTAACACTGCACAGGAAAGGTGACCTAGAAAGCATTCTGAAAGAAGAACGCAAAATTATAAAAAAGATACTCGACCAGAAAAAAAAAACAGATGACGGATACAGACTAGAAAAGCAACACAAACATTGTCAGACTGTAAGGCACTTAGTGGTTTAGTGATAAATTATGTCCTGGTGGTACTACTCAACACGGCGTATATTTCAGTTCTTAATTAAATGTTGTTAAGATTACAGGTTTGATACCGTCCGGTCGCCAGTGGGGATTCCACAACTAATAATTTATAGTCACTCACAAGATTAATCACGTAGAACAGTCAGCAGTGGCAGTTATCAACAAAATAAGTAGGAATTGCCAACACATAAATCACACAAAAGTTTACATTCAGAACACACATTTATTGTCTGAATAAGCAAAAGAAATACGTCGCCGAAGTAACCACCAGTTACAATGACTCGTGTTATCGAAACTTCTTTTCCAAAGCGTGCAGGATTCGAACCGAGTAGGTACACATAATACGTGGTGCCACTATCACAATAATTCATCCGGAACACTGTTCTTGTTCTAATCCACTGACACTCCAGATACTTCTTCAAAACACAGTACCAGTTAGTTGAATAGTTATAAACACTTTTTAAGTAATCGTCCTCGCGGCATCGTTCTTAACAGTCGACCACTTTCGACATTCGCTTCACACGTTCCCGCCGCAAACTATACTCCTCTGCCATCTTGCTCTCACCGTCCAAAGATAATCTCTCCCAGACACTACTCTCGATTCGCGTCAGTTCGATTGCATCGTTACAAGACCTCACGGCAGACATCAGACAAAAGAAGATTAAGATTTCATGGACACATTCACAGTCTCCCAGAAACAAGACTCATTCACAAAATTAGGTCGTACATAGGACAGCTAAAAACTATGTCCTGGGTCCAGCGGATCAAAAAAGAGCACTCGTCAGAAATCATGGTACAGACACACGTACAGACAAAAGATTAACCAAATGGGAAGTACCGCCGGAGAATGACGTCACTAAGAGACCGGGGACGAAGTGGACTGAAGAAAGGAAGAGAATCCACGGAGAAAAAATGAGAGCTGTGTGGAAACTCAGAAAATTGAATCGTTAAGGCTTTCTGTGATGCGATAGGGTCCAATTGCAAATAATAATAATAACGTATATCACTTTCGATACTGTTTTTCTCCTATCAACTGAGGTTATTTTGAACTGTCAAGTTATTTTCGCTTTGAGGCGAGGAAGGAAAACAAACGCATGAAGAGCTTGGTAGGTGTCTCGTTTTAAAATTAAACAACTAGTCCAAGGAGATTCAGGTTCAAGTCGGTTTATTTTCCTATAAGACATCGAACTTCAAAGATACTAGGTGCAAACGTGAGCAAATGCTCCAGCGATCAAAACTTTGATCACCAAACTAAATTAACTTTCAGAGGCTACTCAATACTCTGAATACTATATACTACTGTTACTACTACTGAAAACTCGTCTATGCCGATCGCTTATATAATCTCTACAGAAAATTCTAGAATAATTCAAAGTCTTCCGACCGACGTTTCTGGAAATCTAACAATACTTAAAACAATTAGAATTAATATAAATCATTCACAATCATTATGAAATGCACAGAAATGAAAATTAAAGATATTTACACACAAATTTATCCACATAAATCAATCCAAACTATCGCAAATTGTCCTCTGAACGTCGTAACTCACTTTAGTACATAGAATTACAAACTTTTAATCAATTTTTCTTGCATAGTACTGTCATAGAACATTTTAAATAGTAGTTACATAGATTCTTTCCATAGAAAAATGTTCATCTACACAAATTCACAATTAATTGCAAGAAAAATATACAAAACCATATTTATTCAACATGTAGCAGAAATGATACCAATACTAGCAGATTAAATATAAAAATAGGATCGGATGCAATAGGAAAAGTAAGTGAATTCTGTTACTTGGGAAGCAAAATTACAACCGATGGCCGAAGCAGGAATGATGTTAAAAGCAGAATAGCACTAGCGAAAAGAGCCTTCATGAAAAAGAGAAACCTTTTAGTTTCAAATATTGATCTAGTAATTAGAAAGAACTTTTTAAAACTCTTTGTGTGGAGCACAGCACTTTATGGTAGCGAAACGTGGACTTTAGGAATACCGGAAATAAAGAAAATTGAAGCATTTGAAATGTGGTGCTACAGAAGAATGCTGAAAATTAAGTGGACAGACAAAGTAAGAAATGAACGAGTTTTGGAAATGATGGGTGAGAAAAGAAGTTTGTGGAAGAAGCTTACGGAAAGAAGAGACAGGCTGGTAAGTCATATTTTGAGACATGCTGGACTGGTTAATTTGTTAGTGGAGGGAACAGTCGAAGGTAAGAACTATAGAGGAAGACAGAGATTAGAATATATGAAGCAGATAATTGAGGACGTGGGTTGTAAGGGGTATGTAGAAATGAAGAGGTTAGCACAGGATCGGAAGGGATGGAGGATTGCATCAAACCAGTCGAAAGACTGACGACAGCAAAAAAAAATAATAAAAATTAAAATTTCAACTCCCAACTTGTTATTAATCATTCTTAAAATACAATTTCATTAAAGGTTGTAAGGAAACGAAGTTTTCTCACTTTAATTATACATTTATAATTTTTTTTAAAATATGATCTGTGCCTGTTATACAGTTCTTATTTGAGAAGAGTTATTAGCATCTCTGACGTGGCTGTTGGGGAGACGGAGCATCTGTTGTTGTTTGGGTTGCCAAGCAGTTTTTTATGGCAGAGAGGAAAAGCATTCAGCTGGAAGAAAATATCGTTGTAATGTTATTTGGAGGTAAGGTATTCAGTATGAAGATATGAAAAATAAACGTTTTTACTGAATGTATAATTTATTAATATAACCAAAAATCTTATAAGTTCTGGTTCTGAGGGCCGTTACCAGCTGCTTTGAATTACTTATATGATACTTACATCGTTTTCCAGTCTGTACTCCGTCTGTTAAACTGCAATTTATAGGTATGAAATGGCTGAAGATGTGTTTGAGATGTTTCGTTAATCAGTTCAGGAGGTATATTCCAAAGGGTGCAACAATCAGTAGCGTTTCATGCAATATCTGTGGAAGAGTTTGGCGCCTGAGTCACTGTCGGCGGAGTGTCCTTTTTTATCGTTGACTCCCTGTGCAGTGCCTGCGAGATAGACTGTTTACGCGCGCCCCTGCCGCGCCGTGATGCATGAATGCAGGGGCACCAGTGTCTGCGGCCGGCCGCACGTGAAAAAGTCAGCAGGGGTGTAAGGGGGGGGGGGGGGGGGGGGGCTTAAAGCCGACACTCGGCGAAAATAACTCGCAGTCGACACAGGAGGGAAACAGACCGAGGTGATCTACAGAGCCTTGACGCCAGTATTCTTTCTTCCCCTGCTGAAATATTTCACCTTCAGAAACGATTCACAAGAGGTGATGGTAACTGCCCTAAGACCCACTTTCCTCCTAATTGCAGTCCTATAGATTAATCACATTTGTACATGACCATTTATTTATTTATTTATTTGCTATCAACAGCCTTTCGACTAGTTTGATGCAATCCTCCATCCCTTCCTTTCTTCTGCTAACCTTTTCATCTCTACGTACCACTTTCAACCCACGTCCTCAATTATCTGCTTCAGATATTCTAATTTTTGTGTTTCTCTATGTTCGACCGTTCCTTCCACTACCAAATTAGCCAATCCCGCATGTCTCGAAATATGACCTACCATGTTGTCTCTTCTTTCTGTAAGCTTCTTCCACAAACTTTTTTACTCACCCACCAAATCTAATACTCAATCATTTCTTACTTTGTCTGACCACATAATTTTCATCATCCTTCTCTAGCATCACATTTAAAATACTTCAATTTTCTTTCTTTCCGGTATTCCTAAAGTCCATGTTTCACTACCATAAAGTGCTGTGCTCCACACATAGAATTTTAAAAAGTTCTTTCTAATTCCTAGATCAATATTTGAAACTAAAAGGTTTCTCTTTTTCATGAATGCTCTTTTTGCTAGTGCTATTCTGCTTTTAACATCATTCCTGCTTCGGCCATCGGTTGTAATTTTGCTTCCCAAGTAACAGAACTCACTTACTTCTCCTATTGCATCCGATCATAATTTTATATTTAATTATATGATATTGGTATCATTTCTGCAACATTTCATCACTTTTGTCTTGAGTTGATTTATATGCAGTCCAAAATCTTCCGTCAGTATTTTGTTCATGCCATTCAGTAACTTGTCAGTATCCTCAGCCTATTCAGCTAACAAGACAATGTCATCAGCATATCGTAGCATATTGATTTTTTCTCTTTGAACACTTATGCCACATTCAAATATTTCTTTCACTTCTTTTATTTCTTCCTCTACATGCAAGATGAGTATTAACGGGGATAGGCTACAACCTCTTGATGGGTTTCTCGTGGTTTTTACAAATGATGAAATAATTAATACACGTTACAAATTTAACTTTTTTTATTTCCAGAAGACATCAGACTCCAAAGATACTGGCTGCACACGAAAATATAAGGTCCAGCGATTACCCTCAATACTGCTTTCAAAGACATTACTGCTATTCAATCTCACTTAACAACAAAACTCCTTGAACACGTAAATACCGTTCCTTACTGTTCGCGTAAATCTGTTCCGCAACTCGTCTTTGCCGATCGCCTATGTAAATTCAATAGAAAGTTCCAGAAAATTACAAAAGCTTCCGGCAGATGTTTCTCGAACTCTGACAATACTTAAACAATTAAAAACACATTAAAAACAATCAAAATCAAATACAATAATTACGAAATACACAGAAATGAAAATAAAAGATATTTAAACACAAAATTATCCACATAAATCAGTTTAAACTGTCGCAAATTGTCCTCTAAACATCTTAGCTCACCTTAATACTTGGAATTACAAACATTTAATCAATTCGTCTTGCATAACTCTGACCTTAAACATATTAAATAGTATTTACATAATTTCTTTTCATAAAACAAAGTCCATTTACACCGATTTATAATAAATTGCAATACAAACATACAAAATCATATTCACTCACCCCCTAGCTTGCTACAAATAATTCGTAAAATAAAATTCCTTTTAATGTCTTAAGTTTTAGGACTATTACACTCTGACAGAGATATGCCATGGATAATTATAAATTTGTGCTTTTTTTCCCATGAATGCATGGTATCTTTGTGGACAACATGGTGTAAGTGGCTGTAGTTTTATTAAAGCA
This sequence comes from Vandiemenella viatica, assembly GCA_031002005.1. Classification (NCBI taxonomy): domain Eukaryota; kingdom Metazoa; phylum Arthropoda; class Insecta; order Orthoptera; family Morabidae; genus Vandiemenella; species Vandiemenella viatica. The sequence continues at coordinate 180,009,668 of JARYHS010008075.1, read as the reverse complement.
GTACAGTACGTTAGTTAAAAGATTTCTATTACGAATGTTGTATAAGCCATAAAGTTTTCAATGATATTTTGGCTGTTTGTAATTGTCCATTCTGGTAAATGTATTGTTGTAGAGGACTGTTGGTATTATGACTGTGTTGTAGTGTCGAATTTTGGTGTGTCTTGACATGGATTTTGTGTTGTAGAGATTTTGGACTAACCCTATCGCTTTTTTTACTTTTTGGAGGCGATTTTGCTGCGAGATTTTCTCAAGGCCTGTCGGTTCGACGAATTCTCCGAGGTATTTAAAGTATGGTACCCTGTTGATTTTACAGTATTCCGCCGACCCGCAAGTAGCGCCGAAGTGAGCGCATGATTACATTGTTTAAAGTCAGTCGTTATCGAGGTTTTGTAGCGGACGGCTCGCGTCGCGTAATGTGAGACGCTATACTAACTGTGCGGGTGTAGCAAGAAGTAAGAAGAAGAATGAACTTGTTTAACCATTGCGACGTATGTTTTAAATTGATTTGAACAGTGGGTTGAGTTACCAGAACAGTGAAGTGTGGCATCGAAAGTAATATAGTGTGGACTGATTTGGATTAAAAAAAACTTTCCTTTTGTTTCTAAGAATCTTGCAATCGACGGATTACGAAGTTTCAATAGCCTTATCATCTAAATTCTGATAGTGGCCAACTGGTTCGATGTGTACTTTATTCAAATAAATGTGTGGATAACAGATTTTCATTACTTTTGAAGATTTCTCTTAGTTAGTTATCCTCACACTTTTATCGGACTGGTTTGGACCCTGTCTGGCGACCGGCGGCGACTACGAACTCTTTTATCCAACTTCGGGTGCTGTATGTTAGTAATTAAAACTTTAGCAAGCACGAAGTTCGGTCTACAGTAAGTATCAGGTCAACCCCAAGAAAGGCAAGTAGTCTTACATGGCGACAGTGACAGGACATGTGTGGTAGAAATCAGTACTAGGAGGAGAGACAATTTTTCTCAAATCCTAGGAAAACACACAAAAGAAAGAAAAGGAAAACTAGTGATATCAAGACGACGACAATCAAAACAGTGAGTGTCGACAATACCCAAAGGTGCGGAAGAACTCCCACTCGACGAAGGCAGCGCGGCTGGTCAAGGAGCAGCGGGGAAGACATTCTACATTGTTCGGCGCGGAGCTGGGCAGCCGAGACGACGAAGGCGGGAGAAAGAAGAATCGTCGTGCAGAGTCTCCGAAAGCTAAGAACGCGCTGTGCGCTGCTTGTTTGGCTATTTTTGAAGGCTTAAATCCTTTCCTAATTTTTTCTGATAATTTTCCTTTTTTTCTGTGAAATATCGAGGAAGAAAAATCGGACCAGATTTTTCTCTCCTAACTCGACAATACATTTTACTCTCCTTTGTCATCAGGGATGACAGAAGCAGTTATTTAAATTCCACCTGTAGTTATGCCTATAGTACAACCTTTTGTTTCCTTTTTCTTTAAATGGCATGCTTAGCTAGATAGCTTGCAGCAGCTGGCGCTTCGTAACGGCGTTGTTGTGGTTTGGTTGTCTGATTCGCGGGAAGCGAATTTGCCGTGTTTTGTGATCTTGTTTACTGTGTAAAATTATAGTCATGCCGGAAACTGAGGGAAGCTCGAATGTAGATATGTCGGAAATGGTCCGAGTGATAAATGAGCTACTAAATTCCAAGTTGGAAACTCTAAGGTCAGACTTTCAGTCAACTACGGAAAGTTTAAAGTCCGAGATTAGTATGAATATTGAAATCCAAAATTCAAAGTTAGAAAACCTAAAGTCAGATATTAGTACGAATTCTGAGATTCAAAATTCCAAGTTGGAAAATTTAAATACGAATTCTGAGATCTTAAATTCCAAGTTTGGAAATTTAAATTTGGATCTCAAGTCAAGCACTGAAATCCTCCATGATAAATTTGAAAAGTTAGATTCAGATCTTAAGTTAAGTACTCAAACCTTTGATTCCAAGCTCGATAATCTAAAAGCTGAGCTAAAGTCTGACGCGGAAGTATTACATTCTAAGTCTCTGAAAGAACACAAATCCCAAATAGCTGAATTACGTAAGGATATGGAAGAGTATCGTGCTTTGTGTAATATGCGAGCAGAGGACTTAACAACCCAGTTTTCCGATTTAAAACAAGAGTTAAAGGGTGAAAACTAATAGTTTGCGCCAGGAAACAGACGCCTTGCAAGAACAATATGCGCAGTTGCAAGAAAAAAGCGATAGTCACTGCCACCGTATAAAGACGATCGAAGGACAGTTCCAAACATTGCAAGAAGGTACCCGACAGGGCTATGCGGAAGTGAAATTTGGGATGAAAGAGATAACTGCGGAGGTGGAACAGCTGGATGAGAAGTTGGAGAAATTAAAAGTGTCAACTGCCGTATTTGTGGATGAGAGAATGAAGGTACAGGCGCCGCTAATTATAAAGCAAGAAGTATTAAAACAAGTGCCGGTGTAGTGAGAGAAGAATTCTGTAAATACAAAGAAACCGGAAAGGGCACAGTAATTCCTGTTCAATGCTACGACGAAAAGATTGATTGGGAAGAATTTTCTGACCGAAATGGCATCCATCCTGTAAAGTTTATTAAAAATTTCGAAAATTTTCCACCTTTTATGGCTGCTAGTGAGGAGAAGAAAATTAATATGGTAATAAACATTTAAGAGCAGGACCCCGACTGTGGGCAGAGCAATTAGAGGAGGAATTTTCATCTTTCGAGCAGTTCAAAGAAGATTTTTGAATCTTTACTGGTCGGCAGAGCGGCAGATCGCCGTAAAATCAGAATTAATGTGCGGTGACCGTTATGATCCGAGAAGAGGATCGCAAACCGATTTTTTCATGCGGTGCTATGCATCTTGCCGATACTTAGACCAGCCTCATAGTGAAGAAGAGTATGTACGAATGATTGCGGCTAGGTTACCGGAACAGACGCAGCTAATACTTACTAGCCACAAGATCCGCTCCATAAAGGATGCTGTAGATATGCTGGGAAGATAGATGTACAAGAGCAAAGAATCTACAGACAAGATACCAGGGGCAACATAATACTAATCATTTTCAAAATAACGGATCCCGACAGGAAAACCACCGAAGAGAAGGGAATAGAAATTTTCGGCAAGAACCGGAAAAACTCAGGCCGGCAAGACGGAGTTCGAAAGGAAAACATAGAGGAAGGAAAATCACATAGGCGGTTCCAGAATCACAACTACCGACCGCAAAATGAAGAACAGAGGGTAGCCGTGGTTTCAGAAGACCATACCAGACATTTAAACTAGTGCCTGCCACTGGAGAAGGCTTCGCCAGCGGCGGAGGCAGAAAAGAGGCCAAATACAGAGAAAATAGTATTAGTAAAAGAAGAAAAAAATAGGCTTGAGGCGGGAAAAAGGATCAACCAGAATATGTCTATACGATACAGTATTTAATAACGAAGTTGAAGAGGAACCGACAAGATACGAGAAAGTTTTATTAACCACGTACAAGTGAAGAATTGAAGGCGGATGAGGTAGAAGATGAAAATAATTTGATCAGGAAATGAAGTCGGAGAATCTGAGATCAGAGGAGAAGGCGAAGATGACATTTTTGAAATTGAAAACGAAAGAATTCAAGAACACATTTGGAGAGAACAAAGAAATTACGCGAGGGTGAGATGATGTTAATAGGAATTGATGGTTCGGAAAATATGGATACAGGCGAGGTAAGCCTGGACGGGATTAAAGTTGTGCGGAAGTCTTATGTATTTCATGACGGCGCAGCCGGCGAGCGCGACGGCAGCCAACACACGCGTAACAGTCCAGGCGTAAACAGTGTTGGTACCTGTGCCAAAAATAATTTGAAGCACGCGGCAGCCGCTGGCGCGGTATACGAACAATGCGAAACATTTCTGTCAACTAAAGCGAGCTATGGAAAGGAAAGATCAATACCACAGACTACGGAACTTGTAAAGAAGATGTCGGGAAGCTGAAGCAGTCACAGATATATGAAGAAGAGAAAAGAATTGACAGAAAGTCAATAAAATGGAAGAGTAAAGATAAGTTGCGGCGGGACGAAGATTTACCATATAGTGACAAGCAATTAACGGACATTACTAGTACTTGCTACTCAGATTTGAATAATGAAGCGAATCTAACGGCTCGCCAATCACAAGTCTTTTCAGTCTACAATAACGACCCGAGAGAAGATTTATTGAAGAAGAAGGAATTTTAAGGAGAAAAGAAGCCCGTACACCTACTGTTTTGGTGAAATTTAAATCACGACAAGTAGAAGCCTTGATAGATTCTGGCGCGGACATATCCTGTGTGTCGGAAAGCCTATTTCAAATCCTTGTGAATGAACCTGACGCATGTTTACACTCGGTACAAGGAATGACAGTTACGGTAGCAAATGGGGGTAAAATTAAAAGAATCACCCAGCAAATTCGAGTAGATGGTGAGATTGGAGGACACAGGATTGAAATAAAAGCATTTGTTATCCCTAAATTAACCGTTGATCTAATTCTGGGAGTCGATTGGCTTGCCGAGAAAATGGTTAAACTGGACTGGGAAGAAATAGTCTGCAATTTATTACGGAAGGAAAAAGAGTGAATATAAGTTATGAAACCAAAATTTGAAGAAGGAAAGGAAGCGGTTCAAGTTAGAGTCATTTCAAGAGGAGAGGTGCAGGAGTTTGTATGCTATGATGAGCTAGTGAGGAAGAAGTGCAGCTGTCACAATTATTGGTCGAAAAGGACAGTGAGGATTTAATGTACTCGCAACAACAGCTCGAAAATGAAGAAGAAGCTCAAGTGCGGGTGCAGGAAATTATTAACGAGTTTCAAGAGATATTTTCAGATAAACCTGGCTTAATTAAAGGATATCAGTGCCACTTCAAGGTCAAGGACGACACGCCATTTACTGTTAAACCTTATCCTATTCCCTTTGCGCTGAAAAGCAAGGCACAAGAGGAGATAGATCGTATGTTAGAATGGGGTGTGATCGAACGATCAAATAGTGCATTTGTAAACCCTTTGGTCGCAGTAACCAAAGCTGATAAATCAATAAGACTAGTTTTGGACGCAAGGGCGCTTAATAAAATTCTGGTTACTGAAAGAGACCATCCATTACCAGTCGACGATATCTTGCAAAAATTTCATGGTGTCAAATACATGAGTTCCTTGGATTTAACAGCATCCTATTGGCAAGTACCCATTGATGAAGCTTCGAGGAAATATACCGCTTTCCGGTTTGAAGGCAAATGTTTTCATTTTCGTGTGTTGCCTTTCGGATTGAATAACGCTGTAGCCAATTTTATAAGGGCACTTGATCAGGTGTTAGGAAGGCGATTGAGAGACAAAATCCACACTATGTCGACGACATAATTATTGCGTCACGAACTTTAGAAGAGCATCTTGAGACACTACGAGAAGTGCTTACTGCTTTGAAAAAGGGAGGAATGACTTTAAAAATTAAGAAATGTGTATTTTTGAGGAAAAGATTGAATTTCTTGGGGCATGTTATACTGCCTGAAGGGATAACCGTTGAAGACAAGAAAGTAGAGGCGATCAATAAATTCCCTAGACCAACTACTAAGACTCAATTAAAAAGTTTTCTGGGATTGTGCGGTTATTACAGAAAGTTCATACCCGGACAGGCACTGAATAGTGTGCACCTCAGAGATCTTGGGAAGGCTAGGACCCCTTGGAATTGGACTGAAAGTTGTGAAGAGGATTTTAATAGAATTAAACGAGAGCTGTCACAAAAGATTGTGTTAGCACACCCGGACTGGAACTTAGACATGTGTGTGGCCACGGATGGGTCTCACTACGGACTCGGTGCACAGGTTTTTCAAGAAGTCAAGGTCGGAGGGAAAATTGAGCAGAGAACCATTGCATTTGCCAGTAGAATGTTGAATCAACATGAATTGTCCTATAATACCACAGAAAAAGAGACTCTTGCTATTATATGGTGTTTCCAGAAGTTTCGAGCACTATTTCTAGGAAGAAAAACCGTGATATACACAGATCATAAGGCATTATCTTTTTTGATGAACTGCAGGTTGGTACACGGGAGGCTGACCCGGTGGGCCTTACTAATGCAGGAATTTGAGTTTGAAATTAGATACCGACCTGGTGCAGAAAATCTGGTAGCAGACTGCCTCTCACGTTTACCTGTCGGTTTAGTCGAAGGGAAGAATAATATTCAGCCAGCACAAGAAGCACACATTCATTATATTCATGGGGTGACAGGAGAAAATGAAGTTGTAAAATTACTGAAGAATATGAAGACCTTACAGGAGCAGGATGAAGTGATTAAAGAGGTAAAGGAAGAAATTTTAAAACCCAACTACCAGGGAAAATTATCAAAATATTATTGTGTTCATAGAGACGTAGTCTTTCAGCGAAATTCAGAAATAAGTAAGGACTGGAAATTGTGGATACCAGAAAAGTTTGTAGATAGCTTGATTAACCATCATCATTTGAGTTACGGTCACTTTGGGCCTGGTAAATGTCACCGAATCATCAAGGAACACTGTTATTTTGTTAATATGGCGAGGAGGATAGCAAAGCTACTGTCCACATGTGACCTATGTCAGAGGACGAAGGTGGATAATGTGTTGAGGAGAGGAGAGATGAAGTGTATTTTACCTGAAAATGTATTGGAGTTAGTCGCAGTTGACGTGTATGGCCCACTGCCTAAGTCTAGAGGTGGAGTGACACAGATACTGGTCGTAATTGATGTTTTTTCAAAATTTGTCAGATTGTACCCGTTGAAGAGGGCTACAGCCAAGCTGATGGCAAATAAAATTTTAAACGATTTCGTACCGAAGGTTGGAAAACCTAGGAGGGTTGTCTCAGATAACGCCCCTCAATTTTGTAGCAGTAAATGGACCGAGAGGTTGGAGCAAGTCGGGATAGAGGTAGTGCGAACTTCCTTATATCACCCTCAAAGTAATGTTTCTGAACGAGTAATGAGAGAAATAGGGAGGTGGTTTCGGTGTTACTGCACAGACAACCATCAGAGATGGGCCCTTGAAGTTGAGCACTTGGAGCATATACTTAATGACATACCACATGATTCTACCTCGGTAGTGCCGCGGGAAGTCATGTTCGGCGAGAAGGCACTCCGTATTGTAACGGAATTCGTAGATTTTCCTACAACTCGTCAAGTGAACCGTGAAGAGTTGATTAAGACAGTTCAACAGCAGATGAAGAAGAAAGCTCAGAGGAGGAAGAAGCGGCATGATCAAAGAGGGAAGGCAATCGACTATAAGCCGGGTGATCTGGTACTGGCGCAGACTCATTATAAGTCCTCTAGCGTAAACAAAGAAATTAGGAAGTTTAAGTATTTGTATGAAGGCCCGTATCGGATTGCTAGCTGCCCTAGGAAGAATTCCTATTTATTAGTGTACCCTGTTGGTCAAAATATCAGGGGTACTTTCAATGTTACTTCCCTTAAACCCTACAAAATGTTACCAGAAGACTTATCTGACTAAAAGGAGGGGACACCCTTTATCCTTATTTTTTTTCTAATTTTTATTTGGCGTAGGCCGATTACCTCATCGCTGCGGCGAACAAATCTTTAATTTTTTTTTCCGGCTAAAGCCAATAAACTAAATCCACATTTCCACTCTCGTACCCTGCCTGAAAAAATGCCAAAGCAGCTGCAGCAACAACAGTAGGCTTTGTGTAGTGCAGTGTAGTGCGTGAAGTGCTTCGACAAAAGTCGTATAGAGGTTAATGACCTCTACCAGTGTCGCAACCGAGGACTCCACCCATAGAGCCTACGGTAGAAGCGGAAATATTTTTTTGTCATGGTGTATATATGTTCTTTCTTTTCAGTTTTATTTGTGAGAGTTGACAGTCTATTTGAGAACTGTGACCACGAAAACTATGACAATTTCATGTGGTTCCTTCGTGTATTTTTTTCTGTATATGTTTTCTTGATGTTGTTTGTGTGCCTGTTTTTTTTAATTTAAATATGTTAAATGGCTTTGTGTATCTTATGTTAGTAGGTTGGCCACACTTGAGAGTCTGAAACTTGGTATTTGTAAATTTTCTTTTTTTATTGTAATGATAATTCTTCAGTTTCTTTTGAAAAAAAAAACCTGAACAATTATCACAAATTGGTAGTTGGGGAATGTAACATAACAGTAGCATTCCGCCGACCCGCAAGTAGCGCCGAAGTGAGCGCATGATTACATTGTTTAAAGTCAGTCGTTATCGAGGTTTTGTAGCGGACGGCTCGCGTCGCGTAATGTGAGACGCTATACTAACTGTGCGGGTGTAGCAAGAAGTAAGAAGAAGAATGAACTTGTTTAACCATTGCGACGTATGTTTTAAATTGATTTGAACAGTGGGTTGAGTTACCAGAACAGTGAAGTGTGGCATCGAAAGTAATATAGTGTGGACTGATTTGGATTAAAAACTTTCCTTTTGTTTCTAAGAATCTTGCAATCGACGGATTACGAAGTTTCAATAGCCTTATCATCTAAATTCTGATAGTGGCCAACTGGTTCGATGTGTACTTTATTCAAATAAATGTGTGGAGCAGATTTTCATTACTTTTGAAGATTTCTCTTAGTTAGTTATCCTCACACTTTTATCGGACTGGTTTGGACCCTGTCTGGCGACCGGCGGCGACTACGAACTCATTTATCCAACTTCGGGTGCTGTATGTTAGTAATTAAAACTTTAGCAAGCACGAAGTTCGGTCTACAGTAAGTATCAGGTCAACCCAAGAAAGGCAAGTAGTCTTACAGCACATGAATTCATTTTTCTCAAATGAGATTTGTAACCCTACTTTTTCTGCACATTCTTTGAGTGTCTCAAGCTGCTTGATGGCAGTCTCTTCATCTTCTGCTAGTATTGCCAAATAATCCGCAAAAAGCGAGGTATGGTATGTAGAGTTTTTGGGAAAGCCAAGTGGGATTGGCTTCGTACACTTACATTTCTTGAGTTGTTTCTCCTATTCTTCAATTAATTATTAGACCCTATCATTATTATTATTCGTAATTTCGTTTGTATTTCGATTCTGTCGAATATTCAGCAAAAAAATTTGAAATTTTTGTAGTTTTTATATTTTTTAACTCTTGTTTGCCTGTTGGCTTGCATCTTGCTTGCATGTCATTACTATCTTCTTATGTTGGAGCAGATAACAATAGCAGTAACTCTATCCGACCTGTTACCTCGAAGCCCGGACGTTTGTGCCGTTGAGACACCTGTTCGCTGTGACGTCATCACCTTGCTCGGGCCGTCTCGGATCCGATCGAAGCTCCGCTAACGAGTGACCGTAATTCGTCTCCTTCCGCCTGCCCGCTTTCCTCTCGCCTTCTGTCCCTCTTCTAATGGCGGCGCGACCGGCATTAACAAAGGCAGGTTGCCCCCCCCCCCCCCCCACTCGTGGAGTGGTCCTCGTCTCGCGAGACGCGCTGAATGCGCCGCCTGTCTGTCTGAGCCGCTCTCGACCCGCTGTGCGTTCAGCCCCTGCCTGACCCCACCTGATGATAATGACCAGTGCTGCCAACTATAAAAAATATTTTATGCCAAATCTACGTTTAGAATATGCCAAAAATATGCCAACAAAATTACAGAGCACACTGACGTGACTACCAGGAAAATCTCCACCCAAAATAATCTCTACCTTTAACAGGTCTGCCATTCAATACT
>JARYHS010008075.1:179819762-179999028 GCA_031002005.1 Vandiemenella viatica | reverse complement strand
ATTGAACATCTGCGTCGTTCAATCCAGAAAAAAAGACGTGGCTAGTTGAGCAAGGGCATCGTTTTGCTGCATGACAATGCCAGTCCATGTGGCTAATCAGACCAAAGATCTCATCACATCTTTTCGATGGGAAACTCTAGATCATCCTCCGTACAGCCCTGATCTGGCGCAGTGACTACCACCTGTTCCTGAACTTGAGGAAACACCTGGGCGGTCAGCGTCTTGAAGACGATAACGAAGTCAAAACAGTTGTGATGCAGTGGGTAACAAGTCAGGCGGCAGACTTACATGAGGTGGGTTTCAAAAACTGGCACTACGTTATGACAAGTGCCTCCATATTGAAGGAATTATGTAGAAAAGTAGAGTAAGGTACAGGCTTTCATGCAAAATAAATTATTGATATATATTTGCACTTCTTTTTTAATTTCAAAACGGTACTTACTTAAAAAAACATGCCTCGTATTTAGCTGTCAATTTGTAGAGGACAGGTGACCGCTTCTAAATCCCAGTGATAGGTGACTCGTTAATTACTGCGAGCGTAATTCGGAAAGTAACCTCCGTTCTAGCGTGGCGCTAGTAGCCGTGCGTGGAGCGCCACCATCTTCACCTCTGCGTGTTCCCCGATTCAGTAAGCATCCAGCTGTGACAGTACGAACCTCGTTCTTTAGCGCATTGTCTTAAAACATGAGCGCTGCAATAGAAAATCCCGCGAAATGCGAAGTGCGTGCTGTAATAAAATTTCTTTTGGCGCAAAATGTTTCAGCAGCAGACATTCATCGTCAAGTGTGTACTGTATGCGGTCCGAACGTTATGAGCGAAGGTGTTGTGCGGAAATGGGTCAGATTTTTTAAATGTGGTAGAACAAACATTCATGATGAAGAGAGGAAAGGTAAACCTTCTGTTGAGAGTAATGATCTTGTCAAGAATGTTGACTAAAAAGTTAGTGAAAATCGAAGTTTCACAATCTCTGAACTTTCTGAACAATTCCCGCAAATTTCTCGTACGGTTTTGTACTAAGTTGTCACTCATAAATTAGGCTAACGAATGTTCTGTGCTAGGTGGGTACCGAAATTGCTTCCAGAGGTCCACAAAACCAAACGAATGAGCTCTGCCTTCAACTTCCTTTCAGGCTGCGACGCGGAAGGAGAAGATTTTTTGAAGAGGATTGTGACTGGTGACGAATCGTGGGTGGCGTCCGTAAATGCCGAAACGATGCAACAGTCGATGGCCTGGGGCCATAACAATTCTCCTTGCAAGCCGGGGAAAGCCCGCCAAACGTTTTCAATGAAGAAGGTTTATGACTACAGTTTTTTGGAATTCCGAGGGAGTTTTGCTCGTTTGAATTTATGGAACGTGGCACCACAATCACTTGAGATGTCTACTGTGAAACTTTGAAGAAACTTAAGCGAGCCATTCAAAGCAAACTTCGCGGTAGGCTGTCATTCAATATATTTTTTTTTTAATGCAGTATGGAAACGGAGGCCATACAGCCAGCTCAATGTAATTATTATAGCTTTTAGTGTATAAGTCGTCATCCAGTATATATATTGCATTTTTCTAATGTATGGACGCCACAGGACATTCACACAGACACACAACACTTAAACATCCATGCCCGCGGCCGGGTTCGAACCGGCGGGCTTCGGCAGTCATTCGGTGTTGTGTCTTTGCATGACAACGCTCCTCTTAACAGTGCCCGTAAGACTCAAGAGCATCTTGAGCAAATCAAACGGGTCGTTTTCGATCATCCGCCTTACAGCCCCGACTTGGCGCCTACTGATTTTCATCTCTTCACTCACATGACGAAGTGGCTTTCCTCGCAGCACTTCGATGACGACGACGAACTTCAAAATGCTGTGAAAGATTGGCCACGTGTCCAGGCGGCTAAATTTTACAAAGAAGGAATTTGTAAAGTAGTGAAATGCTATGACAAATGCTTAAATTTAAATGGTGACTATGTTGAAAAATATTAAAAAGTTGTAGTTTTAAGTTATTTATAATAAAATATTTTTTATTATCCACGTTTTTTATTTATAGCCAAATGGGGGTTACTTTCCGAATTACTCTCGTATTTCTTACTATTCAGTCGTGTCGTCAATTAATGATATTTTCCTTTATTCACTTCTTCTTACAGAGGTTGTTGTCTTGGTCGCAAGGAGATTTCACCTTCCCCTAAAGGTTATTGATAAGGTGACCGATTTTTTTACAGTGAAAGGAAGGGAAAAAAATTTAAGATAAAAGTACAACTTAAATAAATGAAACGTTTCAGTAATTCAAACAAAAATCCACTAATTCTCCTTACATCCCTTTTAGTTATTTATTTAAACAAGTATTTTTCCATTGAATTAATATTTTAAGTCATTATATCATTTTGTAATAATATATTGGAAATTCTGTAGCCAGAAATATCCTTCACATTGAATTTAACGATAAGTGCTGCAGCTAGAATATCAGCATTCAATCTTGATTTCTCACTTGTCCAAAATATTGCAAAAAAACTATCATATGAGGAATGGAAATTCCTTTTTCAATTAATCGTTCAAATGGGATTTCATCTTTCTTGATTTTTTTCCATTCCTGAATGAAATAAAAAATAAAAATGTATCTCCACGAACGATACAAGCACATTATTAATAAATAAAATTAATAATTACAACTAAAACTTGAATAACAAAAGCGATAAAACTTTACTGCATCTATATTTAAATTATTTTACATTTGTGTTCAAAACAGGATTGTATAAAATTGAATGAATGAATTAATAACGCGTGAATTGTACTACTTACCTGAGTATAACATTCAATGATAAACAATATAATGTTGGACACGTGTATTTTTCCTATTCCCTACGCATGCGTTTCATAATCGCATCTTTGAAAACTGTCCCGTCTCATGAAGCTTAACAGTTAGGCAGTCTCAGGATACAGAGATTTTAAATATCGAAAAGGACGACAGGTAGGATGATACTTTTTTGAGGAAGGACAGAACCTACAAAAGAAGGACTCTCCTCCCTAAAAGAGGACGATTGATCACCTTATTACTCATTACTACTGTTTCTTGACCTAATCCAATAGTTCCCCAAATGACAACACACCAATCACTAATCTCTTTTTTTAAATTAATATTTATTTTTCCGTGATCGCTAAGATAATGTAAGCACCAGACTACTTCAAAGACAATAAAGTACATACGTACAAATATTCCAGCGATTAAACATTCTCAGAGTCTGACAACTAACCACTCGTCTTTATATAGACGCTACAGAAAATTCGAGAATTACACAGAGAAAGCCGGCCGATGTTTCGCGATCGGCGACAATGCAGCTAACAATAAAAATCACATTAAAAAAATCAGAATTGATACAAAATCATTCACAATCATCATGAAACACACGAAAATGAAAATTAAAAATATTTGCTCAGAAAATTATTAGCGTAAACCAGTCCAAATAGTTGAAAATTGTCCTGCAAACATCGTGTCTCAACTTTCAATTGCAAACTTTCAATTAATGTCCCGTACATAACACTGTCCTTGATTGTACTGCGTACCATTTAGACAGTTTCCCTTCATGAATCAATGTTCAGTTACACAAATTCACAATTAATTACGCGAAAACTATACAAATGCATATTCAATCAACTCCAAGCTTGCTGGACATAATTCGTAAAATAACATTTCATAAAAGCGCACTGCAAAGAAAAAAAAAAAAAAGTGCAACTAGTGTCTACGAACAAAATTCTGCGATTGTCGATAGACAATCGGGAACAAATTCGGTACTCTGCAACTCGCAGTAGACAAAACTGTTGTCTTTGTTTCCCGCCTCGTAGGGAACACTTAAGCACACATCATAGGACACAAGTATTAGTTTGACAGAAACTTGAAGCGTCTCCTTCCCCCCAAAGTGTAGTCTCTGTACTGTGTAGTCTTTCTTCCTTTTTTAAATTATTTTTAAAATGTGGTCACTGGAGAAATTTTTAATAGACTGTTTCCACACCACGTCGTGGTTATTGGAGATCTCTTCGACTTAAAAAAAAAAAAAAAAAAAAAAAAAACAGATAAAATTACAACTGATGCGTGAAGCAGGAATGATTGTATGAGTTAAATAGTACTAGCGAAAAGAGAAAAAAAGAGAAATCTATTAGTTTTAAATATTAATCTATGATTCATAAAGGATTTTATAAAACTGAATATATCGAGCACAGTACCTATTTGTGACTGCGGGTTTTGGGCAGTTTTCCACAGTTTCCCAGGGAAGCGTGATAGCGCCTCTGTTCTTTCTCATAGACATTAATGATTTGTGCGATGATTATTTGCCGATGATGACATTTTTATCTTGTAATCAAAACCCAGGACGACAGCGCTTTGTTACATGACGATAGTATGAAAATAATTGCATGGTGTAAAGACTGGCAGCTGGAGTTAAACGCTAAAAGGTGCCAAGTCATGCATGTAAGTAAAAGGGTGACACCATTTAGCTCTGAATATACATTTAAAAGTATTGTCCTTAGAATGGTAGATTCCGCTAAATACCTAGGGGTAACAATTCATAATAATTTGTCGTTGAATGATCATATCAAGAATGTAATTGGGAATGCAAATTATATGCTCCGATTTCTAGGTCGTAATTTAAAACAATGCACTCCGGAAGTTAAATCGATTGTATACAAGTCACTAGTGCGTCCTCACTTAGAAAATTATTGTTCTGTATTGGGACCCCATCAAAAGCGGTTAATAGACGAAGGTCCAAAGAAGAGCCGCCCGATTCGTGACAGGTATATATAGTTGGAGTGAAAGCGTAAGTGCGATGTTGAAGGAGTTAGGTTGGGAAGACCTGGAACACCGAAGGCGTTGCTCTCGACAGAAGCTAATTAAAAATTCTCGACTGACATATTTCTGAATGACAGCAAACAAATATTGCTACCAGCAACATTCATATCTCGGAATGACCGCGAAAATAAGATAAGAGAAATCAGGGCCAGAACCGATTCATTTCTGTACTCATTTTTCCCACGAGTGATTAGGGAATGGAATAGAAAGGATATACCGGACGAGTAAACACATAATCCGACAGCAGTAGCTTTCGATAAAGCACTCCAACCATCCTGATCTGGGTTTTACATGGTTTCCCAGATCAATCCAGGTGAATGCTGGGATGGTTCCTCACAGTAGCCCATGGGCGCCTCCTGCTATATCTTGTATATCCCTTCCAAACCATTACCCTTTCGGATAGGTGCAATGCATCCTCCGCCACACACTTTTAGTGAATCGCGGAGTAATAGTAATAGTAGGCTTCAAGGCTAATGCCGAGTCGGTCATCAATCCCCGCCTCATAAACTACACATTACACAAATAAAAAATACTGTCATCACTCACTACACACAATTATATATGTACGTGTGGAAATGTTATAAAGTCAACCAACTGCTTTCAGCGTGTTTTTGCACTATATGTCATTTTTTCTGTACTTTTTTTGCTTTCACTGCACTGGAACTTCAATATAGTGTTCAGACATGTATTGCCAGGTATTTTTTTATTTTTAGTATTTTATAATGTGTAGTGCTGGCGCCGGGAAAAGTGTATAAATGTGAAACAGTGAAAATATAGAACCGCTGAAGATGCTTCATACTATAAACTCAAACGCATTCGCAAAAATACATAAGAAATAAACAAATTCTGTTACATTGGCGTGACATGAATTAACCATACAAACTGATTTCAAATTTGTATCGGAAAATGTCTTTACGCATAAAAAAAAAGTTCCCAAATTGTCAGAAACTGCGTGCAAAGACAAAGGAAGTTGCATGTCGATTGCGGAGGGGAATGGGAAATACAGATCGAGGAAACAAAATGGCTTGGAAAATTTGAGTGAAAGTAAATACAGGGATTTCATGACTTTTCTACACATATCAAAAAATGGTACTAACCTCTTCAAAATGGATTAAATGCTTTGATGTACTGCGTTCCTCACATTAATTACTTTTTACGCAAACGTCACGACAAATTAAATTAAAAATACCGAAATATGAGAGTGTATATCAGATACAGAATTAATACAAATTTCTTGTAGTTTTGT
Organism: Vandiemenella viatica; assembly: GCA_031002005.1. NCBI lineage: Eukaryota > Metazoa > Arthropoda > Insecta > Orthoptera > Morabidae > Vandiemenella > Vandiemenella viatica. The sequence continues at coordinate 179,992,955 of JARYHS010008075.1, read as the reverse complement.
TTAATTCATCGGTTGGAATGTATTCTTAGCGTTTTAGCTTCTCCACGCCTCAGAAAGCAACAAGAAATTGGCAGATAGAAAATTTGTTCCCAGTTAGGTTGGGAAGACGTGGAACACCGAAGGCGTTGTTGCTCTAAGCGCAAGTTCATTGAAAAATTCACGACTGACCTATTTGATGAAGACAGCAAACATATACCATCAACATTCACTTCTAGGAATGACCGAGAAAACAAGTAAGGGAAATCAGGACCAGAACAAATTCATTTATATACTCACTTTTTCCACGAGTGATAAGGGAATGGAATAAGAAGGATTTATCGAGGGAGAAATCTTAGTATGCGATAGGAGTAGTTCTAGATAAACCACTTCGGCCATCCTGATCTGGGTTTTCCATGGTTTTCCCCGATCACTCAAGGTGAATGCCGGCATGGTTCCTCGTCATAGCCCATGGGCGCCTCCTGCCATATCCCGTATATCCCTTCCTATGCACATACAATTACACATTAGGATAGGTGCAATGTATACTCCACCACCCATTTCTGTGGAGTAGTAATAACAGCCCATTGTCTTTATCTGAACTACACCCGCCATGTTATATCGATAGTGGAAATCATTCCATTATAAATATATACGGCATTACCGAGATGGACGCCACACAACGATAATTTCTAAATGTTTTCCCTGCAGGTCCAGGCCGTATTTCAACCTGACCACAATCTCTGTCAGAAAACAAAGCATACGATTTGTGCACCGACAATTTTGATGGCAATTTTTGCAGTGCTGGGGGCATTTCGCAATTGTACAACCGTATCATATTTCGGCATGTTTAATTTAATCTGTGGCGACTTTTCAGTAAAATATGAGGGAGAAACTTGAAAAAATAATTTCATATCAAAGCAGTTAATTCAAATTCCAAGAGGTTATCGACATTTTATAATAGGTGGCAAAATTCGTTCAACCGCCGCAAATACCTGAAAATTGAAGAAAAACGTTGCTAATGACTTGCTCTCTGCATCAAGTTAAACTCATAAAAACGAAACGAAATCTATCTCGAGTGCAGAGCGCTTGGGCCTGGTAGATAACGCTCTGGCCTCGCATTCGGGAGGACGCGGATTTGAATCCCTGTCCTGCTACCTGCATTTCGGCTATCCATGGTTTACGAAACCATTCCACGTTAAAGCTGGGATGGTTCCTTCAAAACGCCGTTGCCAAATTCCTGCTTGTTCCTTCTGCCTATTGTTCTCTTCGACGTCGACGAGGCTATACAATACATTACAACAATACAATATGTTCATTTTCCATTGATCCCAATATAAGAGATTGGTTGTGTGGGATGTGCGAAGTTGAGTATTACAGTTAAACAATTTTACATCATAATAATACATGCAACAGAAGATGTTAAGTTGTAGCATACATGGTACTACCATGCTCATATGTATCCGAACGATCTGAATCTAAAATGAGATGCATTTAATATCTGCACAACTCTTTTATTAACGAAATATAATGCATATTTTCGTTTGTATAACCAACATGTTAACAGATTTCACGGTTTTTGTCTCAATTTTGGATATTCACGTGACTATACCACCTACAGGGTATATGAATATGTAAGCAGCTGTGTAGGAAGGGTTGAATAAATTTTTGGAGGAAATATAGCGATGAGCAATTCAGATCGTTCGGATACATATGAGCATTTTAGTACATTAACTATGTCAACTATAACCTTCAACTCGGAACCTACACCAATACACAACTTTTCTTTGTACTAATAACCGTTTACTACCTTTTACCGAGTGTTAAACAATTCAAAGTTTTGCTACCTTTACCTTTTCATACATTTTTATTAATTTTCTCCCAGGATGAGAAACATATTTTTCCTTCTTCTAGACATAAGTGACTTTTAAGTCTATTTCTCCTGTTGTACTTATAATATCGTCAATCTGTCTTGCATTTTGTTTCCTTTATCTGAAATAAAATGGATGCTCTGCCTTCCTTTATTTCTTGTTCCTATTATTTGAAGAATACCATCAGCATTGACAGAAACTAAATTTTAAAACACTTAAATTCTGCAGCTTCCCAAATATTACTAATTACTCAACACACCCTTTACATACCTGTAACTTTTATACAAATCAGGTTTTTACCTAAGGACCGAGCGTGGTGAGTGAGCATTAATGCCCTCGTATCGCATTTGCAAGGACACCGGTTCGAATCCCCGTCCGGCCATCCAGATTTGGGTTTTCCATGGTTTCTCCAAATCACCACAGCCGACTGCCGCGATGGTTCTTTCAAACCGCCATGGTCCCATTGCTTTCCATCCCTTACCTACATTCATTGCTTCTAATGACCTCGACGTCGACGGCGCATAAATCTTATTCCTGTCTTTACCCCTTCATTAATACTAATCTAAATCGTCTTTTCTTCGTTCTCAGGTCTGATGCGTTCGGTATATTCTTTGTTGCCAAATATGCTCCCAAAAATGCCATTACTATATAATATTTATAAATTAAAATATACATACTCAACCATATTTCAGTATTTATATAAATCTATAGACTGGTGTGACGTATGAATGCTACAGGGTGTAAAGCCACAGAAAAAAATGAAAAATCCAAACCATGTAAAGATTCTGTCTGGCAGTCATTTAAAGTAACGTTTCATTTCACCTACTTTTTTATACCTTTCATAAGTTATTTTATGCGGATGCTATAAAACCAATAAAACATTGTTTGAAATTTGGAGGACTATGTTGCACACACATATATATATATATATATATATATATATATTTTACTAGAAATCCTCTAACACACAGGAGGAGAGAAAATCGAACAGAAAGTTCGCATACAAAAACTTAGGAGAGCCTTCGGTATAACCTACAACTTATACAATTTTCACAAAAGTCAGACATTACAACACAGTTATCAAACCCTGAAGCCCTATACGCCAGTGAAACTTTAACACTGCACAGAAAAGGTGACCTAGAAATCATTCTGAAAGAAGAACGAAAAATTATAAGAAAGATACTCGACCAGAAAAAAAAAAACAGATTACGGATACAGACTAGAAAAGCAACACAAACATTGTCAGACCTCGCGGCAGACATCAGACAAAAGAAGATTAAGATTTCATGGACACATTCACAGTCTCCCAGAAACAAGACTCATTCAGAAAATTAGGTCGTACATAGGACAGCTAAAAACTATGTCCTGGATACAGCGGATCAAAAAAGAGCACTCGTCAGAAATCATGGTACAGACAAAAGATTAACCAAATGGGAAGTACCGCCGGAGAATGAAGTCACTAAGAGACCGGGGACGAAGTGGACTGAAGAAAGGAAGAGAATCCACGGAGAAAAAATGAGAGCTGTATGGAAACTCAGAAAATTGAATCGTTAAGGCTTTCTGTGATGCGATAGGGTCCAATTGCAAATAATAATAATAACGTATATCACTTTCGATACTGTTTTTTCTCCTTTTTTTTTTTTTTTTTTTTTTTTTTTTTTTTTTTTTTTTACAGTTTAACGTCCCTTTTTAACAACGTGGTCTTTAGAGACGGGAAAGGATAGGGGCAAGGAATGGGAAGGAATTCGGCCATGGCCTTTTGAAGGAAGCATCCCGGCATTCACCTGGAGTGATTTGGGGAAACCATGGAAAACCCAAATCTGGATGCCCGGACGGGGATTCGAACCGCCGTCCTCCCGAATGCGAGGCCAGAACGCTATCCGTTACACCACCACGCTCGGTGTTTTTCTCCTATCAACTGAGGTTATTTTGAACTGTCAAGTTATTTTCGCTTTGAGGCGAGGAAGGAAAACAAACGCATGAAGAGCTTGGTAGGTATCTCGTTTTAAAATTAAACAACTAGTCCAAGGAGATTCAGGTTCAAGTCGGTTTATTTTCCTATAAGACATCGAACTCCAAAGATACTAGGTGCAAACGTGAGCAAATGCTCCAGCGATCAAAACTTTGATCACCAAACTAAATTAACTTTCAGAGGCTACTCAATACTCTGAATACTATATACTACTGTTACTACTACTGAAAACTCGTCTATGCCGATCGCTTATATAATCTCTACAGAAAATTCTAGAATAATTCAAAGTCTTCCGACCGACGTTTCTGGAAATCTAACAATACTTAAAACAATTAGAATTAATATAAATCATTCACAATCATTATGAAATGCACAGAAATGAAAATTAAAGATATTTACACACAAATTTATCCACATAAATCAATCCAAACTATCGCAAATTGTCCTCTGAACGTCGTAACTCACTTTAGTACATAGAATTACAAACTTTTAATCAATTTTTCTTGCATTGTACTGTCCTAGAACATTTTAAATAGTAGTTACATAGATTCTTTCCATAGAAAAATGTTCATCTACACAAATTCACTATTAATTGCAAGAAAAAATATACAAAACCATATTTATTCAACATGTAGCAGAAATGATACCAATACTAGCAGATTAAATATAAAAATAGGACCGGATGCAATAGGAAAAGTAAGTTAATTCTGTTACTTGGGAAGCAAAATTACAACCGATGGCCGAAGCAGGAATGATGTTAAAAGCAGAATAGCACTAGCGAAAAGAGCCTTCATGAAAAAGAGAAACCTTTTAGTTTCAAATATTGATCTAGTAATTAGAAAGAACTTTTTAAAACTCTTTGTGTGGAGCACAGCACTTTATGGTAGCGAAACGTGGACTTTAGGATTACCGGAAATAAAGAAAATTGAAGCATTTGAAATGTGGTGCTACAGAAGAATGCTGAAAATTAAGTGGACAGACAAAGTAAGAAATGAACGAGTTTTGGAAATGATGGGTGAGAAAAGAAGTTTGTGGAAGAAGCTTACGGAAAGAATAGACAGGCTGGTAAGTCATATTTTGAGACATGCTGGACTGGTTAATTTGTTAGTGGAGGGAACAGTCGAAGGTAAGAACTATAGAGGAAGACAGAGATTAGAATATATGAAGCAGATAATTGAGGACGTGGGTTGTAAGGGGTATGTAGAAATGAAGAGGTTAGCACAGGATCGGAAGGGATAAAGGATTGCATCAAACCAGTCAAAAGACTGACGACAGAAAAAAAAAAAAAAAAAAAAAAAGAAAAAAAAAAAAAAAAATTAAAAAAAAATTTCAACTCCCAACTTGCTATTAATCATTCTTAAAATACAATTTCATTAAAGGTTGTAAGGAAACGAAGTTTCCTCACTTTAATTATACATTTATAATTTTTTAAAAATATGATCTGTGCCTGTTATACAGTTCTTATTTGAGAAGAGTTATTAGCATCTCTGACGTGGCTGTTGGGGAGACGGAGCATCTGTTGTTGTTTGGGTTGCCAAGCAGTTTTTTATGGCAGAGAGGAAAAGCATTCAGCTGGAAGAAAATATCGTTGTAATGTTATTTGGAGGTAAGGTATTCAGTATGAAGATATGAAAAATAAACGTTTTTACTGAATGTATAATTTATTAATATAACAAAAAATCTTATAAGTTCTGTGTCTGAGGGCCATTACCAGCTGCTTTGAATTACATGATACTTACAGTACATCGTTTTCCAGTCTGTACTCCGTCTTTTAAACTGCAATTTGTAGGTATGAAATGGCTGAAGATGTGTTTGAGATGTTTCGTTAATCAGTTCATGAGGTATATTCCAAAGGGTGCAACAATCAGTATCGTTTCATGCAATATCTGTGGAAATGTTTGGCGCCTGAGTCACTGTCGGCGGAGTGTCCTTTTTTTATCGCTGACGCCCGCCCTGTGCAATGCCTGCGAGATAGACTGTTTACGCGCGCCCCTGCCGCGCCGTGATGCATGAATGCAGGGGCACCAGTGTCTGCGGCCGGCCGCACGTGAAAAAGTCAGCAGGGGGGTAAGGGGGGGGGGGCTTAAATCCGACACTCGGCGAAAATAACTCGCAGTCGACACAGGAGGGAAACAGCCCGAGGTGATCTACAGAGCCTTGACGCCAGTATTCTCTCTTCCCCTGCTGAAATATTTCACCTTCAGAAAAGGCTCACAAGAGGTGATGGTAACTGCCCTAAGACCCACTTTCCTCCTAATTGCAGTCCTATAAATTAATCACATTTCTACATGACCATTTTTTTTTTTTTTTATTTTATTTTTTTTTTTTTATTTTTTTTTTTATTTTTTTTTTTGCTATCAACAGCCTTTCGACTAGTTTGATGCAATCCTCTATCCCTTCCTTTCTTCTGCTAACCTTTTCATCTCTACGTACCACTTTCATCCCACGTCCTCAATTATCTGCTTCAGATATTCTAATTTTTGTTTCTCTATGTTCGACCGTTCCTTCCACTACCAAATTAGCCAATCCCGCATGTCTCGAAATATGACCTACCATGTTGTCTCTTCTTTCTGTAAGCTTCTTCCACAAACTTTTTTACTCACCCACCAAATCTAATACTCAATCATTTCTTACTTTGTCTGACCACATAATTTTCATCATCCTTCTCTAGCATCACATTTAAAATACTTCAATTTTCTTTCTTTCCGTTATTCCTAAAGTCCATGTTCACTACCATAAAGTGCTGTGCTCCACACATAGAATTTTAAAAAGTTCTTTCTAATTCCTAGATCAATATTTGAAACTAAAGGTTTCTCTTTTTCATGAAGGCTCTTTTTGCTAGTGCTATTCTGCTTTTAACATCATTCCTGCTTCGGCCATCGGTTGTAATTTTGTTTCCCAAGTAACAGAACTCACTTACTTCTCCTATTGCATCCGATCCTAATTTTATATTTAATTATATGATATTGGTATCATTTCTGCAACATTTCATCACTTTTGTCTTGAGTTGATTTATATGCAGTCCAAAATCTTCCGTCAGTATTTTGTTCATGCCATTCAGTAACTTGTCAGTATCCTCAGCCTATTCAGCTAACAAGACAATGTCATCAGCATATCGTAGCATATTGATTTTTTCTCTTTGAACACTTATGCCACATTCAAATTTTTCTTTCACTTCTTTTATTTCTTCCTCTACATGCAAGTTGAGTATTAACGGGGATAGGCTACAACCTCTTGATGGGTTTCTCGTGGTTTTTACAAATGATGAAATAATTAATACACGTTACAAATTTAACTTTTTTTTATTTCCAGAAGACATCAGACTCCAAAGATACTGGCTGCACACGAAAATATAAGGTCCAGCGATTACCCTCAATACTGCTTTCAAAGACATTACTGCTATACAATCTCACTTAACAACAAAACTCCTTGAACACGTAAATACCGTTCCTTACTGTTCGCGTAAATCTGTTCCGCAACTCGTCTTTGCCGATCGCCTATGTAAATTCAATAGAAAGTTCCAGAAAATTACAAAAGCTTCCGGCAGATGTTTCTCGAACTCTGACAATACTTAAACAATTAAAAACACATTAAAAACAATCAAAATCAAATACAATAATTACGAAATACACAGAAATGAAAATAAAAGATATTTAAACACAAAATTATCCACATAAATCCGTTTAAACTGTCGCAAATTGTCCTCTAAACATCTTAGCTCACCTTAATACTTGGAATTACAAACATTTAATCAATTCGTCTTGCATAACTCTGACCTTAAACATATTAAATAGTATTTACATAATTTCTTTCATAAAACGAAGTCCATTTACACCGATTTATAATAAATTGCAATACAAACATACAAAATCATATTCACTCACCCCCTAGCTTGCTACAAATAATTCGTAAAATAAAATTCCTTTTAATGTCTTAAGTTTTAGGACTATTACACTCTGACAGAGATATGCCATGGATAATTATAAATTTGTGCTTTTTTCCCATGAATGCATGGTATCTTTGTGGACAACATGGTGTAAGTGGCTGTAGTTTTATTAAAGCAGTACAGTACGTTAGTTAAAAGATTTCTATTACGAATGTTGTATAAGCCATAAAGTTTTCAATGATATTTTGGCTGTTTGTAATTGTCCATTCTGGTAAATGTATTGTTGTAGAGGACTGTTGGTATTATGACTGTGTTGTAGTGTCGAATTTTGGTGTGTCTTGACATGGATTTTGTGTTGTAGAGATTTTGGACTAACCCTATCGCTTTTTTACTTTTTGGAGGCGATTTTGCTGCGAGATTTTCTCAAGGCCTGTCGGTTCGACGAATTCTCCGAGGTATTTAAAGTATGGTACCCTGTTGATTTTACAGTATTTTGTTCTATTTCGTATTTCTGTCTTTGAGCACATGAATTCATTTTTCTCAAATGAGATTTGTAACCCTACTTTTTCTGCACATTCTTTGAGTGTCTCAAGCTGCTTGATGGCAGTCTCTTCATCTTCTGCTAGTATTGCCAAATAATCCGCAAAAGCGAGGTATGGTATGTAGAGTTTTTGGGAAAGCCAAGTGGGATTGGCTTCGTACACTTACATTTCTTGAGTTGTTTCTCCTATTCTTCAATTAATTATTAGACCCTATCATTATTATTATTCGTAATTTCGTTTGTATTTCGATTCTGTCGAATATTCAGCAAAAAAAATTTGAAATTTTTGTAGTTTTTATATTTTTTAGCTCTTGTTTGCCTGTTGGCTTGCATCTTGCTTGCATGTCATTACTATCTTCTTATGTTGGAGCAGATAATAATAGCAGTAACTCTATCCGACCTGTTACCTCGAAGCCCGGACGTTTGTGCCGTTGAGACACCTGTTTGCTGTGACGTCATCACCTGGCTCGGGCCGTCTCGGATCCGATCGAAGCTCCGCTAACGAGTGACCGTAATTCGTCTCCTTCCGCCTGCCCGCTTTCCTCTCGCCTTCTGTCCCTCTTCTAATGGCGGCGCGACCGGCATTAACAAAGGCAGGTTGCCCCCCCCCCCACTCGTGGAGTGGTCCTCGTCTCGCGAGACGCGCTGAATGCGCCGCCTGTCTGTCTGAGCCGCTCTCGACCCGCTGTGCGTTCAGCCCCTGCCTGACCCCACCTGATGATAATGACCAGTGCTGCCAACTATAAAAAATATTTTATGCCAAATCTACGTTTAGAATATGCCAAAAATATGCCAACAAAATTACAGAGCACACTGACGTGATTACCAGGAAAATCTCCACCCAAAATAATCTCTACCTTTAACAGGTCTGCCATTCAATACTTCTATCAAAAGTAATTTCTAAAATAACTATTCCAATAAACAATTATTCCAAATATTATTTCTACCTAGTAACATCTCTATGATTTACGAAAACTACCACATGAAAATTCTACCACTGAAATCTCTACCAAACGCAATATCTACCATAAATATGTCTACCACTTTTACTTTTTACCACTCACAAGCATACCATTAAGATGTCAACCAAATGGTAAACCTACCGAAATAAAACATTACTAGAATAATTCCAGAATCCCGAACATCTTTACCCAACAAAAACCTACTATTTTCAAACACTAGCGAATAGCAATACAACCAATATAACCCAACGAGAAAAACCAAACATTTCCATGTATCATGCAATGAAAAGAGGAGAAAGTATTAGTTACTTTGCGTCTATATCGTTGTATGTATATTTAATCTTGAAAATTATCTGAAACAGAACTTAAAAATATTTTTCAGATAAAAATAAGAATAGACAATACAGGTTTAACGTTTATTAACAACTGAATTATTTAAATTTGTTAAAAAACATAATTAATAATAATTAATAACAATTCGTTTTGATGGATTGTTCTAGTATATAAATGAACAACACTAAAATTTTCCACTGAAAAAAAAAAATCGTTGACTTATCAGGAAAAAATGCTAAAATATATGCTAACTTGAATTTTTTCGTGCTAAATCACTTGAAAATATGGTAAATTGGTCAGAAAAAATGTCAGATTGGCAGCACTGATAATGAATCCCTAGCACGCCTCGCTATACCAACATCCGGGGCTACTTCCCAACAAACACTGTGGCCCACTGTGATTCATTTTATGTATCTCGGCGCACAGGTACCTATGTAACAAACTTTGTTTGTGCGAACGAATTTTGTCAGCATTAAGCGTTTAACAACACTACTACAGCCACAGGGTTATCTCAACATATTTATTCCCACCTCTAACAGTTAAAATTAACCGATTTTTAATTTCATAGTTAAGAAATTCGTAAAAATGACATTGTTTAATGATTCTGGATATATTTCTGACAGAAGTTGTCACAATATAGTAGGACAGCGATCCCTTATTACATTTCTTTTTTCTTACCGCTTTACGCCTCGTCGTCGTCGAGGTCATTAGAGGCGGGATGGGACTGGGGACAAGCAACGGGAAGGAATTCAGCCATGGCCTTTTGAAGGAAGCGTCGTAGCATTCACCTGGAGTGATTTGGTAAACCATGGAAACCCCAAATCTGGATGCCCGCACGGGAATTCGAACCCACGTGCTCCGCAATGCGAGGCCAGAGCGTTAACCGTTCACCCACCACGCTCGGTTCATGTAGTAATGAGAGATTTTCTCAAGATGTGCGTGTATGTATTCGGGTATCAATTCGATTAATCGATTCAGACATGGCTATGCGAGTTACTGAACTTTTTTTTTTTTTACTTACGGCTTTACGTGTCGTCGACGTCGAGATCATTAGAGGCGGGATGGGACTGGCGACAAGGAACGGGAAAGAAATCGGCCATGTCCCTTTTGAAGGAAACATCCCGGTATTCGCCTGGGGTGATTTGGGGAACCATAGAAAACCCAAATCTGGATTCCCGGACGGGGATTCGAACCGGTATCCTCCCGAAAGAGAGGCCACAGCATTAACACATTGACTGCCACGTGAGCCAATGTTGGCTCACAGTTGCACGGGTTATGACGCCACGTGAACCATATTTGGTTCACGTATACATTGTGCAGTGAGCCGCGTGAGCCATAACTGACTCACATGCAGAGTTGTGTTTAGAGGCCTCGTGAGTCTCATGGGGCTCACAGATAATGCGTTTCAACTATGGGTTTAAAATTGGTGGCTCCACTGAATACTCTGATGTTCTTAGCAATCAATATTTTTGCATTTGGTAGCCCTGGTGATTCCTAACTGCAACCGTCAGAGATCAACTTTCGACGAATCAGCTGTAGTACTGTTTTGTTTTGCTGATTGCTCGTGTATGCTATTTGAGGTTACGTTTGTGTATTTGGTTAGTTTCCTAGTTTATTGTTATGGCCAAAAGAAGACAAACTTTTGAAGAACTTGAACAGCTAGTGAATGAGGCTATGCAAGATAGCTTATCAAGTTATCAATTTTATATGTTGCTAATATAAGCAAATAAACTAAGAGTTTGAATCATTTCTTGAAAAACGATTTTTTATACCTATTGTGTTTTAAATGATGTGAGACACATGTGGCTCACGTGGCCACAGATCGTAATTGTGTTAAAATGTAGTTGTTGGGCCACGTGAGCCATATATGGCTCACACCTGTTATCAATCCGGATCAGTCATAACTTGATATTTTATGAAGTAACTTAGTTCTACATGATCAAAAGAAGACATCTGATGCAAAAAATCAATTTGGCCTCACAAGTAATATTCGTGATTTCAATGTGGCATAGCAATACATAGTCCAAGTTTCATCATGGCAGTCAATGTGTTAACCGCTAACCCACCACCGGTATTAACCTTTGGTTGAGAGAAGTTGTTTACACTTAAGTGCTTTGAAACCGTGTAGGATCCATGTGGATACGAATTTCTGCGCGGGGAAAATTAGACATAGTGGCCGTATCCGACTAGCAGTGATAACCCCAGACTATCAGACTGCACAAGAACCTGCTGAAGGAGTGTTTCCTAAGTGTTTCTGGTATTGTGATTATAGAAGTGGAGCATAGTAATAACGGCTACAAAGACACACATTAACTTGAGTTTCTCACTAGTAAGAACTTGTAATATTCGGGATATAATTGTGTTACATAGGAATCTGTTTATTTATTTATGACTAGGCCATTAATGTAATACATATAAATGTATAAAATATATACAACGACAGGAACGTTGGTAGCGTTCACAAACTGATGCCCAGTTCTTCCAGCCATTCTGTGAAGTATGTTGTAGCACTGAAAACGTCTTCAAATTGTCCATCGTACTTCCTTAGAGGTCATTCCTTGATGATGTGCTCCACACTCTGGGAAGGAGCACCGCAGTCACATGCAAGAGAATCCTGAAGACCCTACTTATACAGCATGGCGTTTCATTTGGAGTGACCTGTTCTTAGGCGATTTAGTTTGACCCACTGGTCTCTATTTAGGTGGAATCCCGGAAGTCCAGTTGTAACATCTTTAATATCTGGATGTTTCACATATGCTTTGTCATCATTTTTCCTTGACATGAAAGTCATATATGTCTTGCCATACTGGATTTCTGGGTTTAAGACGAGTGGGGGGTAGGTCATTTAGGACCATGTGGATTAGGAGATCCTATGCATGGTTAGTATGGTGTAGTTTTATCCACTCACGTGCCATTGCTTCTTGGTGTCTTACCTCTGGATGTGGTATTTTGCTGATGTCGTATAACCAGGGGACTGGCATGGATTTTTTTGTATCTGCTTAACGTCTCTCTAACAGCGAGGTCTTTAGAGACGGGAAAGTATCGGGGTTAAGGAATGGGAAGGAATTCGGCCATGGACTTTTCAAGGAAGCATCCCGGCATTTGCCTGGAGTGATTTGGGAAACCATGGAAAACCTGGATTTTAGTGTGCCAGTTGTTACTCTCATACACTCATTCAGGTGGACGTCGATTTTTCTAGTGTGAGCACTACGTTGCCACACTGGAGCACAGTACTCAGCGACAGGGTAAACCATGGTGAGAGCGGTTGTTCGTAGTGTGTCCGCATCAGCTCCCCATGAAGTACCAGCTAGCTTCTTCATGATGTTGATAAAAATGTTTGTACAACAGTACAATACATCCAAACACCAACCGAAAATAAATGAAAAAACACACATAAGAATGTGTGTACTTTCATTATTTTCCGGTTGGTAGTATGGTGTGTTGTACTATTGAAACTGTGACAGTAGCAGTGTGGTTTTACATTCCATGTGCGCATGCATGTGTAAAGTGAGTATATCCTAGCGCATATCTGCCATTTCAAGCGATTAAATATTGAACTGAATGTTAATATACTTGCCATCCAACCGTAGCTACTAGAATAAACTTTGTCTAGAATTCAGCCATTAGGCGGATTAAGCAATCTACTGATGACCATTTTAAAACTGTATAAATCTTGTAGTTTTACAAAGTATAGTTTTAAAAGCCATATAAAATTAATGATTTTCTTATTTAATTTTTCACTTGCCATTATCATCAACAAAAAAGCTATTTATTCTAGATCCGGCCATCTGAGGACTACATGCAACCGGCCTCCTGTTCTGCACAGGAGGACAGTGTGAATCATGAGAGAGTGATAACGTCTTGCGTGCTGCCCCAATTAAAACCTGATTTGTGAGGCACAGCTTACTTAACCTAAAGGAGGAAAATATGTATCGCCTTCTATCAGCAAAACGTGTTCTTTCTTTTTTTTTTTTTTTTTTTTTTTTTTTTTTGTACTGCGTGGTAGATGTACTTTTGTCTGTGGATGTTATGGGATGGATATTGGGGAACGTCACAGGATTCTCCCAGTTGACTGGAAAATCGCCTAAAAGCCATCATTAGGGCGAGAGTGCACGAGTCGCACCTGATCCCACTGTACACGTACGCGACCAATCAAGACAGTTTCAGGGAGTGCGTGTTTTCTTTTATTTTATATGTTTCGCTGCATCACCGGTGTTTTGTAGCCGCGCTACTGATCGTAACCGAGTCTACTGTTTCAGATTGGTTTGTATTGGGATCGCACGTATGCACTTTAGGTAAAAGCCCTGCTTTGGCCTTTATTTAATGGCCTTTGAGGGAAACCCTTTAGTATTCTTATTATGAAGTAGTTTTTTTAGTGTGTGTTCTTTATTGGGGATTCATTACCGTGCTAAGTGGCACTTTGTATTTGTGCCATTCCATTGGCTGCACTGTTCCAGCTGACTCCATTCTATCTACTTCAGGGCGGATTACCTCAAGCTTGCTGAAGAATTTGTCTGCTTGCCGATAGGTTTCTGCTTAAATTGCAGGCATGTTGGTGGGTTCATGTAGTAGGTATGGCGTATAGAAGATACCATCAATAATCATGCGTAAGCATTTGTTTTGAACTCTTTCGAGCTGTACCAGTGTTGATTTGCATCGTGATTTTCAGAAAACCCTTGACTCTGTGCCACACAACCGCCTTTTAGCGAAGCTTCGAGTGTACGGTATATCGGATGAGCTTTGTGAATGCATGAAGCATTTTCTAACTGGTCGATCGCAATATGTCGTCGTTGAAGGAGAAAATTCTTCTAATCTAAATGTTACATCGGGTGTGCCTAAAGGAAGTGTAATAGGACCACTTCATTTCTTAATTTTTATAAACAATCTCGGAGACAAAGTGAAAAGCCTTTTTAGATTGTTTGCTGATGATGCAGTTATTTATAGGGAAGAAAGGAATTTGGCCGACTGCTTAGAAATTCAGCGTGATCTGGATATTATTTTGGCATGGTGCGCTGAGTGGCAACTCACACTAAATTGTAAAAAGTGCAAGACAATGAGCATAACTAACAAAAAGAATCCAATTGTTCAGAAATACGAGTTAAACAATTCAGTTATTCAAATGGTCGATTCTATTAAATATTTGGGAGTAACAGTACAAAGGAACGTGAAATGGGACATACATATTAATTTGTTAGTAGTTAGAGCTAATTCTAAGGTGTGATTCATAGGTCGAATCATGAAAAATTGTAATGAATAAAAAAAGGAGATAGCACACAAATCTCTTGTGCGTCTACATTTGGATTATTGGTGTGCCATTTGGGATCCGTTTCGTAAGGGGTTGATCGAAATGTTTAGAGAAAGTACAGAGAAGAGCCGCTCGATTCGTGACCGCTTGCTAAAGTTCTTATGAAAGCGTCACAGAACTGATTAGTAGATTAGGTTGGGAGTCTCTGGTAGATAGGCCACACACGTTTCGTTTAAACTTATTGGTAAACATTTGTACTCCCACTTTCACTCACGAGTGTAGTGAAATACTTCGTCCACCAACCTATTTGAGCCGGAATGACGAGAAAGATGAAATTAGAGAAATGAGGTGCCGCAATGATTCTTATATGAATTCTTTTTTCCCTCGTACCATTAGGGATTGTAATGCACAACAAAGAGATTAGGTTTGGTGCTGAGCACCCTCTGCCACCCACAATTTTGTGCATTGCAGAGTATATATGTAGATGTAGATCCCCAAATCTGACAACCTACGTCAAAGAGCTGAGGCATGTATTGCCGCCGACCTGTTACTAACTACGAAAGTATGCGTTTGCAAACCAATATTTATTACACATTTTGGTCTTGTTTTGATATTATCCCTCCTAAAATATTTTAGTCTTTTTTTAACACCCTATATTCTAATAATATCTCGTACAACGGAACAATGAAACCAAAAATAAACCTATCACTTTATGTTACCAATATAAATTTTTATTTTCGCATCTCGAAGTACAAGCTACACTACATTTTTTGTTGCATTGTGGTCCAGTAAACATTTTTTGCGCATGCATCAAGCTGCTCATAGAATAGTCACTCAGTACTCAACGTGCGAAAAGAAAATATACTCACATCACCTCTGATACATATATGGGGTCATGCATGCTGCTACATATGGAACACGAGTTTTTGAGAAAGACGTGTTTGAAGTAAAAGTTAGTTGATGTAAAGGGAGGAAACGAAATTCATAATCCAAGCCAGATCTCGAATACATTTTCAAGGTGATTTTAAGGTCAAAGTAAGTTTTTCGTTTTCTCTCATTTATTTTTTTATTCTTTTGTAGCTTTTAATTATTTTTTAATTTTTATTTGTCTTTCATTTTGTTTTTTTTTTGTTGCCTTTTTAAAAAGCTTTTCGGTTATTAACTAAATCTTGCTATTCAGTTCTTTCATCAATTAACGATATTTTTCTCTAATCACTTCTTCTTCCACAGGTTGCTGTGTTGGCAGCCAGGAAATTTATGTTTCCGCAAAGATTACTGATTACTACTGTTTTCGGCTGAATTAAATAGTTCTCCAAGTGACAACACATGAATTGAGTTAATATTTATTTTTCTCCGATCACTAAGATAATATAAGCACCAGACTTATCAGGAGATACTACAGCGCACACGTAGCCTACAAATTTTTTCAACGATTAAATATTCTGACGAGGACTGAAAACTAACTTCTGGTCTCTGTCGCTCGTTTATACAGACGCTACAGAAAGATCCAGAATAACAGAGTGAAATCCGATCGAGGTTTCTGGAACGGTGACAATGCAGCCAATAATCAGAGTCACATTAAAATAATTAGAATTGCAACAAAATCATTCACAATCATCATGAATCAAACGGAAATAAAAATTAAAGTCATTTACGGGGATTTACACGCAAAAGTATCAACATAAACAATACAAACAGTTGAAAATTGTCGTGTAAACATCGTGGCCCACCCCAACACTTACAGTTACAAACTTTTAATTAATGTTTCGTACATGATACTGTCCTTGATCGTGCCGCATATCATTTACACAGTTTCTCCCAACAAAACAATCTCCATTTACACAAATTCACAATTAATTACACCGGGAGGACGCCGGTTCAAATCCCTGTCCGGCCATCCAGATTTGTGTTTTCCACGGTTTCCCCAAATCACTCCAGGTGAATGCAGGGATGCTTCGTTAAAAGGAAGGCCATGACAGAATTCCTTCCCGTTCCTTGTCCGTAGTCCCATCCTGCGTGTAACGACCACGATATCAACGAGGCGTAAAGCCGTAAGCAAAAAAAAAAAATATTAATTACCTGAAAAATATACAAAACCACAATTAATCTACTCACAGCTGCTATACATAATTCTTAAAGTAATACTTCAAAGAAGGGCTGGGTCTGAGGGTTACCATAATTCGATATTTTGATTTTTTCTTTGAGTTTTCGTTGTTTTCTTCTATTTATTTTTTGTAATTTTGTTTGTTTGTTTTGTTTCTTGTTTGTTTTTTGTTTTTTGTTTGTTTTTTTGTTTCTTGTTTGTTTGTTTGTTTGTTTTTTGTTTGTTTTATCTTTATTTCTTATTCCGTGGTTTCCATTGTCTGTTTTTGTTCTTTTTTTATAAACGGATATTTGCGTTGAGAGCTCGGGGTAATTGAATCCGTGAAGCAAGCAAGGCTTCGTGGATGGCAGTTGCGTCGTATGATCAGCTCTCGGACTGTTCCACTCTCCCGAGAGACCTCCAGTGAGCGGCAGGGAGAGCTGCCGCGTTGGAGGTGCGTCTCGGCGGATCAAACAGTGAATCTTTCATCGCAGCTGTCTCGGGGGAGGGAATGTTTACGGCGCATCGCTGGTCGCGAATCCCAGAGCAAACCGCGCGGTCTCAAGGGCCCTGCCCTGTGTGTCGTGTTTACAGGTGGAGGAGATCATAGGGACGCGTGGGCAGTGGCGTGCGTTTCCATTGCGCGCGCGACGCATTCGTAGCCGAAATTATTTTTATTTATTCAGCATATGATGCTAACGCGACTTTTATAATATTCAACAACAATTATCTACTTCTACATATACAGGGTGTCCCAGAATTATCTTTACAACTTTAACGTTGAATAAATTATGTTTGGAACGAGATATCACAATGCAGTTTTTTGCATGTTACAGATTATCTCTCAAAGTTTCTTTCTGTTTCATTTCAGGCGCGGTTTGGTGACAAGTAGGAAGTTACATCACATTTATTTAAAATGTATACCCCACAGGAAAAAGCTCAGTGTGATCCTGGTTTATAGAGACACGATCGGATACACAAGTGAAACGCAATTTCCGGACAACATACAGGAAAGAACCACCAACAAGACCATCAATTCGTCAGTGGAATCGGCAGTTCATGGAAACTGGTAGTATCCTCCATCAGAAAGACGCTGGTCGGCCATGCACAAGTGACGAGAATGTTGAACGAGTTCGTATGGCATTCACTCGTTGTCCCAAAAATCTCTCCGCACCGCTGCCAGAGAGTTGCAGTTACCATGCTTAACTATACACAGTGTTACACAGACGGTTGCTCTTGTATGCGTACATAATGCAGCTGTTGCAAGCCATCAAGCCAGGAGATAAACAGAGACGTGCTGCGTTTGCTGTAAACATGTTGGAGAGAATGGACACTGAGGATGGTTTCCTTAGTCGTGTTCTCTTCTCGAATGAGGCCACCTTTCACGTGTCTGGGTTAGTTAATAGGCACAACGTTCGAATTTAGGGTTCTGAACCTCCGCATGCATTTAGAGAGATAGAGCGCGACAGCGCAAAGGTTAATGTTTGGTGCGATGTTAAGCACAATCAAATCATTGGCCCCTTCTTCTTTGCTGAGAAGACAATCACAGGCCCAGTTTACTTGGATATGCTAACAGAATTTGTTGTTCCCCAACTGGAAGTCCTTCAACCGACAGTCATCTTCCAGCAGGATGGTGCACCTCCGTATTGGGCTCATGATGTCCGTGATTTTCTAGATAAACAATTTCCTGGTCGATGGATAGGAAGAGGGTGTCCAATTGACTGGCCGCCTGGTTCACCTGTCATAACCCTCTTGGATTTCTTTCTTTGGGGATATGTAAAACATATCGTGTATCAAATCCCGGTTAGAAATTTGGCAGATCTCAGGCAGAGGATTTCTGCAGCAATTACGACAATTGATCAAGGGATGCTCCTAAGATCTTGGCAAGAAATTGAATATCGCTTTGATAATGTACGAGCAACTAATGGTGCACACGTTGGAAGTGTTCTAGAGACAGAAACAAAACTTTGAGAGATACTCTTCAAAATGCAAAAAACTGCATTGTGATATCTCTTTCCAAACATAATTTATTCAATGTCAAAGTTGTAAAGATAATTCTGGGACACCCTGTATACTCTGCAATTCAGAAATATTGTGGGTGGTAGGTGCTAAGGGAATGTCCATAAACTACGTGGCTTGGTCTAGGAGGAGGGGAGGGGTTGGCTGAAAGCTACGCTTGGAACGTGGGTGGGGGGTGGGGGGGGGGGAAACTTCCGAGCCAGGCCCCACGTAGCTTTACATTCATAATATTTGTCACAGTTAAAATGAACCACAGTACACACAACACCATGTGAATATTTATTTCCGTCATTTAATTATCTCTGCATGTGATTTGCTATAGTCTGATAAGAGAAAATAGTACAAAATGTCTTCTGGAATCAATGGTGGAAAACGCTACGTGCTATATGGGAGGGGAGGGGCGTAGAGGGGGGTTTACAGTAGGACAGAATTGAGCTACGTGGTTTATGCACCAATCCTAATTCTGTGCATTCCAATCCCGAACAGAACCACGAAAGATAGAATACATAAAAGAATTAGTAAGGTATCTTATTTCTCTAACATTATCCTTCCTGTAGTTGCAACCTTAATAGGTTCGCGCAAGAAGTATTTCATTGCACTCGTAAATTAAAGAATTTCGCGTATTCTCCAATAAACTCAAACGAAAACGGCGTCGGCTGCCTGCTTAACAATACCAGCGCAACTTATGTATCAATTCTTTGATGATTTCGTAAGATTTGTAACAACCAGTCACGAATCGAGCGGCTCTCCTCTGCACCCTCTCGACTTAGTCAATCAGGCCCTTGCGATACGAATCCCAAACTCCACAACAGTAATCCAGATGCGGACGCACTAGTGTTTTGTACGCTATTTTCCTTTGTATGGGCATTACAATTCCTCAGAATACGACCTATGAGTCGTAGTTTAGAATTAGTTTTACCTACGACGGAAGTTATGTGCAAGTCCCATTTCATGTTGCTCTGTAATTATTGAAATACTTTCTTTTAAGCCAAATTTACACACAAAAACACAATTATATGTACTAGTGATCACCCAGGGGTCAAAATTCAACCGTAATTCATTATTTAGTTTCTTTCGTGAAAGAGTAATAATCATTATTTGATTTTTTTTTTTACTTTCTATTTACCGATGGTTCATTTGAATTTAGTCCATCATACAATGATTTAAAATATTTATTTTGACTCAAGGCGCGTAAAACCGCTTTATCTTTATGATAACATGAAGTAAATGCAGTCCTTCCCCCTGAAGTAACTTCTGATTCGAAATGTTTTGCATTTCAAAACCTGCATTGTAAATTCGAAACTATCAAAATTTCTTTCAATGAAATTTAGTGCACATTTAAATGTATCCATCAAAATAATTTCATCATTTTGTGTGTTCACTATTTAAATTTGGTCTATTATCATCTTGAATTTCACGCAAATAGGTATTCCTTCTTTTTTCTCCTCTCTTTCTCCGACCTGTCAATGTTTGTATCAAGGGATAATGGAAGGAGGTGCAAATATCTGAGTTAAAATAAAAAAAAAAAAAAAAACGTGTTGAAGTTACTGAAATTCAAAAATCAAAAATCCCTTAGCCAAAGTTTAACCTCTTAAATAGTAAAAAGACCATATAGTATCTGGCAGAACCACTTCATTCCTTTTGGAAATTTTCCTTTTATAACTTCAAAGATTCTACTTTATGCCAGTCTTTTGTTTCACCAAAGACCACAGAGTATCTCAATGCTGGGAATACACGTCAGATAGTTGGCTCCGATCCGATTTCACGCACACACACGTTCATGCATTTAATTTTTATTTAATAATGCATTTTTAACAGGTATTAACTATGCTTATTATATTTTTTTTCTTTACTGTTGGCCAAAGACCAAAGACATTGGCAGAATCACTAAGTATCGTTGCCACTAAAAAAATAATTGAATGTAAACAATGAATGTTTTATTTTATTTATTTTAATGTATTTGTAACACATATTATATATAGAATTTAGCTTTCTGCACTTCTTATCCATACAAACTTTAACTGTGCCAAATCCCATACTCCTCCGTTTGCGCAATATTCTTAAAAATGGATCCGAAGTTCTCGCTTAGCGTATTAATATACATACATATATATATATATATATATACTTTCTTTTTACTTAAGACTTTACGCCTCGTCACGTCGAGGTCAGTAGAAGCGGGTTGGGTTTGGGGACAAGGAACGGGAAGGAATTCGGCCATGGCCTTTTGAAGGAAGTATCCCGGAATTCGCCTGGAGTGATTTGGGGAAACCATGGATAGCCCAAATCTGGATTCCCGGACGGGGATTTAAGCTGCCGTCCTCCCGAATGCGAGACCAGAGCGTTAACCGCTCACCCACCACGTTCGGTATATTTAATTTATTTATCGTATGATGCTACATGACATTTATAAATCTCAACAACAAATTATTATGGTGTGCCTAGAATGGACGTAGTTAATCCCACATCTACACAGCAGTGGAAGTCCAACAAGGGGCTGCGGTGTCTTGGACGAGGCATTTCGCTTTGTCTTCAGCTAAGCGCATAACCATCAGCCTGATGGTGTTGTATGTTGTGATTTAATTAATACGAGTAATTGGACTCTTCATGAGAGAACGTCGAACAGAATTGCTTAACAGCCTCTGGCCACATGCTCTCCGAAAATCGTAAACAGCCTGCCCCACACAAAGTGTTAAACTACACTGTCACGCACGAATTAGTGCTGCTCACCTCTTTGCGGGCAATTAATCAGTACTAATAAAAGGCCAATTTGGTCATCGTATAGTTACACTGTGACGTCACACGCAGGGTTGCCAACTTGCTTTTTTTTTTAAAAATCATAAAGTTTATTTATCTCTGAAAAACGAAAATAAGAAGTATATAAGAGAGAAAAGTAGTATTTTTGAATTTACTTAGAGAGTTATTGTAAACTAGTGGAAGCCCGTGACCGTTTTTTGCTTTTCGTCAAAGATGGTGATAGGTTGATCTGATCTGAACAAATACGAACTTGACCTGCGTTTCACCCTCAGGGTGAATAAAATCTCTTGAGACTTTGAAGAACTCAGAAATATTAACAGACTTAATAACACGGACAGGTAAGATCATGAAATCGTATAATCGTTTCAAAGGTCGTATATTGGAACTTCCTGAAATACAAATTTAACTTGTATTTGACCCTTAAATTTCACTCTGCAAAATTTGAAGAATTCCTATTTTTCTTCAAAAGCATCACGTTGTTGTTTTTTTTTTATTGAGCTTGGGCATTCATAATCTTTGGTCATAGTGACTGTAACGGCCAGAGAACTTTATACAGATTCCAAATTATTAAACAGTTGAGCAACTCCGGACAAAACTCGATTCGGTAACATATTTGGTCTTATCTCCATTTTAAACAACCTAATAACTTATGTACTGCAAACATGAACAAAGATCGTTAGCAAAAGTAGTTAACACTAGCGAAATAATTAATTAAAATAAAATTTAGTCTAGGCTGCAATGACAAATGACATACATGGTTACAGCAGAGCACATGAATAATTTAAGTTTTTAATTTTTTTTTATGTGTTTTCATTAGCAACATGTTTCTGAAAAGCAGTTCCACGTTTTCTCAGCCGTAAAGTATATCGATTTTTTTAAACTATGAAATTCTACGTAAAGCAAACTTAATGAATATATTATGGCAAGTCATTTAGTAGCAGTTGCTTAGCTATCAAACAGTGAACATAACCACAAATTTCTTATAATGACATCTCTGATGGCTGTTGATTTGCGAGCGAAGGATGACACGTGACACCGTTCTCCAACCAATAGCAGTCGAGGGTAGTGAGTGAGCTTAGAAAATTATGTATTAGGTTACTGAACAACTTACTTTTAAAATAAATATACATATACACTGATCAGCCAAAAAATTATGACCACCTGCTTATTAATGCGTTGATGCATCTTCGGAGTGCAATACAGCAGCGATTCGGCTTGGAAAGGATTCGAAAAGTCCTTGTTAGATTTCCGGAGTTGTCTGGCACCAGATGTCTACACACAGGTCACGTAATTCCATTAAATCACGGGCCGGTGGTTTGTGTGTTCGGAAACGGCGGGGCTGGTCGGCTGTTCGCGTGCTACTGTAGTGAGCATCTATGCAGAGTGGTTGAAGGACGGTGAAACCACGACTGGGCGACAAGGTGGTAGGACGTCCACGCCTCAACACAGAACGTGGAGGCTGGAGGCTTGCCCGCTATGTAAAGGGGGATAGGCGGCGATCTGTGGCAGATCTGACAGCGGAGTACAATGCCGGTGCAGGCACAAGTGTTTCGGAGCACACTCTACTGTCAGATCTGCCACTGTTGGACTACATTACGAACGAAAATTCTCGCTGCTGTGAAAATTCTGCTCCTGTACAGCGATAATTGGAAGGGCATAATAAAAATACACTTTGCTCACGCTTCAGCTTGCCCTTGGTAAAATTAAACGATTTGTCAAAATTGAGGAATAATTCCAGATTTGAGTGTGCCATTTCTTGCCTCGTGATCGTGATTTCATTCAGGCAAAAAGTAGTACAGAAAATTTGACAGGCTATGCTCTATGAGACAGCTAATCGACATTTTCCTGTATAGCTCTAAACACCTAAACAATTTTCCTTTAAATGAGGGAGACATACTGAACTTCAGATGATGGTGGCCTCAATATTTCATGAGAAACTGTCTCTCTCTTGAAACTAGAGAGAGGAACTCAAAAGAAAATCAGATGAACTTTGGTATATAAAGTTTTCCTCATTTATAATTCGATTCAGCATCCCCTTGAAGATTTAAAATTCACAGTTCCAACGACGGAATCGAACTTCCGACTCAGAAGGCATATCTTCTGGGAGAAATCCTTATGAAGCTAGATTTGATGACTTGAGAAATCTAGAATCATGCATACCCGACAAACGACAGATGTGGTTTAACTTACTCAACTGCTTGATTCCGTAGTTTCAGGATCACCAAGGTGTGAGCCATTTTGAATTCCGGGGGATGATCCCAGTGTTTAGGATGTTACTGAAGAAGTTCTTGAGCATTGTTCTTCCCTGTTTCCTAAGAAATTTTGGAAAATTGCATCCGGACATGCAGCCTTCCTCATTTTTAACATTTTGATGGCTTTCCAGCTTCTTCTTGACTGAATGGATTAGACAGCGTAATTTTAAAGGTTCTTATCCATATCACTCATCTCTCTCTCGTAATGAGAACTATTGGGATTTTATCAGCCGTCGTTTTTATATGTAATGCTATTTCATTTCGTGTTATTGCGTGCTCCTATTTGCATGAGTTTGAGGCTGCTTCGATTGTCTAAAGAGTGTCCATACTTTCCTGCTGGAGTGAGAAAAGCTCAGTTGAGAAGCTGGATCTTTCCATTTCTGTTTCATCCATTCACTTTTTCTGATATTATTTTTCCTGTCTCAGAATAACCAGTTTTTTAAAACAATTTCCGTATATATTTCGGGTATATGCGTCCCATCAATGAATGTATTATCTCCTGTATCCTCGGAGGATGAATCGTCTAGCTACAGCTATAACAAGGCCTACTAATCTCTTGTGATTTTATGCCTTTGGGTTAGTCTATCTCAGTTTATAATTGCCTTCTTCAAGCTCCACTTCTGTTTATGAATAGATCTGATAACAGGTGTTTCTAGACTAATATTGAGTACTGTGGCTTTTGGATAAATGTTCAATTAATTTCCTTGTTTGGTCTAAAGATTTACTTTCATCTATGCAAACAAAACTAGACTGGAATTGGTTTCAAATTGCCATCTGGCAAAATGGATTGTTTTGTTTTCTTTAGTACCGAAGCTGGGATACAGGTCTTAGTGGTGGAGTTGGCCAGTTGGAAAAAAGTGGTTTGCAAAGTGATGCAGTAGTTAAATTTTTGAGTTTGGCAACAATTATTTATATTTCATGGGCAGTTTGCTTCCAACAAATTGCAAATATTACTTTTGCCACACATAGCTGTTCCATGCATAGGTGAGGAATGTCTCGCGATCATTCTGAATCGGGCAATCTTGCCACTGCTTTCCAAATCTTGTACAGTCGTATACGGTTTATCGTATGATAAAGTAACTTGAAATGTCCATTTTTTTTCTGGCATAACCACTGTGGCCTCTGCGTTTAAGGTCTATGAAGTCGCGAGTGTGGGTATCTTGAATTGCCATAAAATCCACATGCTGAGTGAGCATCGGTTTGGACAGCGCTTTTTTTTCTATAGATAATCCCTCTGCGTTAAAATGGCACACCCCGAGGGTGTTTTCTAAACCATGAAGAAGACTATTTGTTTTAACTAGTGATCGCCCAGCAATCGAAATTCAACCGTAATTCATTAAGTTGTTTAGTTTCTTTCATGAAAGAGTAATAATCTAGTAATTCTCTGCATTACCTATAAAATTAAAAAGATACACTCCACGCGTGACTGTATGCTAAATTTTAGCTTCTAATCTAACCATAGCAAATAATGAAATGTATTTATCGATGGTTCATTTGAATTCAAAATATTCATTTTTACTTAAGGCCGGAAAACTGCTTTAGCTTTATGAAACATGCGCATTTAAATGTATCTATCAAAATAATTTCGTCATTTTGTGTGTTCGCTATTTAAATTTGGTCTATTATCATTTTGAATTTCAAGCAAATAAGTATTCCTTATTTCTTGTCTCTCTCTCTCTAATGAAATTACAGAAATTAAAAGATCAAAAGACACTTAACCAAAGTTTAACATTTTAAATAATCAAATGACCATATAGTATCTGCCAGAATCGCTACATTCCTTTTCAAAGTATTCCTTTCGTAACTTCAAACATTAATCTCTACTTTATTCGAGTCTTTCGTTTTACCAAAGACCACAGAGTGTCTCAATGTGGGGAATTTACGTAAGAACGTTGGCTCCGATCCTATTTCACGCGCGCACACACGTTCACAAATTAATTTTTTATTTTAATAATCTATTTGTAACATGTATTAACGATGCTTATTATATTTTTTGATGGGGTGGGACATTCTCCACCAGTGAAAAACTGTTACTGACCTGTTGAAATTTGGTTGTTTCGTTATAGTGTCCTCTTCACGTTTAGCACTCTCCTTTTCCGGAAACGTCGCAACGAATTAAATTAAAAATGCCAAAATAGGGGATGCTCCGCAAACGCGAAATGTTAGCAGCACTGTAAAAATGACACAAAAATTATCGGTACAGGGATCATATCAACCTAAATAGGTTCGTTTTGTCATTGTGATCATGGTTAGGTTGAAATTCGGTCTGGACCAAGAGTAAAAAGTTTACGGGAAATTCGTTCTGCGCAGCCCATGTCGCAAACCAGAGACAAACTGCGCATTTGTTTACAACTGAAGCAATCGATTATCTCTGACTTTATATCGATTCCAAGGTTTGTAAAATATATTATATATAATTTTAGCTTTCTGTATTTCTTTAAGTTCCTCCGTTCGCCCAATATTCTGGCCGCAAACTGCGCTATCTACCAGCCCTCGAAATGTTGCTTCTTGCTTCTATATAAGTTCAGAGATTAATTTCGACTGTTTTGTTTCACCAAAGACCACAAAGTATCGCCGCTAGCTGCGCCATCTACCAGCCATCTGAGTGAACTACGTAGGCAAGCGAGCGGTTTTATTTTACTTAATTTAATCTATTTGTAACGTATATTATATATAGATTTTAGCTTCCTTCACTTCTTCTCCATATAATCTTTAACTATGCCAAATCTCACACTTCTCCGTGCGCGAAATATTCTTAAAAATGTATCATAAGTTTTGACTTAGCGTATTAATATATAGATACTCATGTTTGACTCTATTACGCCTTCTGCGAGAGTTCGCCATATACGATTACAATTAGTTTCCAGGGGGCACCGGCAGTATTTCTTATTATTTCACTGAATTAGCTTTCGAAGGCGTAATGACTGCTCACGTGGATGTCTCTCGCACGCCTGGCTGCCTGTACTCTCCAACATTCCTCCACCACATTTCAGGAGAAAAACGATATTGCTTAGAGAAGTGGAAGGAGTGGAGGAAAACAACATGATTCCTCTGCATGATGACCTCCTTCACCTGCATCACACACATTTAAAATCGAGGAGACCTGCCTACATGGGAGCAGCCAGTCTCAGACGTAACAACTTTAACTTGTATGAAGAGTTGATAAAGGAGTGGGGAGCCAACAGCCCACACAATTGTGGGCTTATAAAAGATTCGACAACCTGTGTTCCAGGGATTTACTTGCCTAGGCGTGTTTGGTGTCAGCTGAATAGATCTCGCAAAGGACACGGAGTGTGCAATGCAAGCACGCATAAGTGGGGTCTCCGTGAAGATGCGTTGTGTGACTGTTGTGATATTCAAACATCTTTTAATTTTTTTAAATTTAATTAAATTGCAATGGAGCACACGCCATCAAAAGAAAATTTTCCCACACCCTTAAGCATCAAACCGCGGGCCAGCTTGTGGTCATGGTCGCCTGTCCCCTTCCATGCACTGTACATAATTCTTTGACCAATATCCCTCCAAGCTCCATCACCAACATTTGCCCTGTATATTCCCAGCACTCTCTTCACCCTCCACCTTTCCTCCAACGACACCCAATCCAGCCCCTTTATCATATCAGATACTGACTGGGTCCTGCGAAAATTTCCCTAAGCAAATATATCTGCTCTTCCTTGCATACCTTCCAACTCCTGTATTTGATAACCAAAATTTGGGTCCCAAACTACACCACCATATTCAGCCAATGTTCTGACCAAAGTTTTGTAACGTAATTGCCTAACAAATCTGGTATAGTCTCAACACCCTCTCCAACAAATGTAGGAGTTTGTTGCCTTTTTCTACCACCAGCCCAGTGTGCTTTGCATAGTCGAGTGCGACAAAATGGGTGCGCAGACTTCCGCGGTAGTTGTCGATTTTATCTTGGCTGTCCGGGTTGAACCGCGTCAATTTATCGAAACCTAACATTTCGGTCATCATTTTATGGCCTTTTTCACGAGGACTGCGTCAATTTACCGAAAACTAACATTTTAGCCATCATTTTATGGGCTTCTTCAGAGGACCTTTTGAAGAAGTCCATAAAATGATGGCCGAAACGTTAGGTTTAGATAAATCGACGCGGTTCAACCTGGACAAACAAGACAACATCGTTATGGCAAGATGTTTACACTTCATGCCTTCAACAAGCAATTGTGATCCCACAGTATAATCATAAACAATCTTTAGTTTTTTTTTTTATCTGTGTACAGTATAACCATTTTAAGTTTCTTACAACACCTGATATACAATTGTGTCGCGTTCGGACTACAGTTTCGATTAGTCGAGGCGTACCAATCGATTTTATACCTGAATGTCAGCGTTATACGAACTGCTTTGGCAGGAGCTTGTGTTGACCTTGTGAAGGGTATCTGCCAGGGAGCAAGTCTGCGAGGTGGAGGATCCTCGACCGTTTTACGACTCCGAGTTTGCTTTTGTTCGCTCAGCAAACAGCCTGCAAGGAGTCGAGTAATCCTTCGCTCTTCTCAGTCGTCCGATGGGAACCACTCTCGACTGCTCAGAGCTAATCGAATCTAACAGCCCCTAACCCTCTCAGATACAATTACCGGCGGGACCCTAATCTTCTGCCGCCCCTGGGGGCGGGCCCAGGTGGTGGCTCTCTCCCTGCTAATGCGGTTAACCGCACCCTCACTGCAAGATGTTGGTTTATACGTTTACCGTTCATACAGCCCCGTTACCTTTCTATTGCTTCGTAAGCATACGTAATTCAAGACCTTTCAATGCCCCCAAGACTCAGTTCCCATTAGTTAAAATCCTTGAAAGTAAATGTGTTTGTAAAACATTTTGCTGTATTCGCAGCCTTATCTACTACATAATTTCCTAAGCTCACTCATCCACTCACCTCGATAGCTATTGGCTGGAGAACGGTGTCACGTGTCAGCCTTCACTCGGAAAACAGCGAACAGAGATACCATTAGATGAAATTCGTGGTTATGTCCACAATTTAATACCTAAGCAACTGCTACCGAATTTATTGACATAATACGAGGGTGAGTCAAATGAAAACCTTAAATATTATTTATTGTGCAGAAGTGGTACAAAACTGTATCACTTTTCAACATAATCTCCCCCACGCTCAATGCAAGTCCTGCAGCGCTTACAAAGTGCATAAATTCCTTTAGAATTTTTTTTTTTGGTAGTCCGCGCAACCACTCATGCACCCCGTGGCTAATGACTAATCTTTAAACATGCTGAAATGTCATTCAGTGTCACTCGGCGGTTTTCCATCATTCTGGCTTCAACTGCTGCAATGTTCTGTGGAGTCACAACTCGTTGTGCCTGACCTGGACGAGGAGCATCTTCCACTGAAGTCACACCATTTGCGAACTTCCTACTCCATTCGTAGACTTGCTGCTGTGACAAACATGCATCACCGTACTGAACCTTCATTCTTCGATGACTTTCAATAGGTTTCACACATTCACTACTCAAAAACCGAATAACAGAACGCTGTTCTTTCCTGGTGCAAGTCTCAAGTGGGGCAGCCATCTTTATACTGATACTGCGATGGTATTTGTGCATCTGCACTATGCTGCCACCTACAGGCCATTCTTCACGCTGCTTGTAGCACGCTTACCAACTTACAGGATAGCCGCGCGAAATTTCGATTTTTTATTACAAATTTAAAGTTTTCATGTGACTCATCCTCGTACATTCATTAAGTTTGCTTTTCGTAGCGTTTTATTGTTAAAAAAATATTGAGAAATTTTGCGGCTGAAAGAGCGTAGATCTGATTTTAAGTAATATGCTGCTAATTAAAGCAACATAAAAATACTTTAAAAAATCAAATTATTCATGGTCTCTGCTGTAATGACTAATGCCAGTTGTCATTCCTGCTTAGGATAAATTTCAGTTTAATTAAAACTTTCACTAATGTTGTTGCTTGACCTAAGTTATGCATTCCGATTTATTTGCTTTTTAGGAATTTTACTGACCACTTTCGTTAATGGTCTTTGTTCATGTTCGCTGTACGTGAGTTAATAGATTATTTTAAGTGGACATCAGACTAAATGTGTTCTCGAATCGACTATTCTGGCAAATCGTTTCTTCGGAGTTGCTCAACTGTTTAATAATATGAAATGTGCATTAAATTCTCTGGCCGTCACAAATACTATGACCATAGATTTCAGTATGAGTGTTTGCCCGGTGTCAATAAAAAATAACGTGATGCTTTCTAGGTAAACAGGAATTTTTAAAATTTTGCAGAGTGAATTTTAAGGGTCGAATACAAGTCAGGTTTGTATTTAAGCAATTACACGATTGCGTTATCGTCCCTGTTCGTGTTTAATACCTTCCTCTAATAATGTTTCTGAGCTCTTCAAGCTCAGAGATTTTATTCTCCCTGAAACACTGGTCATGTTTATATTTGGCCAAATCAGGTCAACCTGTCATGAGCTTTCATTTTGAAACTGGAACTATCTTAGACTCTTGACGATACGCAAGAAACTGTCATGGGTGCTAATATAAACTGCTTACGAGATTAAAGCTGCGTCGTAATGCTCCTGCGCCTTCTTTCTCCCGACGTTTCGACCAGGGCTTAGGTCGTCTTCAGGGGACTAGCCACCTACTGAATCTGCTAGAGACGGGAATCTGCTCGAGCCTGTCGATTCTACGCAGGACAAAACCATGCCAGTCTCTAGCAGATATAGTAGGCGGCTAGTACCCTGAAGATGACCTAAGCCCTGGTCGAAACGTCAGGAAGAAAGAAGAAGGAGGAGCATTTCAACGCAACGTTAATCTCGTAAGCAGTTTATATTATTATTAATTGTAGTTGTGTTTAATAAAGAACGTTATAAATGTGTAGAATTATTACACGAATGTGTGTCATTTTCTACATCGAAATCTACGTATATACTCTGCAATTCACAAAATTATTATTATTATTTCTCCGCGATTCATTAAAACTGTGTGGTGGAGGGCGTATTGCACCTATCCGAAAAGGTAACAGTTTGGAGGGGATATACGGGATATGGCAGGAGGCGCCCATGGACTAATGTGAGGATCCATCCCAGCATTCGCCTGGAGCGATCCGAAAAAACCATGGAAAACCCAGATCAGGACGGCCGGAGTGCTTTGTCGAAAGATACTCCTGCCGGATTTTAAGTTTACTCTCCCGGTAAATCCTTCCCATTCCATTCCCTAATCGCTCGTGGAAAAAATGAGTACTGAAATGAATCGGTTCTAGCCCTGATTTCCCTTATCTTATTTTCGCGGTCATTGTGGGTGGCAGAACGTGCTCAGCACCAGAACTAATCTCTTTCTGTACATTCCAATCCCGAATGATACGAGGGAAAAAAGAATTCATATAAGAATCAGTGCGCCACCTTATTTCTCTAATCTTATCTTTCCTGTCATTCCGACTCAAATAGGTTGGTGGACGAAGTATTACACTACACTCGTGAGTGAAAGTGGGAGTACACATGTTTACCAATAAGTTTAAACGAAACGTGCGTTGTCTATCTACCTGAGACTCCCAGCCTTGTCTACTAATCAGTTCTGTGACGCTTTCATAAGGACTGTAGCAAGCGGTCACGAATCGAGCGGCTCTTCTCTGTACTTTCTCTATACTGTCGATCAACCCCTTACGAAACGGATCCCAAATGGCACAACAGTAGTCCAAATGTGGATCTGTACGCCATCTCCTTTGTTTGTTCATCAGAATGTGTGTGCCGTGTGAAAATGTTGTAAATTAATTTAATAGTCTTTGTAAACGCGATAAAAATATTAGAATGCCTGCTCCACTAATTAATAACTATAATTGTAAAAATTGCGCCAGCCATTATGTGTAAAATGAGATTTTGACTTTTTCAAATTTTGTGTGAATGGTGATTTTCCTGTCGAAACGTGGTGTTTATATGACACTATCCGCTGGACATTCGTGAGGATTTCATCGAATGTTTAATTTTGTCAATGTGACGTTAAGTGCTTGTAAATATTTTGATTATTTCGTTTAAAATTGTATCCATATGGTTTTAACTATTTTTGAATAAATTTAATTTTGTTTTAGCATCATTTGTATTGTTTACGTAATCGTTAATGCTCAACGATTTTGTTGTTCGCCACGAATTTCTGTATTAATGTGTGTAACGCAACCGGCAGGCTAGATTGGAATAGCGATAACAAGGCTTCATGTCATGTGCGCAATGTAATGCGCTTCTAAAACGTTTGGATAAAGTCTGATGTATTACTCTGATTTGTTGCTGAAATAAGAGTCAGCGAGGCGGAAAGATTATTTGATAGTCACGCCAAATATTTTTATCGCGCAAACTGCGTATCACACCTATATAATAGTTCAAAAAGGTGTTGCTTCTTTTGTCCAAGCCATTATCTTCCTTGATACCCAACCGAAATCAATAAATGTGGTAGTATTTTAAAGTTTAAGGTCTCCAGTTTGGTCACCTGTTATTGTAATTGTAGGATTTTTTCTGAATGAAACCACCAAAAGGACGAAAGTATCATTATTTCTCAAAGGTGTTTTTGTGTCACGATTACTCCATTGACACCCAAACGAAACCGATAAATGAGGTATCACTTTAAAGAGTAGGGTCTCCGCTTTTCGTAATAATTTTTTAAGAAAGGAATTTTACGGAATACAATTCGAAAACGACAAAAGTATCATCATATCTGTTTTTTATTTTTTGTCAGGAGCCATTTATCTCCCTTCATACCTACCTGAGATCGATAAATGAGGAACTGCTTTAAAGATCGTGGTTTCTGAAGGGCAAAAGCATCACTATTTCTAAAACGTGTTTTTTGGTCGCGAGCCATTCATCTCCCTTCGTACCTAACCAAATAGATAAACAAGGTATCATTTTTAATGACTGACGTCTCCGCTTTGGTAACTTCATAACTTAAGAATGAATTTTTTCGGAATTTGACAATTAAATGGCAAAAGTATTATCATTAAAGATGAGGCGTATGAGACAGTTCAGGACCACGCCGTTATACTTCGCTGTAGTCGCTCAGGATTGATCGCGACAGCCATAGATACCAGCAGCACTAATCACAGAGATATTAGTACAGGACTCATCACGCGTTGCTGCTAGATAGCAGGACGCCACATCATAGATATATCAAGAAACTGTTTCGCTGGCGTCAACTTATCGCGTTATTTTTTTTTTTTTTTTTTTTACAGTTAGTTGCTCTTCGTATTATTATTTTCTTTTTCTGCTAAGCAAACATTTGTTTTCTGCTATACAGTTCATATGCAAACATTTTACGAGTTACTTTGTTTCGTACAGGCCAAGCTCTCATTACCGACAGATAGCAACCCCAGAAATCACGAAGAATTCGAGATACTGCGTGTGTGTTTTGTTCAGCTCAGTTGTGTTCAGGTGAGGTCTATTGCAGTTCGGATTCCGGGATGAGATAGCTTCAGGTATTTACGTCTAAATAGAGGGCAGCACGATACCGAAGATCGTGTGAAATCTGAAAGATATCGCTGCAAATGATCCGGTTCTTCTTTAAGTCTACAACAAACAACCTGTGTCGCTATTAATCGTATTTTATTTTCGAAATTTTCGCGTGGTTTAATCTAGTATCAGCTTCAAGCGTGATATAGTGCATGGAAGGACTACAACGACATGTTTGAATACAGTGCAGTAACATCTTTGGTCGCTTCTGCATTCACGAGGTATGTTGGGTGTGACATGTTAAGGAAGTGGTCCGTTAAGGTGCGTACACACTGCGCAAATCACGGGCAACCAACGGCGACTAAGAGAAGGCGGGTTTAATTTTAATTTAATTTAATTTAATTACAATGGAGTAAACGCTCCGGGAGTAATTTCCATACACACCCATATTTCCCCTTTAATGCACCCACCTACATTTCCCCTCTACAAATTTTTACTTTAAATTCTTTCAACATTTTGGGTAAATTATTCATCATTTCCCTTGGTAACTTATTCCAATCGTTGATACCCTTACCTAAAAAATTGTATCTTCCCGCACTCTTGTGCCTGAAATCGTGTGCCAGCTAGTGGTCGTGATCATCTTTTCCCTTCCATGGACTACTTTTCATACCTATTGCAATATCTTTCCATGCCTCATCGCCAGTATATGCCCTGTACACTCCCATGACCCTCCACATCCTCCTCCTGTCTTGCAATGAATCCCATTCCAGCTCCTTTATCATATCCGTCACTGATTGCATTCTGCGATAATTTCCAGAAACAAATCTAGCAGCCCTTTTTTGCTCCCTCTCCAACTCCTGTATTTGCTACTCAAAATATGGGTCCCATACTACATTACCACATTCGAGCAATGATCTGACCAAAGTTTTGTAACCCAATTCCTTTATTTCTCTGGTACATCCCCTCATCACTCTCTCCAACAAGTGCAGAATTTTGAAACCTTTTCCTACCACCTGTCCAATGACTGCTGCTCAGTTGAGCTTGTTATCAAATGTAATGCCAAGATATTTACATTTCAAGTCTTCAGCAATTCATTCTTTCCCCACCTTATATTCATAATTAACTTTTTGTTTTTATTTGTGTATCTAATAAGCTGACTCTTTGCATTTACACGGTTCACTTTTCGTAATCACTAACGATGATTCACTCATAGTGATTGTGAAGGGGAATTCACTTTTTCTTTACACGTATCATCGAAAATGAACCATTCAACTCACTTCAAGATGGCAACAATCAAGCTTCTGCGTGATGGAGTGGATTTAATTTTCATAAACCTCGCCTAAGGAATTAGAAGTTACATCGTGAAGAAAGTTAATTGAAAAAAGAGAAGTTTGTGGACGAGAAATTGGATCTTGCAGCTTGGTAGAAAGGGTATTGCAGGACAAAATGGTATATGATAATAATCTTGGATCATATGAACGAGAAAGTTTTGTTATCAAAAAACTCCCCACTAATTACAAAGCAGGTCACTAATGAGAGAATGTTTTTCAGCTAAACCGAAGCTAGAAACTACTCTCAGGTTTCTTGCAACTGATAACTGCTTTGAAACACATTCACATTGCCTAGAGGCACAATTTAAACCACATTTTTAAAACTTCAATTAATTGGCTAGAAAACCTATTTCGGATAGTTTTAATTTTTCACTTGACGTCTTCTATTGTAAAAAGTGGGAGATTAAATTCTTTTATCATGTCTTACGTAGCACCATCTTTTATGTTTTTATTTTCATAACTTTCAAATTTTGCTTTCTATAAACACTCGTTACGGAAAGATTTTAAAAATAAAGAAGTCTTTCTTCTTTCCATTTAAAAACTATTTTGTGCTGAAATCATCAATAATCGAAACAAACAATTGCGACCTATTCAGAAGGTTTCACTTCGATATTTTGACTGTTTACACGTGTCACCGAGTGAAAGACCAAAAGTGAACGAAAAGTTGAACCCGAGCCAACTTCTTTCATCCGTCATCTTGGATGATCACTTTGGATGATTCTCTGTTTACGCAGTGCACTTTCCTTTAACTGCGAGTGATTCAGGAAAGTGAACCGTGTAAACCCACATAGAGATTTGCTTAGTCTGTGAGGGAGGCAAATCGCAGCCAACGGAGCGGTTGGCCTTGGTTGCGGTTCGGGCTACTGGCGGTGACATCAAAGGGTTGACACTGGGTAGGCCTTGGAATACCCCCCTGGTTTGAACGCCGAACCAACGTTGGTTCACTATTTCGTTGTTCGCCTTGTCTGACGTGTGTGTGTTTACAATCTGTGTTGAGTATGAAGTGGAATAATGAGACCGCATTAAAACTGTTAGATTTTTACAGTGAACCGGAATGTTTATGGGACCCTACGAACTGGAATACAAAATAAAACTGATGATTAGAAGCTTGGAGGAAAATAAGCGAGCTTTTAGGAATTAATGTGCAAGATGCGAAGATGAAAATGGAATCGTTGTTGACATCGTTTTGCTATGAAAGACAAAGAGAAGAAATCAAATACAATACTGCCATTGTACTCTGCCTTCCTAATAAAAATAATCGGTGAATTACTCCCTCAGTCTTTCATAGCTCTTTTTGACAAAGGAAGAAAAGATTGTTGGTCGCTGTTTTTCACTGTTCTCCAAGTTGTGAGAGTACTTGCTTTTTTATTTTACCCCTCTCTTAATTTCGCATTGTTCGTACCTGGTTGAGAATATACGTAGTTTTAATCCCCTTCTTCTTTGGATAGTATTTGCCACACTTCATGTAATTCGAAATGTAATTTTGCTAGAGAAGTGAGAGCAAAAAAAAATCACTTGCAACAAAACACACAACTTATGTTTCACTAGGTAATTTACTACCGATCTTTAACTGAAAATACTGCTCTTTTTTCTTTCTTTTACTAACGCAAACGTTTACTGGTTCACAATTTTACATCGCTTACTTTTCTCACACAATTATTGTACATTAAACTTTTTACAATAACTCGCAGTATACTGCTAGCGAATATAGCAAGATACTTCTTTTTGATTTCTCCGCCATATCTTGTTCTCGCGAACCACCAACAAACAAAGATACTCTATTCCGCCACCATTAGTGGTCAGAGATTTTTTTTTTTTTTAATTTGGCAATCGGTCTGTAGCCATTCAGCCAGCACTTATTATATATTATATTTTTATATAGCGTCCATGTTAATGAATCTTTCCGAATTTTTATATGAAAGTTCAATTTGTAGGACAATACAGAACACACACATCACTTAACCTAATCACGCATGCCCTCGGCCGGACTCGAACCGGCGATTGTCGGTACGGGGAACTAACACTCTAGCCCCTACGCTACCGAGGCGGGCTGAGATGTTAGAACACTCTTTTAAATACATACACTGTCATCTTCAAACTTTTAACTCATTAGCATTAAAAAGAACATTAAATTAAAAATAAATAAATACACATATATGTACGGAAACCTCGTTTCTTTACAAAGTTCCCGGGGGCTAGGGGGCGTCCATAGATTACGTGTGGTGAAATCAGGAATCGAGTAAACATTAGATGATATTTTGTTTAAGAAATTGTAATTAATATGTCACTTAATACTTAATAATATAAAAATTGTAGTTTAAAAAACTAAAAACACGCTTTCGTAGTAATGTGAACTAAAAGGTTAAAAATATAAAGATTTTGTTTAACAGTGATGGGACGTCCCACAATACAGGATAAATTTTTTTTTTGAATAAGCTTAAAGAATAAAGTCACTGATTACAAAATTAACATTAATGTAAAAAAGCATGGGGTGCTATATAAGTTGTCTTATATTTTTTTGTCGTTCTCTGTTTGTAAAGGTAGATTCATTGTCAAAAGTTGTGTAGAGAGCACCCCACGCTTTTTTTTTACATTAAAGTTAATTTTGTAATCAGTGACTTTATTCTTTAACCTTATTAAAAAAAAATAATTTATTCTTACTACGAAAGCGTGATTTTAGTTTTTTAAACAACAATTTTGTTTTTAACTTTTTAGTTCTGATAGTTTCAAAAGTATGTTTCCTACTGTTGGCTTTTCTTCGCCAATCTCTCTTTATCTTTGTGTTGTAGTTTAATTTTTAATTATTACTTCCACGAGTTAAATACAATTAAATGGCAGCTCAGCCAGAGGTCCAATAGCAGGATAATTGTGGAAGACTACTCTTCTATAATAGTACGAAGTAATGTTTCGAATACTCACTATTCAACATCACGTTAAGTGACTGCAGACAGAGAAACCTTTCTGGATAGGAGACAGTGGAAGACGATCGTCGTCAGCAACCAAGGCTCGTAAATCACACCCGGGAAACTGGAGATGGTCAAAGTAACGAGAATAGCAGGACGTTGTTAAGAGACTGCTGTATTGTTAACTGTTCTTAAAACGTGTGCAAATTTTTTCTCTTTTTACTATCAAAGTAATGATAATATCAAGATATAGCTATGAAATTATTGTATTGTAATCAGTTATCAATACATCAGGAAAATTTCAAACAATTCGGACATCTGGAATTGGGTTAAAATTAAATTGCAAAATTTCACGACATTCAACCATTTTTCTTTTGTTACTGTCAAAGTAATGAGAATAGCAGGATATAGCTATGAAATTCTTGTATTGTCACCGGTTTTTAATATGTGTGCCAAATTTCAACCAGCTCGGACATCTAGAAGTGGGTCAAAATGGAGTTGTAAAATTCCGTTACATTCGTACATACATACATAGATACATACCTACAAGTCAAGCTAATATAAAGCGTGTAAAAAGCTAGCAACTTGGACAAGTTTTCAGAGCCAACTGCCATTCTACATGGCCCAATCCTTTGGTTTTATGAGGACGGGATGCAGAAAGTCAATGCCTTAACGACTAACATTGGTCAAAATTAGTGTTGCCAACCGTCCGCTTCTAACGCGATTTGTCGTGTCCAGCGACCAGACACAAAATGTCCAGTTATTAAGAAATTTTAAAAATTACGTGTTGATGAACGTAATTTAACTGTTTCGCTCTGTGTTCGAATTACTATAACAATTAATCACGTATTTGATTACCGTAATGTTTTTGGTTTATTGTTTCAGTTACCTACCAAATGTCGAAGATGCAACGTCCTGCTCATTTTGTTCGCGGAGAATTAGAGAATGAGTGTATTATTACTTTGCACGTTGAAAATACATAATGAGTGAGTTAGCAAAAGAAATACAGAAACGTTACTGTCTCTTCATAAACGTGTGGTTGTCTAATCACGGGCTTAAAACTCGGCTATCTAAAGGCCCGTTCCCACGATCCCTTGTAACGAAGGCGAGACGGGACGGGACGTTTTTTTTTTTTTTTTTTTTTTTTTTTTGTAACAGTTTAACGTCCCTTTTTAACAACGTGGTCTTTAGAGACGGGAAAGGATGGGGGCAAGGAATGGGAAGGAATTCGGCCATGGCCTTTTGAAGGAAGCATCCCGGCATTCACCTGGAGTGATTTGGGGAAACCATGGAAAACCCAAATCTGGATGCCCGGACGGGGATTCGAACCGCCGTCCTCCCGAATGCGAGGCCAGAACGCTATCCGTTACACCACCACGCTCGGTGGGACGGGACGAATACTCGACCACACGGCATGGGAACAGGGCCGCCTCTGAGTCGGTAAACATCACAGGCGTGTGTAGCGGCGCGCTGTTGCCATCGGTTTGCAGCAGCGGTGCGCACCCCTTCTGTTGCTGTAAAGAGCTCTGTGCCAAGCGACACTAGGCAACGTGGTGCGGAGGTGGCGGCGAGGTAAGCTAGGACTAACCTGCGGCCCGCGGTCGTTCCTACACTTCGGCTAATGAGGTCCCGTCTCGTCTCGCCTTCGTTACAAGGGATCGTGGGAATGCGTCTTTCAGAAAATTATTGCGCCGTATATTGTAAAATTACTTTCTCTGTCAAATTTTGATGGCTTATAGGCAGTGAAACACCGTTTCGTTATTTCTTAGTTCGTAATTATCATAAAAATTATTTGTAAAAATAAATAAAAAAATTGCCCCGTAAATATTACTTTTATGACACCCCCACTCCCCGCCCCCTCCCACGGGCAAATGTCCGGTCGTGCAAATATGAAAAGTTAGCAAGCCCAGTCCCAACACACTGGCTGTCCTTCGCTGGCGTAGTGCGTACGCTCCTTTAATGAGCACTACCTGTCACGTGTCTTCCCACCCCTTGCGCTTCCACCCTCTCTCCGAAGCAGGCCGGGACGTAGACAAAGCGTTGGGTGCAGATATTTCTTGTCGCTTCCACACGGCCTGTGTTAGGTGCGCCATTCAACGGCACAAAGGGCGGGAACAGATCTTACGGCGAGGGGAACTTCCTCGTCCTCCCGTTCGTGCTGTTTGCTCTCCAGTTGTGAGCGCCTTTGAAGTCTCCTCCAGCTCCAGCCATCTGCCGACACGAGTTATGTTTACACTGGAGAGCCTCCATGATAAACACAATATGACGCCGGGAATCGCGATGCGTCAGTCTTCTCCTTTTGTTGGCGACGTTTCAAACCCAACTTGCGATCACCATCTGTTGAAAAACGAAACAATCAGTCTAACGTTTTGTACAAACTACGAAACGAATAAAAGCCTTGAAAGAGACTCCGAGTGGTCTGCAACCAACTGTAAAGGGAGAGGAGCAGAAAAAAAATCAGAAAAATAATTTGTTTCTGCATAACGCGGCAGTTGCCAAAAGGGTCGTGATGATGTTATTATGCATTATGAACGATGACAAACATGGGTATAGTGAATCATGAAATGAGTTATGTAAATAATACTAAAATAATATAGCGGAACGGTTTCAGGATAAAAGTATTAGATGGTTAAGTTGGCTGACCTGTATGACTATGAGTTACGCAACGATCATCGCTGACTGTAGATAAGAGACTGTTACTGGTTGTTACAGAAAAATGTTGACTTGCAGATAGTTTGATTAAATACTTAAATTTGTAGAATTTTTACTGCTAAGTGTGAAAGAAATGTGTAATAAAGAAAGAAACGTTAGAAGATTTATTTAATGTGAAATTTATTTTGTTTTCATGATATCGGCTTATTTTAAACAGCAGCGAAGCAGCAATCATTTGGCAAATTGGTTTTAATTCAGAATGCTCAACAGGCTGTATAAAACTTTAAAAGGGAAGTATTTATCTCGTAAGTAAAAACACTAGTGGGCCCTTGCGGAAATTTCGCACTTCGTAGAAAGGTTTTACGCAGATGCAAATGGTCAGAAATAATTTTTGATTGTGGTTTATACTTGCAAAAAAAAAAAAAAAAAAAAAAAAAAAAGCGGTAAAGTGAAGAGATTTACCAGTGAATTGTAACCGTATTTCTGCTGCAACGTGAGACACAATTGTTCGCAAAAACACGTTACTGCAGAAATTTTTGTGTAGACTAATTCTAATTTCGTCTGACGTGATTAGAGATCGGTTTAAATATGTAGCGTTTTAATCGAAATGTAGAATCGAGTAACCGCAGAGAAGACACCATGCCATCGGTGTGCACTGCAGGGCCAAAACTTCGTATTATAAGCAAACAACACAATCTGCAGTTCCAAATTAACGATTCACCAGAAGAGATGGACTCAACCTTCAAAACGGTTTATCATTTATCGACTTTGGTTATGTATGAAATGAGGAGAAGGATTTCTTCTAGAAACAATAAAGATTGGGAAGTTTTGTGCAGAGAAGGAATGTCGCATGATTGTTTTTCTGGGGTGTAGGAATAGTGGTTTGTCTTTATTTCATTTGGTTCGTAGCAGCGAAGAGAAGCTCAGAGCTGTTTTCCCAGCCTGTAACATTAGGACCGGATGCTCTGCCGAGTCTTATCAACCACGACACTCGTGTGACATTGCACAAACTCCTTACCGCTGTGCAGCTACGCATGGGATCTGAACCTGTGGTTGAAGATCACGAGAACCACCCGTCAGCTACAAAGCTGCTACGCAAAGCTCTACCCCTACTCTTAGTACCTTGTAGACGCCATCAGCAGCCAACCAGAGTTTATACTTTTACTTAAATCTCAACTAATGTATCAGGAGTTGGTTCATTCCCTCCACTAGCGACAAGCGCGCTCTGGCGGACAGCTCACTAACTCGCCAGTCATGTCAACACCTTCGACTCGAAACATCACTACACTGAGGTAAGCTCGCTATATATTCCATGCTTGAGCTTGTAACTTCTAGTTTTATGACGTTATTAAAATTAAAATAAAATAAATAAGATGCATTAATTAATTAATTAATTTGCAAAATTAATCCCGGGTAGGCGCCAAAAATGGAAGTGTTCTCTATCCGAGAGAAGCAACATTCCAATTCTGAAATACTTTTAGACAAAGCAATTGTACTTTTAAAATACCATTAAAAAACTCAAATCGTCATCTATTCAAATAATATACTGATTGATTGGAAAGGAAGTTATTGAAAGCAGGGTTTACAACACCTATTATTTTCTTTGAATATAAAATTGATTGGCTTATTGAACAGAACTGAATATTAAAAGTTTCTTTTGAACAATTTAGAGCATGATTCTCATCTCAGAGCTTTGCCTAGGGTTGAATGACGCAAGAGTGTCTATACATTGTCGGCGTTCTTTACCGTAGCAGATGACGTGCAGATAAAACAGAGTCTCATAAAACCTGTAGATCAGCTGGGCGAAGGTCACTTGGCGAGGTAGCTCCCCGCAGCTCTCCGGCAATCTCCCGTGGTGCGCCGGTGCGGATTGTTTGCTGGCCAGAAACAGAATGTCTTCTCTCCCGCTTGTTCGCCCCGTTGAAAACTTGCAGGCTCCGGAGTTTTAGCAGACGCTGGAAATTTCAGCGAGTCGCAGCGTTTGGCGGGTCGTCCACGATCTCCATTGGCGCTCCTCATGCAACATAAAAAACTTATGGTTTCTAAAAGTTCGTAACACAGTTTGATTCGCTGGTTCCCAACAGAGGTGTTCCGCAACCTGACTTTTTCTCCGAAGCATCGTTTCTCTCATTCCAACTTTCTACTGTACCAGGAAATCCTCATTTCGGCACAGTCCCTATACTGTCCTTTGAATTTCATTGAATGCGTAAAGCTTTTATCTTTACGGTCTGCCATAAATCGTTCGGTCTTTCAGCGCAGGTATGAGTCACCTGGCTCTCGCCGATATCAAAGAAACGTGGAATTCACACGCATAAATTTTCCGTCACCAAGGGACATTACAAGCTCTATCATGTAATTCATGATTATATTAAATCAGGAACGATTCCATCTCAAGTCACTCCATCTTCCTACGTAGGTTCAGGATCGATTCAATACCAGGCATATCTTCGTTAATACGCAACCATATCGTAACTAGTATCAAAAGTGCCGTCACAACTGTCTTGCAATCAGTATGTTTACAAAATAACATCCTTACTGAAGTGTTTGTACCAGTGTTATCCCTTCACAAGTGTTTACCAATTAACAGCCAATTTCTTTATATGCTGTGTGTTTCCTTCAAAACAACCTGATCACTAAACAACAAATAAGAATAATCTAGATGAAATATACTAAGTATCAATTCAGGTCTTCGCCATAATACTGACAGAAGAGAGTATACTTATTATTTACAGATCTCGTGTTACTTACTGGCACTACCAAACCAGTGTTTAACCTAATTTCCTCGATGTTACATCACATACAGTCACTGCACCTGTAGCTCGTGATGATCGAGAACGGATCCAAAACTCGTCTGTCACAAAAAATAGCTTCCGCTCGGCATAACCGCGACAGCAACGCTGAAATCTGCTTATTAATATATTAGAAAGACGTAGGGAAAAGGTCAACCTTCGTCTCTAAAAGGGAGGTGACGGGGTCAGCGCCTCGCTCAGGACAGTCTTTACCTTCCCGTGGAGCTACCTGCACGGTACTCGTTGGACAGCAGGTTGGGTTGGCCTGAGGAACCTAGGAATAGAAATGTTTGGCTTCATTGGGAATCGCTAGGGCTGCAGTCAGACTTTCTACCATCTTTTACTGTTGTTTTTATTTCTTATTACTTTGGAGAGAATAGAGAAAACTTGCCTTCAATAAACTGATGCCATAATGCTGGATTAAGTATAAAATAAATAATAATAATTTACGACAGTTTAAACGAATTTACGTGGATAATTTTGTGTGTAAATATCTTTAATTTTCATTTCTTTGCATTTCGTAATGATTGTAATTGATTTTGATGGGTTTTAATATGTATTGTTCAAGTTCGAGGAACATCTGACGGAAGCCTCTGTAATATTCTGGAATTTTCGATGGAACTTATATAAAGCGAGCGGGAGAGTCTTTCAGTGGAGTTATTGAAGTTTTAACCCTTTGACTACCAACGGGACATATGTGTCCCGTGAAATGGCATTTAGAAACCACTGGCGCAATAGCGACTCTGAAAGTTATACAATGCTGTCCCACTAGTATAGAAGTGAGCATGAGACATTTAGTTCCGAATTCTAAAAACTGTTTGTTACATGTGTCAATTACCACTCTGCAAACAATGTTTCACACCATTTCACAAATAACTTCACTGTAACTTTTTCATAAATACATTCTTTGTAAATTTTGTCAAAATAAAATTTTTCTAAACTATTACTTCTCTTTTCATTTCATGGCTAGAATACCACTGGGACATATTTGTCCCAACCGGTAATACCAGTGGAACATATATGTCCCAGCCCCAAAATTCCCCCCCTCCCCCCACCTAATCACCTAATATGAGTATGACCAGGCAGAACTACTTTAACAAAGCCTACTAAACATGTATATGAGGGAATTTGTTTTTCTTTTAAATAAAACAAAA
Organism: Vandiemenella viatica; assembly: GCA_031002005.1. Lineage (NCBI taxonomy): Eukaryota > Metazoa > Arthropoda > Insecta > Orthoptera > Morabidae > Vandiemenella > Vandiemenella viatica. Next base: position 179,948,822 of record JARYHS010008075.1, on the reverse strand, counting down.
ACTGTAGTCAAAGGGTTAAGTTTGCAGAGAGTCTTGTAATCCAGTACTGTTAGAGTATGGCAGTATTGTCTATGGATGTAATCGGTGGAGCTTGTGTTTACATGTGCAGCCAGTATCTTTGTAGTCTGATGTCTTCTGGAAATAAATAAACTTAAAATCTGAAAGTGTATTTTGGAATAATTATTTTATCATTTATAAAAACCCGAGATACCTATCAGTGTGCAAATCAAAAACTGTGCAAATCAAAAAGCGTGCAAACCGTAAACTGTGCGAAACAAAAACTGTACAAACCAAAAAGTGTGCAAACAAATAAGTATGCAAACAAAAAAAGTGTACAAATCAAAAACTGTGCAAACCAGAAAGTGTGCAAATGAAAAACTGTTTAATATGTTTTTAATTATTTAAGTAAAGTTCGAGAAACGTCTGGCGAAAACACCAAAAAGTGTGCAAACCAAAAACTATGCAAACAAAAAACTGTGCAAACCAAAAACTGTGCAAACCAAAATCTGTATAAACCAAAAACTGTGCAGTCCAATCTCCAGCAAGTCAACGCCTGCACATACCGTCCACACATGCCGCGATGTAGTTTGTGGATGTAAGATCGCAGACAAGACAGACAAGCAGTGGGGGTATAACCCGCAAATTCTACCCGCTGGAGGGGAACTAAAGTTTAGCGTGGAACCCGAACCACGGAAGGGTTCTGGCGTATTTCACGTTACACAGCAAGTTGCGCCGGAGGTGAAGGTCGAGTTAATGGCCTATGAAAATCCCCGCCGAGACCGGGATTCGAAGTACGGACCTTTCCATCTCCAGCCAGCCACCTTAAGTGTTAATTCAACAGACCGCTCTTAATTAGACAATGCGGCGTGGATTACGATTGAAATATAAAATTCTTGACACTTTTGCTAAGGTCAGAATTGTGTATTTGTAAGGTCACAATGAGTCCGTTCGGCAGTTGATGACCTGTACAGACCCGGCTGCTTGTATTTCCCCAGTGAAGCGGTTCGGTGGTGCTAGCGGTCGCCCCCCTCCCCTTCCCTCTCCCCCTCGGCCGTTATAATTGCCATCAGAGATGAAGTCTCCGCTAATGAGAAGACACTCTGGCGGTCGATAAGCGGGCGACTCTACTCGACAGGGGCTCGGCGGCAGCGCCACAAAGGCGACTCTCACACCACCTGCGCAGAGAGGAGGCTCGGCCACACGCGACACACTCGGACACGGCGTCACACGAGAATCAGGGCACAGGGCCACACTCTCGCCGATCACGATGCACGTAACATCTGATTTACTTCTTGTCGTGTAGATGACAGTATCACATATGTGGTAGTTTTTCCGTCAATACGATGTTTTGTCTGTAGCTGATTGGATGTCAAATTGAGATACGTTTATTCCGAGTTGTGGACAGGACAGTAGATGATGTACCATGGTTCGTTCCTCCCCGCACGAACATGTCGTATCTGGCTGTTCTCCCAGGTATCCCCAGGTGTCCCCAGGTGGCAAGAGTATCTTTGCAGCGGCCAACACCAACTCGAAGCCTGTTTAGTGACTTCCATATGGGCCGTGGTTGTTCAGACCCAGGTGGTGGATCCTCTTTTGGCTTGATCCACTCGAAATCATGCTGCACACTCTTCTCCCAAGCAAGCATTCTTTCATTGCTTGGAGCACTATTTGGTGGCTTTGAAGTCCGCATGAAGATTAATCGGTACTTTAGACTCGATGGCGCTGGTGTACAGCCATGTTGAGGGTGTCGGGCGCCTTCGTTCTCTTTAAGCCTTGCCACGCTGGTGGCAACTTCCCGGCGTATGTCTCCAGGGGCGATGCCAGCTAGTATCTCCATTTTGCTCACGGGCGATGGTCTGAGAGAACCTGTGATGAGCCGGCATGTTCTGTGGAGCGCAGCGTCTCCTGTCTCAGCATGACTGGATTTTTGCCACACAGGACATGCCTACTCTGCTGCGGAGTAGCATAATGTTAAGGCGGAGGTGCGGATGACGCTAGGGTTAGCTCCCCAGCTAGATCCCGTCATCTTGCTTAAGATATTGTTGCGTGATGGTAGTCTCATCTTGACATTGCGACAGTGGCTTTTCTTACTTACTAATTTAAATGCCCGTAAAAATGACGGTCATCACCTATGGTGGTAGTAGGAATTTGTTTTGGAAAAGTCTCTGAAAATAAACGAATAAAGTTTAAATATTATGAGAATTAAGTTTTTCCCGGCGTATAGATGACAAGAATTCTTCTCTGGTATTCTGCCGGATAAGTTCTTCCGTTCAAAACGTTTCGGCAGCAACCTCCGCAACCTTCATCAGGTGAGATGTCATAGGAAATCACTCCAACCAACGAATCTATAGAATCGCTAAATAACACGATTAACTCAGTACATTTTACCTAAGTAAGAAGTATATTCTCTTTAAGTATGAGAACCGAAAATGGAATAAAAATAAAAACATTAATATAAAATGGCTATTATTTCCTTATCGTTACCCATGCTTTCAGAGCTTTGCATAACGCGTCAAAAACGTCTGGATCTATTCTGCAAAATGATTGTTTTGCCACTCGAAAAAGGTATGGCAGCGAATCACCAATTGCTATAAATCTTGAAGTTAAGGTGTCTTTCAATAACTGAACTCGCCTCCCTAAATTGAGTGTTAACTTTATTCACACTCGGCTCAGTTAATGATTTTAAGAGCTCTAACTCAACCTTTTTCAGTCTCGTAAAAATTGTTAACTGTATCTTCGATGGATTCATATCTCATGCCCTCCATAAGTTTGAAACCATTCTTTTAATGTAATTTCCTGATCCATCGATGCACGTTTCGTTTAGATTTCTAGTTTACAGTATGACGCATCACAGTGATAGTTGCAGCTGGTTGTGCACGCGAAACGCCCAAGGTGGCTTCGTAAAAAGACAGTGCCTGGATAGTCTGCCGCGCAATCCTGACGGGGATGCGTTGTCGCACGCGGCAGCCGCGCTCGTCAACAAAAACGGGTCGCGCGGAAAATAACCTGCTTGGCGCGCTCGAACACGGCTCGCGCATAGTCTATACGCAGCTTAATGCTTTTTCATGTAACACTTTAATTTCTTGTGGTAAATAACAAAAAGATTGCGCTTCACCATAATAATTTAGTCAACTGTAATATTGCAGATTTGGGATTCAGCCCAGGACTTTGGTGCACAATCTGGTAATGAGGAATTTTGCACCATCACCTGTCCTACCCCAAATACCTTGAAACTGGCACAAAGTATGTTTTATAGATTGCCTCGTATGGGTCGGAAACCTGGGTGATGAAGGAGAGAGACAAATGGAGAGTACAATCTGTGGAAATGAAATTTCAGAGGAGTAAACTAGGAATCACAGGAAAAGACACAATAAGGAATGAGATAATTAGGGAGATGATAAAGGAAGAATCGCTAAAACGGAGAATTGAAAAATTTAATTTACAGTGGTACGGGAATTTGAAGAGAATGGGAGAGGAGAGGCTACCAAGAAAGATGCTGGACATGGAGCTGAAAGGAAAGAGGCCTAGAGGAAGACCGAGGGACAGACGGATTAAAGGCGTTAAAGAAATGTGTAGAGGAAAGAGGAGGAAATGGGCGTCAGTGGAAGAAGAGAGATGGTGGTTAGACAGGAAGCGCTGGCGAGGCTTTAGTTCCCAGCAGACCCGGCCAGCGGCTGGAACCTGTCCTAGATGACGATGATGATGGTTATGATGATGATGATGATGACCTGTCCTACCCCGCCAGTCTAGTCCACTGTCGGGACTCAAACAACGTAAACCACGTCGGGCGCCGGACTCCATCACGGCGCCGCAAACACCAGAGCAAACTCAAGACGCCCTAAATTTGTACGGTTTGCTTACTGAGTTGTTCCTATTTTTATACGTAATTTCCTGCCTTTCTTATCATTTGTTGCCACTGGTGGCCTTTGTGTTACTTTTATCTCTGTTTAATGCGAATTCCTGTCCCAATATTTCGCTCAAGCTACTGACGAATCGCTCGATGTTGCAGTTCTTATCCGCTTACAGGATTACGCCTTTAGAAATTCGCCGCGCTCAGATTTGTTCTGCCAGTGTTGGCAGCACCGTGATTTTATCGGACGCGGAGGCGCTGGTAGTGGTGGGGGTATGGAGGAGAGCCTTTCACGAGGCGCGTCTCACCTTCCTGCCGCCTCAAAAGGAACCACAAATTGTGTTGGAGCCTCCCCCGGCAGTGCACGTCACGGCGACTTATCCCCGTCGAATATTCGACCTCCCGCGCTCCCGAGAGTCCCTCGGGAAACCACTCCGGCAGGAAGCGCCCGGCCCGACGCCAATTTTCGGGTTCCCCCTCTCCCCGGGTCGCACACCTGCCGCAGTCGATAGGCGGCGCTGATCGACACGCGATGCTCGATAAACGGACTCGACTGCGACGTATCGAACTGAGACGGGAGCGCACACTCCATCAGCCGCGCAGCGCGGAGAGGAAAGCGCGGAGTGGCGAATGAGATGCGACAGCTGGCTCACGCGTTGCGTGTGAGGCATTTGAAACGCTTTTTTTTTTTTTTAATTCCAAAATGGAAATGGATTAAGAATTGATTCTTTCCCGGCGTACTGCTGACAAAAATTCTTCCCGGAAAATGGAATAATAATGAACGTATATAATTTTTCTTTTTGCTTATGGCTTTACGTCTGGTCGACGTAGAGGTCATTAGAGGCGGTAAAGGAGTGGGGGCGAGGAACGGGAAGGAGTTCGGTCTTAGACTTTAGGAGGAACCATCCTGCCATTCACCTGAAGTGGTTTGTGTTTTTTTTATATATATTCTTAACGTCTCTCTAACAGCGAGGTCTTTAGAGACGGGAAAGGATGGGGGGCAAGGAATGGGAAGGAATTCGGTCATGGCATTTTAAAAGAAGCATGCCGGCATTTGCCTGGAATGATTTGGGAAACCATTGAAAACCCAAATCTGGGTGCCCGTACGGGGATTCAAACCGCCGTCCTCCCGAATGCGAGGCCAGAACGCTAGCCGTTACACCACCACGCTCGGTGTGGTTTGTGGAAACCACTGATACCCAGATGGCGATTCGAACCAATGTTCTCCCGCATGCGACGCCAGAGCGTTGGGGATAAAAATTTCGTCGTCATCATCATCGTCAACAGTTTCCAGCCTCTGGCCATGTCTGATTCATGCACAAGCCTCTCCATTTCCTTCTTTCTTCCCACCATCTCTATGTAACCACGTTGTTCCAGTCGTCTCCTCTCTTCCGTACCCACTCCTCCACTCTCCCAAAGTCCAATCCCTCCTCCACGGGGTGGGAAATGCGCAACGGCATAAAGTAGGGGATTGCCTGTGGGGGTGAGGTAGCTGTGAAGGCCCTACAGCAACCCTGGAAAATGACGGCCAACGGTACTACGTCAGGCCTAGCAAGACAGTAGTGGATAGAGCGTGCTTACAAAACAAAAACAAGAAAATTCGTATTTTTCTACAAATACAGTATGGTAGTAAGTAGAAGAAAGGCTGTAAATATAAAATATCATTGAAAAAATATGTTTGGGGCACTGTTCACGAACTGCAGAAAAGGAATCAACTGTTTTTAAATGTTTTACCTGTCTTTGTCTCCATGTCTGTATGTTTGGCTGAGTAGGGGACCATGTAATAACTGCCGATCAGATTTTGATGGAGGTTTGAATAACGTAGACCTCCTACTCCCGGGGGTAAAATAGGGTGTGCTATATATTGATGTCAAGTCAGAGAGATGATAAATTTAAGATGAAAGTATCCACAAATTAGTATCATACAGACACTACTTGTCGGTCTTTAATGGGGTTGCGAATAAAATACAGGGCTGCTAACAGTGAAATGGGGTACGTGTTTCATTTTTATGTGACGTCGAAACGTTGAGATATTATGATAAAAGTACTAAGAAATTACTATCCATTCCTCATTGAACGCAAGTATCGAAAAAAGTACAGCAGGAAAAAAAAAATGTGCAAGCGGAATTTTGTTGGGCTTTCGAACAACGTACCACCCGTGGTTCCAGTAGAAGAATAATATATGTTTCATTGTGACATGACATCAAAAAGATATAAATGACCACAAATTATTATCCATTTGGAGGTAAGTTGTTTCTCTCAGTCGAAATGTTTATCTTGATTTCGGTGTTCGAGCGGCGTTGTATTATAATATTAATATAATATTTAATTAAAATGCGATGGGGCGCACACCCCGGTGGAAATTTCCCATCTTCTTCCTTTCCTGCACCCACCTACATTTTCCCTTTACAAATTTTAGCTTTATATTCCATGAAAGATTTTGGTAAATTATTCATCATTTCTCTTGGTAACTTATTCCAATCTCTGACACCCTCACCTAGAAAAGAGAATCTTCCTACACCCTTGTGCCAGAAATCGAGTGCTACCTTGTGGTCATCGTCATCTTTTCCCTTCCAAGCATTACTTTTAATTCTTGCACCAATATATTATTCCGGGTAATTAAGTTACAGTTTATAGATGAAATTTTCCGGGGAAACGAGCCGAGTGAGGAAGTTTGTTTCGTCGGTCATATTCTCTGCCGCCAATATGAAGTGGCTGCTGCATGTGGGTGATGTGGTTTCGTATATACCGCGAGGAACCATTAAATACTGGCGGGATTGTTGCCGTTGGCTGTTGGCGTTGATAGTTGCCGTTGATTGTTGGCGCAGCAGATAGGCTATTCACGAGTTCAGATTTTAGTCGGATTTAGGGATATTCATGAAGAAAATATATCGATGTTTTTTTTCGATGTGATGCATAGAAACTTTGCATCGATGTTTCACGATGCGTCGAATAAAAACATAGATGTTTTCGATTCATCGAATAAAACTATCGATATATATATGTTAGTAAAGGTTAGAAAAGTAGTCAAATGTTAGGATTGTAGAAAAACATTTATTTGAATCATATTTTCAATTAGTCTTTTACAAAGGCAGTTTTGGAATATCTGGGATATCCAGATTATAAATCGGAATAAATAGATAAAATACAACTAAAGCGAGGAAACACTGTAAGAGAGGCAATATTGGGGATTCTAATCTAATTCCAATTTAAATATCACAATTTTACTTCTCTAAAATTTGCATAAATAATATTCTATTAACCCACCTTCCTTGTATTCTGTTACACTGTTGATTTAAAGCTTGTGCAGCTTTCGAAAGAAGTCTAAGACCGCATTTACAGGATGCGAGTTGCCTGGAACGACAGTTGGCCGGACCGTCGGTGGTGGGGGGTAAGAGAGTGGACTACCAGGCTAGTAATAATTAGAAGACAGTCCACTATCCACTGTCAGGACAGTTCTCTACTCCTAAATTGTGATCTTGTTGAAAATAGTATGTCCATATTACAGGAAGGAATTAACATCGTAGCTAATTTGTTGGTTATAATGTTGAATGATATGAAGAATAATAAAATAAAAAGTAGAAAATGGTTAAAAGAGTGGGTATTAAAAAGAAATGCTTTAAATGCTTCAGCGCCTTTTTTAAAAGTAAAGTTGCAAGTGAAAATGTAGAGTTACTTCATTCAATACTAACTGAATTTCAATTTGAAGAGCTATTGTGAAATATTTTTGCTGATACATAAAAAAATTACACCGTTATGAAACAATTTTTTTGATAGCATTCTAAAATCCTTGTTCTTATAATTTTTATTCTTAAAATTCAACGGAATTTCCTCACTTTCATGCAGTTCTAAAGATTTTAATGTCTCTACTTCTCTGCTTCACCCCGCTTACGCGACTTGTTAGTTGTCGCCATCTTGATTGTTGAACTCGCACGCCAGTAGTTGCTCGTGAACCGAGTCCACTATCCTCAGTCGACTGTCTGTCTTGTACCTGAGGAGAGTGGACTATCCAGTGCTGCGCGCGCAGCAAGACAGTACACTCGTTCCAGTCAACTCGCACCGTGTAAACGCGGCATTGCTGATGGTACTGAGCTGGCTACCACAGTTTAATATTAATAAGTCCTTTTGTACAATTTTTGAATCTGTTGTTTATAATCGGACCATACTTATAATGGCTTTTTTTTATCAAGCCGGCCGCTCGGATCCTCAAGTAGACACACAGCTCATCAGAATCACTTTCTTCGATCCTGTTTGATTTCCAGTTTCGATGAACTAGTTTGTGATGATCGGTCCAAAGACTGAAATCTTCCAATCTTTGGTTTGAATTGTCTGAATCAGATTCTGTTCGTTTTCCTTCCAGCTCCCTCTTCGTCATATCTTTGATCTTTTGAACAGCATATATACAAGCCATCAGGTCTTCAAAATGTAGTTATTCGAGCCATGGGTCCAATAAGGTCGCTATACCTAAAGACGAAACGTGTTCGATAGCACCCATTCGTTACTGATTTCTTTCAGGATGAGCTTATGTACTTCCATCACTAAGGGTTCATCAGTCACAATTGCTCTGCGTTTTTTTTTTTTTAATGAATTTATTATCCTTTCAGCAAATATTGCTATACAGGACAATGTTGAATTTTACAAAAAACATAACTTACATATTGTCATGGTTGAGGTCAACCCACAGGGCCCCTCAGTCAGGGCCGGCGTTAGGGGGGTTAAGCAGGGCAAAAGTACCCGGGGCCCAGGCCACCAAAGGGGGGCCCGCCGGCCTGGGTGCCTAAATAAATAGAAATCAAACGGAAATTTTAAAATCTGCACAAATAATTTTAAACATTTTTTTCTCAAAAAACTAAAGTGTAAAGTAAAAATATTTACAGGGGGGGGGGGGGGTAAACTGAGGGAGGTAGAGGACCTAAGATTGCTTACCCGCCGGGGCCCGAGAATCGTAGCGCCAGCCCTGCCCTCAGTGACTACAATACAGTGATACAATAAATTTTTATAACAATGTTAGCAACATCAATGTCAGTATTAAAGTATTAAAAACAGTTATCAGAATTAGAACAGTAATCCAAACAGTTAAAATGAAATTTATTTAAAATAATTACACCTTTTATATATACACATTTTATTTCGAGCGCTGACAAAAATCTGATCTATACTTAACAAATGAGATGTCAAATAGAACGTGACAGTCCACACGGTATTTAATTTATTAGCTGGTTCACTTCTTCGGAATCACTGCCTGATAGAAAAATATCTTGAGGAAGGCGTTTTTTTAGCCTAGTTTGGCCGGTTCTTTTCCCTAGTTTGTAAAATTGTGCACCAGGAACTGTAAACATTCGTATGATGAAATGTATTGTTTGTTGTTTTATAAATTCGTAAATGTAAGCAATATTTAACTCTCTGTGTAGCTGACTATTTCTTACATACCATGGTGCGTTCACTGCTAATCTGAGTAGTTTGTTTTGAAATATTTGTATTCTATGTAATTTGCTACGGCTAGCACATCCCCATATAGGACATGCATATGTTATTAGTGGCCGTAATATCATTTTGTAAATCTGCGTTTTGAAAGCATGCATTGCACTAAAGGAATTATTTTACTGCTGTTTTAATATTTGTCCCCAGATATTTCTTTAGCCGCAGCTTCAACTCATATTAACCTGTCGACCGTTGCTTTATGCCTCGTCGACGGCCAAGGTCATTAAAGGCGGGATGAGACTGGGGAGGGACGGGAAGGAATTCGCTCATGGCCTTTTTGAAGGAAGCATCCTGGCATTCGCCTGGAGTGATTTGGGGAAACCATGGAAAACCCAAATCTGGATGCCCGGACGGGGATTTGAACCCTCGTCCTCCCGAATGCGACCCAGAACGTTAACCCTTCACCCACCACGCTCGGTTTTTTATGAGCTCATAGAGCAGGAAAAGGCCATACACTATACAGACAAGTGTTTCATTGAGGCCGACCCTACAGAGACGAGACATTTTAAGCAAATTGTAGTTTTTTGTTGTTTTATCCACGTCAAAAGAAAAAAAATTAATGTAGTTTGGTAGGTGAAAAATTAACGTACATCCATAGAAATTCCAGTTATTTCTTTGTTTTAAAACTACTTATGGCGTCGAAAAAACGTGTGCGTTATTCCGATGCGTCGAATGAAATACATCGATGCATTGATTCGATGCATCGAATAATAAATATCGATGTTCTCGAGACATCGATTTATATCGAGCATCACTAGTCGGATTACAGTTCTTTCCGACATGACCTGCTGGGACCACGTTCCAATTTCAATTCTTCGTACTTTGTTATTGTTTTTTCTTCCATTCAATCCAGTATTCCTTCATCATTCACTATGTTTCTTCCTTCTCTCCTCAGATCACTTTTGGAGCGGATTTCTTTCCTCTTCTGCCTTGGAATTTAATACCTTCTTTCTAAAATAATCTTTCCATAATTTCCTCTTCTCTTTTCTTTCCAAATCTTTCTTAACCTCTTGAATCCATCTGGTTGTTGAATTTTTTCTATAAAGGTAATTGTATATCTTTCTCGTTAGTCTGCTATCGTTTATTCCGTAGATATGTTCAAAAACAGCAATCTCCTTTACCTTATTGATTCTCTTATATTTTCTATGTTCTGGCATATTTCCTTATTAATTTCCATTGTTGTGTTGTTTTAAATAGACCCAATATTTTTCTCATGATTCTTCTTTCTAGTAATTTCAGTTTGTCCAGTCTATAGTTCAACACTAGGCATTCACTAGCATAGAGACATTCTCGCTTCGCGACCGAGTTGTGGTGCCTTATGGGACCAGCAATACAGGAGTTGCAGAGGGTGCAACAAGGGCTGCTAGATTTGTTTCTGGAAATTACCGCAGAATGCAATCAGCAACAGATATGATAAAAGAGCTGTAATGGGATTCTTTGCAAGACAGGAGGAGGGTGAAGAGGATCGGGGGAGTGTACAAGGCGTATATTGGTGATGAGGCATGGAACGATATTGGTGTAAGAATTAAATGTAATACATGGAAGGGAAAAAATGGCCGTGACCACAAGCTGGCACTCGATTTCAGGCACAAGGGTGTGGGAAGATTCTCTTTTTTGGGTAAAGGTGTCAGGTATTGGAATAAGTTACCAACATATATGATGAATAATATACCAAAAACGTTGAAAGGATTTAAACCTAAAATTTGTGGATGGCAAATGAAGGTGGGTGCAGGAAAGGGGGAGTTGAGTGTGTAGGGAAATTGCATCCGGAGCGTGCGCTCCATCGCAATATGCTGTAATTAAATATTGTAAATATTATTATTTTAAGATTTTTAGACAACACTTTTTGTTATAAAAACTTTTAGTGATACCATGCGCCTTTTCCATCCTATGTATTCTTTCTTCTATGGCAGATTTATCTAATCAATTTTTTGAATTACTTCGCTCAGATATTTAAATTTCTTTACTCTCTCTATTATAGTTTCTATTTCTCATTACAGTTTTAATATATACCAGGTTTTTTTTACATTTTGCCTTAGGCTAATCTTGCCAGGAGCAGAGGGTAGGGATACTAGGTTTTAGTTATTAGTTTTCTTTATTATAATGACTTTATATTAGGTTTTTGATTTTTTCAACGTACTTGTGTATTGAGTTGATGGCTTTTGTGCCTGGATCTGAAAGAGTAGACATTAGGGATATAATGTCTGTAATTTTGGGAGCTTTTCTTATTAGTTCTTTTCTGGTTTCTTTGTATTCATCACATCTGAGAAAGTAATGATAGATATCTTCTATTGCCTCACAGCTGGAACTATACCAGGGTTGAATGATAAATAATGCCTCTACCTTCATAACTCCTCAACAGATGGCAGCACTGGTAAGCGGCAGGTACTGGCTTGTTCAGTAGACTCTCCTGTTGGCGGGAAGCTTTAGCGTTGAACGGTTGTAGTGCTACAGTGTAAAGAATGGTACCCTGCGCAGACGGTTGCTACGTCAACATAAACAGTGTATGAAGATATAGAGCGTTAGCCAACTGAGCGACCTGAATTTGTCTGGTAACACGGCTGCTCAGACCTGAACGTGTCTATTATTCCGTACGGGCTGATCTCGCGTCTATCCGCTGCCGCTTCTCTCCTGGCTGTGTACATTGTTCCCGGGGAGCGGGGAAGCAAATAACCCCTCCCTCCCGCCGTACATCACCGGGACGGGGGGGCGGCTGCTGAATATTTCAGCCGCCGAGGAACGGAGGCGGAGGCAGGTGGGAAGGTGGACTGATCCCTTACGGACCGGAAGCAGTCACAGGGCGGACGAGAGAGCAGAAACCCACGAGTGTTCCGCCTGCATCTGCTTAAAACTTCAACTTGTGTCTCTTCCGTTGGTTTCGACTAGGGATTGATATTTTCAGAATTTTATTCCGTTACGAGCTTCTGAACTAAAGTACCGACAACATATGAGCCTAGGTGCCATAAATCACAAGGTACCCACTACACTATACAGCACACACAAACACTCCACCCATGCGATATATTAATACTGTTTTCAGACTTTGGTTATTTATTTCTTCAGTTTCTTCAGTTTTCTAAAATGCAGTGCGCTAGAAAACACGGTAAACGTTAAATAAACCATTACATCACAGACTGACACTAAAAAAAGTGTAACAAATTGTGGAGTTCCGTGGGTTAACCCAAGCGTTCACGCGTTGCATTCTAGAGGACGGGGGTTCGAATCTCAGTCCGGACATCAAATTTTTTTCTGGTTTCCCCAAATTACTCCAGGTTAAGGCCTTGGTGGTTTCTTCAAAAGGCTGTGACTTAATTCCTTCCGATTCTTGCCCCAGTCCTTCCCTGCCTCTAACGACATTGGAACGAATGTGATGGGTGAGTTGTTAACGCTCTGACCTCGCATTTGGGAGGACGCCGGTTCGAATCCCCACCCGAGCATCCAGATTTGGGTTTTCGATGGTTTCCCCAAATCATTCCAGGCAAATGCCGGGATGCTTCCATCAAAATGCCATGGCCGAATTCGTTCCCGTTCCTTGTCCCCAGTCCCATCCCGCCTCTAATGACCTAGACGTCGACGAGGCGTAAAGCAATGAGTAAAAAAAGTTTTTAATGACATTGAAAGGTCGAGTAACAGCAAGAAATTAATGTGTTATACCAACCACAACAATATTTCATCTATATTTGCCTTCTACGTTTATAAACATATTTACATAACATATGTCTATTAATGACGTTTCAAAAACAGCTTAAAAATATTGATCTAGAACTCGGAAAAAAAATTTAAAAAAACTCTACGTTTTCAATACAAAACATTATTGTAGTGAAGCATCGACTTAACATATCACATAAAATGATCATTGAAGCAATTGAAATATGATGGTACAGAAGGATGCCAAAAATTAAGTGGACATATAAAGTAAGAAATGAATGTGTTTTGGAAATGATGGCTAAGGAAAGAAGTTTGTAGAGTAGTCTTAGAGAAATAAGAGACAGGTTCGTAGGTCATATTTTGAGACATGCTGGATTGGATAAGTTATTGGTCAACGGAACAGTTGAGTGATTGAAGTGCATAGAAAGTTAGAGATTTGAATATATTATTATTATCACGCTGCAATGCTCGCGCAGACCTTGTAACATGCGTGTTAATGCGTTTTACTTCTGATTTTTGTTATAGCCATGCATAATCGTTTCTAATGTATCTTCAAACTCTAACCGCAAACTAATTTCTACAATTTCGTCACGCTCCTTGAAGTGTTGATCTTTGAATTAGTGTTTTCATTAATGTTTACTGTGTATTCTAACTTACTATATTTCAGAAACTGAAGAGATAAATAACAAAAACAGAAGTCTGAAAACAGTATTAAAAGAATCTCAAGGGTGGTGTGTTTTTCGGTGTTGAAGCGTGATCTTTGACGAGTATCTCTTGAAGGAGTGTTCGCCTGATATACCTTGTGGTCTGTGGCGCATTGTGTTCTCGGTAGGAAGGAATTGCGTATCATTTCTTGCCTGGCCTAGGTCACGTAGAGCCGTAAGATATACAACAGGTTTAAGCTGCTCCATACTGCGTTTACTCCGTCCTAATTGGTTCTGTAGTTTTTGCTAATACATGGGAAAAGGGATATACGATTATAGTATCAATACTAATGAAAGTTCAGCTTGGGATTGACCATCACGTCACGCGCCTGGGCTGGCAATGGACACAGATGGTTTCACTCGATCCATATATGTCGCTGTTACAACATGCCTAGGGAAATAAGTTATCAATTTACTCTAATGGTTCAGAATATTTCTAATTGCATTTCAAGCCTAATAAAAAAGTTTTTATTTTCTTTAAACCCACATAGATTCATTACTAGTTGGTTTCCGTTTATTTATATCCGTTCGATGTAGACGTTAACGCTACACTCTCTGTCCATGAAGGCTGCTGCTATAGTAAACTCAAAGGAATGAACTGGCAGAATTCTGCCTTCAAACCGACATTTTCGACGGTTGTAGAACCTAGTAGATTAACATGGAGCCTATCCATTTATACGTAATGTTACACATTGCACATTAACCAGAGATAGGAAACATGGTGTTTTCCTTTCCTCTTATTAATGGTAGTTTGTGATGCCTCGTGCTAGCCCACGGCATCGGTGCCTCTCTGACCTGAAGGAAGTGGTTTGAGAAAAGGAAGAGGAAGGAGTTCGCCAATGGCTTTTAAAAGGAACCATCCCTGCATTCGCATGCAGTGGTTTCGGCAAACCTTGGAAAAATATATGATGTATCGAATCATCGATATTTTAAAAAAATAAAATAACCGGTATTTGTCGTTGATATTTTTATTCTCGATATATCAAAAATATTTAATTTGGAATACCAATTCGATATTTTTTGTGTGAACGTAATTCAGTATCCGAATTAATACGTGACATATATATTGGATAAATATATGTACATATCCGATCTTCTGAAAGCGTGAATTCGTCGTAATTTTAACAGCTTTTAATCAACGCCTAAGCGGTTAGGAAAAAAAAAAGCTGCTAAATTTTAACAGGTTTACGTTAACGTCATTATTATTAACATATTTGAAAGTTAACGGTTAAGATATTTTTATAGTTGAAGAATATTGATTAAGCATCCGTGTTGCGACGTTGAGGGTTGACGTAAATTAACAGCTTCTGTTTTCAGCCGGGTTTTTTCATTGATAAATAACGGCTAATGCGTTGACGAAATACCTGATATGCCAAGCCTCTTCTGTGTCGTCCGAAAGAGTAGCTTCTGCAATGGACAAAAGGAGTAGACTGACGCGGGAACATATAGAACAGAGAGTTGTTTTGAAGTCTAAGTCAGATAAATTCTAAAAATAGATAAATTAATAAAATTTTCCGTAATTTCAGCATGTGTCTATAATTTTCTCTAATATTTTCATATATTTTGGAAATATTTTTGGATAATTCCTAGCAATAGGCAAAAATATCGATATATCGACATATCGATATTTTTCTCGCAATATATCGATACTGTTTGTAACTATCGATACAAAACCTATCGATACGAAAACAGTAGATATATTTTTTCATTTGCCCATCGCTAGGAATTAATTTGGGGGTTGTAGGGATAAGCCCGACCAACGTAGAAAAGACAACCCCGAAAAAAAGAAGGGGTCAGCCTAATCGAAATGAAGGAACCTTGCACTCGATGTTTTCCCGCTCATCAACGACGTCTTAACGGCCGAGTTTCGCGTTTTACGTACGGGAGAGTTTCTTCGGGACCACCTTGATAGTTTATGAGCACTCGCAAAGTGAGCTGCAGAGGAAAACTTGGCCGCTCTGCGACGGTCGTCTAAATGCAAAGCAGCGACCAGGAGGACGTCTGAAAGCTGCACGCCCGCCCCCACGTGGGAAAAGACGGCCCTCTGCAACTCGACTCAATTAAAGGAGGAACGTTGTTACAGCCAGAAAATAACCGAATGAACGGCGCAACGATTTAAATTCTGTTTACGTGTCGTAATACCTGCAAACAGCAAACAAGTAGCAAGAGAAAATTGGCGAAAAACTTCTTTTGTGGCCGCGAGAGGGTGTGACGATAGCGTTGCATCCCCGAGTTTAGGAGAAGGAGTGCATCATCTAAATAATCATCAAGGATTCTCTGCTATTCGGCAGGTCCACGCACAGTGACAGCCCTGCACGCCTCTGCCATTCTCTTAGTCTCTATATATTTCCCGTTTATCATTATATCACCAATCATTTTCTTCCTTCGCCGACCTCTTCTTTTCCCTCCGTTTGCAATCCCCTCCAGAGCAGTTTTAAGCAGCACTCACTCCTCAACACACGCCCCATCGAGTTCCTTTACCTGTTCCTTATTGTTTTTGTAATGGACTTTTCCTCTCCCACTCGTTCCAGCACTTCATCATTCCTCACTTTGTCTTTCCAACTTATATTCGCTTTCCTCCTCCATATCTTCATTTCGAAAGCCTCCAACCTCTTTAGATCTTCTTTGCGTAGCGTCCATGTTTCCTCTCCATATAGTCCTACGCTCCGTACCAAACATTTAGATACTTTTTTCACGCGTTTTCAAACAGCCTTCCGCACAATAAATTTTTCTTTCTATTGAAATCTTCCTTTGCCATTGCTATTCTAGTTTTCACCTCCTTCTTGCAACTCTTATCACCACTCACAATACTCCCGAGATATTTGAAGCACTCCACAAGTTCAATTATTTCTCCTTGTAGCGTTATCATCATTTCTTTCTTACTCTTTCCCACCATCATACATTTAGTTTTAGTCCTATTGATTCTCATACCGAATTCCATACACCCTTTGTCTAAAGCCTCTAACATTCTTCTGTGTATCTTAACACTCTCCGCCAGCAAAACCATGTCATCAGCAAACCTTATGCAGCTAATCCTACATCCACCCATGCATACACCTCCCTTACCTCAAACTTATTTTTATAATTTCCTCCAAATATATGTTAAATAATATGGGTGACAAACAACATCCCTGTCTTACACCTCTTCCAATCTTTCTCTCCTCAAAATAGAGACTCATCAAAAAGTATATATATATATATATTTTTTTTTTTTATTTAGCACACATTTTTTTACAGCCTAGTATCTAGAAACTAAAATAGGCCTTAATTTAACACAACAGTTTTACATTTGATATTTCAACAGATAATTTCACAATGAATTATTTCAGGTTTTGTTATGTATGGCTTTGGCAATATCTGTACAGTCTTTTCTTGTTGGCACGATACATACAATTGTTTCGCTGTTAACATATATTACAACTTTCTAAACTTGCTGCATTTTGTCATAATTGATTTATTATAGTTTTCTAGTTTTGTGTGGTGTCTGCAGTTTCCTGTCCACTTTATGGTTAGAATTTTTAATATTTCACTATGTCACTTCGTACGTCTACCACTACTACTATTACTAAACTATTACTACTATCTACTACTCTACCATCTAAGAAAGCATTTTCCAGCATTGGTATCGGTGCGGTAATCCGAATTCCAAATCTCCCGGAATAGCGCACGTTCTCAGTCTCTCTGGCAGCCAGAGTGACCGAGAAGGCCGCCCATCGGGAGACTGGCCACCTCCAACACTGGTTGTGAGAACTAATTTTCAATGATATATATCTAATTGCAGAAGTAAGGAGTCTTTAATATCCGGCTAGTAGGTTGTTCGTTCCACAGGTGAACTAGATTAGTTTAACATCTACTGCCGGTATTTGTTATTTTCAATATTTGAACAAATTCCTATTTTAAGATTATTGGCTACATAATTTACAACTTTTACTCTTAATTAACTATTAACATTTTTACATATTTTAAGAGATAACAATGTTTTACTTCAGAAGCGGCTCGAGACTGCAACTATTATCTATTATTTGTGTTATTGCAATGTCAGACCACATTTTATGCATCGGACTATAGTTCATGTGAGCACTAGTAAAGAACTTATACATTCACTATAAACTTTTATACGTGTTGCTTCAGCAAGTTCTTGTTTGTAGGTAGAATCTCCAGTGGTGTTGCTGCGAAACGGTCCATTTAAAGTCTTTAATATGGTTTAAGCACTCCTCTCCGCAGATCAGCTGGTTGCGTTTTCAGCACGATATATGACTCGCTGATCGAGCGCTTAGACACGCATTCGCTTGTGGCTGCTCTCGGGTGTTACTCTGTGACGTCATAGTCGGCTTGACTTGGCCTTCCTCTTGCTGTCGCTAAACTTTGCATGAATCTCTCCTATTGCAGTTTGGATATATTTTGCGTCACTTCGTCAAAAAGTATAGTGGAATATCTCTGAAAGGCGAGTTAAAGACAAAGACACTGGTTGGCTAGGACAGTCACGTGAGAAAAAGAAGTGTGGTGATTGGCCGTGAGAGGCGAGTAGAGAGCTCGGGAGTGGCCGGTCGTGCAAAGAATGTTCACCGCGTACTAATATTCAGTCATGTACCGCCCATGTTAGGTACTATACTGAATAGAACGTTAATCATGAGTGCTGTGGAGACTGTGTCGGATATGCTAACTTGCCATCTTAAATATAGCGAAGAGTCCGATTCAACAATGACCAGGTATGTTATGTCTGGCGCTGTTTCTGTGACGTAAGGGACTCTGATTGGCTCCGCATCAGATTCCGGTGGCCGGTTTCTAAAAATTCAATGACGGTACACCGTAGAGCTGCTGATATTTTAAAAAAATCTGATTTTCGATATATCGATATTTTTCAGTATCAGATTCGATATATCGAAGAAAAAATATGGATATACCGACTCTATTTTTATAAAATTAGTGTTCAAAAACACATCTTTTATAAATGGGGTCAAGTCTTGTGGCTATTTACTAATAAAATTTTGTGAGAGATTCTATTGAATCAAGACTACAATTTCTGAAATAAAATGGTTTTAGACGGTATTCTTTGCCTAACTTTCTGATCTTTGTGCAAAATAGAAATTTAAAGCAAATATCCTCGTCAAGAGGAAACCATTTAACATACAAATTTGCTCCAAGACGTTTCACCTTTTTGATTGCCATTGGATAAACACAAGTACTTTTCCTATGATTTGTGAGCGAAATCATGTATGTGTGCCAAATTACCTGTTTCTAGGACAACTAGAAGTTGTGTGAAATTATAATTAGGAACTACCGTAGTCGTTTCAAAGAGTTCGAATTCCACAAACTTCCGAAGTAAGGTGATGAATGAATAAAATTTCGGACATTAGTTGCCACACTCCGTTTAAAATAAAAATTTGTGACTTATAAAGGTTAAGGTAGAAGCGTGGACTGTGCTTCCAGGAATTATTAATAAAAAAATAAAGTTATGCATACCAATATTTGTCAGCAGTTTTTTTGAAAACATATTGGTTGTTACGTATTTTTTAAAAATATTGACTCCGATACCCAGATTTCAGTATCGAAATATCGGTATATCGTCCTAAAAAGTATCACTCATAAATATCGATATTTTCAAAAATTAATATCGATATTTTCCGAAAATAACATCGATATATCGATATTTTCAGAAAATAATGTCGATATTTCGATATTTTCAGAAAATAACATCGATATATCGATATTTTGTCAACAGCCCCAGTACACCGAGTGTCCCGTGCGAAAAGGCTCTGACGCTCTGAGCCACACGCTGTGGTATGTAGTTTTGTTTATTGTGTTGGGATACCGCCCCGCTTTCTGATTTGGTGTCGGCATTGAGATGGTGTCCGTCGCTGACTCGGGTCAGCGGTTCAAGTCCGGCTGATCCCCTGCTTGAACCTCTCTGCAGCGCGTGTACAGTGAAGTGGGGTGCCTCGGACCCGTGTGCTTCCCTCTTCGCTCTGCCGGCCAGTTCGCTGCCTGGGCGTGTAGTCTTGTGAGGCAGTGAGCACGGTGGCGGCAATTACGGAGGGGTGGGAGGAGGTGGGGGTGAAGCAGAGTGTCTGCAGCACTACCTGGCCAGCGGACCTCGGGGGAAATCAGGAGCGAGTCTAGAGGTGAGGTCGGGAGCGTCTGTCCACTCACAGCTGTCACATAAACACTCAGCTGAGGCCGCCTGAAGAAACAAGACAGGTGCGAGTCGAGTCTCAAGGTTCCCTAATGTGATCACTAGCGTTCGCATCTTTATGACCAGAAAAAAAAAAGAAGAGAAATATGCAGGCAAATAGGACCTTAAAAATGGGTAAATATGACCTAAAAATTACACAATATGACCATACATTTAAACTTACTATACATCAAAACATTCTCTATTACACATCATTTATTTTATCTAGTAGTGTCGCTTTCACGTAGACAGCATAATTTGCTTCCGTGCACTCGCTGCACCACTGGGAAATTAAATTTTAAATCGTTTAGTTGAAGTCACTTTAATTTTACATAGTTTACAGAATAGAATTCTCTCATCTGTACTAAAATACTCATCTCTAAATCACCTTACGTAACTTCGTCCTTTCAGAACATTTTACTTTCGGCATGGCGGTATGTCTACTCACTGATCCAACTGATTTAACGATGAGTGAGAATATTTCATTGAGATTTTGATTGACGCGGATCGACACAGGCATGCTTCTCCTGCATTGTCGAGATTAAAAGGCGGGCGGAACATTAAGTTTAGAGAGTGACAATAATGTATAATTTCAATTCTTGACTGGTGATTTTTGACCACAGTGAAAATTAGTTTACACCCCCCCCCCTCCACACACACACACACACACACACACACACACACCTGAATAGCAGAAGTACAGTTCTGTGAATAATTTTCTTAATTTCTTCTCATCAATTCACGGTACTATTAAAAAAAACTACCACCTTTTTCCTCAAAATATGACCGTATGACCATACATATTATCGAAATATGACCAAAACTAGGAAACTGGTCCGAATATGCATTTGTACGGTATATAAAACACGTTTAAATACAATCAGAAACGCTGAACCAGTGTTTAACTCAGCATTTCAGGTCAAAAAGAAGGAAGGAAGTAAATATGACTTGACCTAAAGATCCGAACGCTAGTGGACCCGTGAGTAAAAATGGAGGCGCGGAGTATTGTGTTGTCAGTAGAGAAACAGCAACAGCAGAACGACAGCTCAGCGACTTGGAAAGTTGACCACTCACTGGAAACCACCTGAGTGAAAAATCTATAAGGGACATTTCAACCCTTCTAAAGCTGTCCACGACCAGGCAGACTTCGTTTGACGACAGACGGGGATCGTCGAGGATTAGGGATGACACTTGTAAAAATCAGTGTAGGGCGTCACTAATGAGTTACAATGTGCTTCCAGCAGTCCTACTATCCGTCGGGAGTCGAAAAGAATGTGGTACAAAGGTAGAGATGCTGTTCACAAACAAAACTTTTTCCTTGCTTT
Organism: Vandiemenella viatica; assembly: GCA_031002005.1. NCBI lineage: Eukaryota > Metazoa > Arthropoda > Insecta > Orthoptera > Morabidae > Vandiemenella > Vandiemenella viatica. The sequence continues at coordinate 179,927,642 of JARYHS010008075.1, read as the reverse complement.
ACGCCTCGTCGACGTCAGGGTCATTAGAGACGGGATAGGACTGGGGACAAGGAGTGGGAATGAAGGAAGGATCTCGCCTGAAGCGATTTGAGGAAACCGTTGAAAACCCTAATCTGGATGCCCGGACGGGGATTCAAATCCACGTCCTCCAGAAAGCGAGGCCAGAGCCTGAACCGCTCTCGGTCATAAGCCAAACAATTCTGTAGTCAATGGTGAGCGATACACGACGCGGTGCAACGGACGACGCCAATGGACAATGGATGACCGGGAACGAGTGATTTGCAGCAATAAATCGCTTTAACCCTCGTGGCAAAGCGTTTGCGATGGGATGGTTTGGGTTTGGCGAATGCCGATAGAACCTTAGTTGCCATCATGAGTATTTCAAACAATGAGATACGGAGGAGGTGATGTTATGGTGGGGAGGTGTTTTTCTTGGCTGTGGTGTGGTCCCACTGTTGCGATTAAGAAAACTGTGAATGTGGAAGGATATGAATACATTTTAAACTATTTTATACTGTGTTCAGTACAGAACTAGTTCAGATTGTTTATATCTGCGTGACACGATATTCTGTCATAAAGCTGCATCTGTGGGCCTGCTGAAGAAAACCCAAGACGAATGATCCCATCCTACCACCTACACTGGAAGCGGTGACGTCACCGTGGACGATTAGCGTGCGCGCTAGTTTCCTGCTACTATATAAGGCGATGGCGGCAACTAATAAAGAAGTCCTCTGAAAAAGGCCACAGCACGATGGCAGAAACGTTAGTTTTTAATAAATCGACGCAGCTTCACCCAGAGAACCAGGATAATACATTCAGACACCTCATTGAATGTCTCCCTAGCAGAGTCAAAGTCGTCGTACAGGCAAAGAATGGACCAACCCAGTATCAATGTCCAGTAATAGAGAACACGACATGGGTAACGTGTGGCAGCAGTTTGAGGTAGGAGTCCGGATGCTTTTGATTAAATAGTGTAATTTAGTGTTAGCTATGTCACTCCGCTCCGCGGCTAGCCAATGGCATAACATGTAGCCGCTCAAGCTGCTAGTATAGAGAATAGGACACTTGTTCTTACTGTAATGGCTTTCTCGGACTTGGTTACAGATTATTGTTTCATACGAATGTATTTTCGTTGGGACCGACCAAGACCACGTTAAGCCTTCTCGCATTTCGCATAGAGTGTATTTTTCTTTCGGGCCCAGAAGTCCTTCATTCGTCTTGAGCGGTCCTGTTTGCGCTCTTCTGTCCAAGGGGTGCCGCGTCTTCTTTTTGGTTGTTCGTCTCGGTTTATCCCATGCATCACTAACTACTTCAGAATGAGATTTCTGTCAAAAATATCTTCGAGTTTTCATCCCAACAAATATGTCTTCTTTTATGTTTACTCACCAAGGCATTACGGTTTTGAGGTTTTGTAGTCAGTCTGTTTTCCTGAGGTGGCCATGAACCATTCAGCTCCTTGACTTTTCTTTTGAGGTATCGCGGCAATGACATCGTGCCTCGCTTCGCGTCGGTGAAAGTCCGATAGGAGTCAGTCTAAGCGGTGACAGTCAGCTTGCGACAGCTAGAAGGGACCTGACACCTGAGGAAGACAGCTGAGGTAGCTGTCGAAACGTCGTGTTTACACAACAACATTCGGCTGGACACCCGAGAAGATTATACTGCATGAACCAGTCTTTTGCGGATTGTTTCAGTCATTTTCTCTGTGTTGCTGTCGATATCTTTGTTGACTCTTTATTGGTGGAGGCCTTCTTGAACTTAAACCCAGAATTCCTCTATTAATTTTTCGTTCTTTTTTTTTCTGCAATTCTCCCAGGAGTCGTTTGTGAACATTCAGAAACGAGATTTCGCTTGCATGCAAAACTATTGGTTTCGGCTCTGATTCATAATGATGTATTTTTATGTTGGGTGAAAGACATTCTTCGATCTCTCTTGAAGTTTGGTAAGCTATGTTTAGTTTGCGTATCCTTTCCTTAATAGATAATGTCTCCAAACCTTTTTGATGATGGTCTCACGCACGTACTGGAGTTTTGCCAATCGGTTTTTGTCTCCGAATTTAGTTTGAAGTTTTGGTAGAGCGTCTTTGAGGTTGGTCATTACATTCATGAGTAAAACGGTTTATCTGCGATTCTTTGAATATTCTTTTTATAAAAAAATACCTATAAAATTTTTTCGACAACCACATGGCCGCCAGAATGGTAAATAAAATACCTTGTCCTCTAGCATCTTCAAAGGCCCTTAACCCTACCTTCATATCTGGCAAAACTTACTTTATATATATGAAGTACGCCAGAACGTTTCCGTGGTTCGTATTTCGTCCCCCATATCCAATAGGATTACCGGGTTAGGTTAAGGTGGCTACGACAGGTGCGGGTTACGCAGCGAGTAAGAATCCTGTCACGAGGTCATTACGACCACACGAGCCTATCCATGTATTTTGATGTGAAGTAGGAAAGATTCAACAAATTAGGGAGCGTCCATGAACCACGTAGCTCCATTTTGGTCTCCTGTGAAACCCCCTCCACGTAACCTGACGTGGCTGTTGCCTGTATAACCCTCCCTCCCCCCTCACCCACCGCAAGCATGTAGCTTTTTCCATATTGATTCCAGAAGACATATTGTACCGTTTACTCTTGTAACTTCAAGATGTTTCTTCAAGTGCAGGAACAGATGGTAGTCACTGGGTGCCAGATCAGGGCTGTACGGAGGATGATCTAGATTCTAGAGTTTCCCATCGAAAAGATGTGATGAGATCTTTGGTCTGATTAGCCACATGTGTCATGCAGCAAAACGATGCCCCTCCTCAACTTGCCACGTCTTTTGTTCTGGATTGAATGGCGTAGATTGTTCAATGTCTCACAATAAGCTGCTGCATTGATTGTCTCATTACGAGGCAGAAATTCCACAAGTAATACTCCTATTCTGTCCCAAAAAACTGTGCACATGATTTTCCGGGCAGAAATCGTTTGCTTGAACTTCACTTTTTTGGGTGAATCTGAATGCCGCCATTCCATGGACTGTTGCTTTGATTCAGGTGTGACGTAGGCCAACCATGTCTCATCGCCCGTAACAATTTGGCTTAAGAAATCATCACCATCGTTGTGGTACCGCTCAACGAAAGTCAATGCACTGGCAAAACGTTTTTTTTTTTGCACATCCGTTAACATTTTCGGTACCCAACTTGAGCACAATTTTCGGTAAATCAAGTGCTCGGTCACAATGCCATACAAAACACTACGAGAAACATTAGGAAAGTCATCACACAAGGAGGAAATCGTAAAGCGTCTGTTTTCTCTCACCTTATTGTCCGCTTTCTGCACCAAACTTTCATTAACGACCGAAGGACGCCCACTCCGTTGTTCATCATGCACATTTGTGTGGCCATCTTTAAATGCTCTCACCCACTTTCTCACCATTCCATGACTCATAATGTTTTGTCCATAAACTGCACAGATCTCAAACAAAGAAATCTTATAACAGCCCGTACTTCAAAGTCGGCAGGACTCACGATTATCGGAGGCATCTTAAACACTCAGTGAACAACGTAAACAAGGAAGAATTAGACTGTAATGGCGTCAGTGCGTAGGCAAGAGATGCAGGTACCCAGTGCGCATGCGTGGAACGCTGACCGCAGCGCTGCAGCCACGGTGTGACAAAACGGCACTTACTTAAAAAATACGCCTCGTATCTAAATATTATATCTTTAAACCAGAAATTCTTGTATATATGTATATATATATATATATTTGGTACCTCGGAAACAGCTCTCAGATTTGGATGAAATTTCATATTTAGATAACGTTTTGATTTTTAAGTTTATCTAAATAGGTGTCTAAATGCGATTTTACAAAATGCGAACAATTTTGGTATTTCCCATCTTGGAAACGGCTCTAACGCCATCTCGAAGACTTTTCAGGTAACATAAAGCTTTCAGATAGTTATTTTCTCTTTGGTTACAACAAGGAACTCTTATTTGTACTTTGTATACTAACTGATCCATGCGGATATTTCGCACAGTATTGAGATCAGCCACCGAATGGTAATATAATATTGTGGAAATAAATGGAAGCAAGTATATTTATTAATTAAAGGTATTTTATTTTGAAGAGTAGCATTAAACATTAGTCTTATTGTAAAAAGTCGTTATTATTAAATACAATATGTTCAATTGTAAAACATTAAAAGTAGGTATTTAATAAATATATATTGGCTTTGGCAGATGTAACTTTTTTTTTTCAAATTTCTTTACTTTACATAACGTCTCTGAAAAAAATATTAGCAGTTATAATGTTATCGTTTACTTTTAGATCGTATGTGTGTTTAACTCATACATAAATATTAATTGAATCTACGAACGCGTGAGAAAGCAGGTATAGGTGTCCATACGAAACAGGTTCTGCGCTTTGAAGCGTCTGACCTTGTGCTTTATTAACGGCCATCGCGAAGGTTACTTTTATCGGGAATCGTTTTCTTATCATTTGTAAAGGCGCCGTTGGATCAGAATGTGTGAATACGAGGTATGAGCATAGTTTTATCAGAGTGAATGAATTTAGCACTCATGATGTACTCGTCCAAATGAATTACCACTAATCTTGCACCATTAATTAATCGCTGATTACTATTAAGAGTTGTATTTAACATAATAGGATTTTTCTTTAAAAGCAATTTATGAGATGGTAAACAGGACGATCTCGGAAATGGCTCTAACAATTTGAATGAAATTTCATACGTAGGTAACGTTTTGATTTTAAAATTTGTAACTCTATTAAAAAAAAAAAAATGAGAGCAATTCTTGTATTTCGTGTTTGGCAAACGGCTCGTAACTCATCTCGTAGCAGTTCCAGGTACCAGTAAGCATACCGATGTTTGTTAAACTATTCTTTGGTCAGAGATAGAAATTGTACCGTTCAAAATGCCTAGGAAGCATTCAAGAAAAACGTTTAACTGTAATCGAACTTTACGCAAGGTCGTACATGTTGAACAGAAATCAAAGATTCCAAGAAAGATCGGTCACGCAGGCACTTCTTTATTTACATGCCGAATTTCGTGGGCACAGCGTGTGCTATTTTCAAACGTTTTCCTACTTGGGTTCATAAAGCGATCGCTTAGGGTGTTGTTACTGTTAGGACGACTGTGTTGTTTCCACAGGCGCGCTATCCTTATCGTGTGCGTTGACAGATTGGCGGTGCTGCAGTCGGCGGCGATAAGCGAGGTATCGACTGCTGACAGATCGATAGCGAACACTCGAGTGGAAAGCTGCTGGTAATGGGCGACGGAGAGGCGGCATGGACTGCAGTTTGTTACCGGAGAGAGACAGGCACTAACGGTGATCGACCTCTATCTTCAGCTCATCAACCACGCTCTTAAACTTTGTTACTCTACCATCCATCGCCAGCTGTTCCTATCACTGTATTGGTACACTTCGCAATGATGGATTAATCGTTTCGTTTCTGACATTTAATTGTTACGTGGAGTATCAACACGAAAATAGCTGAATCGTCGCGTTATTGTGGCACTTATAAACTTCTACAATTTGAAACTCTATCAGTGTTACCAACATCAAGCTGTGTTAAAAAATATAAGTTTTTAAATCCCTTAGAGGGCTTGCTGTCGTTAGTCCACTTTGATAAATGTATGCAGTCACGTGGTACATTTCGATGCATACACAAATAAAAAACAAAAGGTTAATTATGAATATAAGGTGGGGAAAGAATTGCTTGCTGAAGACTTGAAAAGTAAATATCTTGGCATTATATTTGATAACAAGCTTAACTGGGCAGGACACATTGGACAGGTGGTAGGAAAAGGTTTCAAAATTCTGCTCTTGTTGGAGAGAGTGATGAGGGGATGCACGAGAGAAGTAAAGGAATTGGGTTACAAAACTTTGGTCAGACCATTGCTCGAATATGGTAGTGTTGTATGGGACCCACATTTTGAGTATCAAATACAGGAGTTGGAGAGGGTGCAAAGAAGGGCTGCTAGATTTGTTTCTGGAAATTATCGCAGAATGCAATCAGTGACGGATATGATGAAGGAGCTGAAATGGGATTCATTGCAAGACAGGAGGAGGATGAGGAAGGTAATGGGAGTGTACAGGGCGTATACTGGCGATGAGGCATGGAAAGATATTGGCGTAGGTATGAAAAGTAGTGCATGGAATGGAAAAGATGACCATGACCACAAGCTGGCACTCGATTTCAGGCACAAGGGTGTGGGAAGATTTTCATTTTTAGGTAAGGGTGTCAGGGATTGGAATGAGTTACCAAGCGGAATGATGAATAACCTACCGAAAACGTTAAAAGAATTTAAAGTTAAAATTTGTAGAGGGCAAATGTAGGTGAGTGTAGGATAGGGGGAAGTTGGTTGTGTAGGGAAATTGCCACCAGAGCGTGTGCTCGATTGCAATTAAATTAAATTAAAATACACATATAATTCCTTATCTATACACATCTCGCATCTTTTTGTTTTATTACTGACACTCTGTAAAGTGTGATCCTGTTTTTGTGTTCGTCCTGACTTCATTCGTCACAAGAGGCTGGTTTATGGGAGTGCAACAGGGTGGTATATTGCTACCATTGTTATTCATTATTCTTATGGATAACTGTGTTGATGGTTTACAGTCAGAAATTTGGATGTATGCAGATGACATAATGTTATATAGTAGGATCGAAACGGTAGAAGGTTGTGAATCGCTGGACAGAATATCTAGCTGGGCGAGTCAACACAGAATGAAGATAAATGCCAAGATGAGTCACAGATGAAAACCTAAAGCTTAGTTATGATTATAAGTTTGAGAAGGAATTTCTTGTCGAAATTGGAAGTGTAAACATCTTCGCTGTAACACTGAATAGTAAACTCAACTGGACAGGACACACTGGGCAGTGGTAAGGAATGGTTTCAAAATTCTTCACTTGTTACAGAGAGAGATGAGATGATGTGCCAGAGAAGTAAGGGAACTGGGTTACAAAACTTTGGCCACACCACTGCTTGAATATGATGGTGGTGTAGTATGGGACCCACATTTTGGGTATCAAATACAGGAGTTGGAATGGGTGCAGAGAAGGGCTGCTATATTTGTGTCTCGAGATTTTCGTAGAAAAAATCAGTAACTGATAAGATAAAGGAACTGGATTGGGGTTCATTTCAAGACTGGATGAAGATGAAGAGAGTGCCCTGAACGTACAAAGCGTATTTTCGTGATAGGTCTTGGTTGTATAACAGTATATTAATACAAGAATTATGAGTACTGCTTGTAAGGGAAGATATTACCATGACGAAAAGCTGGCACTCGAGTTTAGGCATAATGCAATAGGAAACTTTTCTTCTGTATATAAGGGAGACAGGGATTGGAATTAATTCCGCTTGGACGAGTTGAAAAATTTACCGAAAACACGCAAATAATTTAAAATTAGCATTCCAAAAGTACAAAAGCCATATGCTCCATCGCAATTAAAATCAGGTTAAAAAATTAACATTTTGTGTGATTTCCGTGACCAATTGCATATTTTAGCCCTTTTACCGAGTGGAATTTCCCAAAATGAAAACATGTGACATTAGTTTTATTTACTTCATGAGAACCAGTTAGAGGTTTGGTAGATTTGGTGTCTTAAATTCTCGCAGCAATACAATGAATATTCTCTGCATAAGCAAAGGAGGCTATAGAGTCGACGTTTTAAACAGAAACGTCAAGAAATTTGGACACAAACGCGAGGAAGCGCTATCCGTGAAAACTGGCGCCCCGTAACTATTAGTGTGGCTCTTTTTTTCCTTGAGTAAGTCTATCCTCACTATGAGAATCAGCTTATAGCCACCAACACCGTTTTACCAGAGTCATACTGAAAATAATGACTTTTTTTACAAATCGAAAGCGATCAGTACTGGAAAAGCTAGAACAATATCTCAATCTGCAGTTTACAGAAAATTTGTTAGGTTATTTTTAAGTCACCAGCATCTCCCATGAGACCATAGACAGTTGATCCAAAATCGCTGATAGTGATGCTTTGTTTCGTCAACGTACTACCATAGAATTCTTTATTAAATGGGTAATCACCACTGTTAAATGGGCCTGGGCAGATTCTCCGCGGTGAGGTTTCACAAACCGTGCCACAAATTGTGCAGGACTGTCCTCTGCGTGCCTTTGCTGGTAGTCTGGAAGACTTGAATTTGCCTACTCCGGAGACGGTGGCCTGGTTGGAGCGCCTCGATGTCATGTTGTAGTGTTTATGGTTGGCGATCCTGTCGTAATGGCCACATCACCTGACAGCCATGTCCGTTCATCTATATATATATATATATATATATATATATGTTGTAACAAGACGACTAGATGGGTCATCTCGTACAATTTAAATTAATTATTGTTTGATATAAGAAACATCGGAAATAAATAGATATTCTTTTCTTGAGTTGGAGACAGAAATCCGCGCCGAGCTAAGGGTTGTGTTAGCGTGGGCGACAGTCTGACTCAGCCGGAAGTGTCCCGTGGTTCGAGACAATGAGGGGATTATCTCTGGCACTGATACCTGTGAGAAAGTCTGGACGCTATGTGTTTATTTCCTCACGTGGTTGGAAATATTAAAAAAATTGTGTTTTTCATGATACTCGCCGAGGGGAAGGAGAGACGAGCTCTGAGAGGTGAGAAGAGGTCACTTGTGCTGGGACGATCACCCTGGCTACTGCTTGCCAGAGTAGTATTGATGGTTCCATTCTGGAAGCTTGGGTGATTGAGTGCCAAGTCCCGTCGAGGTTGTCATTTGTGCTGTTTGACGTGACCAGTGCCCTACCATACCTGAACAGGTGCGCTGTTTCAGAGACGATAGCGCTCTTGTTACGACGCTTCGTGCAGCCAGATAGACACGGTAATTATACCTCCAGAAACAGTGTGTACTCTAACAATTCATTGAGACAGCCCTTTAACGGTCTTATGAGTGAGAGTTCTTATGCCGCCGGACATTAATTCCTGAGCTAGTTGTGTCCAAAAGCCGTGTGCTTTTTGTTTTCTTTTTCCAGTTTGCATTGAAAGACTGACTTCCATGTTTGGAAACTTTCGAAAATTATTATTTGTGGGATCAAATTAACTCCCTGGTGCCCTAAGTAATCCAGTTAAGTCTGGGGGCTTCTTGTTATCATTGTCATACAAGGATCGCTCTCGTTATGTACAAGAGAGGTTTTGCCACAGTTGCATATGGAATTTGCAACCCTTTGTAATGTACATGTATTGCAATTTATTAACTTCAATTAACGATAATTGTTTGTTTGCTATGTTGCACTTGTAAGACGAGATATTGTGTTGAATTTTATTTTGCATAGACAGATGTTTAAGATTAATGGTAAATATACCTCCGTCTGTATGCAGTAATGAGTACCCAATAAACCAATATTTTAGGATCTTTTTAAATTTTAATAACAGAAGTAATGGTTTACCTCTGTTTGCTGAAATTAATATATGTGCTTTGCATAAGGTAGTGGAAGGTGGAGATTATAAATCGTGCAAGGTAAGCAAATAACCCCCCCCCCCCAACCACTCCGCTACAATGTATATTTATTTGTTTAGAAGTTTACAGTGCAATTGTTGTTGTGTGTTATAAATGTCATGTAGCATCATAAGCTAAGTAAACAAATAACCACTGTTAAAATGTGCATTAGACGTCAGAGTACTTGTGCAGATGTAGTGCCCCACCTGGACACCGGTAAACCTATGGGGACCTATGGCGAACCTGGCAGCAGGCCGAGCGGAGACTTGGCCAGATTCGATGAGAGGAATGAGCGAATGGGTAAGGATCGATCTTAGAAGTCGATCGGAGTGAGACATTCGTGGTAGGATAATCAGGGTGAATGATTTTGTAAACACATATTATGCACACTATTTACTATCACGACTGCACAAAATATACAGAGTGTATGCATTAAGACTACTGCTGGATACTGATAACAATGTAAGGTGCTATTGCGCTATCTTCCAACATCCCGCTATGACATAACTGAATACTGAAAATGGGTTGATTATTATAACTGCACTAGCGGAGTTCCCGGCTTTGCCCGGTATAGTTCGCGTAGATTTAACCGTACCCTATTTTTATTCCCGCAAAACATTTGTACAAAGTTTCATAAGATACGCGCCAACTTTTTCGGAATTAAAGCAAACTACCATTCACCCGCCTCGTACCAAGAAACTGGTGGGCTGAAGTTTATTTGCACGTATACTATTTTCATTCATCCGAAAAGATTCATGTATATCAAGCTTACTACATTACTGAACAACTCTAGATTATGTTAGAAACACACATTTGATTCAATTGCGAAGTGAATGGATATAATTGTGGTTCGAAACTCCAGATCCTTTAACTCTGCTGATAAAATATCAAAAGTGAATCCGAAATAATATTATCGTAAACAGAAGACTAATGCTGAAGGCCAGAGATATTGTCCAGAGATCGTGCTTAAAGAAAATCTCTGTTGTTTTTACGGCTATCTATGTAGTTTAAAAATTGATATCCCGAATTAAAGGAAAGAATACTTCAAGCTATGGCTTTTAAAAATTTAATATATCGAATTAAAAGAAAGAATACTTAAAGTTTTGTGTAGTGTGCAAAATAGTTATTACTGTAAGTTATCGTATTGCTTTAATTAAAGGCTATGGTCAGAGACATTGTGTTGTGTGTTTAGTGCGGAATATGCGGCATCTAGTAATTCCTCCTGTGGAATTTCTCACCATACGTTCAGAATTTCATTTAATGCTCCTACATTATTTAATGTTGAAACATAAGACATGCCAGACAAGTGGTGAATTAAGATTCTAAGCTTTAAAACGGTGAAAACTCCATCGAAATCCGCCCCGTAGTTTCCGAGTTTTTATATGACCAATATTTCCGGTTTTCGTTTTATAGATATAGATGAGTGTGACCTGTACTGTGAGAACGGCAAGAGCTTTTGCGACTGCGGGCGATTATCTAGACCAGTAAGCCCCAGCTACAGACATTGTGGAGGACCCTAGCTCCATATCCAGGATTCAACGATGGTTTTCGACGTCCAGCCACACCCTACAGTAGAGCCAACCTGTTAGGCGCTGTCCATCTTCTTAGTGTGTGGCGCCACTCCGCGGCCCCAGCCGCCGAAGGGCCACCCGACGTCTGCGTTCTCTCTGCCGACTGGTGCTGGCTACTACTGAATGTCGAAGACAAGACACCCTTCGATGCCCGTGCAGAGGTTTTTACACAACCTCCCACTGCGGTCCCAAAGTGGAGGGGCAAATGGTAGAGCAATGATGAGGCCGATCGATGCCGTCATCTGTCCTACTTTGCTCGACCATTACGCACTTTTTACTAACTGTCAGCGCTCTAAATACTCGGCCGATGCCTCTGTCTGGCTTCTTCACATGCAACTTGCCGTCCTCATTTCATAATTAACAAATACAGGTATGTAACTCATTGACAAGCGAACAACTCCGTTAGCTACACAGATATGTCTACTGTTTGGAGACGGAAAAAACATTTCAAAGATGTAATCACGAGCATCCGAAATCGTCCTAGTACCGGTCGCCATATAGGTTTTTTTTTACTTATGGCTTTACGCCTCGTCGAGGTCATTTGAGGCGGGATGGGACTGGGGACAAGTAACGGGAAGGAATTCGGCCTTGTCCTTTTGAAGGAAGCATCCCGGCAATCGCCTGGAGTGATTTAGGGAAACTTTGGAAAACCCAAATCTGGATGTCCAGACGGCGGTTCGAACCGCCGTCCTCCCGAATGCGACGCCATATAGCTGCCTCCATTAAATTAAACCTGAAGATAGTTGGAGACGTCATTAAAGAAGTTTCACTGTGAATTATTATGCATAAAAAAGAGGGGAATTGAGTAATCAGGGACAGGAAACAAATGTTTACACCTTAACTCCCTTCCCTGCACATTTGGTTCCACCTAGATTGTCGAGCAGAAATCTCTGAACAGCTTGGTAGAGTCGACACTTCTCCGAATTTTCGAGGTGGTTTGCTTCAATTCTACTTGCGTTCCACTTTCTTTACATATATTTTGACATTTACACTTTCAAAGTATCACAACTATTCGAAATTTGAGTTGTATGTATATAAAGTGGACCTCCAGTAATCCCAGTCAATAGGGACCGGACCCCATTTGGATAATAAAAAATTCGGATGATTGGATTTTTTTCCGAAAAGGGGTGTATTTTAATTAATTACTGTATGTATGTTGAAAATTGGAGAAAAAATATTTTTAAAGAGCTTTTAATTAATTAAATGAAATGACAAAACTTTTACATGTTAAGCGTACCTACAAGTGCTGTACATTAGTACAGTATGTACGTACCGTACTGTAAATAAAAGTCATTACTTGCTGAACATCTCGGTCAAAGTAAGCTGTTTGACTGTATTCATCCGTTTTCGGGCAGCCAAGTCGCGCATCCGCTTGACTGTGAAAAGTTACATGTGGTCACACTCGGGCTGACGCTCCAGCCACTTCAACGCAGTTTCAAGGCCGGCAAATGCTTGAATAGCTGATGGTCCCATGTCTGCTTCAACTTCGCCATTAAGGTCATCTTCTTTCTAGACACTTTTAATAAGTTCATCATCATTTATAATTTTATACCCAGGGTCTGACAAATCACACACCACCCATTCCCCTATATTTTCAGCACTTACTTAATTAAATAAGCGATTGGGATATTAAGCGATTCAGATAGTCGTAATCCGGATAATTGGAGGTCTACTGTATGTGATGTGAATTCGCAGGTTGAAATTTATTCCTCAAGTACAGCGCTGGAATTGACTTAATGAGGCTTACCAGTGACTGTGGAGCTGTCGCTGGAAGAGGCCTCTGGAGCTGGAGAAGACGAAGCTATGACTGATACTAGAACTTGGAGGAAGAAGTTTGGAGCATTCTGGCGACCCTGCCAGGACAGGAACTTCATTAATTTGGTTCCTGACTTGATGATAGAAGAATCTTAATTTTATTGCCTAAAACGTTTCATCCAGGCGTAATACTGTAAATTGTGCCTTCATGAACAACACGTCAAAGGTATGATGATATCAAGAGGCCATTCCGAGACCTAAGGGAACGCCACTTTCAGTACTGAGGATTATTTTTTTAAATTTTTGTTTCGGGTCTCAAGCCAAGATTATTAAGGGGAGGAAAGGATGGGGGGAAAGGATCTGGAAGGAATTCGGCGATAGTTTTTTTTAAGAGACTGTAGTGGCATTTACATGAATTGGTTTCAGGAAACCATGCAAATCCGGAATCAAGATAACTGGCAGGTGATTCGAACTCGCGTCATTTCGAATGCCATACCATAACGTTTCTGGTTACCGCCCAGCGTCAGATTATATATGTTACGGCTTGCAGGATTACTGAGATATTGTTTCCCGCTTACTCCATGAATAGGTTAAACGACTTTTCATTTCTCTTTCTTCCAATTTAATCTAATATATCTAAGTTGAAGATATCCCACAAAGTTTCATCGTATTTTATGTTGGCACCTCTGCCGTGACGAGCCTACAGCTCTTTCAAGAATTGGCGTTTCTCCTGAAAATATTAAAATGAAAAACTTCCAGCTTCTCTCGCGTGTCTGCGTGGGTTGACATCAGCAGAGCTCGACAAACCTTGTCGGTCAGAGGTCAGCTGACGGTCACAGCAGGTGTCGGGTCACACGAGGTGAGACAGCTGACGTGCTGCAATCAAAGGTATCTCTGTGTGTGTATGTGTGTGTGTGTGTGTGTGTGTGTTGAGGCCTAACTGTTAACGAAGCTACGCAGGAATCGACATACCGTGTCGGTCAGAGGTCAGATGAAAGTCGCAGCAAGTGTTTGCTCGGATGAGGAAACACTGCTGACGTCCTGTAGAAAACCTGAAGACCAGGAGGAGGTGTGCGCCCTCAAATCTGCAGCCATACTCTGAAATTCACAAATATTGTGAGTGGCAGAGGGTGCTTTGCACTAAAATTAATCTCTGCTCTGTGAATTCCAATCCCGACAGGAGTAGCTTTCGATAAAGCACTCCGGCCATCCTGATAAGGGGTTTTCGATGGTTTTCCCGGATTACTACAGGCGAATGCCGTGATGGTTCCTGACAATAGTCCATGGGCGCCTCTTGCCATATCCCGTATATCCCTTCTAAACTATTACCCTTTAGGATAGGTGCAATATACCCTTCGCCACACACTTTTAGTGAATCGCGGAATTGCAGAGTGCTTCCAGCACTTCAGCTGGCGTCAGCAGTTAAAAATAATGGTTTTCAATGGTCGAGCTGCTGACCATAGCCAAATGTTAGCGACGCCATTGCAACAGTGGATGACTGCAAACCAGTGATTTGGGGTGGTAATCCGATGGATGGATTCCGGGTTGATGAACGCCTGGACAACGTCACCTGCCTCCGCGTGTAGTGCAGATAATGGTGTTCGGAGCAGGTGGTGTTACGGGTGTGTTCCTCTTACTGCGCTTAAGAAAACCGTAAATGCAGGAGGATCTGAAGGCATTTTAAACCATTGTGTACAGTGTACGGTAGAGGACCAGCTGGGAAACGCTGATTGTATCAGCATAACTGTGTACCCTGTCATACTGCTGATTCTGTGAGGCAATGGTCTATTAACAACGACATTCCTGAAATAAACTCGCCTGCCCGAAGTACCGCCCTCAACCCAATCGAACACTATCGGATAATTCAGATAATAACAATAATAATTGATAAAATGGTAATGGAGTGCCCGCTCCGGCGGCAATCCCCTTACACATCCCTCTTTCTCCTTTCCTCTTCATGCCTACTTTTGCCCTCTACTTATTTTTACTTTAAATTCCTTCAATGTTTCTGGTAAATTATTCATTACTTTTGTTGGCAATTTATTCCAGTCCCTCACACCTTTTCCTACGCAAGAAAATTTTCCCACACCCTTATGCCTGAACTCAAGTGCCAGCTTGTGGGCATGGTCTACCTTACCCTTCCAAGCACCTCTCTTAATTTTCCACCATTATCTTTCCATTCTTCATCACCAGTATAGTCTTTGTACACTCCCATGACTCTCTTCACCCTCCTTCTATCCTCCAATGAATCCCACTCCAGCTCCTTTATCATATTAGTTACCGATTGTGTTCTGCGGTAATTGCCACAGACAAACCTTGCAGCCCTCCTCTGCACCCCCTCCAACTCCTGTATTTGATACCCAAAATGTGGATCCCAAACTACACCACCATATTCCAGCAGTGGTCTGACCAAAGATCTGTACCCCAATTTCCTTACTTCTCTAGTGCGTACCCTCATCACTCTTTCCAACAGGTGAAGGATTTTGAAACCTATTATCTATCCAATGTGTCCTGCCAAGTTAAGTTTGCAATCAAATGTTATGGCAAGGTGTTTACATTTCAAGTCTTCAATAAGTAGCTCGTTACCCACTTTATAATCGTAATAAACCTTTAGCTTTTTATCTGTGTACCTAATAAACTGACTCTTCTTTGCATTTATCTTCATCCTATGTTGACTCACCCAGCTAGTTATCCTATCTAGATCACCTTGCAGCTGTTTACAGTCTTCTATTGTTTTAATCGTCGACATCACTCCAGACTCCAGCATCCAACGTCACTACCTTATCTGGTTTAAGCACTGGAGGAAGAATGGGCTGCCGTTCCTCCATACACATTCAGACACCACAGAGTCAAAGCCATCAGAAGGCAAATGGTGTACCCACCCCATGTTAATCTATACCTATGAAACGCGAGTCTTGGTAATGTTGCAACCCTGTCACATGGTGACGTCACACTATGACGTCACGCTATGGCGTCACACTTTTCGCCTTCGTTGCTCAACTTACGACCAGAGATGTTGTTGTAGGTTATGCACGTTATTTAATAACAGTTCTATTTAGCTAAACATCCGCGAATAAATTAATTGTCAGAACACTGAAAAAAAGTACTTATTCCGTTTAAATCGGTTTGATAATTATTAGTTGCTTATATTTATTTAATGTTGGTTCGAAGTAAAAGTATCTCTTCGTTAAAAACTTGAAGTTACAGCAGAAGGCATTAGTAAATTAATTTTTTAAATAATTTAAATTGTTTTCATTAGTGTCCTCTTACTTAAATCATTACGGTACTACATTACAAAGGAAGTAGTTCCACACTGATCGCGATGTATACAGCCTAGACTAAAATTAAAATTAATGTTACGTGGCATGACGTAAGTTGTTAAGATTTATTTTTAATTTCCCTCACTTTCGCTGATGAATTATTTCGGCGGCATGTAACTGCAGTAGCCATTCAAACGTAGTAATATCGATCGGAATCACGGATAACAAAAAAGAAAGATGTAAGAACCCGTGAAGATTTTAGAAAAAATTTATATTGTGGTGCATTATTGCCACTAAAATGTGATACAGCACAAGTACTAATATGGTTGAGATTGAACATTTGTTTTTCTGGCGGTAAGTTTAGAGTAGTATGTGGTTAGGGGGCGTGCATTAATGACGTGCGCTGCTTTTCCTGGATTCCGGACCTCTCCTCCCCTCTGGTGGAATTTGGTGAAATCTGGTCGGACCACCCCTCCCCCTCCACCCTAACATGACTTGAGATATATACGGACCCATCCCCTGTTGATCGACCTCGTAGGTTTTTGAGACTTTTTTTTTTTTTTTTTTTTAGCTTTAATGTCCTTCAAGAATTTTAGAACCTCACGCGAGTTTTCTATCAAACTACCCCTCCCTCCTTGGTGATATTTTACAGGACCTCCTCCCCCTACTTCACCTCACGTAATTAATGGACGCCCCCTTAGGATGAAATACAACCTGGACCAGGAAGGAAACGGAAACCTTTTGCTGCAGCGCAAGGAATTACATTGAGTTTTATTTTATAACAATTCTATTTAGTTGAACAACTGCAAACAATTGTTAGATCCGTCATTTTAAAGGGCTTTGAGGTTAGTGTCTCATAGTAGGTAACGCGACTCGATTAAAGTCTAATTACAGTTTCGGATGGGTGTCCAGATATTTCATATCGGATAGTGAATGTGCTCGTGAAGGAAAAGAGTCAAAGAATACCTCTTATCTTCCAGAAGATAGCTTTTTTTATCTGCTTAACGTATCTCTAACAGCGAGGTCTTTAGAGACGGGAAAGGATGTGGTGCAAGGAATGGGAAGGAATTCGGCCATGGCCTGTTGAAGGAAGCATCCCGGCATTTGCCTGGAGTGATTTGGGAAACCATGGAAAACCCAAATCTGGATGCCGGGACGGGGATTCGAACCGCCGTCATCCCGAATGCGAGACCAGAACGCTAGCCGTTACACCACCTCGCTCGATCTGAAGATAGGGTAAACCAGGCCGTTTTACCTAGATGCGTAATGTGATTAGCACATCGCGTGTTAAGGACGGTGAGAAGTGACGACGTAATTGATGAGAAGGGGCGAAAAATTGTGCTGAGGTGAGTGTGGGGCAGCTGATTGGCCGGAAGAGGCTCCACAAAGGGCCCACCGACCCGGCGAGCCAATCGCATTCGAGGGCAACGAGGCGAGACTGGGGGGGGGGGGGGGGGGCAATGTGATGGGACTGTGAAAGCTGCAGTCGACCAGAGGTATTTATACCTCAAAGCGCTCTCGCGTGCGGATCACAAGTTCCGCTCCATACGTATAGTGTCCCTCACCCTAACACAACATCACCGAAATTCTTCTGATTGTTAAACTCTACTTCTCACTGTCACATTTTTAACTATACTGTTTACTGGATAGATCAAGTTACTGTAAAAAGCAGTAATGTTATGTCACTCACACGGAAAAATCAAAGCAGCGGGTCATAAATTAATTTGTTTATTTTTTTTATTTTAAAAAAAATGACATTCGGCTTCATAGACCATTGATGGTTATCTCGTTTTATAAGTGTAATAACGAGTCCAAGAAAATTCAGACTTAAATTTATTTTCCTATAAGACATCGAACTCCAAGGATACGAGGCGCAAATGTAAACAGATACTCCAGCGATTGTAACTTTCAAAGACTATTCAATACTCTGAATTAATCCTGCCGATCGCTCGTATAGGTTTTACAGAAAACTCCAGAATAATTCAGACTTCCGACCCACGTTTCTGGAATTCTAACAATACTTAAACAATTAAAATCATGTTAAAGCAATCAGAATTAATACAAAATCATTCACAGTCATTATGAAATGGACAGAAATGACAATTAAAGATATTTACACACAAAATTATCCACATAAATCAGTCCAAACTTTCGCAAATTGTCCTCTAAACATCGTGGGTCACCCCTATGCCTAGAATTACAAACTTTTAATCAATATTTCCTGCTTAGTAATGTCCTTGAACATATTAGATGTATTCACACAACTTCACTATTAATTGCAAGAAAAAATACAAAACCATATTTACTCAACTCACAAGTTGTTACAAATAATTCCTTAAATACAATTTCATTCAAGGCTGGGTCTCAGGGGCGTTATACCACACAACCAGCTCAATGTGATTAACATGACTCGTCCCGTGTATCAGTTTCTCGGGTACATTGTTGGTACTAGGTATGGACACTACTGAACGGACAAGACATTCAGACACACAACACTTAAACACCCACGCCCTCGGCCGGGCTCGAACGGGCGACCGCCCACACGCGGAGCTAGTACTCTACCCCCTACTACCGAGGCCTGTTAATGAACTTTCTAAGCACTGCCTACCCTGGCAGTTCTGTGGTTCTGATTCCACGTTAAATTGTAGGTCCGAGATGAAAGGGACTGGCCGTCCCGCCTCAGACAAAATGTCTTAGTAAGCCTCCATCGGGAGGATCCAACCATACTTCGGGTATTGGACTAAGTTAACATTCAGATGTACACCCTCTTGTTAATAATTAAATTTTGTTTGCATACATTATCAATTAAATATATTATTAATGCGCCACAGATCTGGGTAGAAATGAACGCAAGAAATAAAAGACAACCACAATACAAAGATGAAAGAATATTGGCCCAGAGTTAAAAACCACGTGGTCCATAGAGGCCAAATCGGAAAATAAAAATATTATTAATCATCGAAATTGTTGATACGAGGAATCAGGATGTTGCTTTGCGCATTACCAACACCGTTGTCGAATCGAGCGGCATTTGTCTATAGAGAAAGTACAGAGAAGAGCTGCTCGATTCGTGATCGCTTGCTACAGTCCTTATGAAAGCGTCACAGACCTGATTAGTAGATTAGGCTGGGAGTTTCTGGTAGATAGAACACACATTTCGTTTAAACTTATTGGTAAACATGCGTACTCCCACTTACACTCACAAGTGTAGTGAAATACTTCGTCCACCAACCTATTTGAGTCGGAATGACAGGAAAGATTAGATTAGAGTAATAAGGTGCCGCAATGATTCTTATATGAATTCTTTTTTACCTCGTACCATTAGGGATTGGAATGCACAACAAAGAGATTAGGTTTGGTGCTGAGCACCCTCTGCCACTCACAATTTTGTGAATTGCAGAGTATATATGTAGATGTGTACACTGTACTATACATACGTTTGACATTAAAGTACGTTTATTACAAAATTATTCTACATAAAATGTTATTAAAATAGTTTGAAACAGTTAAACATCTTGAAAACAAACAATGGGTTCATTTTATATCAGTTGTCAGGGCTTCCCATAATTCCATTCGCTCAGCGGGGCAATGAGATTTTCTCTATGGTTTTAATTTAATTTAATTTAATTGCAATGGAACACACGCTCCGGTGGCAATTTTCCTGCACACCCATCTTCCCCCCATCCTGCACCTACCTACATTTGCCCTCTACAAATTTTATCTTTAAATTCCTTCAAAATTTTCGGTAAATTATTCATCATTTCTCTTGGTAACTCATTCCAATCCCTGACACACTTACCTAAAAAAGAGAATCTTCCCACACCCTTGTGCCTGAAATCGAGTGCCAGCTTGTGGTCATGGTCATCTTTTCCTTTCCATGCACTACTTTTCATACCTATTGCAATATCTTTCCATGCCTCATCGCCAGTATATGCCCTGTACACTCCCATGATCCTCCTCATCCTCCTCCTGTCTTGCAATGAATCCCATTCCAGCTCCTTTATCATATCCG
This sequence comes from Vandiemenella viatica, assembly GCA_031002005.1. Taxonomy (NCBI): domain Eukaryota; kingdom Metazoa; phylum Arthropoda; class Insecta; order Orthoptera; family Morabidae; genus Vandiemenella; species Vandiemenella viatica. The sequence continues at coordinate 179,907,574 of JARYHS010008075.1, read as the reverse complement.
TCACTGATTGCATTCTGCGATAATTTCCAGAAACAAATCTAGCATCCCTTCTTTGCACCCTCTCCAACTCCTGTATTTGATATGTAAAATGAGGGTCCCATACTAAACTACCATATTCGAGCAATGATCTGACCAAAGTTTTGTAACCCACTTCCTTGACTTCTCTCGTACATCCCCTCATCACTCTCTCCAACAAGTGCAGAACTTCGAAACCTTTTCCTACCACCTGTCCTATGTGTCCTGCCCAGTTAAGTTTGTTATCAAAAGTAATTCCAAGATATTTACATTTCAAGTCTTCAGCAAGCAATTCTTTCCCCACCTTATATTCATAATTAACCTTTTGTTTTTTATTTGCGTATCTAATAAGCTGACTCTTCTTTGCATTTATCTTCATTCCATGTTTACCAACCCAATTAGATATCCTGTCCAGATCACCCTGCAACAGTTTACAATCCTCTATCGTTCAGATAGTAAACAATCAACACAATTATTCATTAGAATAATGAATAGCAATGGTCCCAATACGCTACCCTGTGGCACACCCATTTTTACTTCCACTTCTTTTGATACTACATTTCCTATCCTAACTTTCTGTTTTCTACCTTTTAAAAATTCTTCTACCCAGCAAATGACTTTCTTATCCACTCCAATGGTTTTTACCTTATTTACTACCATTTTATGGCTTACTCTGTCAAACGCCTTAGACAGATCTAGTGCTACACTATCAATTTGGCCTCCCTTGTCCATTTCATCTGAAATATCTTGCATATATCCCACCAACTGAGATTCGCATGAATATCCTTGCCTGAAACCATGTTGCCTGCTTGAAAACCAATTACGTTCCTCACATATATTTCTGATGTGGTTGCATATCAATCTTTACATTAATTTACCTACCACTGATGTCAAACTGATTGGCCTGTAATTCTCAACTCTATTTCTCACCCCTCCCTTATGTACCGGTACTACTATTGCACTTTTCCAGTCCTGTGGTAAGCAGCAAGTGTCTAGACTCAATTTAAATAATATTTCAAGATAAGGTACAATGTCACATCCGGCTATCTTTAAGTTATCTGTAGTAATATTATCTTCACCATCCCCTTTATGTTTTTTCAGCTTTCTTATTTCCTTCATGATTTCCTCAGTATGAATATCAAATTTTTTACTATCGTCATTTCTAATTGTGTTGTTAAGCTCGTTCTCCGAATTAGACCCTCCTGTTTCTGATTCATTATCCCTAATGCTTTCACTGAACCAGTTACTTAAAATCTCTGCCTTCTTCAAATCATCAGTAACTTCTTCTCCATCCTTATCTATAAGTGTCTCTACACCCTCCCTTCCCCTCAGTTTCCTGATATAGCCATAGAAATTTCTAGATGCATCAGTGAATGGTCCTCCTGCACTGACAATACTCTTCATAAACCCATCTTTAACCATTTTCTTTGCTGTTATTAAGTCCTTGTTTAGTTGTTTTAAATATTCCCTACTACCCTGCTGTCTCTTAACTCTGTTATGTTCTTTTCTTGCCAACCTCTTTAACCTCCTCACTTCCCTATTATAGTACATAGGTTCTCTACTTCTCTTTATTTTCTGCTTTGGAATAAATTTTTCTTCCCCCTTTCTTATTATCTCCTTGAACTCTTCCCACCTTGACTCTACTGTATCTGAGCCTTCCTTCCATTTGCTGAATTGTTCTCTGAAATATCTCTTCAAATTTGAAACCTGTGCCCTTTTTATAATTGTACCTATTTCCCCCTTCAATTTTGGCTGCTGGTTTACTGAATCCTCTAATATCCATCAGACCTGCTTCATGATCACTTATTCCTTCAGTTACTTGATACCTCAAAAGGTTTTCATCGTACTTAATTAGAAATATATCCAAAATATTTTGTCCCCTAGTGTTTTGCTCAACCACTTGAGTAAATCCTCCTTCCCTTATTAAGATATTTGCAAATCTTTGTTCCATTGTGTTATTTATCTTATTCCCTTCCCAGTTTACACCTGGTAAATTTAAATCCCCGCCGATGATGATGATTCTATTCTCACCTCTGAAATCTGAGTATGAATTTAATTTCTCTCCAAGAACCTCATCCTCTTCTGTCATTCTTCCACTGCGGTAAACAGCCAACACTCTGATTTTTTCTTTTTTATTACCCCAGAAATCTACCCCAAGTAAGTCATGGTCTTGATCTATGAACGCCAGTGAACTGTAGTAGTTTCTGCTAACTAGTATGAAGACTCCTCCACCAATTGCTGCTCTATCTCTGCGGTATACTCTGTAACCATCAGGAAAAACCTCACTCTCTAGTACTTCTTCTTTTAACCAACTCTCTACCCCAATTATTACTTGTGGTTCGTGCATCTCTATTAAGTTTGCAAATTCGATTACTTTGTTCATTATACTTCTACAGTTTACCATTAACACCCTTACTACTGGCTTAACATTTTCTGAATTTATCTCCTCTTTCCCACTTTTACCGCAGTCAGTTATTGTTTCAGCCATTTCATCTATTTCTTTAATATCTGTGACTTTCCCCATCGCGAATCTGCAATCAATATCACTTTGATAATCTATTTCTGTCCTTTCACCAGCAGCCCCTAACTTAAAAAAGGCACAGTCCTGACCCCATCATCACTGGAAACGGGCTCCCTCACTGCTTTAGCTAACAACTCAGAAAGTACTCCCTTCCCCTTTCTATTTAGGTGTAGGCCATGCCTAGTGAAACCCCACCTACCAATGGTGTTCACAGGCACAACCCCAACACAGAATTAATGCCTTTCCCAAGTAGCACTTCCGTTTTCACATTAACCCGCCTCACAGCATAGTTCACTTGTGGACGGTCATGGCGACTTAGGACCTGCATGAGCTCCACCCTGGTATGCTGTGCCTCCTTACGGTAATGATTTGCGGAGATCACTAAATCAGTGGGGTTTAGCAGAAGCCGTCCAGTCTGCTACCCGTAGTCGTTCGACGCGATGCTTCCATTTTCTGCTTGCCGTCGGAGACCCAAGTCCACTCGGATAACGAAAGCATGCATACACCGCACATCTCTTCCTGCAGGCTGGCCACGCGCGCACCACACAGCTCACAATCCAGTGCACTCCCCCCACCACGTCACCCTAGCGGCACGCCGCGTTCCTTCACTGAGGGCTACTCGGCCGAAGGTCGCATTCCGGAACATCTGTGCAACGAGTCCAACTTCTCGCAAATATTTCAACGCAGTGTGGCAGTACGCTACAACACTTGTAATACATTCGAGTAGTTTCTCAAGAATTATTAGAAACTACCTGTTATCCGTGACTTCGTGTATAGAAAGCTGTAAGTTACGCAAAAGGTGCCCCAAAGAACACGGAGTCGTGATAATATGAGGGAAAACTTGTCACATTACGATAGATTATCGGACCTTTCAATCTGTATGTAAAGTCGATTAACGGGTGTGAGGTCGACTATCGAACTCGACGATCGAGAGGAGAGTCGCTGATGTATGGCGGGAGGTCGGGTGATAAGTGAGAGAGCGGGTATGCATGGCTGCAATGAACAGTGAAGTATTCTTGTGTTAGAAGAAGTTTCGTTCGCGCTACCGTGTCGGATGAGGGCTGGCTGTTGTTTTCGTAAAGCCTGTTGAAGCCAGTCACTCGAAGAAGAAGTGATTAGCCAGTTTGACTGTAGTGAGAATAGTGTTAAAAGTCGCAGTCATCGTGGATACAAGTTACACTCTTCCGCGTCGGTGTAATTAGCTCTGGCCGGCGTTTCGTACGGTTGGATAAGCCAGTAGCTATGCTCGAATGCTGAGTGAACATTATAAACGCTGAACTGCTGTTACTAGTGTATATCGATCCCTTTAATATAACGAAGTACAGAGTTGTGCTATTTGTGGAAGGCTAAGAACGCTTGCAATAGCTACGGACTTGCAAACTTCATGATCAATTATTCAGGGTAGTCATTAATTCTTCTTGATGACAAACTAAATAAATATGGTTTGGTGGTCGGTGGTGTAACTGAAAAACTTTGTGTAGTAAATAGTGTTTGTGCTCAACATACTTCTGTGTGTGTTTCGTTCCGTTAAAAATATTGGTAGAGCATTTCCACCCTCCATACAACCGGGCGGCCGTGTTAATAATTCCTGAATAATTTCTTTTGTTCTGACAGCCGAAAAGCAAGGTCAAATCAGATAGACTATAAGTTGTGACTGTACTAAATAGTTATCATATCTAAAAGCAACTTAATAGTAGTTATAGATCGGGAGAAATTAAGATAATTATTCACAAACCTGTACTTCTATTATGCATTGGAGGAAAAAATAAAAGTACTTGTCACTGAATTTGTCAGAACTCGCTAGTCAAGAACTAAAGTTATACAGGATCTGTGAGTACGCCATGCCTAAGACAAAATTTTTCTGAAAATGTGAATTTATGGAGTTATATAAAGAAATTTGGAGAGGATAAATTTAGTGCAGAGGAAAGAGTTATTTTCTGTAAATTATGTGAAATTGAAGTGACTTAACAAAGTGAATTAAAATTTAATTTCCCAATGGTATAGTGAGTTCACGGAAGCAAATTATGCTATCTACATGAAAGCGATGCTAGTAGATAAAATAAATAATGTAAAATTCAGTATGTTTTGCTGTAAAGTAAATTTAAATGTTTGGTCATATTTTCTTATATTTAGGTCATGTTTACCAGTTTTTACGTCATATTTCCCCCTTTTTTAAGGTCATATTTGCAGGTATATTTCTCTGTTTATTTGGTCATAAAGATCAGAAACCTGTTGGTGACAAATAAGGCACCAAATATATCGAAATATCACTATCCTTATACCGGGGTCAGCAGTATAGTTAATAATACATATTTGCTTATCAAGCTGTGAACAATAGAACAATATTGTTTGTACCTTTGTTCAAGTAACATTAGAAATATGGCCTTGTTTTTCTATACACAAATTTGTACACTTCACCTAAGAGGGGTGCCATCCCATCGAATCAATTCAAAAAGTGAAAAAGTAGGTTACGAGCCAAAAAAATGGAGCAATGTGGGTTACATTAGTTATTCCAAGAAGGGAGATCGTTAGTTTTTTTTTTTTTTTTTTTTTTTTTTTTTTTTTTTTTTTTTTTTTTTTTGAAAAAGGGAGCGTTGAGTATTTTTGAAGTGAAGACATCTATAGGCGCGATGTTTGGGCGGGGGTATATCTGTGATTTCGTTACGTCATGTTACCAAGATGCCACCTGTTGCGCGCGTAGCCGTCACGCCACCTGTTGCGCGTTGGACGCTTTATATTAACACAAAGTTTTTATCCGATTTTGATGGAGCTTCGCACATTTAAACCCTAAAACAATCAGAATAACACTGTTTACGTTTGATTTACGGAAAACTAACCTCCTTTCCCGCCTCAACTTAATTTCTGTCACCGTTGTTCATACAAGCTCACAGTTTTATTCAATTTTGATAGTACTTACCACACGTATAATTCGAAACAAGGCGGTCTTGTAGCTCAGCGGATAAGGCTCTTACATCCAAAAGTTCTGTCACCGGTCGCGGGTTCAAATCAGGCGGTGAGTATTAATTTTTATGAGTTGCATTTGATTATATGAACTTCGCTGCTGGGACGTTCCGCGCTTCTGATTCCACGTTAAACTGCAGGCTTTGAAAAAACAACTAGCCTTCCTGCCTCTGTCACAATAGCTTGATACAACTCCTGCGGGAAGATTCGACGAACGTTCGTGTTGTAGACTAAGTTATATTTTTAGTTTTTGAAGTGAAAACTTCTTTAGGTGCGTTGTGCGATTTTTGGATGGGTAATATCTTATGAGTTCGCGTCACCGACATGCTGATGTCAACAGTGTATCAGTGGTGGTCTGATGGCTCAGTGGTTACGGTGTCTGACTGGCGAACGAAAGGTTCCCGGTTCGAATCTCAGTCTCGGTGGAGATTTGCATAGACCACTAACCCGATCTTCGCGTCTGGCATTCGTTGCTGTGTAATATGAAGTACGCCAGAACGTTTCCGTGGTTCGGATTCCACGTTAAACTGTGGGTCCCCTGTACCTGGTAGCACTACCGGGTTAGGTTAAGGCGGCTAAGTCAACGGCGGAAAGCACAGCCATTAGAAACCTTGTTCATCAGGTCATTACGTCTACACGGAATTATTATTATTTACTAAATTTGTTGCTATAAGTATGGCCTGTTGCACGTATGACATTCATAGTTTTAAGTTTAATTCTGTCGACAGGCCCCAGTGATTGCCAATATACAGGGTGTTTCAAAAAGAATATACGTATTTCGAATGCAAATATTTATTAAACTGTAAGACATGCGAATAAGAAACTTTACACACATATTTACGAACCTCTTAGGTTCAGATTACAGATATTCAATATGTCCTCCATCATCCACACGAACAATATCAAATCGATACTCAAATTCCTCCCATACTCGGGCAAGCATGTCCTTCGTCACTGATGTTACGGCAGTACGGATCCGGTTCCTGAAGTCCTCAAGGTTCTGTGGGAATGGTGGTACATAAACGTTGTCTTTAATGAAACCCCATAGGAAGAAGTCACAGGGTGTCAAATCCGGTGACCGTGGAGCCCAGCTGATGCATGCTAAGTCGCCAGCTCCTTGACGACCAATCAAACGGTTCGGTAGAGTTTCATTAAGATATTCACGCACTTGGCGACTCCAGTGAGGTGGTGCCCCGTCTTGTTGAAAAATGAAGTTGTCTTCGTGCAGCCTCGGAAACAAGCAGTTTTGTAACATAGCGAGATACTGCTGACCGTTAACCGTGTTTCCATCAAAGAAGAATGGGCCGTAAACAGATGATCGGGATATCGCAAAAAACACATTGAGTTTAAGCGAATCTCGTACATGTTCAATGACTGCATGTGGGTTCTGTAGACCCCAAATTCGAACATTGTGTTTGTTTACCTGACCACTAACATGGAAAGTCGCTTCATCACTGAAAACGATGCGTTGTGCGAAAGTGTTATCATTGTCAATAGCATCATTAATCTCGTTACAAAATGCCACACGTTTCCTTTTGTCATCAGGACGCAGAGCTTGTAACAACTGTAACTTGTACGGCTTCATAACCAACCGACGTCTCAAAATACGCCAAATTGTTGTTGTAGGTAGTTGTAACTCCCGACTGGCACGGCGAGTTGATTTTGAAGGACTACGTTGGAAAGCAGTTTGAATTCGTGCAACATGTGCCTCAGAAACACGAGGGCGGCCAGGACTCTTTCCTTTACATACACATCCGGTATCTACAAACTGTCGATACCATCTACGAATGTTCCACCCATTCGGAGGATGCATTTGGTACCTCAACCTGAAACGTCTTTGCACTGTAATCACGGAATTGCACTTCGCAAACTCGATAACACAAAATGATTTCTCCTGTGGAGTAGCCATTTTAAACATATGACGGTTACCAAGAATAACACAAGACGACTGACATCTAGAGGCTATTAAATAAACTAGACTATGTATTCGTTTCTCCAATAGCCGAGCCGGGGCGCAGCGATCGATAGTTTGGACAAAAGAATACTTTGAAATACGTATATTCTTTTTGAAACACCCTGTATATATATATATATATATATAAATTTATTTTTCGGAAAGTGGGCGATAGTGTAGGCCGAAAAATGTTGGTTGCCTAGGAGCCGTCCCCTGCGCGGCGCGTGGTAGTTAGGCCACCCGCGCCGCAGTTTTTCTCCCTTTGTGGCGCGGCTGAGAGCAGAGATTGTCAATACGGGGGACAGCGAGCAGATTGTTCGCTGATGACTTCCGCCGGCGACCGGTAATAAGGAAGCGAGCGAGCGGCGCGCCACAGGAAATGACGGGCGAACAGGTGGGCGGAGCGCGAGGCGTCGATATCGTCGTCACCACTGTCACGTCGGCTCCAACTGAAATACGCAACACAAAATAGCAGGCGGCGTCAAATATAGTTTATTCTAAAATAATAACTACTCTTTTTCATTTTCAAAACTGCCTTTTCAGCCCGTCAAAAATTACGGATTGAATTAAATGTCCGTTGGCTAGTAGACTAAATTTGAAAAATTGGTTAATACTTTACACTATTACCTGTGTTACTCAAGAAAAGTATTATTGTTAAAAAAATCGAACATTTTCATTTCATGTATTTTGCATTTTTAAAAACCAATTTAAATTTACCGCGGTGTCTTGAATGACGTCACGCCTTGCGAAACAAAACAGTACGATCGTGTCTGTTGTGTATGGCAGATGATTGTTTCCTTTTGTTCTCTTTCATTCAAGATATCTGGAGAACCAAGCGAGATATCAAAAAAATTGTTCTTTATTTTCGAACAATAGGTGGTTTTTTATTATTATTTTACGAAACTGAAATAATGCTGTTTAAGTTTAAAATCTATATTTTACACTTGTCCATACTTCCATCCAAGTTTTAATATTGCGGAATTTTGAAAAGCAAAAGTCACTGTTTGATTCGAAAAATCTGCCAAGTGTTATGGCGTCAATTTTGGGCAAATTGCTACTGTTTGCGTTGCTAAATCCTGAGTCAATACCGAATTAAACTTGTACTTCAACATATAATTGAGAAATACCGTATTAACTTAACAAAAATTGTGACAAACGAAAAATTTATCAATTAACCTGTTCTGTTCAACAAAAATGTTAACCACTGCTACGGCGTGACGTGATGATTTATGATTGGCTTTCCCTGTCACGTGATTGAACGACTAGTTATTTGATAATTTATTTTCGAAAAATAATAATAATCTTTATAATTTATAAAAAAATATAATTTTGTTTTATGTTATCTCCTTATCATGATTAATCATTAAAAACTGCAATCCATCCGATTTATTTATTCTTAGTGGACACAAGCTTATTATTATTAAATATGGTAATGCTCATAGGCCAGTGTTTTTATTGCTGTAAATAATTCGATTGCAGTTTACATTGCGATACAGTTGAATCTACGTACTTTCATGCGTGTGAAATAATAATGTCGGTAACATTGCGTCACTGAAAGCAAAGTAAAACAAATTTAAACAACTCAAGTTCTGCCACGTAATGTTAGTTTGGATCAATTTGGCCCACGCTAAATTTGAATCTAATCAAAACTTCCGCAAAAATTGCTGCCCCAAAAATAAAGCTTTTATCGTACATAGTGATGTGCAATGAATTTAACGAAAACATCTATATTTAACGAATGCAAACAAATTAAAATCAATTAATAAATAATATGTTGTGAGATCTGATTCTTCCTAGCGTACTGCTGATACAAATTCTTAGCTAATGTTCTGTCGGATAACTTCTTCCATTCACAACGTTTCGACAGCTTTCTCCGCCGTCTTCATCAGGTGAAAAAGGAAATCGGTGACGTGTCGTCGCAGTAGGAACCTTCCAGAACGTCCGGGAAGAATTTTTCTGAAAAAATATGTTACTTTAAACACAATACATACTTTTCTTTGAGTGTTCTGGTGATTCATTTTTTCACGGATGTTTAACTAAATAGAACTGTCATTAAAAAAAGCGCGTAACCTCAAGGCATGAAGTACCATCTTGATAGGTATCTCGCTTAAATGAAATAATTATTCCAACCAGAATCACTTTCAAGTTTATATTTTTTCAAAGACATCGGACTTCGTACAGTACTTAAACAATTAAAATGACATTAGAACAATCAGAATTAATACAAAATCATTATGAAAAGAACAGAAATGAAAATTAAAGATATTTACACACAAAATCATCTACCAGTCCAAAGTGTCGCAAATTGGCCTCTAAACAGCGCAGGACACATCAATACTTAGAATTAAAATCTTTTAATCAATGTTTCATTCATAGTACTCTCCTTGAACATATTGAATAGTATTGAATAGTACTTTCTTTCCAATAAAACAATGTTCATTTAAACGAAATCACAGTTAATTAAAAGAAAAATATACAAAACCGTATTTACTTAACTCCCAGCTTGCCACACATAATTTTTAAAATACAATTTCTTTAAAGGTTTTGGTCTGAGAGTCGTTATGATCTCTTCCGGTTGTTAATCCAAAAACGAAGGCTGGAAGAATGACGTCGGAGCCACGTGACGCGGATACACCACAACACAGTGACCAAGCGTAGCCTTTTATTAGTATTGATGTATGATTGGTATGGCATTATTCACTATTAGTTCACTTTCAGCTGGACGCATTATTCTGCTGCAGAATTACTGTCGTATTTGGTCTCCTGGTTACAGCATAATATTTCCTGCTACCAGTACCGAGGTGAGAGTTCTATTAGCATTTATTGCTGGAAAGTAGACGCTCAGTTTCGTAAGATTAATTTCTTTCTTTAATCTCTAACTTTTCCTGTCACTGGTTGCCAAATGTTACCCCGGGACCACACGCTTGGCACTTGCCCCAAACTGCAAGCCTTTACAAACGCTAGGTTAATTTTGTGGAGCCAAACACACGCTTGCTAGTGCGCCTGTATGTTTCGGAGAAGCAAGCATAACGGACGTCGAGGTTGTGTCGGCCATAACATTTGGCCTAATCTATTTTATAAAAAAAGAGAAAGACGGTAAATAAGATCGTGGATGTTAAAAATCCATGGAAACCGTACCAAGTAATTATTATAATTTCATTCATGTAACTATGATTACTATGTAGCTTCATGTATGCATTTCATTTAATATAAGTATATTGTTTTATAATAATAATTGTATAGTAATTATCGTTTTAACGGCATTATAATTTCTGTATCAATTATTTTTTTGATTGCAGAGAATTTATGGAAGGAATATTTAATGAGCTTCTTTTTTGGCTATTTGGGCAGTTTGATAACTTCTGCCGGATAAACTATGCTGATTCTGAATAAACGCTAAATTAAATTTCAACTATGATTTCTAAAGAAAATACAGACTTCAGAGAAGCTATACTATACCAGCTAAATTAATACCTGAGCCAGAGCGAATAGAATCCTGTTTTTTCTTTAAATGTAAACGAAATGCAACAGTAAGAACTTCTATCCTTTTTTTAATCTCAATGACAGGTTTATTTAAAACTTCACTAACACGACTCCAAGTATGAGCTTTTTATCGTTGTTGGGCCATTTATTCATTTTTCCTGCAGCACTTTGTAACGATACCATCGAACTAAGACAGATCGAGAGGAGTATCTGTGAGTGGGGTATCTTTGATGGAGTCTAAACAGTATGGCGAGAGTCGACAGTACGCTGCTATACCGTGTGGACCTAATGGCGGGAGTTGCCGACTGTTGAGGACAATACCGCGGGAACGATAACCTAAAAGTGTTTGTAACGGTGCAACTAACGTGTACTTACTTTCAAGTGTTATTCGGAGTATTCAGTGTACACGGACGAGGATAGTACTCCGAACTTTCTAATTACTGTGATAGTGGCACCGCATAATATTTTCGCCTACTCGGTTCGAATCCTACAAACTTTGGTGATAGAAGTTCGATTACACGGGTCACTGTAACTGGTGGATACTTCGGCGGTGTATTTTCGTGTTTCTCCAGATAATAAAGTTGTGTGTTGAATGCAAACTTTTGTGATTTGTGTGGTAGTAATCCCTACTCATTTTAGTAGTATAGCTGCCACCACGTGCTGCTTCAAGTGATTAGTTTTGTGAATAACTTTAAGTATTAGTATTAGTTGTGGAATCCCCACTGGTGACTGGACAAAATTGAACCTGTAGTAATAGGAACATTGAATCACGAACTTAAACACACCGCATTGAATGGTTCCACCAGGACTCAGAATTATCGCTAATACCCGAGGTGCCTTGCAACTTCTATCGCAAAAAACAGGAATGCACGTCTGTCCACGTTCGCAAGCGCTTGCGGCAAACTTTCTTTGATTTGTGCCGAAAAACCGACACTCGATCGAATCAGTCACAAGTGCCTTGCAAGCCTACACAAGACAAGCCAAGCGCCCTATCCACACGTTTCAATTTGTGACGGCTTGACGAGATTTGGCAAACGTGTGGTCCCGCCTTTAGATTAAATAGTTTTCCTCCTTACCCAAAACATATGTGTGGCAATTGGTGGTCACTTGATATTGTTGACGATAGGCAATTAAATACTTATTGTAATTTCCGACACACGGTGTTCGCGCCAGCCTGCTGATTGTAACTCGCTGGTTCCCTCGCTCTTCTGCCTGTGACTCTACAAAGAGTGGGATAAGGCTGTTACCCCGGGCTTTGACCGTAATTACCGCGTTCTTTTTCACTACCACAGTCATACTTTCAAAAACTTTTGAAGCACGATTAAACAAAACACTTTTATGCTTTTTCTTAGTCACAATTACAAACAAAACTTGTGGTTACTTTCATAATCAACTTTTCACAAACAAATTTTCATCATTTCTGTTCATTATTCACTTTTCAACCAACATGGCCTTTTACCCTTCTTTCCGTGTGTGTAATATATATATGCCCTCTTGTGTAGCCACAAATGTCAGTTTTCCTTCTGATCCAGGCTACATTTCAATCAAATGAAAACTCGCATCAATAATACTGCTAACAAATGATAATTTCAATCGAAGGCAGATGAATAAATTCACCGTATCACAATATAAACTGGATCTCTTATTTCTTAGCTCGCCGCGACGTCTACGACGGAAAACATAACAAAAACATTTACATCCAACGGAAGCTGAAAAAACATAACTGGGCTGGTGAAGATAATATCACTACAGATATCTTAAATATAGCCTTAAATATATACCTTATCTTGACATATTATTTAAATTGCGTCTGGATGTTTGCTGCTTACCACAAGACTGGAAAAGTGCGATAGTAGTACCGGTACATAAAGGAGGGGTGAGAAATAGTCGAAAATTACAGGCTAATCAGTTTGACTTCAGTGGTAGGTAAATTAATGGAAAGATTGATATGCAACCACATCAGAAATGTATGTGACGAACGTAAGTGGTTTTCAAGTAGGCAACATGGGTTCAGGGGAGGATATTCATGCGAATCACAGTTGGTGGGATATATGCAAGATATTTCACATGAAATGGACAAGGGAGGCCAAATTGATAGTGTAGCACTAGATCTGTCTAAGGCGTTTGACAGAGTAAGCCATAAAATGGTAGTAAATAAAGTAAAAACTATTGGAGTGGATGAGAAAGTGATTTGCTTGGTAGAAGAATTTTTAAAAGTTAGAAAACAAAGTTAGGTTAGGAAATGCAATATATATATAGATATATAAAAAAAATTGGAAGTAAAAATGGGAGTGCCACAGGGTAGCGTATTGCGACCATTGCTATTTATTATTCTAATGAATAATTGTGTTGATTCTTTACTATCTGAAATTAGATTTTTTGCAGATGACATAATGCTGTATAAAGTGATCAGAACGATAGAGGACTATAAACAGTTGCAGGGTGATCTGGACAGGATATCTAGTTGGGTTGGTAAACATGGGATGAAGATAAGTGCAAGGAAGTGTCAGCTAATTAGATACACTAATAAAAAACAAAAGGTTTATTATGAATAAAAGGTGGGGAAAGAATTAATTGCTGAAAACTGTAAATGTAAATATCTTGGCATTACATTTGATAACAAGCTTAACTGGGCAGGACACATTGGACAGGTGGTAGGAAAAGGTTTCAAAGTTCTGCACTTGTTGGAGAGAGTGATGAGGGGATGTACGGGAGAAGTAAAGGAATTGGGTTACAACACTTTGGTCAGACCATTGTTCGAATATAGTAGTGTAGTATGGGACCCACATTTTGAGTATCAAATACAGGAGTTGGAGAAGGTGCAAAGAAGGGCTGCTAGATTTGTTTCTGGAAATTATCGCAGAATGCAATCAGTGACGGATATGGTATAGGAGCTGGAATGGGATTCATTGAAAGACAGGAGGAGGATGAGGAGGGTCATGGGAGTGTACAAGGCGTATACTGGGGATGAGGCATGGAAAGTAGTGCATGGAAGGGAAAAGATGACCATGACCACAAGCTGGCACTCGATTTCAGGCACAAGGGTGTGGGAAGATTCTCTTTTTTAGGTAAGGGTGTCAGGGATTGGAATGAGTTACCAAGTGGAATGATGAATAACTTACCGAAATCGTTGAAAGAGTTTAAAGTTAAAATTTGTAGAGGGCAAATGTAGGTGGGTGCAGGATAGGGGGAAGTTGGGTGTGTACGGAAATTGCCACCGGAGCGTGTGTTCCATTGCAATTAAATTAAATTAAATTAAATTAGAAATAAAAATCATTTAATAAATTGGTGTGCTGATTTAAACGAAATAATACTTTTATTTGTGATTGGTTAGCAACTTAAATAACCTAACTTCTTAGCTTGATATATTAGTAATAATTCTGGAGATAGAGTGAAAATACCTCTGTCAGTTGTTAGCATGGAGGAAGTAGATAGTGGAGGCGACGCAAAGGATCTTCGCTACGCACTGTAGTGAAACCGGAGAGAGAGAAGTAGGGTGTAGAGGTCTCCTTATTGGATACTCGTGGAAACACGGGGAATAGGCCCAAACACCTCAAGGGAATCATACAACAACCGTGGCACCGCAATATGATGTTGGATTACTATGTAACTCGACAAAAATCAAAAATGAAGAACAAAATTTTTTGATATCCTGCTTATCTCTCGAGATATATTGTCGCAAAAGTGAGGTGCTTTGGGTTGAAATCCAGAAGAAAAATGTTCACAAGGTGAAATTTGATGATAGATTCTTACATAACACGACGAGACAAATCGAAAGTAAAGAATAAATCTTTTCTATATCTCGCTTGGTTCTCGAGGTCTGCAGTCTGCAAATCAAACTATGTAGACACACCTAAACACATGAAATGCATCGCGAACGACATTTCGGGTAACAAAAATGTTTGCCTCATCACACACATATTATCACAATTAATTTCATCGTACACTTTCAGTTTAAACTGAAACTGGACTGAAGCATGCAGAGTACCATATTCACTGTATCGCGATGTAAACTTGACCTGCTTAAATTAGACTTTCAACACTTATTTACAATAAGGTGCAAAGTAGTAACATATGCTGATTGTCTACACTACACCAACAAACATTTGAGGACATCATCGTATTGAGAGCAATGAATAAATTTATAGCGATAGGCCCTATTCTTGCCGTTATCTATCAAACACTTCAAGAACAATTATTAGAATGTGACTTACTTATGAAACGTTATTCCATGTTGTTTACTACGTTGTCGGTTTTTACAACCGTATGCAACACAACTTGGCATTATTAGTAACTTTGGAATATTAGAAAATGAAATATTCACAGCAGCAGACACAGTGCATATAGCGCAATGTGTTGGGGTTTCTATAATGGCCGCCGCGCATGCGCAGTAGGAGACGAGTGTTTATATGAGGCTTCACAGATTTAACGTTATTTTGCCTCCACTTTCTTCCTTCCTCCATGATTGTTAGCCCTCCACGAAAGCGAAGACATACTGACACGATGACCAAGGTGCTTTTATTGGCATCGTTTCGGGCTTTACAGTTTTTCGACGTCAAGATAATTAGAGATGTGTCGCCATTTAAACTACAATAGGACTACTTTCAAAATTACAAAATCAAGATTATGAACATTATTTATTAACAGTTCTATTTTGTTAGGCAATAGTTAGTATGTTGCTGATTAGGCCGGGATAGATACTGTTCGAAGAATTGGGAGTACTGCATGGATGGTAAAAGATTACCATTACATAAATTGGCACTCGATTTAATTCATTAGGGCTTGAGAAAATTTCCTTTTGTACGTAGGAGAGTATGGGATTGGACTAAATTAATAAGGGAAAATGATGAATAATTTACTGAAAAATTTAAAATTAAAATTCGCAAAGGGCGAATGTTGATGTTTCGGGGAATTTAAACTCAATGGATATAAGTCAAACACTAATAGTATAGTAATAAGAAGAAAGGGGTAATCAGATGACTAGAAAAATTGCCGCCAGAATCTGCGCTGCATCAAAATTAAATAAGATTTTTAAGAAATAAGAATATATTAATTCTGAGAAAACTGCGTTCATTTTTGACGATCTTAGAAGAGGGTAAAATGTCAATTAAAAATAAAAGATCCTTTCCAATCAGTGTGTGATATTCTTTGTTGATAAACTCGAGGAAATCGTTCGCCATGCCCAGGGTCCTCTTGTCTGCCGGGCAAACAATGGCCGCTTCGGCCGGAAGTTGCGTCTTGCTATAAGCCCCTTCCGGTCGAGACATCTCTCCAGAGACGACATTGTGGCGGAGATCAGCGAGCAATATCGGCGATGTTTTAACGGATTGCCCGCCAGAGAGGAGCCTCGGAAATTAACGACCTCGTCCCGAGAGTAAGTAATAAAGTGAGGCCCGGCCCGAGAGTAAATAGCCCCCACCACCGCCCTCGGCTTGGCTCGCGGCCACTCGGGAATTATCGGCAATTTGGCCGACTCGTCTGCGGGGAGCAGTTTGCGGTGAAAAATTTGAGGTTAATCTACATCTTCTTTACGTATATATATTCGCGATAGCGGGCCGCCCCCCTCTGAAATAATAATAAGAAAAAGTTCGCTGGACGCGATCCAAACTGCCAACCCTGCGGCGCGAAACTCATTACGTGCGCTACGCCGCTCGGATGGAATGTTCCAGCATCATCTCTGGTCCAGCGATTATCTTGTTCGGCTGTCTGGTTTACGGAATTAAATAAAACAGAAATTCGCGCCCGCTTTACATCATCCTTTCCGTTCTCTCCACGTTATTTGCACTTCTCATTGTTGCGTAGATACGCTATGATCATGTTACCACGAAGAATGATTCAGTCTTCTAATAAATACTAAACAAATAAAATATTTTGTCGATAAACATATACACTACTATGTAATTATTTCTCTGAAGTTGCATGTTGAAATAATAAACTATTACTTATTAAACTCGCAGATGTAATTGTTGTTGGATTTTATTCTTTGTCTGAGGCGTTTAGTTCCTCGTTGAGTTATCTTGTTTTTCTGCAATTTGTATATATTTTCGGTTTTTAAACTCGTATCGTCATCGTAATTTCAAGCAGCAAAGTGGAAATCCTGTCTCATCGAATAATTGCGTGTGACGATGCTATTTTCATTTTTTGTTCAACGATTTGAATTTAATTACACTGGTATTCCACGAATGAAGGAATTATCATCCCTTGAATCGTCAGTTCTTGATTATGTTCTGTAATTTTTTTTATATTACTGTAAAATGGTACGATAATTCCCTTCCCATCCTCAACAAAATAAAAATAGAGTAGTTTCTCGACTTGCTGACATTAGATACTCTGCGAAATGTACATGAGTTTATTAATGTGGACGTTTTTACAATTTATAATAGCAACTGGTAACAACAGTCGATGTCAGAATGCAATCATCTTGAATTTTCGATAATTGGTACGAAGATATTGTTTATATAGGAAATCTAATTACAACTGATGAAGCAGGAATTTGTTAAATCATAATAAAACTAATAAAGACAGCCTTAGTTGATTTAAGTGTGCTGCGATTGTGATATTATTCTGAATTATGTAATATTCAGTGCAGTAATCCAATGTACGAACAATTTAACTAAATTTAATTTACTCAATGAACGATTTACTTGAACTTTACAGTGTAGTAACTAAGTCATTCATGCGATGCTTCATGCTAGTGCCCATCAGCGAATTTTAATTACCGCAGGATCCGTGTGATCAATGCGGTACTGGCTTTGATGTTGAATGTTTGTTGTAACCGCGACGCCACAACAATTACGAGTCTAATCACAAAAAGTATGAAGAATTTACAAAAATAATTGAAAACAGTCAAGGAAGACAGTGGGGAAACCTATTTAAAAACGAAATACTTTGATGAGATTGTAATATTTTAATATTTGTTAAGTACATGTCCCATTATCATATCGGGCTTGTATGCAGAGTTTTGAGCAGGCTACTTTAAAAAATAACCGTCAGTAGTTATTGTCACTATATAAGTCACACACAGCCAGGTGAAAAGTCAGGTCTTTTATTGTATGCAAACAGCTGTTTGTTTTGAAACTAGATTATCCTTTCGTATATAGTATTCATAACAGTAAATAAATTGTATATTCAGAGGTTTTCCGTTTACTTTACTTCAAGTTTTATCTAAACCAACAACTTACCCAAGGTTATTTTACTAAATAAACAATTTTCTTAAGGTTTACTAAGTACGAACGAAGTCGTCCCGTACGCGACGCGACTCCATGCGATGCTTCATGCTAGTGTTCGATTACATCAAAAGTAACGAGCAACGATTCGAAAGAAAGGGGTACTGATTGGTTTAGTAACGAACACATACGGGTACAGAATTTCTCGTTACTTTTACAGCTCCAATAACCGAGTGCGGTATTTCCGTAGTCAAAACATCCTCAAACCTCTTTTTTGAGTCTGTGAAAAGTCCATTTGTGCTAAATGTTGAACACAGGCCGAAACGTCATCAACCGCGACGTTTGGTAATGACAAGTTGGAGATCTGGGACAATTTGTGGCTTCCAAAGTTTTTCTTGAATAGATTAATTCTGGCAAGAAAATCTTAAATTATGGCCTCCATTTTATTGACTTCAGACTGTCGCCTTGTAACTGCAATCAGCGCCATTAAAGTACAGTACACTGGGTTAGCCTGCGTGTTCAATACAGTGTGTGGGCTGAAATGAGAGATGAAGAAGAGAACGTAATATGTGTTGCCGGCCCATTCACGCCTATTCTTCCAAAAGAGAACTTGATGGGCGCCAGGCTTAACGTCCCCATGAGACGGACGAATTAGCATCAACAGTGCCGCACGCTCACACCCCTTACGCACTGTGTACAGGTTTGGCAGTTAACAGAGGACATTGGTGCACACTCTGGTGATTAGGAATCGTGCACCACCGCCTCTGCTACCCTGCCAGGACTGGAACCAGCTAACCCCGTGTCAGTGGCGGGCTCCATCACGGCGCGGTGGCTGAATTACAAACCTCTCCGAGATGTGTGAAATGTTAATGTTACGTCTGACAAAGAATGAGTCCGCACTGTGTTGCGCTCTCCCCTGTAGTTTCCAGCGTTTAATTCGTCACCTCTTCTGGTTAGCACCGAGTGTAGGGGGTTAGTGCTAAAGCTCTGGCCTCTCTTTCTGGAGGATGCGGGTTCGAATCAACGTCCGGTCAACCAGATTTCGGATTTCCATGGTTACCTTCAAAACGCCTTGACGGAATTCCTTCCCGTTTGTGACATTTATATCAAACTTCCGGTAAAGTCTTTTTTTTTCTAAGTGAATAATTATTTCAGTTATAATAATATATTAATTAATAAAATGACGCCAGTGCAACTGTAATATGTAGGTTTATTATCGTACGCGTTTCGCCTCTCCTCGAGGCATCATCAGCGACGAATCTATTTTAAAATTTACATTATGTTTACAAACTTATTTGACATAACGCTAAATTGATACATTTTCTTACTATTTACACTTACTATTTACATTAGTGGATTTCAGGATAGTAACCACACATCTTTGCGTTCTCTCCAAAGCATGTTTCCATTACAGCCATTTGTCTTTGCTGTTGTGTACAGGATATAAACATTGCGTCTTCTACAATTCGCTTGTTTTCGGTGGCCATCTTATTTTCTTACTGTCAAAGGAGGTGATGCGCTGACGGCGCCAGATTTGTAATTACGTGGGAGATTTTACTTCTAATTTTATGTAAGTGTGTGAGTGCATGTATTTGTTAGGTTTTTCTGTAGGGTTATTGTATGTTTACCAGTTTGAACAGTGTTTGGTTTGTTAAGTTTGTGTGGTCATTCAGTACCTGCTTGCCATTTTTTATTGCTTTTTGTATGTGGTAGTTTTCTTGTAGAGTGAGGGTATTGAGTCTGTAATTGTTGATTGTGAGTATTTGCATGTCTTTGTTAATGTCTGTTGGTAAGTGATCGTTTTCTATTAGATGTTCAGCGAATGTGGAGTGGTTGCTGTACTTTAGTGCCCTCATGTGTTCTTTGTATCTGGTTTTAAACTGTCTTCTTGTCTGTCCTATGTATATTGCATCACAATTGTGACATGCCAGTTGATATATGCCTGAGTTTTGATAGTTGTCTCTGTCTAAGTGGGTATTTAACTGTTTTTAAACCGAGTTGTCTGTTCGTAGAGCAATGTTTATGCCTTGTTTTTTAAAAATGTTTGTGATTCTGTGGGTGTATTTGTTGGAATATGTCATTGAATACCATTTACTTTTATTTTCAGTGTTTATTGTGGTTTGTGAGTTGTTTTGAATTGTTTGTGTTGTGGGTGTCCTTGTCTGTTGGGTACTGGGTGGCTGAAGTTTTGTTGTGTTAGTTTTGTTCTTTCCCCATTTTGTTTGTGATTTTTCTGTTTATTGTGTCAACTGTCTGTGATTTATATCCATTTTTTGTCGCTATTTCCATTATTATGTTGAGTTCTGTTTGGTAGTTTTTCTTTGTTAGTGGTGTTATGTTCAATCTGTTTAGCATGAACCGTATTGCAGCTTGTTTGTGATTGGTTTGATGTGGAGTGTATTATTTGATCTGTTGCTGTAGGTTTCCTGTATATCTTAAATGAGTGTGTGTTTGCATCTTTTGTTATGGTGAGATCTAAGAAATTCAGTTTTCTTTGGTTTTCCTTTTCTATTGTGAAGGTGATGTTTTTGTGTATATTGTTTATGTCTTGGTGCAGTTCAGTAATGCGGTCTTCTGTTTCATTGATGAGGCATATTACATCATCAACAAATCTCCACCAATAGATAATATTGTTTCCTTTCTGTGGTAACAGGTTTCTCCATATCTCATTTTCTATATGGTCTATGAAAATGTTGGCCAAAGTTCCTGAAATTGGTGATCCCATAGGAAGACCTTCATGTTGCAGGTAGTATTTGTTGTTGAAACTGAAATAACTTTGAGAAGTTAGTAACTGAAGTATTCTTTTGAATTCATCTATGTGGCTATTGGGTAATGCTTTGTATTTTTTAAGATTTGGCCATTAAACACCATTACAGAGCCTCCAACAACTTGAACAGTCCCCTGCTGACATGCAAGGTCCATGAATTCATGAGGTTGTCTCCATACCTGTACACGTCCATCCACTCGATACAACTGGAAACGAGACTCGTCAGACCAGGCAACATGTTTACAGTCATCAATAGTCCAATGTCGGTGTTGAATGGGCCTAGGCGAGGCGTAAAGCTTTTTGTCGTGCACTCAGCAAGGGTAGACGAGTGGGCCTTCGCCTCCGAAAGCCTATATCGATGCTGTTTCGTTAAATGGTTAGCACGCTGACACTTGTTGATGGCCCAGCATTGAAATCCGCACCAATTTGCGCAAGGTCTGCACTTCTGTCACGTTGAACGATTCTCTTCAGTCGTCGTTTCTACCGCTCTTGCACCGAGCGGGGCGGTGTAACGGTTAGCGTTCTCGCCTCGCATTCGGGAGGACGGCGGTTCGAATCCCCGTCCGGGCATACAGATTTGGGTTTTCCATGGTTTCCCCAAATCACTCCAGGCAAATGCCGGGATGCTTCCTTCAAAAAAGGGCATGGCTGAATTCCTTCCCATTCCTTGCCCCCATCCTTTCCCGTCTTTAAAAGACCTCGATGTTAAAAAGAGACGTAAAGCAGTTAAAAAAAACAAAAAAAATCCCGCACTTGCAGGATCTTTTTCCGTCCGCATCGATTTCAGAGATTTGATGTTTTACCGGATTCCCGGATTTCATGGTGCACTCGTGAAATGGTCGTACGGGAAAATCCCCACCTCATCACTACCTCGGAGATGCTGTGTCCCACATCTCGTGCGTCGACTATAACACCACGTATAAGCTCACTTAAATCGTGATAACCTGCCATTGTAACAGCAATAACCGATCTAACGCCTGCGCCAGACACCTGTTGTCCTATATAGGCGTTGCCGACAGCAGCGCCGTACTCTGAGTGTTAACATATCGCTGTGTTTGCGTAGGCATAGCTGCACCAGTTTCTTTGGCTCTTCAGTGTATTAATAGAAACATTTTTAAAGTTCATAGTTGTTGCTAGCCGTTTTGTCGCAGCTCCGTAGCTAGTTAATTAATCGTTAATAAACTATGATTTTCAACGCAGATTCGGCTCTTGAGGTAAAACTCTAACCGCGATAAACAAACAAAAAACTCGAATGCAATGACAAAAAACAAATAAAAAATTTAGTTGCACTGGTTTTTGTTTATTAATATTTAATTAAAATTCTCAAAATATCACAATAATGGAAGATAATGAAGGAATACTGGCCTTTTATGGATTTATGCCTTGTCGACGTCGTGGTCATTAGAGGTGGGAAAGGACTGGAGCGAGGAACGGGAAGGAATTCCACCATGGTCTTTTGAAGAAACCATCCCGGCACTCGCCTGGAGTGATTTGGGGAAACCATGGAAAACCCAAATCAGGATGCCAGGATCGGGATTCGAACCCGCTTCCTCCCGAACGCGAGGCCAGAGCGTCAACCACTCACCCATCACGCTCGATGGTATGCTGGTTACATAGGAAGGAAACTCAGAAGAGGAAGTAGAGTTGTCTAACTGAAGAGCATAGATGGATGAAACGAAAAAGAAAGTGATTTTGTAGCAGCAGTAATTTTGTAGCTCTGCCTGGATTTGTATTTCCCCAAACGTGTTACGTATCTTTTAATTGTTAAATGTATCATTACCACTAAACTGTATGTGTAACAGGATGTCGATGGCAGTGTACCTCAATATGCTATACGAATATTTAACACATGCGTACCGAGATGGTGGTGTAACGGTTAGCGTTCTGGCTTCGCATTCGGGAGGACGGCGGTTCGAATCCCCGTCCGGGCATCAAGATTTGGGTCTTCCATGGTTTCCGCAAATCACTCCAGGTGAATGCCGGGATGCTTCCTTCAAAAGGCCATGGCCGAATTCCTTCCCATTACTTGCCCCCCATCCTTTCCCGTCTCTAAAGACCCCGCTGTTAAGAGACGTTAAGCAGTTAAAAAAAAAAACACTTGCGAATTGGTGGATTAATGGCTTAGCTCACTCCATTAAATGTCATCGTCATCATCATCAAGGGTTTTCTGCTGTTCAGCTGGTGAATGCACAGTGACCGCCTTCGATGCCTCCCTCTATTCCGCCATTCTCTTAGTCTCTATATATTTCCCTTTCACCATGATGTCATCTATCATGTTCTTACTTCGCCGACCTCTTCTTTTCCCTCCGCTTACAATCCCCTCCAGAGCAGTTTCAAGTAGGCACTCATTCCTCAGCACATGACCAATCCAGTTCCTTTTTCTGTTCCTTATTGTTGTTATAAGGGACTTTTCTTCTCCTACTCGATCCAGCACTTCATCATTCCTTACTTTGTCTTTCCAACTTATTTTCTCCATCCTCCTCCTTATCCACATTTCGAATACCAAAAAACTTAAAAGTTAATCTGCATACTGACACCAACAGCACTGCACACAGGCAAAAGAATCTGTACGTCCTGAATACTACAGTAGAATTACTTCATTTTGCAGCATCCAGATATTCGATTCGGATGATGGATTTAATTTTCATTAGCGAAATAATGTTACATGGAAACTGTGCATACAGCCGCGTCCGTAGAAAGGCCCCAAACTTTGTTTAGTGCATGATGCGAACTGATGCTGGAATTACATTTCCGATTTAAAACACGGGACCCGAGCACAACTGCCCTAATTCCGCCGGCTGCCCGACTGATTTATTCATTCTACGTTTCCGTTCGCTTCCATGAATTTAAATCGGAACAATCTCTCCAATCCACAGGTGTCCGCAGTCAATTTTCGGATTCATTGCCGTGGAATCGAGAAGGGGGAGGCAGTGGTTATAACCAGGTATGCGCCGCTCGAATCAGGTGTAAATCAGATGGCAAACATTTCACTGCTACATCGGTCTCACGGAAGAGAATCACCAATACGGGAATTATGGGACAGCGGAAAAGCGGATTCGTGGGAGATGTATGTTGATGGAGAGCATTCGGGAGGACTCAAATCCCGCTCCGATCAGTGAAAAGGTATAAAAAGAATGGATTGATGGAAGCACGAACATGCTACTATATATATATATATATATACTAGTAGAGTTCCCGGCGTTGCCCGGTATGATCTAAATTGATTTGCACACACAGTGAATACTGAAGCTCATAAAAAAGGTAAGTTTTTTGGAGATTCTACGATAACCGTGGAGCTGCAATTTGATGATGGAATCCCATGTAACTCGATTAGTCACATTGAAAGTAAAGAATATATATATTTTATATATATATATATATATATCTCGCTTAGTTCTCGAGATATCGTATTTCAAAATTGACGTGTTTAGGTTGAAATGCAGCCTGGACCAGAAAAAAATTTCACCTTATCAAAATTTAATAATAGTTTCGTATGTAACTTGGTGAGACAAATCGAAAATATGTTATAAATGTTTTTGATATCTCGCTTAGTTCTCGAGATATTGCACCACCAAACCACTATATCTACAAGGTGGAAATGCACTACAGGCGTTTCATTTTCTTCCTAGTGTTGTTGTTTGGTTAAAATACAGCCTGGACCAGAAGAAAGGTCACCAAAATCACAAGGAACTATAACTGATGTTTGACATGTTAAATCTTGAAAACCAAGTGAGATATCAAAAAATGTTATTCTTTATTTTAGATTCGTGCAGCAATAGAAACAATGTTTTTTTTCAGGAAATGTAGTAAAGACAGAATTGCTCATCAATAAATCACAAAAAAATGTAACACTATGTCAACACTAAAGGTTTTAAACAGTTCAACTTCATCTTCAAAGCCATCAGTTGTGCGTTACTTACTCTATTAACAGCGAGAATTCAGAGATTGTAGCTGTGTCAGAGACCGTAATTTAAAAAAGCAACACATTTCTCTGAAGATTCTTCACTAAAGGTTTTAAACAGCTCACTTTCATATTCAAACCCGTCAAATATGCATTACTAACCACAGTCATTAAAATTTCACACCAAGGATTGTAGCAGTGTGACCTCAGATAGTAACATCAAGAAACAAAGAAGATATCGAAAGATTTTTTCATTGTATTATTAAAATTAATTATAAATTTTCCACTTTACGTAGTTTCCTCTTCGCATTCGATATAACTATGTATGGGGTTTAAAGACTAAAAACCCAAAATTTAAGAAAGTAAACGTTACATGCGATAACATGGCTATTATTTTTTTACGATGTATGACGTAAGCATCGTATTTCTTTTATTTTTTGTTTCAGGCTGTACGTTAAGATTTTCATTTACCATTCCTGCGTTATGAAATGTAGTCTTCACGGGTTTTCCGCCGTATAAGGCGGAAAACCTGTGAAGACTACATTTCATCGATACGCCGTGAAAGCCTTCGATCTCACTCCTGTGTTGTGTTAAGTTGGAGCATAATACATACCAAACTCTTCAATTGAGATTCTAATCTTTAAAACGGTGAAACCCCATCGAAATCTGCTATGTAGTTTCCGAGTTTTTATACTTCAAATATATCCGGTTTTCGTTTTCTACACACACACACACACATACATATATATATATATATATATATGTGTGTGTGTGTATGAAAGAGGAGACTTCAATAAAAGAATTCAAAAATGAAATTATATCTCCACTTGTTATTGAAAAGTTGGTGAATAATTGTTAATAAAATGTATACGGCTTGAAGGCATAAAGAAACTGAACAAGTATATGATCTGTGAATACTGTATGTCAGTGGGAAATGATTTATCTATAAATGCAACGAAGATAAGTATTAATTGTGTATTATATAGTTAATGTAATATTCAAAAATAAACTGTATGATAAATGGTTCCAGGAAACATGAGTGAGTTATTCGAGAAAATATATAAGTAAATATTTAATGTTAAAAAATTTAATGTTACTATGATTACGATTTCTCAGATGTTAGGATCTTGGATTGGTTCCAGATATCGTTAAGCAAGAAAGAAGAAATCAAAATCATGGAAAATGTCTTGTAAGTGTAAAAACGTAAAACCAAAAAATAAAAGTACGTGTGCGTGCAGATAACCGTTACGTACACTGAAAGGGCGGAACGCTTACAACCCTACACTGAGCCTACACTCAAAACTATGTCACGTACTTACACTTGCACTACCGGGGAAGCCGAGGGTAAACCACCCCTGCTACATTTCGCAAGGAAGCTGCCACTGCTCTCTCCAGGGCAGCAATTCCCCTAGTCATCCATTTACCACTTTTTATTTTTTAATTATGAAATATAATTTGAGTGTTAAATTTTTCCACAACTACTTTTGTCATTTAAGAATTTTAAATTCATTCAGTGTTTTTGGTAAATAAATCATAACTTCATTTGGTAATTTGTTCCAATCACTGGCGCCCTAACTCACAAAAGAAAATTTTCCCGCTCTCTTATACACGAAATCGACTACCAGCTACCGAGCGTGGTGGTGTAACGGTTAGCGTTCTGGCCTCGCATTCGGGAGGACGGCGGTTCGAATCTCCGTCCGGGCATCCAGATTTGGGTTTTCCATGGTTTCCCAAATCACTCCAGGCTAATGCCGGGATGCTTCCTTCAAAAGGCCATGGCCGAATTCCTTCCCATTCCTTGGCCCCCATACTATCCCGTCTTTAAAGACCTCGCTGTTAAGAGACGTTAAGCAGTTAAAAAAAAAGACTACCAGCTTGTGGTTATTGTCACCTTTTCCCTTCCATGCACTTTTCGAATAAGTATTAAAATATTTAATGGCATGAAGATGTATATCGGGCTTATTTAACAATAAGAAAGAGTACTGTTATTAAATTCCCGTTGATTTAAAATTTTAAATTACCACGTTCCTTTCCCATTTAAATTTTGGGATGGGCTATTCTGTCAACAGTGAAGGCTAAAATTAAAGGAAGATACTAACGTCCTTTAATCGCTGTTATTTAACGCTCTGGCCTCGCATTCGGGAGGACGCGGGTTCGAATCCCCGTCCGGGCATCCAGATTTGGGTTTTCCATGCTTTCCCCAAATCACTCCAGGCAATGCCGGGATCCTTCCTACAAAAAAGACATGGCCGAATTCCTTTCCGTTCCTTGAACCTAGTCCTTTCCCGCCTCTAATGATCTCGACGTTGACGAGGCGTAAAGCCATAAGCAAAGAGAAAAACGTCATCCGTCATCGCGTGTGTTTCGTGTCAGAGGTCTTTTTTGCGTTTCAGAAGGTGCAACCTCCAGTACAGGCTGCGATTTCCCGCTTCCCGTTTCTTGTTTTCTTGAGGCCACAATTTTCATAAGACTTTTGTTTGGTTGAAATGGTCTAATGAACAAAATTAGGATGTGGGATCGATGAAGTTCGATTTTAAACTGATAGTAATAATTTCTTGTGGTCTCAAAGATCTAATGACAGAGTTTCGCAATGAGTCTCTATCGTCAGATATGTGCAAGATACCTCGAAAAAAGTATTTGAATACAAGATACAAGATACATTTAAATAATGTATCTTAGATATCAGATACAAGATACTTTTGGAAAAGGTATTTGAAATACAAGATACAAAATACATATTTTCCAGATACTTTTTTAAGATAAAATACTTTTTTACAAAATGTATTATTTTTATTTAGAAACATATTTTACTACAATGTACAACTGTTGCTTAAGGTTTTAAATGAGACTTCAGTATAATAAGTTTTTCAAACATCTCATCACTCATTTTCTTGATTGTTGGATAAGTATTTAAACTTTTTAGGCCGATGTCCTTATTATTAAGGTATTGAAGTGTTTCTAAGTCAGCGGTGCTGCCAGTAGATTCTGTACTGTCGCCACTAGTGGCACTACCAACAGAGGAATCAGAGTCATCAAAAAACATGTAATAAGATTCGTCTTTTGTCTTCTTTCTTATATCATCTCCACTACCCTTTGAAGCCTCTGATTTTTTATTTTCAGATCGATTAATTTTCCGTGTTTCAGTCAGGATAAGCTCTTTTACATGCTCTTTAAACATTTTTGGCACCCACTTCATTTTAAAAAACAGATGGGACACTGAAGCTAATATTGCATCATTTGCTGCAGGCTCAAATTGCAAAAGCTTTTTGAAACGTTTATTTAGATTTTCTTCAATAGCATCTAACAAAGTGCCACAATATCTTAGATTTTCCATTTTTAGGCTTTTAACCATATGCCGGATTCTCATTAGTTCGGGTAGTAGACAACCATAGTAGGTATCTTTATCACCTTGCAGACTTTGAATAGCTTCTGCTATAGGTTTTGAACAATTTACATATTCCCATAAAAATTGAAGTTCATAGTCCTTAAAGGCTGATAATTTAAGGCTTTTCATGGTTTCATTGAGACGCTCCTGCACTGATAAAAGGTCTTTTATGGAATTATAATAAGAGTTCCATCGGGTTGCGCATGGAGAAGTTGGTGATTTCCCCGTCAATTCCAAATATGTTTCACATGCCTTTGGTGATCTAGAACATAAATTCCAGAGTGCCTGACACTTCGCTAAAGCTGCATCATGCACTTTTTTATAAAAATTGTTTTTCAGTCTTGCTTGTTCAAAATCTGTACTGGCGACCAAATGCAAAGTGTGCGTAGCGCATCTTTCGTGTCCTGGTAGCAGACAGTTATCACTTTCCGGTTCTGAAGAAGAATCTGGAAATGGTTGTGTTAGCAGATCATCATCTTGTTTCTTTATGCGAAATGTTTTCAGGATTTGTGGCTGAAATATCTGAATCTGATTTTCCAAATACTTCGAAGGCCTTTACCATATTTGATCCATTATCTGTTACCGTTTTAACAATTTTGGATACTTTTAAATCAAACTCTGAGTGTATATCAGCTATCATTTCGGCAACTTTATCATATGTGTGAGACCCCTTGAAACTTCTGCATGCAATGGCGGCACTTTTCCTCTCAAGAGTCTCGCTTTCAATCCAATGGACTGTAACCCCCAAACAGCTTCTTTTAGAAGAAGACCATATATCTGCTGTGGTACACACAAACTCCACAGTCCTCAGAGTCATCTTAATTTTTTCTTTCCATTCATTGTATTCATCACTAATTAGCACCAGGTTTTATACTACTGTTTATTACTTCCAAGTTGTTATTTTATTTTTCAGAACCAATTAAATAACAAGTTGTTATATTCTAAACAGAACACAACGTACTAAATTTGGTAATTAAGCAACCTAAACAATCGGAACTCAGGCAACAGATTCAATTACATGCCATATTTAAGAAATTAGAATTGTTAAATAACTTATACCACAATGTTACCCTACACTAGAATTTTTAATAAAAGCTTTCGGCTATTTGTAAAGCAATACTGTATTTTGTGATAAAGAAAAGAGACTAGCTTACAACAATGGCACGAATTTGAAACTTATTTTTACAGGTAAATATAAATACTTCTTCTCGCTAACAATAATCCTAAGAATTTAGTATAAAATTTGTAGATTAAAAAAAATATTTTATGAAACATAGGTAATAATATAAATACCTACTCGGAGTTGCGTGAGCAACCTTCACACACGCAACCAACGATCACGTAGTCGCTGTCAAGTGAAATCTAATCCGGTATATACCTACTTAAATAAAATTAAAATAATTCGTTTATTTATTTACTTACATTTCGATGCCGTTGTCCTCAATTATGATTCACTAAAAATTGGATTTCGACATACCATACACGATTTGGCACGGTAAAATATGGCGCGGACCAAAGACAACATACAATAGACAGGCAGGTGTTCGTTTATGGTTTTCACAGTTCACAGGTATGAAGGAAGGCAAAGATAACTAGACCCTATAACCTTGTCTTTTGATATACGTTAATGAATTTTACGAATGTATTCCGTTGTTTTTATGATGCCGTAACGTAAAAATTCGGAAATAGTATTTAGTATTTTCAAGATACAAAGATACAAAGAAAAAGTATCTAAATACAAGATACAAGATAAAGATTAAGAAAAGTATCTTAGATACAAGATAAAAATACGTATTTTGTATCTTGTATCTGTATTTCAGATACTTTTATCTAGATAAGTCACATCTCTGTCTATCGTAGCCGCCAAATCTAAGCTGATAGCAGTACCTGCACTTTGAAGTTCTTTGTGTATGGGACAGCGTGATGAGAGAATGTACCAGGGGAATGAGGCAGGACTGCATTTAGGCATAGGCTACATAGGCTGTAGCCTAGGGGCCCCGCACCACACGGGTGGGGGGGGAGGGGAGGGAACGGCAGAAAAGTAACCTACTTCCGTAACTGTTTTCCCACCGAGAGTCCTGAAATACTCGTGAAAAATGAAAACAATGTTCGCGCATGAAGTGCGGGTGTACTGTAAAATAACATTTCAGTACAGCTATACCGTAAAGTAACAACTTTGCGGCTCAACACTGAGGAGTTACAACCCTTGAAACATAATGTTGCATCATACTGTGGCCTGCGCGTATGAATTTAGATTGAAGTCACCGTCGTACACCAACTGCAATACCAACTAAAGTTCCCTAACCTTTATGTCCGTAAGGTTGGATAGGATAAATTCATTCTGTATAGATGTAAACAGCAAGTAGCCGTAGGAGGTCCAGTTTTAATGTGTTTTTTTTTTTAAGTAAGTGTTTATATATAAAAAAATAGATTCGTTTGTAACTATTTCTATTGCGTACTTTGGTGATCTAAATCATCTTTTATCGTTTTTTTAAATCTTTCATAGTGTTATTAAAACTGGTTATCACGCGGCATTTTGCTGAGGGTGTTTGTTTTCGCTAACACAAATACAATAGGCAGCACCTTATCTTTCGATCATCAGTCGATAACTGAACGCGTGAGAATCACTTGCTTACCTTGTTCACTTCAGTCGCGGAATCGATGCAGGAAGCAAGTTTATAATTTTAGGTTCTTCAGTAAGTTATCCCTGCATATTTTTTTATCATCATTGCATTATCCTGTACTTTGGATTAAAACGTTTATTAACTTAATAATAACTTAATAAGTAATCGATATTGCTATATATACATATATATATATGCACCCGCACCACATTTATAGCCTAGGGGCCTATTGATCATAAAGGGCCCGCACCACAGATATAGCCTAGGTCCCTACAGATCGTAAATGCGGACCTGAAATGAGGGATTTCTGTTACCAAATACTGGTCAGAACATTGGTGGTGTAGTATGGGACCCACATTTTGAGTATCAAATACGGTAATGGGGGAGGGTAGAAAGAAGAGCAGTTAGAGTTGCTTGTGGAAATTACTGCAGAACACTACCAGTAGCTGACATGATAAAGAAGTAGGGATGGAAGTCATTGGAAGATAGAAGGAGGGTGAAGAGAGCGCTGGGAATGTGAAAGGCGTTTTGGCGATGAAACGTGGGGAGAAAAAGATAGGGGAATTAAGAGTGTTGCGTGGAATGGAAAAGATTACCATGAGCATAAG
Organism: Vandiemenella viatica; assembly: GCA_031002005.1. Classification (NCBI taxonomy): domain Eukaryota; kingdom Metazoa; phylum Arthropoda; class Insecta; order Orthoptera; family Morabidae; genus Vandiemenella; species Vandiemenella viatica. The sequence goes on along the minus strand of JARYHS010008075.1, from coordinate 179,876,189 downwards.
CTGGTACTCGATTGCACATGCATAAGGGCGTGGGAAGAGTTTCTTTGGTAGATAAGGCAGTCAGCGACTGGGATAGATTACCAAGGAAAGTAGTGAATAATTTACCAAAAACGCTGAAATTTTTTTAAATTCGTAGAGGGCAAAAGCAGGCAAGTACAAAAAAGGAGGAAAATGGGTATGTAGGTAAATTGCCGTCGGAACAAGCGGTGCATTGCAATAAAGTTACATTAAACGTTGAATTCGAGCCATGAGGAGTCCCAGAATCTGCACCTGAACAAATCAAAGCTTTGCAATGTTGAAGGTCAGTTTTATAAGGCCTGGGGACCTTTCATACACAAGTCAAGCTCCTTAACCAACTAAGCCTGCAAACGAATCGATTTTTAACGTAAAAGCTGGGATTTTCGTTGCGTTCCGACTATCGATCCCGCGTGCGATAAATCCTCGTCATAGAACTAATGAAACGAACATTGAGTCACCTGTAGCCCATCCTCCATCATCGCCCGCAAAGTTGGCAACTCCTCAAAAGAGTTATATCCGCCATTAGCAGCAGAACTCTCTCCCTCTTCACTTCTCTCCACTTTTCTTTTGCCACCTCAAACTTCTCCACGTGATGAAGTGGGGATAGGAAGACATAACCGATTGCCTTACGTAGAACTGAGGTAATATGACAACGTGCAGACGTTCGTTTCTGCAATGTTTCCGATCACTGTAAGCCACTGATACTTAATCTTCAGCCAACAGAAAGCAGGGCCGCATTTAAGCACAGGCTACCAGGTCGTAGCCTACGGGCCCGCTCCGCACACAAAAAAGAAATAATCAAATATGTACAAAGGAAGTAACCTACTTCCGAAACGGTTTTAGCTCCGAAGGTTCTGAATGCTCGTGAAAGCAGAAAACAACGTTCGCGCATGATTGTTTCAATCTTTTGAAGTACGGGTGTATTGTAAAATAACATTTCAGTACTCTTATACCGAAAAGTAACAACTTTGCAGCACCAAGACGAGAAACTCTAACCGTTATAACGAAAGGTTGTATTATAATGTGGAAGGGGCGTGTAAATGCAGATTAATGTGTATATATATACCATACGAATAGCCTAGAGGCTCACAAATCCTGTATGCGGCCCTGCTCCATAGACATAACATTATTATTCATTTAGTTAATAAACGTTAACGGACGATTCAATATATAATTCTCTTTGAATAGTACACTTCCAATTTCATAACTGTTTTTCCCAAATAAATCCCAAAATATTTTTAAATTTATTATGTTACTAGATTCTGAGCGCTTTAAAAAATACAACTTCAACCCAGATTTCCGGCAATTAATTTTTTCTAGTTTATTATAACAGAAATATAAACATCTTTTAAGACCGTTAAAATTAACGGGTTGAACACGGCTTGTGGCAGTTCGCATCCTCGCGGTTGGGTAAAAAGAGATAATTGTTATCAAATAAAGCTGATAACCTTAAAGAGCTCACTGAATAAGGCGTCTGACTGGAGATCAAAACGTCTTATTCCACGCACCTCCCACTGTCACTACTCTGTCGTCCATAATGAAACTCCTACAAAGTGATCCTATACCTCTATTACCTGGCCTAATGTTGTACTAATTTTGAAAAAACTTGGGAACTGGTAATCTGTAACTAACTGATCATGCAGAAGAGGGTCTACACCTCTCCCATGGCTACTACCTAGCAGCAGAACAATTTTTTTTTTCTATTCTTACCTTCCACGCCCATATTCTTAAAATCCTGCTGCATCTTGCCTACTCCTACATATACAGTAAGCTCTTTTCCTCCTGACTCTGGCAACAGGTCTAACCTATTTTTACACGCTTTATATTAGCTTCACTTGTATGAATGAATATAACGGAATTTTACAAATCCATTTTAACCCACTTCCAGATGTCCGAGCTGTTTGAAATTTGGCACACATATTAAGAACCGGTGACAATGTAATTATTTCATAGCTATATCCTGCTATTCTTATTACTTTGACAGTAACAACAGAAAGATGGTTCAATATCGTGGAATTTTGCAATTTAATTTTAACACAATTCCAGATGTCCGAATTGTTTGAAATTTTGCTCATGTATTGATAACTGATTAAAATACAATAATGTCATAGCTGTGTCTTGATATCCACTAACTATAGAAAAAATTTGTGCACGTTTTAAGAACCGTTGACAATACAGCAGTCTCTTAGCAACGCCCTGCTGTTCTCGTTACTTTGACGGTAACAATAGAAAAATGTTTAAATGTAATGAAATCTGTCATTTCGGTGTTCATACACTTTCCGACTTCCGAATCGTTTGGAATTTTGCACACTTATTAAGAACCGATAAACATTCAATAATTTCATTCTCACCACGTTGTCAGTAACAACTTAAAAGTGGCTGAATGTATAAGAAAATTTCAGTTTAATTTTCACCCACTTCTGAAAGTCAGAACGGTCTGAAATTTTGTACACGTGTTAAGATCCGATGCCAATCCAATAATTTCATATCTATGTCTTGGTAATCTCATTACTTTCACAGTAAGAACACTAAAGTGATTGCTATTGGACCTCTGGTGGGGGTGACCATTTAATTGTACCTTACTCGTGGGAATAATAATTAAAAATGGAACTACAGCACAAAGAAAAAGAAAAATTGGCGAAGAAAAGCCAACAGTAGGAAACATACTTTTGAAACAATCAGAACTAAAAAGGTGAAAAGTAAAATTGTAGTTTAAAAATAACTAAAAACACGCTTTCGTAGTAATGTCAACTAAAAGGTTAAAAATAATCTTTAAATATAAAGACTTTGTTTAACAGTGATAGGACTTCCCACAATTCAGGATCAATTAATTTTTTGAATAAGCTTAAAGAATAAAGTCATTGATTCCAAAATTAACTTTAATGTAAAAAAAGCGTGGGGTGCTCACTACATAACATTTGACAATCTTTACAAACAGCTAACGACAATAAAATATGACAACTGATATAGCACCCCACGTTTTTTTACGTGAAAGTTAATATTTGAATCAATGACTTTATTCTTTAAGCTTGTTCAAAAAATTAATTTATTCTGAATTGTGGGACGTCCTATCACTGTTAAACAAAGTCTTTTTATTTAAAGATTATTTTTAACCTTTTAGTTCACATTAGTACGAAAGCATGTTTTTAGATTTTTAAAATACAATTTTTTTCCCACAATTTGTAAAGTGTCGGTTCGAATCCATGTCTCGTCGGGGATTTTCATGGACACTTAACCATACTTTCACCTCTGGCACAGCTTGCCGTGTAATGTCCAGTACTCCAAAACTCTTCCGTGGTTCGGATTTCACCTAAAATTGTAGGTCCCCTGTACCAGGTAGCACTGCCGGGTCAGGTTAAGGCGGCTAAGACAGGGGTGGAATGCGCAATCAATTGAAACCTGTCACCAGGTAATTACGACCACACGGAATTATTATTATAACCGTGAAAATGATGTATGAGGTACATATATGTTAGTTTAAAGTAATAGCGATATCTTTGAACAGAGGATACCAGAAAACATCTACATGGACTGAACACAAAAAACCAAAAAGCGACTGAAAACTGATATGTTAATTCAAACGTAATACATATTTCTTTTACAGGCAATACATTTGTTCGAAGTTTCATATCTAAATAGAATTGTTATTAAATGATGGCTATAACCTTAAAAAATTTGACGAGTAGTACGAGATATTGCGGAAAGCGTTTCAAAATTAACACCGACAGTGAGTTCTCTTCGATTTTTTTCATTAGTTTCCCACGTGATATGACTTGTAGACCTTCCGATGACACGGCGTGGATAAGGAGGGGGAGGGGGGACTTCTGTCTAAACTATATATATATATATATATATACAGCAAGCCTTGATCTAGGAGTGGTTTGGTGGTTTGGATCCATCACAATAGTAATTAGACACCTCGTTGGATTAATCAACGTTGGGGAATGTTCGTAGGGTAGACTGACCAATCAAACTCTAGCTGTGAGCATATAGTAACAGTGTTTCATGCGAAACGTTATGCGTCCATGGTGCAAATATGCAAATAGCTTAAAACTGCATGTAGCTTTCGGTCAGTACAGAATAGAGTAAGAGGGCTTGCGTGGATCTTACCGGAGCGGGCATCCGGATTTGGGTTTTCCATGGTTTCCCCAAATCACTCCAGACCAATGCCGGGATGCTTCCTTCAAAAAGACCATGACCGAATTCCTTCCCGTTCCTTGTCCCCAGTCCCATCCCACCTCTAATGACCTTAGCCAACGACAAGAGGTTAAAAAAAAAAAAAAAAAAAAACGATGGTGGTTTTCAGTGTCCTCTCGTCTCGTCCTGTGTCCCCAGTGGTATCGAACATCAAAATGCGAAATCGGTAGAGCTGCCCACCAAAATCGGTATATTTGTACCCAAAATCGGTATATGCAAAAAATCTGCGTGGCAGTTTGGCACAAGCATATGACACACATAGATGAAAAGAGTGACATGTGCACTTGAATATAAAAATATTGGAAATTTCGATTTGCAGCAATGTTACAGCATCATTATTACACCGCATCATTATGTTTGCACCATCAGATGCAAAACCCATTAGATTTTTTTATATGGAATATAATTACTTCTAAAATAAAGTTTACAATAATGCATCAGCTGCTTCAAATGGAATAAGAGCTGAAACAAAAAATGTTTCTTCGCATATCTCACGACTAAGCACAAGCGTCTGGTTATGCTGACGTCACATGTCGACAATAAGCGAAAACTTGGTTTGCCGCAGATCTTCGCATAAATTATCAAAACTTTCTTTACCCATAATCTGATCAATGATAGCGTGAATTTTCTTCATCGAACATTTTATTTCTTCCGAAATTATTTAATCGGTACAAACGGACTATACCACTTTCGGTAGGTGCTCCATAATGGTAAATGGTAGATTATGGTCTGCAACAAATGAGGCCAATCTTATTTCACCAGGAAATTATTTAAAAAATTAAAAAGATGTATATATACTCTGGTAGTGGTACAATACAAAATAATATAACAGTACTGGTACTTAGTAATAAATAATGAAATATTTTTACCTTGTTTTATTTTGTATATAAGTATTTTGAGTTTTTGTCATAGTAAATGACGACAGCTACCTTCATTTATTTGGCCCCACCTTCACAGAGTGGTTTTCCAGGGACCACGCCTTTCGTAATGCGCTTCAGTGTTTTCATACGTTCCAGTTTACAGAGCGAAGATAACCTATGTAACTCCATTTAGGCCTCCTGTGAACCACCTCCCAGTCACGAACCCTGACGTGGCTTTTGCCTCTAACCCACTCCCCCCCCCCCTCTTTTCGAGCGGCACCTAACTGTTTTCCTATAACTCTAGAAGACATTTTGTACTGTTTTCTCTCGTCAGACTATCGTAATTACATACGGAGAGAATTAAGTGACGGAAGTAAATATTGTCATGCTGTTGTGTGTTCTGTACCGTATTTTAACTGTGACGAATAATATGAGTGAAAAGCTACGTGGCCTGGCTCGGAACCCTCCCCTCGTCCCTCAAGTAGCACAACGTAGTTTTCCAGACAACCCCTAGACCGAGCGATATAGTTTATGAACGCTCGTTTAACTATGAGCCGCTGGGCATCTCCGCTGTAGGTGGATAGTTGGGTGGTGATCCATTCTGTAGGGTGTTCGCAAACGTTCCCCGTGGTCTGTATTGCACGAAACGACCTAATATCATTCGGAGGGTACACTTTAGGGAGAAACCCGGCTTTGACCGTTATATACATATATAACAGCCTTTAGGGAATCCCTTGAGTATTCTTATTTGCGTCAGGTGGGGATCATCATCGCGAACAACTGCGATAGTAGCCGGATGATGTTCCCCAGCTGGTTGTCTCGTGGTTGCATCTCTCTGAAGTCGTGGTTGCAGTATCGGTGCTTCGAGTGGCTCACTGCTCTGGTCGTCCAATGTATTGGTGGCCTCCAGCTTGATTGTGGTTGCTGTCGACCGGCAGGCCCGCTGACTTGGTGATATTTGCCTCTGTTTCGTTACCTCTTCTTGCTGTTCGGCTGCGACTGGGTTGGGTCTGTCTGCTTGAGCCGGCTTGTAGTCTTCTTCTGACAGGCAGCCTCCATAGCAGGCGGGGTGGTCAGCGCCGCAGTTCGCGCACGTCACCGTGTCTTCACGCGGGCGTGCGCAGACCAGGACGCTGTGGCTTTCCAGAGAACAAGCCACTCCGTGACCCCCACCGAGCCACCCAACCACGTGACAGCTGAGCTGTGCTGATTGGCCGGACAGATAAACTTACCAGAAGACGGTTTGTTGTGCTCAGTAGAGCGTGTGGAACACATCTCACAAGGGTGTGATACGCCAACCGCATTTTTGTAATTTTTGCCAGTTAGGGAGCGTCCATAAACAACGTGGATCGGGAAGGAATTGGGGAGAGTGGTGGTGGTGGTGGTGGGGGGGGGGGGGTTCGCGTGCCTCTGCTGGTAGCGAGTGAGACTGGTGAGTGGAGGGTCCCGTTCGATTCCCACCATCAGCAATTCTTGTTTTATTTTCTTTAATTCATTTTACTTTCTGCAATACGTGTATCCAGGTCCTTTAAATGTAAAATTGTTGGAATTTGTACTTGTTGACTAACAATATTTATGATAAATATGATACTAGTCTCGCTCGGGTAAGCAACGCGGCCTGTTATAAATTTCACTACCGCTAGCCATCATAGTTTGATCGAAATTTTTCAAAGGCGATTTTCACGAAAATTTCTGGCCATCTGGCCCAACGCCTTTGGGGAATTGTCATTCGAGGGCTGACCTTTTAGTACGATAAGTGGTAAAAATTACAAAAATGCCGTTGGCGTTACATCCCCTAGTCGGAGTGGTTTCGAACAACAAAATGGCGAAAGCAGTTTGACTGAAGCGTCGGAATTTAGTAATAATAAAAATATTTAATTGAGTTGAAATGGAGCGTACGCTTCGGTGGTAATTTCCCTAAACACCCATCTTCCCCCTTTCTGCACCCGCCTACATTTTCCCTTTAAAATTTTTAACTTTTAATTCTTTTAAGGTTTATGCCAAATTATACATCATTTCTCTCGGTAGATTATTCCAATCCCTGACACCTTTGCCTAAAAATGAGAATCTTCGTACACCTGAAATCGAGTGTTAGCTTGTGATCATGGTCATCTTTTCCCTTCCATGAGTTACTTTCAAATCTTACACCAATACTTTCCATGCCTCGTCACGAATTTACGCCTTGTACACTCCCATGACCGTCTTCACCCTCCTTCTGTCTTCCAAAGAGTCCCATTCCAGCTCTTTTATCATATCTGTTACTGATTGCGTTCTGCGATAATTTCCAGAAATAAATATAGCAGCCCCTCTTTGCACCCTCTCCAACTCCTGTATTTGATACGTAAAATGAGGGTCCCATACTACACTACCATATTCAAGCAATGGTCTGACCAAAGTTTTGTAACCCAATTCCTTTACTTCTCTCGTGCATCCCCTCATCACTCTCTCCAACAAATGCAGAACTTTGAAACCTTTCCCTACCACCTGTCCAATGTGTCCTGCCCAGTTAAGTCTGATATCAAATGTAATGCCAAGATATTTACATTTCAAGTCTTCAACAAGCAATTCTATCCCATTTTATAATCGCAATCAATGTTTATTTTTTTATTTTTGTATCTAATAAGCTGACTCTTCGTTGCATTTATCTTCATCCCATGTTTACCAACCCAACTAGAAATCCTGTCGAGATCACCCTGCAGCTGTTTACAGTCCTCTGCCGTTTTGATCCTTTTATATAGCATTATGTCGTTTGCAAACAATCCGATTTCTGTTAGTGAGGGCGCGTGTTGTGCGAATTCCTCCCTTATTGTTTGTTTGCTCTGGCCGCCATTGTTCTCTGTCTTATCAGTGGCGTGATGTCGATGCCTGTGTTGTCCTCGTCAGCTGTGCTGGTATTTGTCACCTGGATTCATAACCTGCGTTCCTGTGCGCCGCTTGCACCAACACCAGCGCCAACTGTCGGCGATCGATAAAGCAGATGTCTCCCTTTCGAGAGACTGAGCAGCAGTCTAGCACACTCGAGCAGCGGAACACAAGCAAATCATTCCTCCGTGTTGAGAGACTGTCCACCAATAAGTGACCTACATAGTTTTGAAGGGCGTTTAGACTGATAATGTTTCACATGAACGTTTCGACAGCTGCCTCCACCGATATCATCAGGTGAACATGTAGATCGAACTGAATTCAGCGGTATAGCACGTCAAAACTATGTCGAAGCAGTACACCGGGAAAGAACCAATTATCACACTAACTCTCCTGCCCAAAATTCCGAGCGCAAGTGAGATCTTCTTCCCCGTTTCATCAGGGGAAAATAGTTCATCTATGGAGGAGGGCAATGATGGCCGTGGCCTGATATACTTATTAGAACGCCGGCCGTTATTTGAATATTAAATTTTTTAAGGCTTTACGCCTCTTCGACGTCAAGGTCATTAGAGGCGGAATGGGATTGGGGACAAGGAACGGGAAGGGATTCCACCATGACCTTTTGAGGGAAGCGTCCCGGCATTCGCCTGGAGTGATTTGGGGAAACCATGGAAAACCCAAACCTGGATGCCCGGACGAGGATTCGAACATTACCTACGTTACGTTTTCTTTTTGTGAGTGGGTAATATTTGTTACCAACCTTTCTACGTCAGTGAGCTGGTGCGAAGCCCAACCGTAGGAATGTTTGTAGCTAGATGCAAGGAGGCTATCGACTTGCAATCTGAGTAGGGTTGCAATGATATTTCGATCAACCAATAATATCGATTATATAGTACCCAAAATATCGATATAATTGTAGATTCGATAATATCGATATAATTCAATAAAATATCGAAAAACTACAAACTTTTTAGCACTAAAAAATTCGACAAATAAATGTATGTGTGGCAGGGAACAGACTTGACTATGCCATAACTAGATCGATAACTTCCTTTTCTACATTGTGATTCCACTACGCACTGTGCGCGTTACGCTTTCCTCATACATTTACTTTCACTGTTTTATTGCTTAATATGTTGCGTTATGCTCGCGTTAGTTGGTTCTTGTTTATCTCTAGCACGTACTATAACATTAGAAGGGGGTAAAAAATACGATCGCCTAAAATTAATTTTATGTGTTGATAATAGACCTTTCAATTTAGTTGAGGTCAAAGGTTTTAAGTATTTAACTAAGAATTTAGCGCCGTTATACAAAGTCCCTGGAACTATCAAAACAAGAAGGCAGCGGTAAGGCGGTGGGTTTTTACAGCTTTCAAGTCGTATTCCCGTAGCATTAGCGGAGGTAGAGCTACACATTCCTATTTCCTGACCGTAGGCACTGTAATGGACGTGACAGCCGTATCCCCAGCGATACTCACTTGGCAGCAAGCTGAGTGGGCCAAGAGGACCGATCCGGACGCTCAGGTTCCAGGAAAGATTCTTGGCGACGTCGGGGATGGAACCGCGCTCGCCCGGGTCGTAGCCAGGCGCTCTACCACCTGAGCTACGCGCTGCCCAGGAATACAAAAAGTGATAAAAAAAATATGAAAAAAAATCAGAAGTTGAAAAGTGTGAAGCATTTTTCTGTTATTACGAATTTCTGGTCTAAAGTAACACTGGCTATTTGGATATTGCGGTGCATTGTTTGTGCAAAGTGAGGTAAAATCAATCATGATTGTTATAAGATTTGTATATATATATATTTATTTGGTGTCGTCAGTCTTTCGACTGGTTTGATGCAATCCTCCATCCCTTCCTATCCTGTGCTAACCTCTTCATTTCTACATACCCCTTACAATCCACGTCCTCAATTATCTGCTTCATATATTCTAATCTCTGTCTACCTCTGCAGTTCTTACCTTCAACTGTTCCCTCCACTAACAAATTAACCAATCCAGCATGTCTCAAAATATGACCTACCAGCCTGTCTCATCTTCCTGTAAGCTTCTTCCATAAACTTCTTTTCTCACCCATCATTTCCAAGACTCATTCATTTCTTACTTTGTCTGTCCACCTAATTTTCAGCATTCTTCTGTAGCACCACATTTCAAATGATTCAAGTTTCTTTTTTTCCGGTATTCCTAAAGTCCATGTTTCGCTACCGTAAAGTGCTGTGCTCCACACATAGAGTTTTAAGAAGTTCTTTCTAATTCCTAGATCAATATTTGAAACTAAAAGGTTTCTCTTTTTCATGAAGGCTCTTTTTGCTAGTGCTATTCTGCTTTTAACATCATTCCTGCTTTGGCCATTGGTTGTATTTTTACTTCCCAAGTAACAGAATTCTCTTACTTCTACTATTGCATCCGATCCTATTTTTATATTTAATCCACTAGTATTGGTATCATTTCTGCTACATTTCATCACTTTTGTCTTGCTTTGATTTATATTTAGTCCAAAATCTTCCTTCATTATTTTGTTCATGGCACTCAGTAACTTCTCAATATCCTCAGCCCTCTCTCCAAACAACACAATGTCATCAGATTTGGATTAAGATATGTTAAAAATTTCAATCAATCATTTACTTAAAGTAGGCTCGTCGGTACGTTCCAAACGCCTTTTCTCAATGGCACGAGACACTGTCACTCAAACTAGGAATAGAGTTCATGGGAAAAGGTTAAGCAAACCATTTTATTCAGGATCTGTTGACGCTGAATATTTACAGACTTATTTTTTTTTATCAGAAAATTATCTCAAATTTACCACTTCATTTTCATTTACATACTTATTTCTAAAATAAAATTTACAAACAACGAAATATATCGATATTATTGGAATGATGTGGCTGATTTTATCGATATATGCCTTGCGCCGTCATAAATATCGATATATTTATCGATATTGATACCAATTTGCATCACTAAATCTGACAGAAACAATTCGTATTCGAATCCCCCTTTTGCCATGCACATTTCGGTTTTGCATGATTTTTCTAAATCATTCCAGCCGAATGGTCGTATGCTTCCTTTCCTGACTTTCTTCCAGTTTCTTTCAGCTAGTCATTTCCTGCCTTAATGACTTCGAAGTTGATGAGGCGTATATAAAAGAGAATGTCGTATATCTATCTCTCTGTGCGGTGAAACATGCTGAGGCATAAACTGTTATAGCAAGCTGAGAATGAACGTTAGCCGTTTATCACTTTATCCTCATCATATATATTTCATTGTAGACAATGATTTTAAACGTTTTACCTTTGAAAACGCCCCATCCAGAAAGTTATGAATTTCGTTCATTTCGTTAAAAACAAAATGATACTTATTAGTGTTTGTCTTTTTTTGTGTTATACTCTCTGTACCAGTTACCAGAAACAGGTCACAAATTAATTTCAATTTTTTTATTATTATTTTTTTTTGAGTTATGTAAAACAGAGAAATTTATTACACAATAACAGTAAATTTTCGCGTATAATAGGTAATGACGAAATATAAAAAAAATTACCGTGAAATGCATCAGTAAGTATGTAGGCTTGCCAACTTTTCGCATTTACACGACCTCAAATTTTCAGCACCCACAACCGAACAACCGGACAACCGGAAAGTGTAGTGTATGTTACAGAAAGCAAAATTTATAGGCCATTTCCCTTTTTTCATTTTTTCACATAATTGTTATGACAATAACAAATACTTCTGCTGAAGAAGCCGTATTTCAATACCTTTATGCATTCAAATTTTCACAGTGAAAGTAATTTTACACCTTTTCCTTATGCAGCCAAGTTTTAAACCCTTCATTTGACAAACACTCGTCTCTGGAGATAAAAAAAAGTTTATGTATTTTCGTTAGTATTTCAGTCATTATTTATTTATAACGTACAAATTAATAAAGCTATTCATTCTTTAATTTTCCACGAACAAAACGAATACGACGTTCCGTCTTCGACACAATGTAGGTAACTGAAACAACACTCCAATTGCCTCACGCTAATCGGATTTACGACAGAGCGAAAAAGTTGAATTGCGTTCAGGGAACGAGGGAGTAAGGAGCGAGACGCGGCGATCGTGTTTACTTCCTACACATTTGAGAAACCGCAAACAAGTAATTTTTAAAATTTCTTAATAACCGGACATTTTAGCCGACCCTGGCAGCTTAACGGCTAGCGTGTTGGCCTCGAGTTGCTGGGTTTGCTGGTTCTAGTCCGGCCTCGGGCATGGGTGGTTTTAAATAAATGTTGTGTCCGTCTAGTGTTGTCCTCACTATTGTGAATAAAAACATTTGAGAGATAATACATGTTCAGTTACAAAAATGACGTAGACTTGAAGAATCATTGTACATTAGTAGATTTAATAATGAAATGTTGTGAAGCTGGCTAAATGGCAATAAAAGCCGAAGGCCATATATTAAAAAAAAAATGACATTTTTTAGCCGGTCAGATGTAGTGAACGGGACACGGACAAATCACGTTAGAACCGGACGGTCCGGCAGAAAACCGGACGTTTGGCAACCCTAATAAGTATGTGATAAAACTGCTACTGTTGCTGATAATAATAATAAATAATAAAATAAATATTCGTTATTTGTTTTTGAAATTATTCATTTCTTACAAACTCTCCCAAAACAAAACAAAAATCCGTAATTTTTTACTGTTAACTAGTAATGTAGTAGTAACCATTGTTGTAGTATTAAATGGTGGTAGTTCTTGTAACTGCCACCAGGTTGCACGCGCGACGTATCACGTGACCGCAGTGTAACGGTCGCGGGCATACTCTCCCGCCAGTTTTTATTTCATTCTTGTAGCCACGCTGGCGCTCAATCACCCGGCCTTTAAATCGAAATAACCCGCTTCCTCGGTATTACAATGAAATAAGAAGCAAAAGGAAGGGAAATTAGCGAGCGTTTTTATCGGCTTTCCATTCTACCCGCTCCCCCTTGGCTCGCGCTTCCCCCGCACGCTTTTTTTTTAAAGCGGTCGAAGCAAAGCAATAAAGTGGAAGATGGAAGTGTGGCCCAAGTGCGTAGAGAGGAGAAGCAAAGCGCTTTATAAAACATTACCACGCGCCTATCTCTCTCTCGAGTTCAATTTCACGCGGAGGAAAGTAGTGCTGCGGAATAAAAATAATGCGTGCTTAGCTTTTAGGGCCTAATGAAAAATATAACGAGTGGGGGATTGTAGCAGGAGGGAAGGGGGAGGGGGGTACGAGAAAACAGCAGCACAACTAGGAAACAGTGTTACCAACACGACGCGAGCATCCGGGGACAATGTGGATATTATGTTGGTAGCGCTGGGTTTTTTATTTTCGCATCAAACATTCGATGAGACAATAGAAGTAACTTTTCATCAGCAAAAGGCAATTATACATCAGTATTCTAAATAATAATTGAAGAGAGTTTATTTTATTTTAATCAACTTCAATTTTTATTTAATCGCTATGGAGCACATGCCTCAATGGTAAGCTTCCTATTAAACTATTTCCAAATTTTTTATTTTCAATTAGTTTAGTGCAATTTCCCCATATACCTGAATAAAATTGTAATTTTTTTTAAGGACTTTGGATAAATTATTCATCAATTTTCCTGGTAATTTATGTCAGTCCCTGACTCCTTGTCACACTAAAGAAACTTTTCCTACTCGATTTTGCCTTAAATGGATTGCCAGTTGGTGGTCATGGTCATCTATCCCCTCTCATGCACAATTCCTATTCTTCGAACAATGTCCTAGCACTCTCTTCACCCATCTCCTGTCCTCCAGTAACTTGCAGTCCAGCTCATTTATCATATCAGTTACTGATTGTGTTCTGCTGTAATTTCCAGAGGCAATTGTAGCCCATCTTTGCACCTCCTCCAACTCGTGCATCTGACATCCAAGGTGTAGGTCCCATATTACGCCCCATTGTAAACTTCTAACCACCCCCCCCCCGTTTAATATTTCCCGGCTAATTTATTAATCATTTACTATCGGACTTCTTTCCCCGAGATTGACTGCATTCACGTATAACAATAGCAAAATAGTAGCGTACTAGTCACCTCCCAAATTCCAAGCCCAAACTGTTTGTTAAATACTTTATGTGGAGACTGAATTTTCAAACAAAACTTTTTGACGGTACTACAAACTTCGACGTTATGAACAACCACGTCGGAAGGAGAAAGGCATTAGTTGTTGTTTGGCAAAGGCAGCAACAGGAGAAGACTTGAAATGTAAATATCTTGGAATTACTTTTGATAACAAACTTAACTGGGCAGGACACATAGGACAGGTGGTAGAAAAAGGTTTCAGAATTGTGCACTGATGGAGAGAGTGATGAGGGGATGTACCAGAGAAGTAAAGAATTTTGTTCCAAAACTTTGATCAGATCATTCCTTGAATATGGTAGTGTAGAATCGGAACCACTTTTTGGGTATCAAATACAGGAGTTGGAGAGGATGTAAGAAAGGGATAGTAGATTTGTTTCTGGAAATTATCGCAGTACGCAATCAGTAACAGATATGATAAAAGAGATTCATTGGAAGACAGGAGCAAGGTGAAGAGAGTTATGGAAGTGTACAAGGCGTATATTCGTGATGAGGCGTGGAACGATATTGGTGTAAGAATTAAAAGAAATGCTTGGAAGGGAAAAATATGGCCATGACCATATCTGGCAGTCGGTTTCATGTAGAAGGGTGTAGGAAGATTCTCTTTCTAGGTAAGGGGGTCAGGGATTGATGAATAAGTTACTAAGAGAATTGATGAATAATTTACCAAAAACAGTGAAATAATTTAAAATTGAAATTTCTAGAGGGAAAAAGTAGGTAGGTGTAGGAAAGGGGAGAATTGGGTGTGTAAGGAAATTGCTACCTGCGCTCCTTTACAATTTAATTAATTTAAATTAATCATGTTTCACTACTAATCAAAGGGTAATTGAGATGTTTGTTTTCTGTTCCAGGTACGTGTGTTGCAGTTCTGCGGCTCTGTACGATCCAGTGTTTGAGGTCGGGCCTACTGGCTCTTCAATACTAATACAAGGCTCAGCTTGTTAATTTTGTCATTGTGTTTGTAACGCCTACGTCACGGTCCCGGCTTTTGTTGCTGAGCTAACAATGGTCTCGGGAAACTAGCCGAGTGAGAACGCTCGTATGTCACGACGTTTCGGCCGTCATACTATGCCGCCATCTTCAAGTGACTGTTGCCTGCCAGTGGCGTAGCTAGGCCAACAAGGGCCCCGGTGCAAAAAACTCATCCCTCTGCCCAGATGGGCGACTTTTTTTTGCTTTGTGTTGGTGGTAGGGGTCCCCTGAGCTAAAGCTGGGGGCCCCTGAGTTGTGCTTGGGGCCCCCTGAGGTATGCATGAGGGTCCCCTGAGCGTAGGGGCCCCGATGCACTGCACCGCCAAGCAGGGGCGGATCCAGAATTTTTGTTTGGGGGGGGGGGCTTGAGTGGACTTTGGTTTGTGGGGGGCTTGGCTTGAGTGAATTTTGGTTTTGGGGGGGGGGGCTTGAGTCGGCCATGGGGTAGTCTTTATAGCCTCCTCGGGCCTCAAATCCGTGGAGCTAAAAAAAAAGGTTAAAAGGTCTCAAAATTACAATGTCGGGAGTGGACCCAAATACTTTTGGGGGGGCTGAGCCCCCTAGTCCCCCCCCCCTGGATCCGCCCCTGCCGCCTAGCCCCATAGCAGCTACCCCCCTGCTGCCTGCGGGTGATGGGGTTGTTTATATATCGCGCGGAACCGTTAAACCCCCTACAGACGACCTGATCTGTTGTCTGATACGGTCGGGTCAGGAGCAATATCGTGAGGTGTGTAGGCTTGTCGCCTGATACATCCTTGTCGGGTGGCAGAGTCTGCCGATCTGGTCAGGTCTGACTAGATCAGGTCGTGTAGAGCGTGACCTGATTTAGTCAGGCCGATTTCGCTCCAGTTGCTTCGAAACCCTTGCGCAGTAAACATCTATGTGTGTCACAGAGGAGGAAATTATCACTGAATGGAGGGTGTTAATGGAATTTTGAGAAATGTACTATGATTTTTCGTATTGGTTGGATAAAAATGGAGATGCCAGGCAGCAATTCATGGAAATAATTATATAAGAGACAACTTGCGGTTCAAACGTTGTAATATCGATCTGAATCACGAGTAGTGAAGAAGAAAGGCGTAAGAACCCGTTAGTATTTTTCGGTTAAGAATGTAACGGAGCTCCGCTTTTGGAAGTGCGGAACTTCCGCATGAGCGCCTATCTCCGCATCCGCACTTTTTAATGCGCGAATATAACGCTTTTTAATGCGCAACTATAACGCAGGTTTTGTTTCCATTGCTATATATATATATATAATTCTTTTCTATTTATACGTGAATCGGCGCATCGTTCCATAGCTAACAACAACATGGTTGTTTCTTTTCTTATTGTACTGTAATAAAGTTAACAATGATATGAACGTTTTTACTGTCTAAGCACGACTTTGCAAGTTTGAACTTGAATTTAAAGTAAAGCTGCGTTATTCTCTTCACAACTTGTAGGACGTCCGCGTATAACTATCATAGGATGCGCTCACCTGTTCACGCTATTCGAAGGGGCCCAAGCAGTTCTTTCCACTCGTACCTTCTAGCGGTGCACCAGTGACCTTATCGCACACTCGCAGGGTGTTTCCTCCAATCACGATCCAACGGCATAGCTTGTTGGATGGTAAGGACGCATGTTGGTTGTCTGGGAGTCGACACACATCCAACACCTCTGACATGTAGTCCTGCAACCCCTTTCACGGCCCAACAAGAGTCCTACATCGGAAAATCGGAACAGCGGAGGTCATACTAGTTGTACTGTGAATGTGCCGCTAGAGCGGTGGAAAGGCGGGTGGCGGGCACGGAGATGTGTGGTGGCGTGGCATTGTGCTTGACGCTTGAATTAGTCGAGCCGCAGACTCCACAAACTTCGTATTACAAAGATTGCTTAATTGAAGCGTGTATAGTAATGTAAATAATTTAATTAGCTTGTTAATTCATCCCACGTTAGCTATTGTTGAAAGAAGAGGCAAAAAATAAAACGGTATTAAATCGAAATAAACTTTGCTTATGCAAAATGTAGAATTTGTGATAAAATATATTTTGATTTCAAATTTATTTTTGATAAAATACTAAAAGCTAAATAATTATAATTTGTTTCCACTTCCGCATCCGCTTCGGAAAAACATCCGCGTCCGCGGATGTCAAGCAGTGTACAACCGCTTCCGCAAAAAATGACATCCGTCATAACCCTATTTTGTATCAAGTTTAAATCGCGATGGATGATGTCTCTTACATGTATTAATTCGCGTGTGATTTAAGGTTGGTTTCTCAAGAGCCATGGCCGAATCCCTTTCCTATCCTTGCTCCATCATCTCCCTACTCTAAGACCTCCATCTTGAGATAATGAGAAGCCACAAGCCGAGCCTATACTTTTATAGCAGTGATCTCTAATAATCTTCCTAATGACTCTGCGAAATCACACAACAAGCTCGTGGTTTAGATTAGGGATGTAACGGAGCTTCGCATCCGCAAAGTGCGGAACTTACGCATGAATTCCTGCATCCGATTCAGCATCAGTAACTTTTAATGCGGAAGTTTTGTTTGCATCCCAATACCACCTTACTTTTTCCTCTTTATACGAGAATCGCCCCATTGTCACTTAGCTAACGACAACATTCATTTCTTACGATACTGTAATTAGAGTAACAATGAATGAATTAAGCAAGAATTAAGAAGTTTGAATTCGCATGTATAACGGCCTATTCACAGTCCAGCTTTAGAACTACCGTAGGATGCGTTCACCCATTCATTATACTAGAATCGTTTAAGAAGATGTTCCAAGCAATCCTTTCCACTCCTACTTTGTAGTGGCGCATCGTGTCTGTATCGCTCACTCGTAGCGTGTTTCTTCCAGTTATAATCCCACACCAAAGCTAGTTGAACGGCAGCGGCTCATGTTGGTTGTCACTTGTCTGGTAGTCCAAACACCCAACACGTCCTACATATAGTACTGCAGGCTGCAGCCTAGAGATGGGTCGTTCGCGAGTCAACCAGTTCTCTTGAAAGAGCGAATCAGCAGTCGTTCACTAAAAACGAACGGTAGTTCTCCTTGGAGGCCGTAATGACGGTGGTGTGTCGGTCTCGATTGAACTTAACTTCAATCGAGGGTGCGCCAACAATAAGTCGGTTTCGGTTTTGCCATTCTCACCCGCGGCCCGACCCATGTTTATTCTTAGTACCACGTCGTTATTATATTATATTATTTATTTATTTATTGGCTTTGGGTTTCATGACAATACAGCCAAACCATGTATACTTTTACATTTTGGACTTACAGATGTGGCTCTAATATTATACAGCGTTGTCTTTACAAGTGAGCATATACAATTACAGACTTTAATACATGTTACATGACAAGTTTGCATCTATGATTCTTCTGCCATACCATTCTGCCTTAGACAAGATTCACATTTGCTTATAGATATACAATTTATATATATATTAATTCTACAATCCAGTTTACATGTTCCATATTAAGTTTAGTAAAGGGAAAATTTATCAATGTCAGAAATCACTCATTCTTGTAATACCCATCTTTTAAGGGATTCATGCTTTTCAGATGCAATATAAATACTACATGGCTTAGGTTATCAACATTTCAATACTTGTTTATCCACTCCGCTCTGTAAAAATAAGAAATCCCGAAGATCGAGAAGAGTTAGTTCGCATCGTTCTCCGATCCCAAGCGCTCAGCACAGCGCGGAGCAGTGCCTCTGGGGAGCTAATTCGTTCTAATCTGACGTAACGCTTCGCTTCTCTTAGTGTATTCCGACTACAAGCGTGCCTTGTGAAAGATTATTTTGAAATGCTTGACAAATTCGCACTGAAAAATGAAGTAGGCTTCTGTATGGCCAAATAAGTAAAATTTTATTTGTGAACATTCATTACATTTAATGCGAAAACTTGAAATTAATGTAAAACTAACTATCTTTAAACTATCCCTCAAATATTCCGAGCAATCCGAACAATATTTCATTGACGCTTTCAAATGGCCTTTTCTGCGTGAAAATAATCCTGTAGTCAGGGGCGTAGCTACTATGGGGCTAGGTGGTGCAGTGCACCGGGGCCCTCACGCTCAGGGGGCCCCCAAGCATACCTCAAGGGGCCCCTAAGCGAACCTCTAGGGGCCCTCAAGCGTAGTTTAGAGGTCCCACGATCCTTGACGGCAAACTGGTGACCTTTTTTTTATTTTTTTTTAGCTCTACCGTCGTCTAAGGGACCCCTGAGAACACAGGAGCCCCTCACTAAGGGCCCTCGCTGCTCAGGGGGGGCCCAATCCCTGCTCAGGGGCCACTAAAGAACAATTCAAGTTCCCTCATCCTCAGTTCAGGGGCCCCTACTAGCACACAAAGCAAAAAAAGGTGCCCCATCTGGCCTGAGGGCCCAAAATAAATTTTTTGCACCGGGGCCCTTGTTGACCTAGCCACCACGCCACTGCCTGTAGTATTTAAGAAAATAAAAAAATGTTTCAGAATAAATACAAAAATAAATGAAAATAACCAAAGTCAGATTAACCTAAGAAATCAGTTTAAATGTAAATAAAAAGAACAGATTCTACACTCAAAATAGATATAACTGCTCTTTTTGTTTAAACTGAGCTAGTGAACTCGTGAACCGTTGAAAAGAACTAGTTCTTCTTATAGAGGTATCAAATGAGCGCCGCTCTTTTTAGTGAGTCACTTTGCCCAGCGCAGCCCCTTTCATGGCGCAACTCGTATAATCCTACATCGGAAAATCAGATCATCGTAGGTCCTACAAACTGGACTCTAAACGGGCCACTAAAAGGATGAAAAGGCTTGGTTTATTTATTTATTTATTTTATTTTATTTTTATTTTATTTTTATTTTTTTTTGCTTATGACTTTATGCTTTATCGGCGTCGAGATCATTACAGGCGCGAAAGTACTCGGGACAACGAACAGGAAGGAATTCGATCATCGGGTGTTGAAGGAAGCATCCCGGCATTCGCCTGGAGTGATTTGGGGAAATCATGGAAAACCCAAATCTGGATGCCTCGACGGGGATTCGAAGCCCCATCCTTCCGAATGTGTGGCTAGAGCGTTAGGGAGCGTGCATAAACCACGTAGCTCCATTTTGGTCTCCTGAGAACCCCCCTCCTCCCCCAAGTAGTCCGACGTAGCTTTTGCCTCTACCCCCCCCCCCCTTCCTCTCCTTCCACGTGCCACGTAGCTTTTTCTCCCTACTGATTCCAGAAGATATTTTATTCTGTTTTTTCTTGTCAGTCTATCGTAAATTAGATACGGAAATAGTTAAATGACGGAAATAAATAATCACATGCTGTTGTGTGTGCTGTGCCTTATTTTATCTGTGACAAATAGTATGAATAATGAGCTACGTGGCTTGGCTTGGAACCCCCACTCCCCCCGCGTAGCTCAACGTAGCTTTCCTGCCAACCCGTCCTCCTCTAGACTTAGCCACGTAGTTCATGGACTCTCCATTACTGGGCGCGAAGATGTGCGGTGGCATGCCCTTCTGCTTGACGCTTGAGTTAGTCGAGCCGCGAACGACAAAAAAAAAAAACCCATTAGGTTGGCATCACTGTAAACGGATGTAAACAACAAGGATTTGCTGTTCGTCAGACAAAAAAGTGTCAATATCACTAGATTTTGAAAACAGTGGTAGGGTTACCTCCAAAAACAGGGTAACAATGTGCAATTATAACTACAGTTCACGTCACAAAAAAGTGCAAATGGAGCTATTCCTGACCACCATGTAACTGCCTCAACCATAAGTCTCACTGACGATGCCCCATTCCACAAGGGCGAAACGCGTGTGCGCCTATATCAATAAAACCAGTTGCTAATAGACGGTGTTTTAATTTACAATTGTGTAACAAGCAACTGCGGAAGGATGGCCAATATACCATATAAAAAGACTGTGTTGTTGACGCGTGTGTAGTTGTGAAAATAATCTAATTCATTTCTTAAATCATCCCACGTTTTTTTGTAGTTGATAGATGAGGCAAAACATAAATCAATATGGCAGTATTAGATGGAAATAGACTTTCCTAATGCAAAATATAAATTTTGTGATAAAAATATACTTATTTCGATTTTATTTTTGATAAAATATTAAAATCTAAATAATTATAATTTTTTCCACCTCCGCATTCGCAAAATACCCACGGATGTCAAACACTGAACATCCGCATCTACATCCGCATCCGCTAAGATGACTTCCGTTACAACCCCATTTTAGAATTTTGAATTTAGGGGAATCATTGTGTGGTAGGTAATCGTTGATGGAAGTATAAACTGTTCTTCAGACGCGCCTTTTGTATAGTTCCATGGAGGTGGTAGTCGTGCCTGCCTGCTCCCCGTGACGTAAACAATTAACGTCCTCTCTGTCCCTCCCCCCTCCCTCCCCTCCACTCCACTCCTCTGGTTAATTCTGTCGGACTGTGCACCACAGCAGACGGCCGTACTGTGTAGTCTGTCTGAGGTACTTCTCACTCAGTCTACTACATGAAATTCGTCAAAACGTCACAGTGTGTGAAACTTTCTTAATCCGATTTGGTTGGCTTCTAGACGATCTTTGGAATTAAAATCACTCTGTTGATGAGATGCTACAGCTCGTAATGTTACTATATCCTTGTTTTCTTTTATTTATAACTCCTACAAGCAATGATATCTGTGAAAATAAACCAACACTAATCGCATATTTATTAAGTAGCTTCTAAGACAGCTTGAACTCTAAGTCCTTGTAGTTAATTTCCTCATAGTTGCTTAACTAAATACAACTTTTATTACTAGAGACCGGATTATAACCTTAAAGATGACGTAATCTATAGATGAATGTATGTATGTTTGTTTGTTGGTTTGTTTGTTTGTTTGTTCTTCATACAAATCCACAGTTTTCATCCGATCTCGATGAAACTTTGTACACTTATCCATTGAAACAAGGCGAAAAATACTATCTACGTTAGGTTGAACAATTATTTATATAAATAATACATGTTGTCTTATAATTTCGAAAAATTGCTGAACGGCGATAGACAGACGCGTTGGATGTGTAGGTCTCTGTACTGCCTTTCCATATAGCGGTCACGTAGCTCAGTGGTTAAAGCGCTGGCTTACTAATGTTTGGATCGTGGTCTCCGGTTCAAATATCTCCGTCGAGGATAAGATTTTTAAAAATTGTTTTTGATCGTAAGAGTCACGCCTGGACCGTCGGTTATTCGGATTCAATGTTAAACTGTAGATATCACAAATTTAGGGGTGCAATGCGAGGCAAATCGTAGATATTCTTGCGATGCTGCAGGTGTTCACTTTTTAACATTATATTGATCCATCAGGTGTTGTTCGCAGTCAATGTGTGTGTGATCTGCAGTAATAATACTATAAATGCGGAAGTAAGTCTCTGTGTTTTTGTTACGTTTTGACGACTAAATGCCTATACCGATATTGACGGAATGTTACAAGAAAATCTGTAGGAAGGGACGGGACATTTTTTTTCTGTATGATTATTCGGTATGATGATATTACGTCGGTTGCTCAAGCTGTGCTTCCCGCGTATTATGTTAGTGTATATTTTGTTAATAAATTTCGTTTAGAGAAAAAACGGATTATTTAGTATAGATGTCGATTTTCTTTGTCCTATTATTTTGTGTCTGTTTAGAAGTTTCAGACACAAGTTTATCTTGCCTTCTTTTTTGACATGCTTTGTTGGCCCCCCACATCCCTTCTCCTTCGTTTGTTTTTCTGTTTTTAAATATATTGGAAATTGATTCTCTTCTAGAGACTGGTTCGACGGTAGAATGATATAGTGATGGCTTTCCGGTCATATTATGCCGACTCGGTGTTGTTTGGGACCAATCCTTCATTACCAACAACTTTCTATATTCAATTCTGGCAAAGAAATTCTTAATCCACGCGTACGAAGTCGCGGGTATCAGCCAGTGTTGCATAAATTTCATACCTTACAGTAGCAGTGTTATCTCTGAATAGAGACCTTAGGAAAGTATCTACATATACTTAATATAAATAAAAAGGAACTAATAATTAATATATTAATTTAAATATAATAGAATTTCCGCTAAGCGTTCTGGCAATTCAT
This sequence comes from Vandiemenella viatica, assembly GCA_031002005.1. NCBI lineage: Eukaryota > Metazoa > Arthropoda > Insecta > Orthoptera > Morabidae > Vandiemenella > Vandiemenella viatica. The sequence continues at coordinate 179,853,120 of JARYHS010008075.1, read as the reverse complement.
TTCTTCGCTGGTGTTTACCCAAATGGAATTTCCCTTTAAAAAAACCGCTCGTATCACAGATTTTGTAATATCATCTCTGGACGCAGTTCGTACATTAACGAAGGCTGGGCGCGTGACGTCAGCATTGAGGGCACGATGACACAGTGACCGAAATAATCTTCTATTATACAGTATATTAAATTTAAAAAATCTTTATTTATTTATTTTCTGTTTATTCTTTTTTATTCTATTGTTAATTTATTTATTTAGTATTAAATTTTATAATTGAATATGTACGTTGATCCACTTTGGCGTTCCAACATTACCTCCGATACAAATATTTTTCTGAGAGTTTGTCCATAATCAACTTTGCATTAGCTTACCACCACTACGTTTACCACCACCAATGCCTAGCCGGTCTTGTGGTAAACACTGGTTTGTGCACATCTCCCTTACCTAATAGCCTGCTCCTCTATGCACGAATAAAGTTTAAAATGAAATAATGTACGTATGTGTTCGTCTCGTGTGTTGTATCATATCTTGGAATTACTTTTGATAACAAACTTAACTGGACAGGACACATTTGACAGGTGGTAGGAAAAGGTTTCAAAGTTCTGCACTTGTTGGAGAGAGTGATGAGGGGATGTACGAGAGAAGTCAAGGAATTGGGTTACAAAACTTTGGTCAGACGATTGCTCGAATATGGTAGTGCAGTATGGGACCCTCACTTTACGTATCAAATACAGGAGTTGGAGAGGGTGCAAAAAAGGGCTGCTAGATTTGTTTCTGGAAATTATCGCAGAATGCAATCAGTGACGGATATGATAAAGGAGCTGGAATGGGATTCATTGCAAGACAGGAGGAGGATGAGGAGGTTCATGGGAGTGTACAGGGCATATACTGGCGATGAGGCATGGAAAGATATTGCAATAGGTATGAAAAGTAGTGCGTGGAAGGGAAAAGATGACCATGACCACAAGCTGGCACTCGATTTCAGGCACAAGGGTGTAGGAAGATTCTCTTTTTTTGGTAAGGGTGTCAGGGATTGGAATGAGTTACCAAGAGAAATGATGAATAATTTACCAAAAACTTTGAAAGAATTTAAAGATAAAATTTGTAGAGGGCAAATGTAGGTAGGTGCAGGATAGGGGGAAGATGGGTGTGTAGGGAAATTGCCACCCGAGCCTGTGCTCCATTGAAATTAAATTAAATTAAATTAAAATTCGTCGCAGCTATCCATCCTTCAACTTTGTTTTCTCTGTCCCTTGTTACTTTAAATAAAATTACGTGAAAACTGATTGTTAGTATTTGCTATTTCGTAAATTTTTTATTATTTTTACTAGCCACATTCTATCATGAACTGATGAGTCATGGTCACCATGAATCTCTGCTTCAGTGGTGATTCAGTGTTGCTATCTGCAAACCGAGCTTGGTGTGTGAGCGGCCTCGCATTCGGGAGGACACATGTGCGAATCCCCGGAAGTTTCTTTGTTTTTAAACCAATGCTAATAATACGTATCGTAAATTATAAAACACAGTCAGTAAGGGAGAGTGCATAAACCACGTAGCTCCATTCCGGACTCCTGTCAAACCCCCCTCCCTTCCCCCCACGTAGCCCTACGTGGTATTTGATACAACCCCCCCCCCTCCCCACGTAGCACATAGCTTTCTTCCCTTTTGATTTCGGAACACATTTTATACTGTATTCTCTTGTCAGACTATTGTAAATTACATACGGAGGTAGTTAAATGAGGTAAATAAATATTCACGTGCTGTTAAGTGTTTTGTTCCTCATTATAACTGAGAAAATGTTATGAAAGGAAATCTACGTGGCCTGTCTCCGAAACCCCCCCCCCCTACCCCCACGTAGCTCAGCGTAGCCTTCGAGCCTACCCCCCCCCCCCCCCTGGATTGAGCCATGTGGTTCGTGCACGCTCCCTAACTGATGTGATAAAGGAGCTGGATTGGAATTTGCTGGAAGATAGGAGGAAGGTGAAGAGAGTGTACGATGTGTATGTTAGTCATCAGGATTGGACCGATATTAGTAGAATAATTAGGAGTAGTTTTTGGAAGGAGAGAGATGACCATGGTCACAAGTTGGCACTCGATTTCGAGCATGAGGGAGTGGGAAAATTATGTTTTGCTGGCAGAGAAATCAGGGACTGATATTAATTACGAAGAGCAGTGCCAATATTTTACCAAAAAAAAATTCTCAAAGAATTTAACTTTTAATTTCGTAAATAAAAAAATAGGCGGGTATAATAAACGGCAAAAGAAAATATAGTAGAGCATCGAAACCATAAGAGAGTCAACTAGAAAAAGGAGATTGCTGTTTTTTGAACATGTCTATAGAATGAGTAATAACAGACTAACAAAAAAGATATGCAGGTACCTTTTGGGGAAAAAGTCAATAACCAGGTGAATTTAAGATGTTAATAAAGATTTGGATAGAAATAAGATAAGAGAAGAGGAAATTACGGAAAGAAAGATATTTAGAAAGTAGGATGGAACGCTGGAAAGATTCCAATGCAGAAGAGGAAAGAAACTGTTCCAAAGTCCCCTGAGGAGAGAAGGAAGAGACATAGTGAATTGACGAAGGAATATTGGATTGAACAAAAAACAAAAACAAAGGATGGAGAATCGGAATATGCACGTTGTCCTAGTAGCCCTTATCAAAACGAAGAAGAAGTAGTAGTACCCAGGACAAAGTGGGTGTCCGAAAGTAGCCACTGTTCCTATTGAATCATACATTACAAGAGTAAAATTTCAACGGTAATAAAAGGTTCTGACTGCTGTGAAGTTTCATTGTGTATTTGCGTTAGTAGAAAAGTAGGTAATTATATTTCTCGCTGATAATATTTCGTGCGTGGGGTAGTCGGCTGACAGCTAGAGCCTCTCTGGTTGGTTCGGCGAGCAGGTAGGCAGTGCCCCTACCCGTCGAACTCGCAGACGAAGGGCAGCGAGATGTTGCAGGACACGTCGTTGTAGAGCCCGTCGCGCCCTACGGTCAGGCAGTTCTCGCCCTGGGGGTGCGAGTTGTCGGGCTGGTTTGGCGCCCAGTGCACGTACCCCGTCGACTCCAGCGGGTCTCCTGCAACACACAACACCCCCACTCAAGGTCGGGCCACACTAGACCGCGCCGCGTCCGAGCCAACACTCGGCCGTGTGTCGGCTCGCCCCCCTCGCGTCCACACTGGTCCCTAGCACGGCCGTGTGACGGACGGGTTCCTACTCGGTCTCCTTTAACGTATACACTTGGTTGTTTCACAAAATTAATTTTAAAAAATTACGTTAAAAGTGATTTGGGAATTGTAGCTGCGGCTACCACCCGTACATTATTATAGAGTACTTAATAATCTACGAACGTAATAAAGTATGTTTTTTTTTTTTTTTTTTTTTTTTTTTTTTTTTTTTTTTTTTTTTTTTGCCTGACTCCTGTTATAACCTCACTGTTTGATCTCATATGCACAAAAATAGTATCCCATCGCAGTTTTAAAAAATGATCGTCACACTGTACTGAATTGAAAGATTCTCGTGTATCTCTACATAAAGAAATGTCAAGCGTCTCTCACTTCACATTTAACATTTTTATTTTGTCTGAGGCTACTAACGATTCACTCAATATTTTTTTTTAACAAAAAAGAATAAGATTATTATACATTTTCATTTAAATACATAATGCAAAGATTTTGTAAAATAATAATATTTTCATGTGATCTAAAAATTGAAGACACAGAGTTTCTTACCTGCCGCGCAGTACACCTCTATTGTTCTTACTTAATTTATAAAGGAGACCTACAGATTAACGAGAAATTCGAACAACGGAGCGTCCTAGCATCTTAGCATTAACAAATCAATGCTTTCTCAGAGGTCAGTTTTAAGACCCATAAAAATTACAGCTGACACAGGGATTTGAACAGTTCCCCAATCGTACGCCGTAACGTCAGATGTAATCAAAAATTATTACTCAAACATAATAAAATAAACGAACTTTTATTCTATATAATTTATTTTACTATCCCAAAACACAAATGTTGTTTTATTTAATTGAATACATATTTTCCAGTACTTCTAGATTCAGATGCTTGCGGCGAGTGATTTGGGTACGGAATGTCCCCGGTTCAAAATCCGGATCTCGGATGCAATTTTTACAGGCCTTAAAATCGACTTTCACCACTGGCAAAGATTTGATTTGTTAATGCGAACATACAAGGGCTCTACCTACATTTTACGAATATCTGATGAACCTGAAGTGAGGCTGGAAAAAAAAAGGACACACTTCTAAAGCAATCAGTAACGTTAAAACAATATTTAGTCGTAAAGGACCGGAAATTTCCGAACTCTTTCGATACAGTTCTCCATATCGACCAGCCCGACTGAAGACCGACACCGGGCCGCACCGTCAAAATATAAACCAAATATATCCCGGCCAACACACGGCCGTGTGTAGGAAGACAAGCGGTGTCGTTTGAACTCACTTTAATCGAGTGAGCGAGAACAATTAGAAAAGTGACGGTGCGGTGCGGTCTAGTGTGGCCCGACCTTCAGGCGACACTACAGCACTGCCCAGCCTACTGCTATAGGAGCCCGATTGGCATGCGCAGACCGAGCTCAAATTTCTTGCTCTGCGCATGACGTCACCAAAGGAGCACTGTGTGAGTGTGTGTTGCCCGAGCATTGTAGTATATGGGCGCGTGCTGTATTGTGATCGTAATTTTATTTATAGCTTGCTGTAAATTGTATGAACACGCCTCGATGTCCTGTCGCTGGCAGTACAACTTACAGCAGAAAAACAAAAGGTACAGATATCACTTATCATTCCTTTCAGAAGGACCTACAGCTTACGAAAATATGGATCAAAAATGCTATCCTAAGGACGATTTCAGTACAATAACAGCAACTGTTTGTTTGCAACATTTTGTGGCAGAAGATGGTTCAAAAATTAAATGATGTAGATAATGGTGAAATGAAAGTGTGCTCCAAGCTTACATAGTTTCACTTGTCAATTAAAGGAAGGGAGCGTCATATGATATTTTTGGTATTGCAATTGTTTTCTAAGATATATCACAAGCAATACGCGGCCTATGCGATCTGTCTGATGTCGACACAGACAGCACGCTGCCAGAGCCGCGCTGCAGATCAAATAGTCGTGGCTAATATTGGGACCAACCTAAACTATTCGTAACAGACGGCACACAACAGGTAAGCAACTACCAGAGAAGCTGATTCGAGAAGTACAAGCAACCACTTGCCAGTAGAGGGCGCTGACTTCGAACACGCGCAGTAGTCGCATGGTACCATTCTGAATACCACCGACTGCCTGCTACCACAACGGATCTGTTGGCGAAAACAGCTACACCGGTCGACGACAGGCCGAGACATCTCCGACCCGAGCAGGGCTGCAGAAGCTATGCATTTCTTGTGTCCGTTGGCTAGACTCATTTAGGAATATGTTAACATTCCATTTGTTGATAAGTTGCAAACATAAATTTTTTCTACATCGAGGGTTTGGCGATTAAGACAGAGTTATGCCAGAAATGATAAATAAAACTTTGTAAGAATATAGATACAATTTAAAAAAATATAGTTTTATAAAATGGAGTTCTGTGAAGGGACAAATCAAATTATCCAGGAAAGATAAGGACAGACTTTAGATGGACTATCAGAATATAAAGTGATACAGGGAAGAAGGCCTGTGACGTAAAATTTTATTTCATTGTTGCAAAAATAAAATTTTAATGTCGACCGGAGGTTAACCAATTGTATTGCTCTGTCTACTCTCATCTCTTAATTAGCTCTTTTTTATGAGAATATTTTGATTTTTGAGTTTAACTTATTTAATTAATTACTATGAAAATAAGTCCAAGGGCGCCATTCCAAAAGAGGAAGATTAAAGGAACAGAGTTCTGCCTTACATTCGAATGTTAGAATGAATAATTTATTTATAACCATCGAATTTTTATTCTAGCATAAACTATTGAAACATATTTAAATATGAAGTTTTACAAAATTGGCATAGGTACATGATATTTATGGATGGATTCTGGAGTTCTGTAACAGAAGGACTAACATTCGTTTATCAATAATCCTACAAGTTCCACGGCTAACTCACGGAAGTCAATTACATGTTAGGAGACTCAATTAACAGTTTTCACTGTTCTCAGGGTCGCGCTGGGCTTTTAATCACTATGGCAGTGAGAGTTACTTATATGCGGATACAGTACATTACCATCGTTGCTGCGCAGCTGTAAGTAGTATGCAATACGATCACTGATGCCAACTGTATTCCTAGCACCACAGAGAAAAACTGCCGTATCCCCTCAGCTCTCCTCGTTTACGTGCCACTAGACGTGCCACTGCTAGACGCAGCAATCTCCCTCCTCTGGAAGCATCCGCATGCAGGGAGGTAGACTGAACGGACACTCCTCAAGGTCTTACTATTGTGTGCCTCCCGCCAGCCGACAAGCCGGTATCAACCTGAAGGAGTCTTTTGTCACCGAATTCGATGGCTGTAATCATATTCACTAAATGCAGATCTATGCATTTTTAATCGTCCCTTCTAATAAAATATGTGGTGACTTTTTGAGATCACCACATAAGCCTATAAACCCCATTCCAGTTATAACGATATATATCGTTATATCTGTATATTTCATGTATCTCATGTTCTGTAAAGCGAGGTTCCACGATGAGTAGTTTGTAATTTAGCAACTGAATATTTTAAGTTGTTAGAATACGATTTTCAATGTTATTAGTTGGTAATAGTGCCTCAGTTGTTGTAGACGCAAGATACGATGTGTGATGCAATAATTTTCGCAGGACTTTCTGATTGTTGACATTAACGCCCTGGGTGTCGCGAAAACTGCGCCCAGTGAAATCTGCGGCCAGAACTCTCAACAATGCTGTAGCGGTATGTTTATTATAGAATAGGATCAACTGGTTGTATTGTTAAAAGCCGCCCCGCCGGCGCTCTCAGCGGATTGCTACGTTTGTAGCCAATGTTTCTAAACAGCAGGTTGACACTACAGATGTTTTATAGTTTATAACTGTTATTAAAACACAAGTTTTATTCTTGCTTAAAAGACGTAGAAAAGAATTGTAATAACGAGCCAGATACTTACAGAATCGTAGTAGATTTCATGCAAAATCTCCCTTTGCCTAACATTACTAGTGCTGGAAAAAATATTCTACCATCAGCAGTTGTGGGTTAACGGCATCCACATCAAATTTCTCCACAGACGACACGATAATGGAGTGACATCGCTCCATTTGGACGGATGGAGCGATCGTGTATGGCCGCCTCTAGACGACCTCGGCCACTCCGATCTAGTTAGTACCGCACTGGACTTTCCGAACAGTGTTGCAGATCAGCAAAAAATTCAGCTTTCAGTAACGAGTGCGAAAAAAGTCTAAGAAAGAATACTTAAACTGTGAAACATTTGCGTGTCTATTAAAAAATAAAAAAAAATAGAAACTAGCTTGGCTGTTTCGGGCGTGTAATGTAAAATGATTTGTTCACGTAAAAACTTCTAGGCCACGATTTAGTGAGACCAGGTCGGGTCCTCTAAAGGGGCGTTTAGAGTGATTAGGACGGCGCGGCAGTGACACAAAGAGAACAGGTATTTTTTCCATGGTTTCCCCAAATCACTCCAGGTGAATGCCGGGATGCTTCCTTCAAAAGGCCATGGCCGAATTCCTTCCCATTCCTTGCCCCCATCCTTTCCCGTCTCTAAAGACCACGTTGTTAAAAAGGGACGTTAAACTGTTACAAAAAAAAAAAAAAAAAAAAAAAAAAAAGAACAGGTATTGGCCGCAGATTTCGCAGAATTTAGGTTGGCCGCAAATTTCACTGGTCGCAGTTTTCACATATCCAACGCCCTGACGGGTGACTGACAAACAGTAGATGCATTTTTGTTCTTGTGATTTAGAAATAGTGTTTAGCGAAGAGGCAATATTGCAAAAGCTTGAGAAAAAACTGACTGCGAAATACACCTAGTGGATAATAATGAAAGTGGAAAATTGTTATATCAATTTTTCAATCTGTTTCCATCAGTTTCGTGTTTCACTGTTAAAATTTCGTGTACCATGTCCGATTGGTTTATCAAAATCTACGACGGCAATATGTTGAGGAGCTTGCAAATAGCTCATCAAATGTCTGACTCGAATGGGAAGAAAATACGGAAACGCTAAGGTTTTAACGTTACACAGTGAATTCATTAAAGTTACTTAATCTTTTCCCTGCTATTTCGTTTGCTAATACTAATTTCCTGTTCACTTACTAGCTATCAGTAAAAATAGGAGTGTGATATCTTTGATCACATATCTCAGATAAAACTAATCTGGGAGTGATTGATCGAAGCGAATCCTGGTTCCCGCTCGTATCGTTACAATGTAACACATATGTGCCACGGAGACGAAAGGGAGTAAAGTGTAGTACATAGCATGTTGATATATTTTCGTATCGTGTTGATTCTTAGACAGTAAAAAAAAAAAAAAAAAGCGGGCTATCAGTAAAATTTAAGCGATCAAAGTGAAATTTCTATGAAAGAGAAAAGTAGTTACAAGGATGAACAAAATAAGCAATGAAGCGAGAAGGAACAAGTTAAAAGAGGAAGACCTGCGGGAAATGACAGAGAAAGCGAGACTAATACGGTGCTAAGATAATTGAGGAGCAGAGAATACCGATGAAAATTCGCGAAATGAAGTTACAATGTAAACATACCAGAAGATTGCCGAAAGATAGATGGCTGAGAGAAGTGTGAGGAAACCTGTTGAGGATGCGAGTGGACCGGTCTAAGCTGATGTCTGACAGGACAGACACGAGCGTCAGCCGCATACTCAGTGTGGCCGGTAAGCTATTCCAACAAAAGCTCCTCTTGTAGAAGCGATCGCTGATAACCTTCAGAGCTCACATACCAACCGATCTCAGTTCAAATAACTGATAAAGTATAAATGAACGCAGTTTATCTCGGCGTTGTTTATTTGTGAACGTTTCTCTCGGAATAAACCGAGTAATACTATTTATTTACACACAATATTTCGGCGACATTAAGCTCCGTCTCCATCGTAAGGTGTAGTCGTAAGGCTTGAAGTTTGCGTAGAGCTCGTTGATTAAAAACTGTCATGGCAACGACAGACGTGGTTACGTTGATAAGACGCCCGTGGAGCACAAAACAGAGCGTTTCTGACGAGCAGCCTCAATAACAGGCATCCACGGATCACTTAGCTGTAAACAACAATCCCAGGTAACCAGATCAGACGCGAGGCGAATTTCAAAAACTTGTGTAATGACGCTTTCCCAGAAGCCTCTCGCATGTGCCAGCACCTTAGTTGATTCGAAATAGAATCCATGTACTTGTTCGATGCAGTTCACTAACCCAATTTGCAGGTAAGTTTTGACGATCAAGGAAAGTATAATCCTTTTCCAAACTTGGTGAACCTTATGTTGAAAGGTTGGTGCCACCGAGCGTGGGTGGTGAGCGGTAACGCTCTGGCTTCATGTTCCGGAGCAGGCGGGTTCAAATACCCGTCCGGCCATCAAAATTTGGGGTTTCCAGGGTTTCCCAAAATCAATCCAGGTGAATACGGGGATGGTTCATTTGAAAGGCCGTGACCAAATTCTTTCACATTCTTTGTCCCCAGTACTTTCCCGCCTCTAATGACATCGACGTCAACGAGGCGTAAAGCAGAAGGCGAAAAAAGAAAACATTGGTTCCGTTAAACTGCTGGAATAATTAAAAGAAATTTCTCTCACAGTCGTCGGTTCTATTAATTGTTCTGCCATTACCGCCTTTTTTTTAACTGCTTAACGTCTCTTAACAGCGAGGTCTTTAGAGACAGGAAAGGATGGGGGACAAGGAATGGGACGGAATTTTGACATGGCCTTTTGAAGGAAGCATCCCGGCATTTGCCTGGAGTGATTTGGGAAACAATGGAAAACCCAAATCTGGATGCCAGGACGGGGATTCGAACCGGCGTCCTCCTAAATGTGAGGCGAGAACGCTAACCGTTACACCACCACGCTCGGTATTTCCGACATCATGTTCACTGTTGGTAATGTATAACAGTAACTAGTAAAAGTTATAAGGCGACAGGTGCCAGGACTGAAATTGGTTGCTATGGGAATGGTAACAGAATTCAGGCCACACAGCTTCGGTGAGTTGAATTAGCCCAGTGAGACTGGAAACGTTATGGATTGAGAAAAGAAGAGGAAAGCAGTTAAAGAGAATCTGTACAGAACAAAACTGAAAGACTAAGACTCGAGGGTTATGTAGAAGGTTAGTGATGAAAAGATACCAAAGAAAATACGTAATTTTATATTAGAAGAGAAGATGCTTCTAGGAGGATCATGTGATATATGGAATATAATAGTTTGTGGAAGACAGAAGCGATATGGTTAGTAATTTTATAAATAACTCCGTCTACAAACAAGTGTTCCGGTGAATTATGTTTTATTTTGTTCCCCAGACCCAGACCTTGTGGTTTAGGACATCATCAGTGGCTGTAAATATGTTTCTTACATGTGTGTTATTGCAGTTACTATCTCCAGCAGAAATATATATATATATATATAAAACTGTTCTCACATATCTACTGGTAATTCTCACATGCCGACCTGGAACAGCAGCTCATACACTTTTCCAGTGCTGTTCGTAAAAGTTCCACTTGAACATTATTTCACTAGTTGTTTACACGTTGCACTTGTTGTTATAGTGAATATTTTCTGCTGATTTACACACGACTTGTGTTGTTTTATGTGTACTTATAGTAGTGCAAACCTAGGGTTTGGTGTTATTGTATCTGTGTTATACATTCTATTGAATTATTGAATTAATTTCTGTGTTTGACTTACTGTCTTTGATTATTATATGAGTGACTGTACTAGTTTTCATGTTTTGAGTTTGTTTTTTTTGTGTTTTTAGTGTGTTGTATTGTGTTTTATTTGTTAAATTTGCGAATTTATTTATTATTGTTTTTGCCATTACTATCGATTTGTGTACATGATAGCTTTCCTGAACTGTAAGCAGATGTTTTTTGTGGTTGTTAATTTTTAATATTTTCATGTCTATTTTTGTGTTGCTGAGGGTGTGGCTATGGTCCAATAAATGTTCAACAAATGTGGACTGATTTGTACATGTTATCCTCTAATATATTCCTTATATCTCATGTTGAAGTTTCTGGATGTCTGTCCTATGTATATAGTTTGGCACTGTTGGCATGTTAGTTGGTGTATTCCTTCTTGTTGGTACAAGTCGCTTTCAGGCCGGCATGTGACGATTACAACTATATCTGTGAGTACAGAGTGTATATATATATTCTCCAGACGCGTTTCGCCCTTGTGGTGTAGGACATCATCAGTGGCTGTAAAAGTGTTTCTTACATGTGTGTTATTGCAGTTGCTATCTACAGTACTGTATCTATATATATGTGCACATACTGTACTTACAGGTCTAGTATTAATCCTCACATAACAGAGTGTATTTATATATATATATATATATATATATATATATATATATATATATATATATATATATATATATATATATATATTTGTACTGTAGATGGTAATTATAATAACACAATGTAAGAACATACATTTACAACCACTGATGACGCCCTACACCACAAGGCCGAAACGCGTCTGGAGAATAAAATAAAATTCAGCAAAACACTTGTTTGTAGACAGAGTTATTCAACAACTGCGGAAATACGGCCTATTACCAAGTTGATATGGATAGTGTTACGGCTGGAGCAGAGGAAGCCACTCACCGAGCACGGTGACGTACTTCCCCTCGTGGCCATGGTCGGTGGCGCCCAGGTAGATGTAGTGGTTGAAGTGCGTGTCGAGCAGCTTGGGGCAGCGCTGCATCAGGCTCAGCGTGACGCGCCACTCGGCGTCCGAGTCCAGTACCAGCAGGTGCGCGCCGTCGCGCTCGCAGCGCCGCCGCGCCTGCTCCCACGGCAGCGGCGCGCGGTGGAACCAGTACATGCCCACGCCGGGGAACACGTCGTAGTGCCGCGGCGCACCCACTCCTGCGATACAAAACAGATATCCGTCATCGGAGAGATTGACCGTCATGTGAGCTAAGTCGTCGTTACTATTGTCATTCCACCATTGAATTATAAATATGATTTACTTGGAAAAAATTAGCATCTATGTAGCAATATAGTAAGTTCAACAATATTGAATTATGAGTGAGAATGAATACCCACCTTTGAGTGAGGACCACTCCTAACACTGATTCTGGCGGTATCAAAGTGACAGTAGCGATAAAAGTACCCATCAGCTCACCAAACCATCTACCCGTCAACACATCAACCTGTCAGCCCGACGGCCCATCAACCCGTCAACCCGTCGGCTAGTCAACCCGACGGCCCATCAATCCGACGGCCCATCAACCCGACGGCCCATCAACCCGTCGGCTAGTCAACCCGTCGGCTAGTCAACCCGTCGGCTAGTCAACCCGTCGGCTAGTCAACCCGTCGGTCAACCCGTCGGCCTGTCACCTCGTCTGCCCGTCGATCCATCAGCCCGTCGATCCCCAGACCCGTCAGCCCATCAACTCGTTTTTCCCCGCGGCCCGTCAACCAGCGACCCGTTAATCCATCAATCTGTCGGTCTGTCAACCTTTCAGCCCATCTCCCGTCATCGTGTCAGCCCATCAATCCGTTGGCCCGTTAACCTATCAATCCGTCAGCCTGTCAGCTCGTAGGATCGTCGACCCTCGGCCCGTCGACCCATCAATCTGTCGAATTGCCAAATTGAAGGCTCGTCAAACTTGGCAGCCTGTCAATCCGTCAGGTCGTCGGCGCCTCCAGATATCGCTGAGTAGCACTCAGACACATTTGTATCAACCACAGCAAGGGATTGCATTATTATTGTATGCTTAAGAGATTAAGAGATATAACAACAATGAAGATCTCGTGTGCAAGCAGACTTCCGCCAGCATCACTCCCTCCCGCCTACTAGGAGCGCCGAAGGTTTCGCGCGTTTAGATGTTTGAATGAGTGGCCAATCGGAGATAATCTCACGACCCACGCAGCTAATACATATGTGTCTCGGATATTCCATGCCGGGGTCCACATGAGTGACGACGAGAAACATCCGTCTTTCGCCGGGGCCTCACGAGCAGGACGACGAGACATCACTCGTGAGGTGACCGTCGTTGTTTGTTGACGCGGGTCTGCCAGCCACAGGTTCCTTAGCCATTCGCGGACCATGCGACCGTCCGTGGAACGGGACGACGCCGCCTGCGGTGTGTGACCTCCAATGTGTTAGAGTGTAAATGTTTTACACAGCCTATCAAGGCTATCTGGGGTGTTGAAGTGCTGTGAAGCTAAGATTTCCGTGTACCGCCGCGCTATAGTACTTGGCCAATCCAGGACACCGGACTCAACAGATGCTTCACGCTGGTAATGTATTTTTAGTGATATCACGACTACTGTGTGATTCATGAGCTGTGCCCTTTACCTATTACCATAGCAATATTTCAGACAGACTCCGCAATATTCTGTCCATTGCGGTGCCGTGTTGCGAGAGTACTCACGCTCCCGCCGACTGTTCGTATTAGCTAGTCGTGGCTTACGATTGACTGAGAACAATAACGCTTGTACAATTACTATCTGCGATACCTAGACCTAGCATTGATTATATTCATGTGTTTTCTTACTTGTTTGTGTTAGAGGAACTACTTACGGCACTCATGATGTCATCCTAATTATCAGAATCCTTTGTGTAAAATCAACTTTTGCAAAGTGTAGTTTTCTGTAACTATTGGGCTAAGGACAAGAAACCTTCTATTCCAAATATAAATATTAACTTGGTACATTCCTGATCCATTCTTATCGGTGTTAGAGAGAAAATTAGTGATTGTTGCTTTAAAACATCCGTTTCACGGGATTAAACGTTACAAGTTAGATGCCAGCCACCGTCAGGCGACTACCTCACTCTATTCTTGAAGAAGGGATTTAAACCCAAAAATTTCAGAACTTGATGTATATACATGTTGTAACATTACAGTGGTTAATTTAGTGTTTTATTTCAGCATTTTGGGCCATATTGGGCCGTTTCAGAGTGTGGCGCAATGGTTTGAGAAACGCAAAGGATAAAAGTTGCACCATCTGTGCTTAGTGGAAGAACGACACCTTACCGAGGCGTCAATCGGGGTGGCGCCACAGTCAGATGTTATATGTAGAGGTGACCTGTAAGAAGCTTGGTTGTCCATCACCGAACCAGAGTGGGAGCGTATGTTTCTGCCAACAGGAATAGAAAAAGTTGTGAAAGAAATTTTTGAGCTGGAGTGAAACTCTGTTAGCTGTATTGTTTGATAACTGATTCAACGTTTATTGGGGAGTAAGTGATTTAGCAGAGTAATGTGTCGTGGGTCCCTGAGAAGGTTTAGTAAGGGCTCAGAATAATTGTCTGCAGACCCAAGTTTTGCTTGAGTATTTAGATCTTGAAAGAGTGGTGACAGTTTAAAGTGTTGTTAAAGGCTATTAGAAAACTCCCGACGTATAGACGATTCAGCCAAACGATTTTAATATTAAATTTGTATATGCTTCGCGATCAGTGAAATTGGTTTGCACAGAGAAGTTTTATTTCAGTTAAGGTGATATGTCAATTTGTGCAATAGGTTGACATAGTGTCGAAGATATATATGTAGGTGGACGGGAATTAATGTAAAATAAATTTGAAGGGAAAAATTTAGATTAAAAACGTTTCAGTAACTTACAGCTAATGATATTGGACCTTACTGTTGAAACTGAAGGTGATAGATAATTTCTAATGTTGTATAAATCATTATTACTGTTATTATTATTAGCTTTGTGGCTGCGGGAATCTTCTGACAATTTCTCTTTAAATTTACATGTCAGTCGGTGGCTTGTTTGAAGGAAAAAATAATTTGAAATAAAGTATTAGTCTATTATAATCTTATTTGGATTTTATCAGTACTTAAGAAATATAAACCTTAACTATTTCTGTGTTGATAATTACAGGAGTATGAACTTCTCTTTAAGTTTAAATACATCGCCACCGCCGGTAAAATTTAAGATTAGTGTGTGGGCAGGGTTGCCCCACATAAAAATGTTACTGGCACAGAAAATTGATTACAATCAAACACGACAACTCGATGCGTTCTGAAGGTACATTGTAGGGCACGAGTAACACAGTACATACACGTTACATTGAATACTGGAAAACTGTTTCAGACTAAATGTCCACTAGCGTAGACTGTTTGGTACACGGCCAGTCCGCGTGGTGTTCCGGAAAACACTTCAGCGATACGACCTAGACAACTGCGAGCGCGACGACCGATGACTGGCGAGCGACTGACTGATGACTGGCGAGCAACTCGGGTTATGGCTGACGTGTAACTGGGGTCTCGTCCTGTTGGATGACGTGCGCTGTCGGATGAACACTCGCGCTGACCGCTGGCGGTCACTGGAAGTGTGTGCGAGATTTCGCCACAAGCTACTCCCTCGAATACACCACTGTCTGCAGGAATTTGAATGCTTCTTGCAGATTTGGGGCAGCGGACTGTTGCAGTCGTTGTAAAAGTAATAATCTTGTAGTGTCAATTCGTGTTTCGAAACTGAGGCAATCCTCAGCTCTTCTAAGCGGTGGTTATTCTCCCATCCAAATGGCTATGAGCTCCATTACGCCTTTGGTTCCTAACAATCTATATATAAAGCCAGAAATAAATCAGTTTATGCACATGGTAAGAAAAGTGTCTCCCGCGCCCGTTGATAGTACGACGGTACATGCCACAGGACTCTAGTGTTTTGGCCGCATGTACCCAGTGGGTTGTCTAACCTGTGTGCCTGCTGGATCAAGTGATCCAGTATCTGGTGTTGGCTACGGGGATCTAGTTATCAGCATGATGTTTACAGTGTGTCGCCTGACCTGTGTGCCCGGTGTGGGCTACGGGGCTCTAATGATCTGCCTGCATGTTTACAGTGTGCCGCCTAACTTGTGTGCCTGGTGTGGGCAACGGGGATCTAGTGATCTGCTAGCGTGTTTGCAGTGTGCTGCCTGACTTGTGTGTCTGGTGTAAACTTTGTGGATTTAGTGATCTTTCTGCATATTTCCAGTGTGCCGGCTGATCTGTGTGCCCAGTGTTGGCTATGGGGATCTTGTGATCTGCTTGTGTGTTTCCAGTGAGCCACCTGACCTATTTGCCGGAAATGGCTACAGGGATCTAGTGGTCTGCCTGCCTGTTTCCAGTATGCCTCCTGACCTGTGTGCCCGGTGTAGAGTTTGGGGATTTAGAGATCTGCGTGCGGGTTTTCAGTGTGCCGCCTGACCTATGTGCCACATCATCTACGGGGGTTTAGTGATCTGCCTGCGTGTTTCCAGTGTACCGCCTGATCTGTGTGTCTTATATTAGCTACGTGGATCTATTCACCTGCATACGTGTTTCCAGTGTGATGCCTGACTTGTGTGCCCAGTGTTGGCTACAGGTAGTTAGTGATCTTCCAGCGTGTTTCCAGTGTGCTTTCTGACCTGTGTGGCTGGTTTTGGCTACGGGGATCTAGTGATCTGCCGGCGTATTTCCAGTGTGCTGCCTGACCTTTGTGTCTGGTGTTGGCTACGGGGCTGTAGTGTTCTGCCTGCACGTTTCCAATGTGCCGCATAACCTGTGTGCCTCATGTTGGTTACGGAAATCTAGTGATCAGCCTGCGTGTTTCCAGTGTGCCACCTGACCTGTGTGCCTCGTGTTCGTTACGGGTATCTAGGGATCTCCCTGTGTGTTTCCAGTGTGCCGCCTAACCTGTGTGCCTCGTGTTGGTTACGGGGATCTAGTGATCTGCCTGGGTTTTTCCAGTGTGGCGCCTAACCTGTGTGCCTTGTGTTGGTTACGGGGATCTAGTGATATGCCTGCGTGTTTCCAGTGTGCCTGGTGTTGGCTACGGGGATGTAGTTTTCTGCCTGTGTGTTTCCAGTGTGCCGCCTAACCTGTGTGCCTCGTGTTGGTTACGGGGATCTAGTGATCTGCCTGGGTGTTTCCAGTGTGGCGCCTAACCTGTGTGCCTTGTGTTGGTTACGGGGATCTAGTGATATGCCTGCGTGTTTCCAGTGTGCCTGGTGTTGGCTACGGGGATGTAGTTTTCTGCCTGTGTGTTTCCAGTGTGCCGCCTGACCTGTGTGCCTGGTGTTGGCTACGGGGATGTAGTTTTCTGCCTGTGTGTTTCCAGTGTGCCGCCTAAACTGTGTGCCTCGTGTTGGTTACGGGGATCTAGTGATCTGCCTGGGTGTTTCCAGTGTGGCGCCTAACCTGTGTGCCTTGTGTTGGTTACGGGGATCTAGTGATATGCCTGCGTGTTTCCAGTGTGCCTGGTGTTGGCTACGGGGATGTAGTTTTCTGCCTGCGTGTTTCCAGTGTGCCGTCTGACCTGTGTGCCTGGTGTTGGCTACGGGGATGTAGTTTTCTGCCTGTGTGTTTCCAGTGTGCCGCCTGACCTGTGTGCCTGGTGTTGGCTACGGGGATGTAGTTTTCTGCCTGTGTGTTTCCAGTGTGCCGCCTGACCTGTGTGCCTGGTGTTGGCTACGGGGATGTAGTTTTCTGCCTGTGTGTTTCCAGTGTGCCGCCTGACCTGTGTGCCTGGTGTTGGCTACGGGGATGTAGTTTTCTGCCTGTGTGTTTCCAGTGTGCCGCCTGACCTGTGTGCCTTGTGTTGGTTACGGGGATCTAGTGATCTGCCTGTGTGTTTCCAGTGTGCCGCCTGACCTGTGTGCCTGGTGTTGGCTACGGGGATCTAGTGATCTGCCTGTGTGTTTCCAGTGTGCCGTCTGACCTGTGTGCCTGGTGTTGTCCACGGGGCTGTAGTTTTCTGCCTGTGTGTTTCCAGTGTGCCGCCTGACCTGTGTGCCTGGTGTTGGCGACCACGTCGTTGTCCTCGCAGTACTTCCTCCTGAACTCGGCCTCCTCCGCGTGCTCACGAGCCAGCTCCTCCCGCTCACGCTCCTTCTCCATCTCAATTATCTTCTGGATCTGCTTGTGTTCCTTTTCTTCGTCGTCCTCGTCGTCCCATGTCCAGGACATGTCGTAGTCGAAGATCCTCCGCATCGTCGTGGAAGGCTGGGTCGTGGTTGTCGTCGTGGTCGTGGTTGTGGTCGTGGTCGTGGTTGGTTCTTCGTTCTTCCACCTGCTGGGAATCGGCGCCGCCACCACCGTCGTGTTCAGCACCTCCAGCTGAAACATTCGGTACAGTGCCTTCAAGCTGCTTGTGAGAATAAACAAACAGACCACCAAAGTTGTACTCAATGCATATTGTGACGTTGAAATATATGAAAGAAGCCTGAAGGCTTTCCGGTGTGTCAACTGTATGTAAACTTCTAGCGTGTTTCACGTGCGACGTTTCAGTGCCATTCAACGACTCCATCTTCTGGCGAAGTGTCGGGCTTATGGAGCACTTGCTCTTATATAGCCGCCACTGGTCAACAATTTGCGACGAGCGAGGTTATATAAGAGCAGTCACTACGTGATCCCGACACTTCCCCTGAAGGTGGAGTCGGAGCACGACTCTGAAACGTCGCATCTGATTCAAGCGCTCCCCCTGTTGGAGGCTCCAGAAGTTTTTATAGATAAATGTGACATATGTGAAACTATGTATGATTTTGTATATGAGGTTTCACGTTCAGAGTATTTAGTTGACGTAAGAAGAAATATTGGCAATGCCTGAGCCTCTCAGCTGTGTGGTAGGGCAACAGGTAATAACACAGGGGTGTGATCATCTGGGTCGGTGGCTGTCCCCAGCTCGAAAGCGAGAAGTGATTATTGACTACGGAGCAGCAGATGGTGAGGCATCATATTGGCAGACACATTCTTGTGATGTGGTCGAGATAGATGGTTTAGTATGTCTCATACTGAATGAATCCAGAGACTCTATAGGTAACAGTTTATTGCCGCTCGGCGTATTTGTGTTGAACAAATGTGTTATAAAGTACTTTGTCTAATCAGTGATAATTATCATCAGTACAATATCCTTTAAATCAGATTCGAGCTGGTACTGTCACAAGTAAATGCTGAATTTATGTTCTGCAATGGTTCGTCATCAAGATGCTAAATTTATTTGGACCGTGACGTGCATAGCACCCATGGAAACGAAGGTTAACAACTAACAAATCCCTCACAAGTTTCATAAATACCCAATAGTTGAAGCATATGAAACAATAAAAGATGTGATCCCAACAATGAAGATTGAGAGAAATGCAGGAAAAACGACAAAGCCATTTATTATTATTAGTAGGCCTTTGCGGCATCATTGGACCACTTTAGTCAATCGTTTTCTGGTCATCTTCTTCGCATGTTAATGCTCCGTTCTTTCCCAATTGCCCAGTATCTTTTCATTCGTTGTGATCTTCTTTGTCTTTCCTCATCTGTAAGTACCGTCTTAATTGTGTGTCGTTTGTCTATGTTTGGTTTAAATTTTATTTTCTTGTCTTTCAATTTTTTGAATTTTCCCGTTTTGTTCTGCAGATTACCCAGGGTTGTTTCTAGTTCTTCCATATCTTCTCTAACTTCCTCGATCCATCCTCCCTTTTGCTTCAACTTCCAAAGTTTTTCTATTATTCCTGTTGTTAATCTGGTTTCTGGTGTCCTCGTGGTGTTACCAAGGAAATAATTCTCGGTGGGCTGCAGTTCCATGTACAACACCTCATTTGGCACTATCCACAAATTTCGTTTCTTGTGGTATTTTTTATTTATGCATGTTCTGGCTATTCTTCTCTCAACATTTAATTTTGTTAATTCTGTGTTTCTGAGTGACTTTAAGAAGAGTTTATTTTGATTAAATATATATATATATATAATGATGTTATTAGTGATCTGGAGCAGGATACTGAACAACTTAGTAGAATTTTCAAACTTAATAGATTAACACATACCACAGTTTCTTGGTTAAAAGAAGGTGTAATAGACAACGAGGTTTTCTCTGATGGTTACAGGTGTACCACAATGTTAGATAAGTAATTGGTGTAGGAGTTTTCATATTGGTCAGCAGCGATTACTACAGTTCTGTGGTGTCCATAGATCATTACCGTGAGTTACTTAGGGGAAGATTTCTGGAATGATAAAAGAGAAAATATCACAATGCTGGCTGCTTACAATAGTGGACGAATGAATGATAAATGTGGGGCCCTTGTAGAGAAATTCAGAGTTCAAAGGTGAGAGTAAAATGGTAGTTAGTGATGGAGATTTAAATTTACCACGTGACAACTGGGTATCAAATAAGATTAATAACACCAGGGAACAGAGTTTTACAGATGCCTTAGAAAGGGATGGGGGCATCACAAAGCTGGTAGAGCAGAAAACAAGGCAGCCAAGCATGTCAGATATCTTCCTAATAAAGTCCGATGGTAACCTGGTAGAGTCCCGTGTAAATGAATGAATAAGTAATTGTGATGCATGAAGTGCGCCCACCTTGAGCACTTGTACGTTCAAGGATCCTTGCCGTCATTGAATCAATGAGTGTTCGGATGTATTCTTCGGATATGTCTCTTTATACATGCATGTATTTTGCAGTCAGCTATTGCGCAGTTTGCGTTGTGTGACCGTGTCATCTAATGTGTCTACTACCCCTGGAATCCATGACACGCTCTATTAGGGAAAAAATCTGATGACCGTGTGCTCGAAATAGTAACCCTCTGCAAGGCTGGTGTTGGGATGGCCACAGAATGAGGACGGACATTATCCTGTTGGAAGATGCGATTTCGATGGTGGGCATGAAGGGTACGACAATAGGGTGCAGCACCCGGTCCTCATAGTGGTGGGTGTCAATGTGCCTTCATCAACAACCGGTCCTGCTGTCTAAACTGATTGCCCCCAACCATGACACCAGTGGCTGGAACCAGTGTGACGTTCTGATATCCCTGCAGGATAACCAGTTTGCCCACTACTGCTGCCTACATGTTGCTGATCAACACCTTGCCATGTACAGAATCGAGACTCACCTCTGACGCAAATGTACGCCATTCATGTTCCCATTTGTCTTTTTCATTACACTTCGCTAGACGATGCTGCCAAGGAAATCAGATCGAAGGAGCACATTGCATAGGATTCAGAGAGTTTAAACCACCTTCAAGCAATTAAAACTTCAGAGATCCTCCTATATGCTTGTTATATCCTGTTACATCTTTGAGAAGAGATGAGCATGATCACAAGTTGGCACTCGATTTCAGGTACAAGGGTGTGGGAAGATTCTCTTTTTTAGGTGAGGGTGTCAGGGATTGGAATAAATTATCAAGAGAAATGATGAATAATTTACCAAAAACGTTGAAAGAATTTAAAGTTAAAATTTGTAAAGGGCACATGTAGGTGGGTGCACAAAAGGTGGAAGATGGGTGTTTAGGGAAACTTCCAACGGGGCGTGCGCTACATTGGAATTTAATCAAATATTAAATATTATTATTACAATCTACTGTGAGGGATACTCTCTCTGTAACCACTGCTTGGATCTGGTCTGCAGTCACCCGTCTACCAGCAACAGCCACTCACACAGCTTGGCGGTCATCACTTGTTGTCCTTCTGTATGGACCTGTGCCTGCTCTAGGAGTACTAGAGCCTTCTCTGATCCACTGTGTAACAAGTCTGTATACTGAAATTGCACTATGGCTATTCCTTCAGGAACTCTCTCACAGTTCGCTCTTCACTTTGGCATACTTCTTCAACAAGAACTTGTGGACAAAAAAGTTTCTTATTACACTATATTGTTCACCACCTACACGATAAAAAACAAAGCAATTCTGCATAAAAAGTAGCCCCGTAAAACTTCATTTTTCAATCATTTAAAACTCATAATATGGGTATATTTGGGGCGAAATTTCATTCATATTTATCACAACACCATACGGATGTTGCAGTTTCGCTTTCCGCCAGTGTATTAGCAATGACATATTTCACATCCCAGAATAGTTTCTCAACAAGGATCTATGAAACAAAAGTAAGTACTAGAATATATCAAAATCCAAGCTTGGTTGCAACGAGCTGGGAAAATATTGAACATGATCTGCCCACTGAAAACGAATCACATTAGCTGTGATGGTTTTTGGCAGTGAGCAGTGAAGGACGCATCTTACCTGCAGTTCGGCGTGGATGTTGCCGTCGCAGAACGTTTCGGCACTGTCGCTGGAGATTTCGCACGCGTAGGTGTTTCCAACAGTACTAAGTGCTGCCAACTGGTGGACCGCAAGGAACAAGATGTACAGTCCGCAACGCATGGCCATCTGCGAACAACAGCGAAACTGATTCTCTGTTACGGAAATTTGTCGTTTTGTTATTCTTTTTAAATAGAACACTCTACATCATCATTTCTAAGCCTTTTTCAACCCAATGACCAGTAAAACAGTGCTACGGCCCACTAACTTACACGGGCATAACTTTTCCTTATGGGTATATTATGGTAGTAAATAAGGAAAAAATTATTGGAGTGGTTGAGAAAGTGATTTGCTGTGTAGAAGAATTTTTAAAAGGTAGAAAACAGAAAATTAGGGTAGGAAATGCGGTATCAAATGAAGTGGAAGTAAAAATGGGGGTGCCGCAGGGTAGCGTATTGGGACCATTGTTATTCATTATTCTAATGAATAATTGTGTTGATTGTTTACTATCTGAAATTAGATTGTTTGCAGATGACATAATGCTGTATAAAAGGATCAAAACGATAGAGGACTGTAAACAGTTGTAGGGTGATCTGGACAGGATATCTAGTTGGGTTGGTAAACATGGGATGAAGATAAATGCAAAGAAGAGTCAGCTAATTAGATACACAAATAAAAAAACAAAAGGTTAATTATGAATATAAGGTGGGGAAAGAATTGCTTGCTGAAGACTTGAAATGTAAATATCTTGGCATTACATTTGATAACAAACTTAACTGGGCAGGACACATTGGACAGGTGGCAGGAAAAGGTTTCAAAATCCTGCACTTGTTGGAGAGAGTGATGAGGGGATGCACGAGAGAAGTAAAGGAACTGGGTTACAAAACTTTGGTCAGATCATTGCTGGAATATGGTAGTGTAGTATAGGACCCACATTTTGAGTGTGAAATACAGGAGTTGGAGAAGGTGCAAAGAAGGGCTACTAGATTTGTTTTCTGGAAATTATCACAGAATGCAATCAGTGACAGATATGATAAAGCAGCTGGAATGGGATTCATTGCAAGACAGGAGGAGGATGAGGAGGGTAATGGGAGTGTACAGGGCGTATACTGGCGATGAGGGATGGAAATATATTGCAGTAGGTATGAAAAGTAGTGCGTGGAAGAGAAAAGATGACCATGACCACAACCTGGTACTTATTTCAGGCACAAGGGTGTGGAAAGATTCTCTTTTTTAGGTAAGGGTGTCAGGGATCGGAATGAGTTACCAAGGGGAATGATGAATAACTTACCGAAAACGTTAAAAGAATTTAAAGTTAAAATTTGTAGAGGGCAAATGTAGATGGGTGTAGGATAGGGGGAAGATGGGTTTGTAGGGAAATTGCCACCAGAGCGTGTGCTCCATTGCAATTAAATTAAATTAAATTAAAACATCTGGGACATGTTTTATTGTACCGCTAGCAGTGTTCCCGGCGTTGCCCGGAATGATCAAGGTTAATTTGCACACATAGTAAATATTGAAACTCTTAAAATAGGTCAGTTTTTTGAACCTGTGAATTAAATTTCATGTCAGTCGCTCCATTTTTCTATACGTATTTAAACGGAAAACCCAGGTGTAGCAGAAAAGAGATGGGGTTGATTTATTCCTGCAATATTTTTAGCCATGGTATCAGGAACGTGTGTACTAAGTTTCATCATAATAACCACAGCGATTCGTGCAGCAATAGAAACAATCAATTTTTTTCAGGAAATGTTGTAAAAAACTATGTCAACATTAAACGTTTCAAACAGTTCAATTTCATCTTCAGAGTCACCAGATATGCATTACTTACTATTAACAGCGATTTTAATTCACTTCTAAACATCAGAGATTGTAGCTGTGCGGCCTGAGACCGTAGTTTCAAAAAACAACAAATTTCTCAGAATGTTCTACACTGAAGGTTTTAAACAGTTCAAATCAATCAAATATGCATTACTAAATATCAATAGCGAAAATAATTTCACAAACACGCTAAAAGAATTTAAAATAGCCTATGTAAATTTCAGCAGTGGCTGCGGTTGGAATTTAGCACTCAAATTATGTAAGATAATTAAAAAATAAATTAAAAAAAAGGGTAATCAGATGACAAGGAATTCCCACCGGAGCGTTTGTTCCATTGAAATTAATAATAATAACCAGACACTTACAAAATTCTTTCAGCCTGTATTTTGAAGAGAGCACAAGAGCAGTTAGAACCTAAATTAGCAGAATATCAAGCAGGATTCAGACCCAAACAGGTCGTGCACTGAACAAATTTTCAACCTCAAAACTATGATCAAAATGCGATCCCTCAGACAAAAACCCCTAGTATGCACATATGTGTATTTCAAAAAGGCATACGACACAATAGACAGGCCCTCAATATTCCAAATTTTAAAAGAAAGAGGATTAGATAAAAAAAGACGAGAACTCATAAAACAAACAGTAATTGGCACTAAATCTAAATTAAAATTCACGGGAGAAATTTCAGAACCGTTTGATATTCAAACAGGTGTGAGACAAGGCGATGGGCTCTCTCCTCTTTTGTTCAATGTCGTTCTTGACAAGGTTATGGAAGAATGGGAGAAAGAACTCAAGAAATGTAAGTGCTGGAAACCAATTCCACTTGGATTTCCCAAAAACAATCTCTATATACCATTCCTCGCTTTTGCGGATGATTTGGCGATACTAGCAGAAGATGAAGAGAATGCCATCAAACAGCTTAAGGCACTCAAAGAATGTGGAGAAAAAGTAGGGTTACAAATCTCATTCGAGAAAACTGAATTCATATGTTCAAAGACAGAAATAGCAAGTTTGAGAACAAAATACGGTAAAATCAACAGGGGTCCCATACTTTAAATACCTCGGAGAATTCATCGAACCGACAGGCCTTGAGAAAATCTCGCAGCGAAAATCGCCTATATAAAAAAAAAAAAAAAAAAAAAAAAAAAAAAAAAAAAAAAAAAAAAAAAAGCATTAGGATTAATCCAAAATCTCTAGAACAAAAAAATCTATGTCAAGACAGACGAAAATTCGGCATTACAACACAGTCATATAACCAACAGTCCTCTATGCAAGTGAAACATTAACACTTAACAGAAAACATGACTTTGAAGAAATTAAAAAAGTAGAGAGAAAAATCATTAGAAAAATTCTTGGAGCAAGACTCACTAAAGATGGTCACAGCCTACAATCAATCAAAACAACAGAAAAGTTTTCAAACATCGAAATTGACATCAAGACAAGCCGAATGAAATTCTTTGGCCACCTTAAGAGATTACCAGAAAGTCGATTGACAATAAAGATAATAGAATAAAGATATAGAGAATGAAATTCGGAAGGATCTTAAAAGTGCAAGCATAGGAGCAACATATATCTTAGAAAGAGACACCTTAAGACACAAAGTAGACAAATGGGATGTTATAACTGAGCAACCAAAACAAAAATAATACAGGCCAAAGTGGTCGGAAGAACGCAAACAAGCTTTCTCGGAAAGAATGAAAGCCTATTGGAACAATAGGAAGAACTCGAAGAAAACTTGATTCGGTCATTTGCTTACCGTCTTCCATTTGGGAGAATTCGCCAATAATTTATGATAATAATAGCCTTAAACAATATCTTAATTTTTAACATTCTATCTATGGTTCACCTGAACCATATTCGTAGGTCACAGGTTGAGAAAAATTGCTCTACATTTTCGAGCAGCACTCGCTAAAGAAACGAAAGAACTTTCGTGAAATAAAAGTAATTCTATATTTTTTAAAAGAATTTTTCATCGTATTACAGTATTACGTTCTCAATGTTGGAGTGAACTTAAGATTTTTTTAAATGTGTTTGTCTATAGGTTTCTAATTTCGAAGTCTACATATTTTTTTGGTTTTATGTTGAGGTCATTAATGGGAGGCCAGAAAAGGGAACGAACTTGAAGATACGATACCAGGATTTGCGTGGAGGTGACTTAGAAAACCCAAAGAAAATCCGATTTCTTGATGGTTCGACGGGGATTTGAACCCGCGTCCTCCCGAATAGCTGGCCCGCGTGTAAAATGTTTTGGTTGCTGTGAACCGCGACTCAATGTGGTGCTTCTTTCTATAATTTTTGTTTTTGTTTTTGTTTTGTTTTTGCACCCGCGTAACGCTTTGTCGCGGCGAGATCATAAATGGCGGGAATTTGTAGCGCAGACGCTGAACAGGCGTAGGAGGACAAAGCGTTTTGGTCCGGAAGCGGCTGGGATGAGAGGTTATAAAACCAAAGAGTGAAGTAGCATTGAGAGTGTTTAAGTGGATATACTAAGAAAGTCTTTGAAGATTGCTGTGACTCATTGAGGAAGGAAAGCGTGGAGACGAAATACCGCTAATCTGTGAATCTTCCTGTAAACACTTGTCTCCTACTGCGCATGCGCGGCGGCCATAATGGAAACCCCAAAACATTGCGCTATTTGCTGTGTGTTTGCTGCTGTGAATATTAAATTTTATAACATTATAAAGTTATTTACGATACAAACTTGTGTTGCATACGGTGGAACAAGCAGATCAGATAGGAAACAACCTGTAATAACGTTTCGTAAGTCACGTTTTAATAATTGTTCTTAAAGTATCCGATAGACAACTACAAGCGTAGGGCCTATCGCTAAAAATTTATTCATTGCTGTCAATAGGATTATGTCGTTCTCGAATATATGTTGGTGTAGTGTAGACAATCAGCATATGTTACTACTTTGCACATAAAAGGCTAGCCTTACTGTAAACAAGTGTTGAAAGTGTAATTTAAGTGGGTCAAGTTTACATCGCGATACACTGAATATGGTACTCCGCATGCTTCAGTCCCGTTCAGTTTACACTGAAAGTGTACGATGAAATAAACTGTGGTAGTGTGTGCTGTGCGAACTACGAAACGTGATGAAGCAAACGTTGCTGTTACCCGAAATGTAGTTCACTCTGCATTTCATGTTTTCAGATATGTCTAAATAGTTCGATTTGTAGCGGCAATATCATTGGAAATGTGGGTAGGTTGAAATGCAGCCTGTACCAGATGGGAAAAATTATTTATTATTAGTTGTTAGTAAATTCACGAGCACCATGTTAGTGACACAACCTGTATCTCAATGTAAACTACTTCCATTTGAGCTTCTGTATTTTGGAGACAGCATATCTCGAGAATTACTCTTTACTTTCGATATATCTCGTCGTATTAAATAAGAAGCTATCATCAAATAGGACTTTTGGGAGATGTTTCTTCGAAATTTCAACCTAAAACATCTCACTTTTGCTACAGTACATGCAGTATGTCAAAAAGTTTTATCCTTAATTTTTTAGTTTTCTCGTCAAGTTATATAATAATCCATCATCAAATTGCGGTACCACGGTTGTCGTATGATTCCCTTGAGATGTTTGTGCCTATTTCCTGTGTTGTTATGGCCATCCAATTTGACGACCCCCCTACCCCACTTCTCTCTACCCAACGTCATTCCAGTGCGTGGCGAAGGTCCCTTGCGTCGCCTGTATTCCTTCCTCCATGGTGCGACTGGAGTAATAAGACACTTTGAAGTGCCAAGACTTGTAATAGAACAATAGAAGTCACGTGAGTAAAAGAGTGACTGTGACCGACAAGTTTTGTGATAATTCATCTTGCCTCTTTAGCATTAAGAAGGTATTCGAAATGTCAAGTTTGGAAAAAAGTGTCTAATACTTGTATCGGTAATGCGTATTAGAGGTTGGTGGTGGCGGGAAGAAGAATATATTTTCCTGTGGAGATATGAAGTGACATGAGAAAGACTCGTGGACAGTCGAGCTCAATGTTGGACCAGTATTAGTGTCTGAGAACGAATGTTGTTGTATGGTGTAAGTGAAGCTGTCATCCTGTTCCATCGTGTTCCGAACTGTGAACGAAATCCGATTGTTTAGTTTATGGAAAGTGTAATACAGTTTTGGTACCGGAATCCAAAAGTTAATTGGAATAAATCTTACGGTTCTAAAGAATATACCACAACGTTTTGGACATTCATTTCCTAATGTACACTCTTTGGCAAAAAATTGATTGTGGGCGCCTGGAACTAAGTCCATTATTTTGCACTATGTGGCATCACTGGAGAGTTTGTTCCAGGCATTGACTTAAGGAAATGAATAACAGATGGCGCTGAGTTGAATACCCGCAATGATGCCACATTGTGCGAAATAAAGGACTTAGTCTCAGGCGCCCACAGTCAATTTTTTTGCCAAAGAGTGTATCTTATACGGAAGAACTGTGTTATGAGGTGAAATAGTTTTCCTTAACTATAGGGATGGCGACTATCTAAGTTTCCTTTACCAAAGTTTGAACTGTGTTCATGTGGTAGAGGTAGGACATTCGTTAACGGAAAACTTATTCCACACACGGTTATCGCACTCGGCAGCCAAGAAAACTCTAGGTCCGCGAATGTTCCTTAAAATCCTTCAGTTACTGATGATCTTGACATATTTCTCCACATAACCACGAACTTATTTCACAACAAAAGGACTGGAGTCAGAGAATTGGAAGGAATTCGGGCATTGCCTTTTGAAATTACACTCTGTAGCTTTACTGGTACGTACAGTATCACAAGAAAAGATAGGGATATTTCTTTTGTTTTCCTGCGCTTACAATTCATATTACTGTCTGTACAATTCGTTTAACTGAATTCTATTTGTATAGTGAAATATATTTAATTTAATCTAATGTTAATTGCAATGGATCGTACGCTCCGGTGACAATTTCCCTACAAACCCATTTTACCCCTTTCATGCACCCATCTACAATTGCCCTTCACAAATTTTAAGTTTAAATTCTGTCAAAGTTTTTGGTAAATTATACATCGTTTCTGTTCGTAACTTATTCCAATCCCTGACACCCTTACATAAAAAAAAGTGCGAGGTTTTGATCATGGTCATCTTTTCCCTTCCATGCATTGATTTTAATCCTTACGCCAATATATTTCCATGCCTTATCACCAATATTCGCCTTGTACATTCCTATGACCCTCTTCACCCTCTTCCCGTCTTCCAATGAATGCCATTCCAGCTCTTTTATCATATCTGTTACTGATTGCATTCTGCGGTAACTTCCATATACAAATGTAGCAGCATTTTTTACACTTTCTCCAACTCCTATATTTGATTCTCAAAATGTGGGTACCATACTACACAACTACATTCTAGCAATGCTCTAACCGAAGTTTTCTAAGAGAATTATGTCATGTGCAAAAAATCTAATTTCTGATAGTAAACCATCAACACAATTACTATTACTATTACTATTACAATTACTACCGCGATTCACTAAAAGTGTTTGGCGGAGGGTGCATTGCACCTGTCAGGAAAGGTAATGGTTTGGAAGGGATATACGGGATATGGCAGGAGGCGCCCATGGGCTATTGTGAGGAACCATCCCAGCATTCGCCTGGAGCGATCTAGGGAAACCATGGAAAACCCAGATCAGGATGGCCGGAGTGCTTTATCGGAAGCTACTCCTGTCCGATTTTGTGTTTACTCGCCCGGTAAATCTAGTCTATTCCATTCCCTAATCGCTCGTGGAAAAAATGAGTAGAGAAATGAATCGGTTCTGGCCCTGATTTCTCTTATCTTATTTTCGCGGTCATTCCGAGATATGAATGTTGCTGGTAGCAATATTGGTTTGCTGTCATTCCGAAATACGTCAGTCGAGAATTTTTCAATTAGCTTCCGTCGAGAGCAACGCCTTCGGTGCTCCAGGTCTTCCCAACCTAACTCCTTCAACATCGCACTTACGCTTTCCCTCCAACTATATATACCTGTCACAAATCGGGCGGCTCTTCTTTGGACCATCTCTAATGCCTCCATTAATCCCTTTTGATGAGGACCCCATACAGAGCAACAATATTCCAGGTGAGGCCTCACTAGTGACTTGTACGCAATCGATTTAACTTCCGGAGTACATTGTTTTAAATTACGACCTAGAAATCGAAGCATACGATTTGCTTTCCCAATTACATTCTCGATATGCTCATTCCACGACAAATTATTACGAATTGTTACCCCTACAATTATTCATCAATAGCATCGTCCCAATACGCTACCCTGTGGCACTCCCATTTTTACTTCCACTTCTTTGATACTGCATTTCCTACCCTAACTTTTTGTTTTCTATCTTTTAAAAGTTCTTCTACCAGCAAATCACTTTCTCATCTACTCCAATCGTTTTTACCTTATTTACTATCATTTTATGGCTCACTCTGTCAAAATCCTTTGAAAGATCTAGTGTTTCACTATCAATTTGGCCTCCCTTTTCCTTTTCATCCCATATATCTTGTATATATCCGACCAACTGAGATTCAAATGAATATCTTATTCATCTTGACAAAATTATCCTTCAAATAATTTCTTGATTATTTCGTCTTGTTTATCTAGTTCTAGTTCCAATTCAATGTACGTAATATCCCTGTCACTCATTCAAAGGTTCTGCCTCCTTCAAATCATGGAGGAAGGAAATATATGGAGACGACGCAAGAGACCTTCACCACGCATTGAAGTGAAGCCGGGCGGAGGAGGAGTGGGGGGCTAGGCCGATCCCATACAGACACGGGATATATGTACAAAAACCTCAAGGGGACTCTAGGATAAACGTAACGCCGCAATCTGGTGATGGATTATTATGTAACTCGATGAGACAAATAAAGAATAAATTTTTTTGATATCATGCTTAGTTTTCGAGATATTCTGTCTCAAACGTGAAATGTTTTGGTTGAAATTCAGAAGAAAAATTGGTCAAAGTCAAATTTGATGACGGATTCTTATTTAAAAAGACGAGACAAATAAAAAAAAGAATAAAATTTTCGATATCTCGCCTAGTTCTCGAGATATACTGTATCAAAAGTGAGGTGTCTTGAGTTGAAATGCAGAAGAAAAATTTCGCAAAAGTCAAATTTAATGATCGATTCTTATGTAACACGACGAGACAAATCGAAAATAAAGAATAAAATTTTTCGATATCTTGCTTAGTTTTCGGGATATACTGGGATTGGGTTGATATGCGGCCTGGACAAAAATTAATTCTGCCAAAGCCACAATGGTGGACATGCAGAATGGATATTTCAGTTTTTTTACTACCACTTGTGGTTAGGTTGAAATGCGGCCTAGACCAGAATAAAAATAGTTATCTTGTTACCATACATCGTAAGCTTAATTGGGAATACTGGAAGTAGTTTATCGCGATACACGTTTTGTCACTAACTTGGTTCTCATGAAATTACTAACAGTAATAGATAAATTCTTTGTCCCTTGGAACAACAAAAATTCTGGTACAGACTGCATTTAGACCTAACCACAATCTCCATTAAATTGCCGCTACAGAATCAAACTATGTAGACATACCCACACACGCGTATTTGAATCGCAAACTGTATTTGCGTAACAACATCGTTTGCTTCATCAAGATTCCTAGCATAGCATAATTTAACACATTTAATTTCATCATAACTGTCAGTATAAACTGCAACGTGACGAAAGAAAGCGCAATACTAAATTCACTGAATCGCGATGTAAAACACACCCCTTTAAATCTCATTTTCAACACTCGTTAAAAAGTAATGCTAGTCTATTATGTGCAAAATAGCAAGGTATGCTGATTTTCTACACTACACCAACAAAAATTTGAGAACAAAGTCATCCCATTGAGAGCTATGACTAAATACAGGCACCGAAGTTTGCAAACCTACCGCCACTTCAACAACGATAATTAGAATTCAACTTACTTATGAAATGATATTCCAGGTTCTTTCCTCTCTTGCCTATTTGTGCAACCGTATGCAACACAAGATGGCATTATAAAACACTTATACACATTACAAAATGAAATAATCACAGCATCTAACACAATGTGAACATCGCATTTGTTTGGGACGCAATATCGCCGCTGCCGCCACTGCGCATGCGCGAGAGTTTAGAGCCTGCTTCACAGATTTAACGTCACTTCTCCTCCATATATTTCCTTCCTCCGTGGGTTCCACATGCAGTTGTTTGTGTAGTCTTTGGGTAGCGGAGGATTATTATCGTTAGTTAGAACGACGAGCTAAGAATCTTTGGCCTTGCCAGCAACAGCTGTGCGAGCACAGCACATTGTATGTTCTGCGCTCGTTCTATAAACCTCTTATGGTGCGGATTTGAGCTTCAGTGCATGAAATCTGTAAAACGATGCGACGTGTATTAGAAGCCTGTTAACACGCATCACGAGTGCTTAAATGTTATAACAAGTAACTGTGTTAAATAAATCAAGTGAAATCAACAAGTGATCGTGATTAGTACAATTAACAACAATACCTCTCAAGGACGGTTATAAGTAGGGTTCGGATCTTTAGGACAATTCATATTTTAAATGATTCCTCAGACTTCCACGGCCATCTTTGTTCATGATTAATTGACTTTCGGGTTTTGCCGCGTTGTTTATTTCATTACCTAAGCTTTCAACGAAGATAGCGGTCTCTTACTCTGCGATGCTTGGCGCTCTTTGCTATGTCAACATAAACAGTATCTCTGACGAATGCTGGAGGATACCAGCCGAAAGCTTAGGTAATGAAATAAACAACGCGGCAAAACCCGAAAGTCAATTAATCAAGTAATATTTTTCTCCAGTCTTCTTTTTCAGCTGAAATGCTGAATTAAACACTGAATCAACGTTTCTGATTGTATTTAAATGTATTTCATGTAGCATGTAAATTCATATTCAGGCCATTTTCCTAGTTTTGGTAATATTTCGATAATATTTATTGTCATATGGTCATACTTTGAAAAAAAAAATCTGGCAGTTTTAATAGTAACTGGGAATTCACAAGATAAATTTGAGAAGAAATTAATATGCTTATACACAGAGCTATACTTCTGCTATACGAGGGGAGGGGGGGGGGGAATTCACCAATCAAAAATTAAAGTTATACATTATTGTCACTCTCTAAACGTAATGTTCCGCCCTCTTTTTAACCTCCACAATGCAGCAGCAACATGCATGTGTCGATCCGCGTCAATCAATATCTCAATGAAATATCCTCAGTCAACGTTAAATCTGCAGTGGATCAGTGAGTAGACCTACCGCCATGCCGAAAGTATAGTTTTCTGAAAGTGCGAATTTACATAAGGGAATGTAGAGAGGAGTAATTAAGTAGAGATGAAAGAGTTCAATTCTGTAAACCACGTGAAATTAGAGTAACTTCAACAAAACGATTTAAAATTTATTTTCCCAATGGTGCAGTGAGTGCACGGAAGCAAATTATGCTGTCTA
>JARYHS010008075.1:179690090-179818762 GCA_031002005.1 Vandiemenella viatica | reverse complement strand
CAAATTATGGAAAAAGATGGGTATGCATCGTTGATTTTTGTACTGTAAATTACAGTTATTGTGTGCAGCCCCTCTGAATGCACCTGTGATGTGACAATGATCGCGAACCTTAACGGCCTCCGGTGCAAAGCCATCACCACAGATGTGGCATACCGTAGCACTAGTAAATCGTGCTTCCTCATCAGCTGACATTACAAGAGGTATGACCGCCTTGTAAATTCCATCAACGTCATGGGCCAGTTTCACGAGTTGTTCCACTAGCCACTTCTCAGGGTTTTCTCCCAAGAATGAGTCGAATCTGTTCAACTGAGGCTCGTATGCGCAAACGAGCTGGTATGCGCGGCAAAAGGGATGTGTTCCTGGACTCCTGTGGAGTAAGAGGCATTAGGGTCGGGTCTGCACGTATGAATGGGTTCAACAAGCATTCAAAATCCGCGTAAACGACGAATGGTGCACGCTGTTGGTACACAAAATCCTTAAACTTTAAGGTTTTGTCTTCGTCGCCGGGTAGGTCCACTCTTACAGCGCCTACCCTTGCGCAATCAATCTCATGGCGTTCCAAGAGATCTTTGCGACTGAAATGCTGCAGACATCTATCACATATGAAAATTTGTCCATTATATTTGATATTGAAGAACTAACTAACCGCGATAAGTTCTTGATCCAGCAGTAATGAAACTTATCTTCACCCTCTGAAATCAACAACATGTTGATATGGAAATCGCGTTTGACTGCAGCATGATGGAAGGGGCCTACAACTTTATGTTTTCCATTTTCTGGTTCCAAGCCGTAGACATTGATCGAATATTCAGGATTTTGCCTCTCAAATTTAGAAATGTCTGACAATTTTACAGGGAAGTCTATGCCTGCAAAATCTAAATCGTACTTGGAACGTGCTTTAATACTTCCTAACCAAGTGCGGTCTTTCCCACCTGTTCGTGAAATGCCAGGATCGTCCAAAGAAAACAACGATCGTCGTTGTTTTGAACGTTGATTATTGCTTTCTTTGCTTGGATATCGGATGGCAGAGCTATAAATGAAGACCCGATGCAGTGGTTCGAATTTAGCTACATGGATATCGATGGCATTAATTGATCGAGGGTTTTGCCACTATCCCGATCTTGGAATTCACTATATCTCTTCAAAATATCTTGACGACATAGACATCATACCATTCTTCCAGGTGAGTGCTTAATGTTATTTCTCGCATCTTTGGCATAAAACAAATACGGCTGACGTTAGTGACATTGTTCTTCTGAATTTGGAAAAGACAATCCAACCCCACCTGGCATTTTATAGCCGGTGATGAAGGATTGTTAATAATCGCGGAAATTTGGTCTTTAAAAATTCCATAACATGCTCTAATATAATTTTCGGGGTCTTTAAAATTTTCTGAATTTATAACTGAAACATGGAGTAACCTATTCCCGAAAGCACTTGCCCTGATAGTTGGCTTCAAGCGCGTAGCATCTGGCTTACCTTTTTCCCCACCCGCGTTAACGGTCTGCTGTGTGTTGGGCAGCCACTGGGTCGATGGTTCGTCTGTCGCCCAGAGTGCCTTACTGGCGACAGAGTGGCTAGTAGTCCTCATCGATTGGATCTGCCCACGGGCTGGTGCTGGGATGGTGTATGTCCACTGCTGGAATACTCCTCACTGGTGCTGGTGCTGGGTTGGGTTATGGCCACGCTGGTGCTGGGTTGGTTTATGTCCACTATTGAATACCCCATCGTGCTGCAAGGTCTGGTGGTGACATATAAACATCTGAAAATAGACACAAAAAATCAGATTCATAGTTACAAGTATGGAAAACAAAGTAGTCTATAAAATGAATACATTACCTGACATTTTAATGCTTTTTGATGGACCGTCATCATGGGTTGCCTTCCGTTTGTGTGTAGGTTGCACCCTGGTAAGGTCAACAGTATTCACATCATCTGCAACATAATAAATAATGTCTGTCATATTGTGTTAAGTATTACATGAAAAATAATTTAAGTACCAAATGATTGCCAGCAGCAAAACAATTCCTGAGTGGTAATCACAGACAAAGCACATTCACTCACATCTACAACAAAATAAATAAACCCAGTCACATATGCACTAAGTTATTCACATAAAAAATTATTTAAAGTATAAAACACTTGCCAGTAGTAAAACAATCCATCAGTTCATGATTGTTAATCACATGCAAAGGACCTCCACTCACATCTACAACAAAATAAATAAACCCAGTCACATATGCACTAAGTATTCACATAAAAAATTTAAAGTATTAAACACTTGCCAGTAGTAAAACAATCCATCAATTCCTGATTGTTAATCACAGGCAAAGGACCTCCACTCACATCTACAACAAAATAAATAATGACAATCATATGCTTTATGCATTCACATAAAAAAATTATTTAAAGTATTCACATAAAAAATTATTTAAAGTATTAAACACTTGCCGGTAGTAAAACAATCCATAATTTCCTGGCTTGTTAATCACAGGCAATGCATCTCCACTCAGATCTACAACAAATACTAATGTCAGTCATACATGCACTAAGTATTCACACGAAAAATTATTTAAAGTATTAGCTACTTACTGGTAAGACCAACAGCATTCATATCATCTGCAACAAATAAATAATATCAGTCACATATGCGCTAGTATTCACACAAATAATTATTTAAAGTATTAAACACTTGCCAGTAGTAAAACAATCCATAATTTCCTGAGTGGTAATCACAGGCAAAGCACATTCACTCACATCTACAACAGAATGTAATGTCAGTCCACATGCACTAAGTATTCACACGAAAAATTATTTAAAGTATTAGCTACTTACTGGTAAGGTCAACAGCATTCATTTCATCTGCAACAAAATAAATAATATCAGTCATACATGCACTAAGTATTCACTGAAAAATAATTCACAATGTTAATCACTTACCGCCGCAAAGATTGTACCGCACCTCAAGGTTGTCCATTGTTACCGATCGTGAGTCTACAAATTCATCACTGATTAGTTGCGAGATGACGGGAAGACCTGTAAAATAAAATTAAAATAAAACTTACTTATTTAAAATAATAATTATAATAATAATTAATAATAGAAAATTCACTCACACCATTTGCTAAATACTGTTCGATGTCTTCAGCAGTCAGTACTCGATCCATGATGTTCACTCTGTAAGATACTGGTGATCAATGAGGTTGAGAAGAAGTTTGGCGCAGAATTTATACCCTGTCACGAACGGTAAATTGTGTTGTCGAAAGTAGGTCCCAGTCCGCTCAACCCAGGAATAGAGCATAACGGGAGCCAACGCGTCACCCACGCCGAGTTACAATACACCCGGAAATATCGCTGCGCTAGGAAAGTACGCACTCCAGGAATAGCGTATAACGGGAACCCGTTGCTCGCCGACGCACCATCTGTGACGCGCGCCGGAATAGCAACAACCGTTGTCGCCTGAGGGGGTATACGTCCGACTAAGCTCCACAGAATACTCAGATAGATTCAGGTTACCGCCGTACGGGTCTGCCGCCTGGTGGTGGGTTGGTGAACTAAACACGTCATTCTCGCCGGGGCCTGGAGGGGAGGGGAGGGGAGGGAGGTCCCCACCCCACCTCTATGACGTCATGGGGAAATCCGTGCTTGCTCTCTTATTAGGACACTACTATTTGGTCTCCTGGTTACAGCCTAATATTTCCTGCTACCAGTCCCGAGGTGAGAGTTTCTATTAGCATTTATTGCTGGAAAGTAGACGCTCAGTTTCGTAAGATTAATTTCTTTCTTTAATCTCTAACTTTTCCTGTCACTGGTTGCCAAATGTTACCCCGGGACCACACGCTTGGCACTTGCCCCAAACTGCAAGCCTTTACAAACGCTAGGTTAATTTTGTGGAGCCAAACATCGTTGTCCACACGCTTGCTAGTGCGCCTGTATGTTTCGGAGAAGCAAGCATAACGGACGTCGAGGTTGTGTCGGCCATAACATTTGGCCTAATCTATTTTATAAAAAAAGAGAAAGACGGTAAATAAGATCGTGGATGTTAAAAATCCATGGAAACCGTACCAAGTAATTATTATAATTTCATTCATGTAACTATGATTACTATGTAGCTTCATGTATGCATTTCATTTAATATAAGTATATTGTTTTATAATAATAATTGTATAGTAATTATCGTTTTAAACGGCATTATAATTTCTGTATCAATTATTTTTTTGATTGCAGAGAATTTATGGAAGGAATATTTAATGAGCTTCTTTTTTGGCTATTTGGGCAGTTTGATAACTTCTGCCGGATAAACTATGCTGATTCTGAATAAACGCTAATTAAATTTCAACTATGATTTCTAAAGAAAAT
The DNA here is from genome assembly GCA_031002005.1 of Vandiemenella viatica. NCBI lineage: Eukaryota > Metazoa > Arthropoda > Insecta > Orthoptera > Morabidae > Vandiemenella > Vandiemenella viatica. Next base: position 179,814,403 of record JARYHS010008075.1, on the reverse strand, counting down.
ACAGACTTCAGAGAAGCTATACTATACCAGCTAAATTACTAAATTTATACCTGAGCCAGAGCGAATAGAATCCTGTTTTTTCTTTAAATGTAAACGAAATGCAACAGTAAGAACTTCTATCCTTTTTTTAATCTCAATGACAGGTTTATTTAAAACTTCACTAACACGACTCCAAGTATGAGCTTTTTATCGTTGTTGGGCCATTTATTTTTTTCCTGCAGCACTTTGTAACGATACCATCGAACTAAGACAGATCGAGAGGAGTATCTGTGAGTGGGGATATCTTTGATGGAGTCTAAACAGTATGGCGAGAGTCGACAGTACGCTGCTATACCGTGTGGACCTAATGGCGGGAGTTGCCGACTGTTGAGGACAATACCGCGGGAACGATAACCTAAAAGTGTTTGTAACGGTGCAACTAACGTGTACTTACTTTCAAGTGTTATTCGGAGTATTCAGTGTACACGGACGAGGATAGTACTCCGAACTTTCTAATTACTGTGATAGTGGCACCGCATAATATTTTCGCCTACTCGTTTCGAATCCTACAAACTTTGGTGATAGAAGTTCGATTACACGGGTCACTGTAACTGGTGGATACTTCGGCGGTGTATTTTCGTGTTTCTCCAGATAATAAAGTTGTGTGTTGAATGCAAACTTTTGTGATTTGTGTGGTAGTAATCCCTCATTTTTAGTATAGCTGCCACCACGTGCTGCTTCAAGTGATTAGTTTTGTGAATAACTTTAAGTATTAGTATTAGTTGTGGAATCCCCACTGGTGACTGGACAAAATTGAACCTGTAGTAATAGGAACATTGAATCACGAACTTAAACACACCGCATTGAATGGTTCCACCAGGACTCAGAATTATCGCTAATACCCGAGGTGCCTTGCAACTTCTATCGCAAAAAACAGGAATGCACGTCTGTCCACGTTCGCAAGCGCTTGCGGCAAACTTTCTTTGATTTGTGCCGAAAAACCGACACTCGATCGAATCAGTCCAAGTGCCTTGCAAGCCTACACAAGACAAGCCAAGCGCCCTATCCACACGTTTCAATTTGTGACGGCTTGACGAGATTTGGCAAACGTGTGGTCCCGCCTTTAGATTAAATAGTTTTCCTCCTTACCCAAAACATGTGTGGCAATTGGTGGTCACTTGATATTGTTGACGATAGGCAATTGAAAACTTATTGTAATTTCCGACACACGGTGTTCGCGCCAGCCTGCTGATTGTAACTCGCTGGTTCCCTCGCTCTTCTGCCTGTGACTCTACAAAGAGTGGATAAGGCTGTTACCCCGGGCTTTGACCGTAATTACCGCGTTCTTTTTCACTACCACAGTCATACTTTCAAAAACTTTTGAAGCACGATTTTAAACAAAACACTTTTATGCTTTTTAACACTTTTCTTCAATCTCCTAGTCACAATTACAAACAAAACTTGTGGTTACTTTCATAATCAACTTTTCACAAACAAATTTTCATCATTTCTGTTCATTATTCACTTTTCAACCAACATGGCCTTTTACCCTTCTTTCCGTGTGTGTAATATATATATGCCCTCTTGTGTAGCCACAAATGTCAGTTTTCCTTCTGATCCAGGCTACATTTCAATCAAATGAAAACTCGCATCAATAATACTGCTAACAAATGATAATTTCAATCGAAGGCAGATGAATACATTCACCGTATCACAATATAAACTGGATCTCTTATTTCTTAGCTCGCCGCGACGTCTACGACGGAAAACATAACAAAAACATTTACATCCAACGGAAGCTGAAAAAACATAAGGGCTGGTGCAGATAATATTACTACAGATATCTTAAATATAGCCTGTACATTGTACCTTATCTTGAATATTATTTAAATTGAGTCTGGATACTTGCTGCTTACCACAAGACTGGAAAAGTGCGATAGTAGTACCGGTACATAAAGGAGGGGTGAGAAATAGAGTCGAAAATTACAGGCCAATCAGTTTGACTTCAGTGGTAGGTAAATTAATGGAAAGATTGATATGCAACCACATCAGAAATGTATGTGAGGAACGTAAGTGGTTTTCAAGTAGGCAACATGGGTTCAGGCAAGGATATTCATGCGAATCTCAGTTGGTGGGATATATGCAAGATATTTCAGATGAAATGGACAAGGGAGGCCAAATTGATAGTGTAGCACTAGATCTTTCAAAGGCGTTTGACAGAGTAAGCCACAAAATGGTAGTAAATAAGGTAAAAACTATTGGAGTGGATGAGAAAGTGATTTGCTGGGTAGAAGAATTTTTAAAAGGTAGAAAACAGAAGTTAGGGTAGGAAATGCTATAAAGGAATAAAGGAAGTAAAAATGGGAGTGCCGCAGGGTAGCGTATTGGGACCATTGCTATTCATTATTCTAATGAATAATTGTGTTGATTGTTTACTATCTGAAATTAGATTGTTTGCAGATGACATAATGCTGTATAAAAGGATCAAAACGATAGAGGACTGTAAACAGTTGCAGGGTGATCTGGACAGGATATCTAGTTGGGTTGGTAAACATGGGATGAAGATAAATGCAAAGAAGAGTCAGCTAATTAGATACACAAATAAAAAACAAAAGGTTTTATGAATATAAGGTGGGGAAAGAATTTTGCTGAAGACTTGAAATGTAAATATCTTGGCATTACATTTGATAACAAGCTTAACTGGGCAGGACACATTGGACAGGTGGTAGGAAAAGGTTTCAAAGTTCTGCACTTGTTGGAGAGAGTGATGAGGGGATATACGGGAGAAGTAAAGGAATTGGGTCTGACAACACTTTGGTCAGACCATTGTCGAATATAGTAGTGTAGTATGGGACCCACTATTTTGAGTATCAAATACAGGAGTTGGAGAAGGGTGCAAAGAAGGGCTGCTAGATTGTTTCTGGAAATTATCGCAGAATGCAATCAGTGACGGATATGGATATAGGAGCTGGAATGGGATTCATTGAAAGACAGGAGGAGGATGAGGAGGGTCATGGGAGTGTACAAGGCGTATACTGGCGCTGAGCATGGAAAGATATTTCAATAGGTATGAAAAGTAGTGCATGGAAGGGAAAAGATGACCATGACCACAAGCTGGCACTCGATTTCAGGCACAAGGGTGTGGGAAGATTCTCTTTTTTTAGGTAAGGGTGTCAGGGATTGGAATGAGTTACCAAGGGGAATGATGAATAACTTACCGAAATCGTTGAAAGAGTTTGAAGTTAAAATTTGTAGAGGGCAAATGTAGGTGGGTGCAGGATAGGGGGAAGTTGGGTGTGTACGGAAATTGCCACCGGAGCGTGTGTTCCATTGCAATTAAATTAAAGTTAAATTAAATTAGAAATAAAAAATGATTTAATAAATTAATGTGCTGATTTAAACGAAATAATACTTTTATTTGTGATTGGTTAACAACTTAAATAACCTAACTTCTTAGCTTGATATATTAGTAATAATTCTGGAGATAGAGTGAAAATACCTCTGTCAGTTGTTAGCATGGAGGAAGTAGATAGTGGAGGCGACGCAAAGGATCTTCGCTACGCACTGTAGTGAAACCGGAGAGAGAGAAGTAGGGTGTAGAGGTCTCCTTATTGGATACACGTGGAAACACGGGGAATAGGCACAAACACTTCAAGGGAATCATACAACAACCGTGGAACCGCAATATGATGTTTGATTACTATGTAACTCGACAAAAATAAAAAATGAAGAACAAAATTTTTTGATATCCTGCTTAGCTCTCGAGATATATTGTCGCAAAAGTGAGGTGCTTTGGGTTGAAATCCAGAAGAAAAATGTTCACAAGGTGAAATTTGATGATAGATTCTTACATAACACGACGAGACAAATCGAAAGTAAAGAATAAATCTTTTCTATATCTCGCTTGGTTCTCGAGATCTGCAGTCTGCAAATCAAACTATGTAGACACACCTAAACACATGAAATGCATCGCGAACGACATTTCGGGTAACAAAAATGTTTGCCTCATCACACACATATTATCACAATTAATTTCATCGTACACTTTCAGTGTAAACTGAAACTGGACAGAAGCATGCAGAGTACCATATTCACTGTATCGCGATGTAAACTTGACCTGCTTAAATTGGACTTTCAACACTTATTTACAATAAGGTGCAAAGTAGTAACATATGCTGATTGTCTACACTACACCAACAAACATTTGAGGACATCATCGTATTGAGAGCAATGAATAAATTTATAGCGATAGGCCCTATTCTTGCCGTTATCTATCAAACACTTCAAGAATAATTATTAGAATGTGACTTACTTATGAAACGTTATTCCATGTTGTTTACTACGTTGTCGGTTTGTACAACCGTATGCAACACAACTTGGCATTATTAGTAACTTTGGAATATTAGAAAATGAAATATTCACAGCAGCAGACACAGTGCATATAGCGGAATGTGTTGGGGTTTTCTATAATGGCCGCCGCGCATGCGCAGTAGGAGACGAGTGTTTATATGAGGCTTCACAGATTTAACGTTATTTTGCCTCCACTTTCTTCCTTCCTCCATGATTGTTAGCCCCCCACGAAGGCGAAGACATACTGACACGATGACCAAGGTGCTTTTATTGGCATCGTTTCGGGCTTTACAGTTTTTCGACGTCAAGATCATTAGAGATGTGTCGCCATGTAAACTACAATAGGACTACTTTCAAAATTACAAAATCAAGATTATGAACATTATTTATTAACAGTTCTATTTTGTTAAGCCATAGTTAGTATGTTGCTGATTAGGCCGGGATAGATACGAAGAATTGGGAGTACTGCATGGATGGTAAAAGATTACCATTACATAAATTGGCACTCGATTTAATTCATTAGGGCTTGAGAAAATTTCCTTTTGTACGAAGGAGAGTATGGGATTGGACTAAATTAATAAGGGAAAATGATGAATAATTTACTGAAAAATTTAAAATTAAAATTCGCAAAGGGCGAATGTTGATGTTTCGGGGAATTTAAACTCAAAGGATATAAGTCAAACACTAATAGTATAGTAATAAGAAGAAAGTGGTAATCAGATGACTAGGATAATTGCCGCCAGAATCTGCGCTGCATCAAAATTAAATAAGATTTTTAAGAAATAAGAATATATTAATTCTGAGAAAACTGCGTTCATTTTTGACGATCATAGAAGAGGGTAAAATGTCAATTAAAAATAAAAGATCCTTTCCAATCAATGTGTGATACTCTTTGTTGATAAACTCGAGGAAATCGGTCGCCATATACCCAGGGTCCTCTTTTCTGCCGGGCAAACAATGGCCGCTTCGGCCGGAAGTTCCGTCTTGCTATAAGCCCTCTTCCGGTCGAGACATCTCTCCAGAGACGACATTGTGGCGGAGATCAGCGAGCAATATCGGCGATGTTTTAACGGATTGCCCGCCAGAGAGGAGCCTCGGAAATTAACGACCTCGTCCCGAGAGTAAGTAATAAAGTGAGGCCCGGCCCGAGAGTAAATAGCCCCCACCACCGCCCTCGGCTTGGCTCGCGGCCACTCGGGAATTATCGGCAATTTGGCCGACTCGTCTGCGGGGAGCAGTTTGCGGTGAAAAATTTGAGGTTAATCTACATCTTCTTTACGTATATATATTCGCGATAGCGGGCCGCCCCCCTCTGAAATAATAATAAGAAAAAGTTCGCTGGACGCGATCCAAACTGCCAACCCTGCGGCGCGAAAACTCATTACGTGCGCTACGCCGCTCGGATGGAATGTTCCAGCATCATCTCTGATTATCTTGTTCGGCTGTCTGGTTTACGGAATTAAATAAAACAGAAATTCGCGCCCGCTTTACATCATCCTTTCCGGTTCTCTCCACGTTATTTGCACTTCTCATTGTTGCGTAGATACGCTATGATCATGTTACCACGAAGAATGATTCAGTCTATCAATAAATACTAAACAAATAAAATATTTTTTCGATAAGCATATACACTACTATGTAATTATTTCTCTGAAGTTGCATGTTGAAATAATAAACTATTACTTATTAAACTCGCAGATGTAATTGTTGTTGGATTTTATTCTTTTCTGAGGCGTTTAGTTCCTCGTTGAGTTATCTTGTTTTTCTGGAATTTGTATATGTTTTCGGTTTTTAAACTCGTATCGTCATCGTAATTTCAAGCAGCAAAGTGGAAATCCTGTCTGATCGAATAATTGCGTGTGACGATGCTATTTTCATTTTTTGTTCAACGATTTGAATTTAATTACACTGGTATTCCACGAATGAAGGAATTATCATCCCTTGAATCGTCAGTTCTTGATTATGTTCTGTAATTTTTTTTGATATTACTGTAAAATGGTACGATAATTCCCTTCCCATCCTCAACAAAATAAAAATAGAGTAGTTTCTCGACTTGCTGACATTAGATACTCTGCGAAATGTACAAGAGTTTATTAATGTGGACGTTTTTACAATTTATAATAGCAACTGGTAACAACAGTCGATGTCAGAATGCAATCATCTCGAATTTTCGATAATTGGTACAAAGATATTGTTTATATAGGAAATCTAATTACAACTGATGAAGCAGGAATTTGTTAAATCATAATAAAACTAATAAAGACAGCCTTAGTTGATTTAAGTGTGCTGCGATTGTGATATTATTCTGAATTATGTATTATTCAGTGCAGTAAATCCAATGTACGAACAATTTAACTAAATTTAATTTACTAAATGAACGATTTACTTGAACTTTACAATGTAGTAACGAAGTCATTCATGCGATGCTTCATGCTAGTGCCCATCAGTGAATTTTAATCACCGCAGGATCCATATGATCAACGAGGTACTAGCTTTGATGTTGAATGTTTGTTATAACCGCGACGCAACAACAATTACGAATCTAATCACAAAAAGATGAAGAATTTACAAAAACAATTGAAAACAGTCAAGGAAGACAGTGGGGAAACCTATTTTAAAACGAAATAATTTGATGAGATTCTAATGTTATAATATTTGTTAAGTACATGTCCCATTATCATATCAGGCTTGTAAGCAGAGTTTTGAGCAGGCTACTTTAAAAAATAACCGTCAGTAGTTATTGTCACTATGTAAGTCACAGCCAGGTGAAAAGAAGTCAGGTCTTTTTTTTATTTTTATTTTTTTTTTTATTTATTTTGTATGCAAAACAGCTGTTTGTTTTGAAACTATATTATTCTTTCGTACCTATATAATATTCATAACAGTAAATAAAGTGTATATTCAGAGGTTTTCCGTTTACGTTACTTCAAGTTTTATCCAAACCAACAACTTACCTAAGGTTATTTTACTAAATAAACAATTTACTTAAGGTTTACTAAGTACGAACGAAGTCGTCCCGTATGCGACGCGACTCCATGCGATCCTTCATGCTAGTATTCGATTACATCAAAAGTAACGAGTAACGATTCGAAAGAAAGGGGTACTGATTGGTTTAGTAACGAACACATACAGGTACAGAATTTCTCGTCACTTTTACAGCTCCAATAACCGAGTGCGGTATTTCCGTAGTCAAAACATCCTCAAACCTCTTTTTTGAGTCTGTGAAAAGGCCATTTGTGCTAGATGTTGAACACAGGCCGAAACGTCATCAACCGCGACGTTTGGTAATGACAAGTTGGAGATCTGGGAAAATTAGTGCCTTCTAATGTTTTTTCTTGAATAGATTAATTGTGGGAAGAAAATCTTAAATTATGGCCTCCATTTTATTGACTTCGGACTGTCGCCTTGTAACTGCAATCAGCGCCATTAAAGTACAGTAGGCTGGGTTAGCCTGCGTGTTCAGTACAGTGTGTGTTCTGAAATGAGAGATGAAGAAGTGAGCGTAATATGTGGTGCCGGCCCATTAACATCTGTTCTTCCAAAATAGACCGTGATGGGCGCCAGGCTTAACGTCCCCATGAGACGGACGAATTAGCATCAACAGTGCCGCATTCTCACACTCCCTACGCACTGTGTACAGGTTTGGCAGTTAACAGAGGACTTTGGTGCACAGCCTGGTGATTAGGAATCGTGCACCACCACCAGGGCCGGATTTAAACTTTGTTTTAGTGTAGGCTGTTCAGTTTGTGCAGCCGTTTTATCCATCTTACTTATATTAATCACTAATTTGTATTACCTTTATTAGGTAGCAAACGATTATATGTATATGTGAATGGATATAGATTAAGAGTGACTTCATTACTTGAAAGTATTCAGATTTAGTCATAAAATAGAAACAAGAAAAATGATTGTTTGTTATGAAACAAGAATACAAACAAGAACATAAAAAATGTAATAATAATTATAGTTTTCTACGGGGTTTTTGATTGGCAAAGTGATCTATAAGATCATCATAGTGTATGGTGTTCATTATCTCTGCTTCTATATATAGAAGAGCCAAAGAGTTTAGTTTTTCTTAAGATAATGAAGATCTCTGGTAACTCTTCACTCATTTTAAGCAGGAAAAGCTCCTTTCTCCAGGACAATTTGTGGCTGGAGTGCAAAGTGCTATGCAGAGAGTTATATCCAAGTTCGGGTAAATGTTACACAGAGATTTGCTTCCTCATTATTAGCTGAGAAATGACGAGTTAACTTTCAAAGATCATTGACTTTTCAATGATTTTTTCAATAAAATTAGGACTTACGAGCGCTCGGGGACTTTCAACATCCAGATACTCAATTAATGAATCTTAGATCATACTTAAGTATTTTTATTACGGAAATCATGAAATGTAAGTCTGTCAGCAGAAATGTACCTCTGTCTATAGAGTCTTCCTTCGGAAATATACGACGGGCTACAGATTGCGTTGAACGAGATAGAAATTCAGGAAACTATTGAAGAATTATTTTGCTAATTGTTCGCTGTCACCCCTTACCTAAATGAAAATTGATAGTAAACGTATTTTTCTTTTCTATTAATTGTTCAGAGTTTGTCACTTCACTACTAGATGTCACCACTTAAATGAAAATTTATAGTAGACGTTTTTCTATTATGTTTATAATCACACACAAATTTGACCGCTACCTAAAGCGGGCACCCTAGGAAATTTGCCGCCCCTAAAACGCTGTCGCCCCTAGGCTGGCGCTTATACAGCCTAATGGGAAATTCCAGCCCTGACCACCACCTCTGCTTCCCTGCCGGCCAAGTCCACCACCAGGACTGGAACCAGCTAACCCCGTGTCAGCGCCAGACACCATCACGGCGCGGCGCCTACATTGCAAACCTTTCCGTCTTGTGTGAAATGTTAATGTTACGTCTGACAAAGAATGAGTCCGCACTGTGTTGCGCTCTCCCCTGTAGTTTCCAGCGTTTAATTTGCTAAAGCTCTGGCCTCTCTTTCTGGAGGATGCGGGTTCGAATCAACGTCCGGTCAACCAGATTTCGGATTTCTGTGGTTACCCTCAAAACGCCTTGACGGAATTCCTTCCCGTTTGTGACATTTATTTCAAACTTCTGGTACAGTCTTTTTTTTTCTAAGTGAATGATTATTACAGTTATAATAATATGTGTTCACCATTGTTCGTTAATGTAAGTAATTGTAAATAAATGTAATAGGGTGTCCACAGATGATAGTGTGTAAAGAGAGTGGTGTAGAATAGCATCTTAATTTATAAGTCTAGTTATTGCCGGCCTCGGTAGCGTAGGGGCTAGAGCACTAACTCCGCGTACCGAAGGTCGCCGGTTCGAATCCGGCCGCGGGCATGGGTGTTTAAGTGTTGTGTGTCTGTGTGAATGTCCTGTCCGTCCAGTGGTGTCCATACTTAAGAATCATAAAACGTACCGGAGAAACTAATTCACTGGAAGAGATATCATAAACACGTTGAGCATGCTGAATGGCTTAGTTGCCGAGCCATAAAAAAAAAAGTCTATTTATAATGTATCTTTGGTTAACAGAGTGTAGCGCTCGAGAGCTTGTGCGAGAAGGCTCGCGAGTTAGCTTCGGGAATTGTTGTTAATACAGCAAATCAGAAAATGTATATTGTGTGTAAGGTTGAGGTTGAGTTTTAAAAGCATTAATCGGTATTAATCGGAATGTGTGTGTTTGATTTTTTGAATTTACCTTAAAAAATCCTTAATATAGTGGCCATGTTTGCCAGAACGGTGTTAATTATCGGTAATTAAAAACAAGAGTTGTGCGACTTCCAGTGTTAGAGGTGGTCACATGCCGTACTAGTGGGAGCAGATGACATTAGCAGCTCGCACGTTCCATCTCACTCCCAAACCCTCTCATCACCTTAATGACCTCGACGGTGACGAGCTATCTAGTTCTCCACTACCGCAGCGGCATAGAAACTAACCCGTAATCCTACCGAGTAAGGGGGACCTGCAGTTTGTGGAATCCGGACCTCAATCTGTGTCAGAGGTGAAGGTCGGGATAAGGGCAGTTGAAAATCGACGGGGATTCGAACCAGGGACTTTTTTTTATCTCCAGTCAGACGCCTTAAGCACTGAGTTACTGGATCTCTGTTCTTTCTGCACTGAAAAGCCAGAGAAACTGTGGCACCTGCCTACTATCGTGGGGGGCCCCCGCGAGCACGCAGAAGTGCCGCAACACGACGTGGCATGGACTCGACTAATGTCTGCAGTAGTGCTGTAGGGAATTGACACCATGCATCCTGCAGGGCTGTCCATAAATCCGTAAGAATACGAGGGGGTTGAGATCTATTCTGAAAGGTACGTTGCAAGGCATCCCTGATATGCTCAATAATGTTCATGTCTGGGGAGTTTGGTGGCCAGCGGAGGTGTTTAAAGTCAGAAGAGTGTTCCTGGAGTCACTCTGCAGCAATTCTGGACGTGTGGGGTGTCGCATTGTCCTGCCTGAATTGCCCAAGTCCGTCGGAATGCACAATGGACAGGAATGGATGCAGGTGATTATCCAGGATGCGTACGTACGTGTCACCTGTCAGAGTCGTATCTAGACGTATCAGGGGTCTCATGTCACTCCAACTGCACTCGCCCCACACCATTACAGAGCCTCCAACAGCTTGCTGACATGCAGGGTCCATGAATTCATGAGGTTGTCTCCATAGTCGTACACGTCCATCCACTGGATGCAATTGGAAACGAGACTCGTCAGACCAGGCAACATGTTTCCAATCATCAACAGTCCAATGTCGGTGTTCACGAGCCCAGGCGAGGAGTAAAGATTTATGTCGTGCACTCAGCAAAGGTACACGAGTGGGCCTTCGCCTCCGAAAGCCTATATCGTTGATGTTTCATTGAATGGTTCGCACGCTGACACTAGTTGATGGCCCAGCATTGAAATCCGCAGCAATTTGCGGAAGGGTTGCACTTCTATCACGTTGAACGATTCTCTTCAGTCATCGTTTGTTCTGTTCTTGCAGGATCTTTTTCCGCCCGCAGCGATTTCGGAGATTTGATGTTTTACCGGACTCCCGATATTCACGATGCACTCGTGAAATGGTCGTACGGGAAAATCCCCACCTCATCACTACCTCGGAGATGCTGTGTCCCGTCTCTCGTGCGCCGACTATAACACCACGTTTAAGCTCACTTAAGTCATGATTACCTGCCATTGAAGCAGCAGTAACCGATCTAACGCCTGCGCCAGACACCTGTTGTCTTATATAGGCCTTGCCGACCGCTTCGCCGTACTCTGAGTGTTTACATATCTCTGTGTTTGTGTACGCATACCTGCACCAGTTTCTTTGGTTCTTCAGTTTATTAATAGAAACATTTTTAAAGTTCATAGTTGTTGCTAACCGTTTTTTCGCAGCTCCTTAGCTAATTAATTAATCGTTAATAAACTGTGATTTTCAACGCAGATTCGTCTCTTGAGGTAAAGCGCCAACCGCAGTAAACAAACAAAAAAACTCCAACGCAATGACAAAAAACAAATAAAAAAGTAATTTGCACTGGATTTTGTTTATTAATATTTTTAAAATTCTCAAAATATCACAATAATGGAAGAGAACGAAGGAATACTGGCGTTTTTATGGCTTTAGGCGTAGTCGACGTCGAGGTCATTAGAGGTGGGAAAATTGAAGGAATTCCGCCATGGACTTTTGAAGAAACCATCCCGGCACTCGCCTGCAGTGATTTGGGGAAACCATGGAAAACCCAAATCAGGATGCCCGGACCGGGATTCGAACCCGCGTCCTCGCGAACGCGAGGCCAGAGCGTCAACCACTCAGCCATCACGCTCGATGGTATGCTGGTTACAAAGGAAGAAAACTCAGAAGAGGAAGTAAAGTTGTCTAACTGAAGAGCATAGATGGGTGAAACGAAAAAAAAATTTTGTAGCAGCAGTAATTTTGTACCTCTGTCTGGATTTGTATTTCCCCATACGTGTTACGTATCTTTTAATTGTTAAATGTATCATAACCACGAAATGTGTAACAGGATGTCGATGGCAGTGCATACGAATATTTAACACATGCGTACCGAGGGTGGTGTAACGGTTAGCGTTCTGGCCTCACATTCTGGAGGACGGCGGTTCGAATCCCCGTCCGGGCATCCAGATTTGGGTCTTCCATAGTTTCCCCAAATCACTCCAGGTGAATGCCGGGATGCTTCCTTCAAAAGGCCATGGCCGAATTCCTTCCCATTTCTTGCCCCCCATCCTTTCCCGTCTCTAAAGACCTCACTGTTAAGAGACGTTAAGCAGTTAAAAAAAAAAAAACATGCGTATTGGTGGATTAAGTGCCTATTATGTAAGCGAATTAATGGCTTAGCTCACTCCGTTCAATGTCATCGTCATCATCGTCAAGGGTTTTCTGCTGTTCAATGGACAGTGCACAGTGACCGCCTTCGCAACCTCCCTCTGTTACGTCATTCTCTTAGTCTCTATATATTTCCCATTCACCATGACGTCATAAATCATGTTCTTACTTCGCCGACCTCTTCTTTTCCCTCCGTTTACAATCCACTCCAGAGCAGTTTTAAGCAGGCACTCATTCCTAAACACATGACCAATCCAGTTCCTTTTTTCGTTCCTTAGTGTTTTTATGAGTGACCTTTCCTCTCCTACTCGTTCCAGCACCTCATCATTCCGTACTTTGTCTTTCCAACTTATTTTCTCCATCCTCCTCCTTATCCACATTTCGAAAGCTTCCAACCTTTTAAATAGCAAATAACGTGAACGTTCATCTGCATACAAACATCAACAGCACTGCACACAGGCCAAAGAATCTGTACGTACTGAATACTACACTACAATTACTTCATTTTTGCAGCATGCGGATATTCGATTCGGATGATGGATTTAATTTTAATTAGCGAAATAATGTTACATGGAAACGGTGCATACAGCCGCGTCCGTAGAAAGGCCCCAAACTTTGTTTAGTGCATGATGCGAACTAATGCTGGAATTACATTTCCGATTTAAAACACGGGACCCGAGCACAACTGCCCTAATTCCGCCGGCTGCCCGACTGATTTATTCATTCTACGTTTCCGTTCGCTTCCATGAATTTAAATCGGAACAATCTCTCCGATCCACAGGTGTCCGCAGTCAATTTTCGGATTCATTGCCGTGGAATCGAGAAGGGGGAGACAGTGGTTATAACCAGGTTTGCGCCGCTCGAATCAGGTGTAAATCAGAGGGCAAACATTTCACTACTGCATCGGTCTCACGGAAGAGGATCACCAATTCGGGAATTATGGGATAGCGGAAAAGCGGATTCGTGGGAGAAATATGTTGATGGAGACCATTCAGGATGGAGACCGATCAGTCAAAATATGGTTTTCCAAGTTTTCCCGAAATAATTTCAGGAGAAAAGGAGAAAAAAAGAATCGTTGATGGAAGCATGAACATGCTACTATATATACAAGGGGTGATCAAATGAAAAGGTACGAAACGACACGGTTGGTACAAATGTAGACTTTATTCCAAATATACACCATAGGCCTGAGCACAACGATCCCACTGATGAACAAGCCGCAGGATTCTTTGTTCCCAGAATTCCTGTCGCCGTGACGAGACCCAGTCCTTCACAGCGTCCTTGAGTACGTCGTCCGAGTTGAAGCGCTTCCCTATCAGGGGTTTCTTCAGTGGACCAAACACATGGAAATCGCAGGGCGACATGTCCGGACTGTAGGGCGGATGGTCCAACGTCTCCCACTTGAACTTGGCAAGTTTCATGTTTGTGAATCTGGAGACGTGTGGACGCGCGTTATCATGGAGCAGAACCACATCCTCCGTGAGCAGCCCCGGTCTTTTGTTCTTGATGGACCTGCGTAGGCGTCGGAGTGTCTCACAGTATACATCCCCCACATGTACGCCATCCTGTCCTCATACGGACTGCCGCATAATTTGGACGCCGCTTTTGATAAGAGCCTCTGCTCTCTACTGCGCATGCGGGCCCCCGCGCATGCTCCGATCCCAGTCAGAGACTCCAATCACATCCCGAGATGTCTCGCTACGTTCTCCCATGGCGGAATATGCAAATATTTAACTGTTACTGTTTTATGTCGTTTCGTACCTTTTCATTTGATCACCCCTTGTATATACAAGGTGTTTGAAAAAGAATATACGTAAAAGTATTCTTTTGTCCAAACTATCGATCGCTGCGCCCCGGCTCGGCTATTGGAGAAACGAATACATAGTCTAGTTTATTTAATAGCCGCTAGATGTCAGTCGTCTTGTGTTATTCTTGGTAACGGTCATATGTTTAAAATGGCTACTCCACAGCAGAAATCATTTTGTGTTATCGAGTTTGCGAAGTACAATTCCGTGATTACAGTGCACAGACGTTTCAGGTTGAGGTACCAAATGCTTCCTCCGAATGAGTGGAACATTCGTAGATGGTATCGACAGTTTGTAGATACCGGATGTGTATGTAAAGGAAAGAGTCCTGGCTGCCCTCGTGTTTCTGAGGCACATGTTGCACGAATTCAAACTGCTTTCCAACGTAGTCCTTCAAAATCAACTCGTCTTGCCAGTCGGGAGTTACAACTGCCTACAACAACAATTTGGCGTGTTTTGAGACGTCGGTTGGTTATGAAGCCGTACAAGTTAAGTTGTTACAAGCTCTGCGTCCTGATGACAAACGAAAATGTGTGGCATTTTGTAACGAGATTAATGATGCTATTGACAATGATAACACTTTCGCACAACGCATCGTTTTCAGTGATGAAACGACTTTCCATGTTAGTGATCAGGTAAACAAACACAATGTTCGAATTTGGGGTCTACAGAACCCACATGCAGTCATTGAACATGTACGAGATTCGCCTAAAGTCAATGTGTTTTGTGCGATATCCCGATCATTTGTTTACGGCAGATTCTTCTTTGATGGAAACACGGTTAACGGTCAGCAGTATCTCGCTATGTTACAAAACTGCTTGTTTCTGTGGCTGCACGAAGACAACTTCATTTTTCAACAAGACGGGGCACACCCTCACTGGAGTCGCCAAGTGCGTGAATATGTAAATAAAACTCTACCGAACCGTTGGATTGGTCAAGGAGCTGGCGACTTAGCATGCATCAGCTGGGCTCCACGGTCACCGGATTTGACACCCTGTGACTTCTTCCTGTGGGGTTTCATTAAAGACAACGTTTATGTACCACCACTCCCACAGAACCTTGAGGACTTGAGGAACCGGATCCGTACTGCCGTAACATCAATGCGAAAAGTACCTTCAGACTGGAAAATCGCGCAAGTAACTCCGATTTTCAAAAAAGGTGATCGAAGTGATCCTGGGAACTATCGTCCCATATCTATGACATCTGTTTATAGTAGAGTTATGGAGCATATTATATGCTCGAACATTATGAATTTTCTAGATTATAATAATTTGCTTACAACAAATCAACATGGATTTCGGAAGAAAAGATCATGTGAAACACAACTGGCCCTATTTACACACGACGTAATGAAAGTTATCGATACAGGTTCACAAGTAGATGCAATTTTTTTAGATTTCCAGAAAGCCTTTGACCCTGTGCCACACAACCGCCTTTTAGCGAAGCTTCGAGCGTACGGTATATCGGATCAGCTTTGTGAATGGATAAAAGATTTTCTAACTGGTCGGTCGCAGTATGTTGTCGTTGAAGGAGAAAGTTCTTCTAATCTACATGTTACATCAGGTGTACCTCAAGGAAGTGTAATAGGACCACTTCTTTTCTTAATTTTTATAAACGATCTCGGAGACAAAGTGAAAAGCCTTTTTAGATTGTTTGCTGATGATGCGGTTATTTATAGGGAAGTAAGAACTTTGGCTGATTGCTTAGAAATTCAGCGCGATCTGGATGTTATTTTGGCTTGGTGCGCTGAGTGGCAACTTACTCTAAACTGTAAAAAGTGCAAGACAATGAGCATAACTAACAAAAAGAATCCGATTGTTCAGAAATACGAGTTAAACAATACAGTTATTGATATGGTCGATTCTATTAAATATTTGGGAGTAACAGTACAAAGGAACAGGAAATGGGAGATACACATTAATTCTTTAGTAGGTAGAGCAAATTCTAGGCTGCGATTCATAGGTAGAATCTTGAAAAATTGTAATGAACAAACAAAGGAGATAGCGTACAAATCTCTTGTGCGTCCACATTTGGATTATTGTTGTGCCATTTGGGACCCGTTTCGTAAGGGATTGATCGAATGTATAGAGAAAGTACAGAGAAGAGCCGCTCGATTCGTGACCACTTGCTACAGTCCTTATGAAAGCGTCACAGAACTGATTAGTAGATTAGGTTGGGAGTCTCTGGTAGATAGACGACACACGTTTCGTTTAAACTTATTGGAAAACATGCGTACTCCAACTTTCACTCATGAGTGTAGTGAAATACTTCTTCCACCAACCTATTTGAGTCGGAAGGACAGGAAAGATAAAATTAGAGAAATAAGGTGCCGGACTGATTCTTATATGAATTCTTTTTTCCCTCGTACCATTAGGGATTGGAATGCACAGCAAAGAGATTAGCTTTGGTGCTGAGCACCCTCTGCCACCCACAATTTTGTGAATTGCAGAGTATATATGTAGATGTAGATGTAGATGAAGGACATGCTTGCCCGAGTATGGGAGGAATTTGAGTATCGATGTGATATTGTTCGTGTGGCTGATGGAGGACATATTGAACATCTGTAATCTGAACTTAAGAGGTTGGTAAATATGTGTGTAAAGTTTCATATTCGTATGTCTTACAGTTTAATAAATATATGCATTCGAAATACTTATATTCTTTTTGAAACACCCTGTATAAATGTATGAAAGAGGAGACTTCAAGAAAAAACGTCAAAAATGAAATTACATCTCCCCTTGTTATTGAAAAGTTGACGAATAATTGTTAATAAAATGTATACCGCCTGAAGGCATAAAGAACCTGAACTAGTATATGATCTGTGAATACTGTATGTCAGTAGGAATGATTTATCAATAAATGTAACGAAGTTAAGAATTAGTTGTGTATTATATAGTTAATGTAATATTCAAAAATAAACTGTATGATAAATGGTTCCAGGAAGCATGTGTGAGTTATTCGAGGAAATATATAAGTGAATATTTAATGTTTCTAAGATTAGGATTTCTCGGATGGTAAGATCTGGGATTGGTTCCAGATATCGTAAGCAAGAAAGAAGAAACTAAAATCATGTAAAATGTCTTGTAAGTGAAAAAAGGTAAAACCAAAAAATAAAAGTAGGCTACGTGTGCGTGCATATAACCGTTACGTACACGGAAAGGGCGGAACGCATACAACCCTACACTGAGCCTACACTCATCCACCCAAAACTATGTCACGTACTTACACTTGTACTACTGGGGAAGCCGAGGGTAAACCACCCCTCCCCCCGCTACATTTTGCATGGAAGCTGCCATTTCTCCCTCCAGGGCAGCAATTCCCCTAGTCATCGATTTACCAATTTTTATTTTTTAATTATCAAATATAATTTGGGTGTTAAATTTTTTCCACATCTATTTTTGTCATTTAAGAATTTTAAATTCGTTCAGTGTTTTTGGTAAATTATTCATAACTTCATTTGGTAATTTGTTCCCATCACTGGCGCCCTAACTCGCAAAAGAAAATTTTCCCGCTCCCTTATACACGAAATCGACTACCAGCTTTTGATGATTGTCATCTTTTCCCTTCCATACACTTTTCGAACAAGTATTAATATATTTAATGGCATGAAGATGTATATCGGCCTTATTTAACAGTAAGAAAGAAAACTCTTATTAAATTCCCGTTGATTTAAAAATTTTAATTACCACGTCCCTTTCCCATTTAAATTTTGGGATGGGTTATTATTATTACTCCGCGATTCACTAAAAGTGTGTGGCGGAGGGTGCAATGAACCTATCCGAAAGGGATATACGGGATATGGAAGGAGGCGCCCATGGGCTATTGTAAGGAACCATCCCAGCATTCGCCTGGAGTGATCTGCAGAAACCATGGAAAACCCAGATCAGGATGGCTGGAGTACTTTATCGAAAGCTACTGCTGTCGGATTTTAAGTTTACTCCCCCGGTAGATCTTTTCTATTCCATTCCCTAATCGTTCGTGGGAAAAATGAGTACAGAAATAATCGGTTCTGGTCCTGATTTCTCTTATCTTATTTCCGCGGTCATTCCGAGATATGAACGTTGCTGGTAGCAATATTTCCTGGCTGTCATTCCGAAATACGTCAGTCGTTAATTTTTCAATTAGGTTCTGTCGAGAGCAACGCCTTCGGTGCTCCAGGTCTTCCCAACCTAACTCCTTCAACATCGCACTTACGCTTTCCCTCCAACTATATATACCTGTCACGAATCGGGCGGCTCTTCTTTGGACTTTCTCTCACGCCCCCAGTAAACCATTTTGATGGGGACCCCATACAGAACAACAATATTCTAAGTGAGGACGTACTAGTGACTTGTATACAATCGATTTAACTTCCGGAGTGCATTGATTTAAATTACGACCTAGAAATCTGAGCATACGATTTGCTTTCCCCGTTATATTCTCGATATGCTCATTCCACGACAAATTATTACGAATTGTCACCCCCTAGGTATTTAGCGGACTCTACCGTTCTAAGGACAGTATCATTAATTGTATATTCATAGTTAACTGGTGTCACCTTTTTACTTACACGCATGACTTGGCACTTTTTAGCGTTTAACTCCAACTGTCAATCTTTACACCACGCAATTATTTTCATAATATCGTCTTGAAACAAAGCGCAGTCATACTGGGTTTTGATTTCACGATAAATAATAGCATCATCGGCAGATAATCTTTTCATCCCCCCTATTATATCGCATAAATCATTAATGTATATGAGAAACAACATAGGCACTATCGCGCTTCCCTAGGGAACCCCGGACCTCACTTCGGTACGTGATGAACTCTCACGGTCGAGAACTACACACTGTGTTCTGCCCTTCAGAAAGTCTGCAACCCAGTCGCATATTTATCTGGATATGCCGTAACCACGAAGTTTCCTAAGTTACCTAGTGTGAGGCACAGTGTTACTTAGGAAGTTCTGTCAACAGTGAATGCTAAAATTAAAGGAAGAAACTAACGTCCTTTAAATGCTGATAGTTAATGCTCTGGCCTCGCATTCGGGAGGACGCGGGTTCGAATCCCCATCCGGGCATCTAGATTTGGGTTTTCCATGCTTTCCCCAAATCACTCCAGACAATGCCGGGATGCTTCCTACAAAAAGTCATGGCCGAATTCCGTTCCTTGAACCCAGTCCTTTCCCGCCTCTAATGATATCGGCGTCGACGAGGCTTAAAGCCACAAGTAAAAAGAAACAAGTCAGCCGTTATCGCGTGTGTTTCGTGTCAGAGGTCTTTTTGCGTTTCAGAAGGTGCAATCTCCCGTACTGGCTGCGATTCCCACTTCCCGTTTCTTGTTTTCTTGAGGCCACAAGTTTCATAAGAGTTTTGTTCGGTTGATAATGGTCTAATAAACAAAATTAGGATGTGGGATCGATGAATTTCGATTTTAAACTGATAGTAATAATTTCTGGTGGTCTCAAAGATCTAATGACACAGTTTCTCAGACAGAGTTTCCCAATGTGTTTCTATCGTAGCCGCTGATAGCCGTATCTACACTTTGAAGTTCTTTGTTTATGGGAGATCGTGATGAGAGAATGTACCAGAGGAATGAGGCAGGGCGGCATTTAGGCATAGGCTACATAGGCTGTAGCCTGGGGCCCCGCACCACACGGGAGGGGGGAGGGAGGGAGGGAACTGCAAAAAAGTAACATATTTCCGTGACTGTTTTCGAACCGAAAGTCCTGAAATACTCGTTAAAACTGAAAACAATGTTCGCGCATGCGCAGTTCAGTCCTTTGAAGTGCGGGTGTACTGTAAAATAACATTTCAGTGCAGCTATGCCGTGAAGTAACAACATGGCGGCTCAACAGTGAGGGGTTACAACCCTTGCAGTATACTCTGGCCTGCGCGTATGAATTTAGATTGAAGTCACCGTCGTACACCAACTGCAATAGCAACTAAAGTTCCCTAGCCTCTATGTCCGTAAGATTGGGTAAGACAAATTCATTCGGTATAGATGCAAACAGCAAGTAGCCGTAGGAGGTCCAAGTTTTAATGTTTTGTTTGAATATAAGTATTTATATATATTAAAAAAATAGATTCGTTTATAATTATTTGTACTGCGTGCTTTGGTGATCTCAATCATCTTTTATTGTTTTGTTTTATCATTCATATTGTTATTATAACTGGTTATTCCGCGGCATTTTGTTGAGGGTGTTTATTTTCGCCAACACAAGTACAATAGGCAGCGCCTTATCTTTCGATCATCAGTCGAAAACTGAACGTGTGAGAATCACTTGCTTACCTTGTTCACTTCAGTCGCAGAATCGGTGCAGGAAGCAAGTTTCTAATTTTAGATTCTACAGTAAGTTATCCCTGCATATTTTTATCATCATTGCATTATCCAGTACTTTACATCAAAAGGTTTATTTACTTAATAATAAGTAATCGATATTGCTTTATATAATATATATATATGCACCCGCACCACACTTATAGCCTAGGGGCCTATTGATCCTAAAGGGCCCGCACCACAGATATAGCCTAGGACCCTACAGATCGTAAATGCGGCACCGAAATGTGGGATTTCCGTTACCAAACACTGTTTTTTTTATCTGCTTAACGTTCTCTAACAGCGAGGTCTTTAGAGACGGGAAAGGATGGGGGACAAGGAATGGGAAGGAATTCGGCCATGGCCTTTTGAAGGAAGCATCCCGGAATTTGCCTGGAGTGATTTGGGAAACCATATAAAAAAATCAAATACTGGTCAGACAATTGTTGGTGTAGTATGGGACCCACATTTTGGGTATCATATACAGTAATCGGCGAGGAAACAAAAAAGAGCAGTTAGAGTTGCTTGTGGAAATTACTGTAGAACACTATCAGTTGCTGATATGATGAAGAAGTTGGAATGGAAGCCATTGGAAGATAGGAGGAGGGTGAAGAGAGCGCTGGGAATGTGAAAGGCGTATTGGTGATGAAACGGGGGGAGAAAAAGATAGAGGAATTAAGAGTGTTGCGTGGAATGGAAAAGATTACCATGAGCATATGCTGGTACCCGATTTTCTTTCGTAGATAAGGCAGTCAGTGACTGGGATAGATTACCAAGGAAAGTAATGAATAATTTACCAAAAACGCTGAAATTTTTTTAAAATTCGTAGAGGATAAAAGCAGTCAAGTACAAAAAAAGGAGGAAAAGGGTATGTAGGTAAATTGCCATCGGAACAAGCGATCCATTGCAATAATGTTACATTAAACGTTGAATTCGAGCCATGAGGAGTCCCAGAATCTACACCTGAGCAAAGCAAAGCTTTGCAAAGTTGAAGGTCAGTTTTATAAGGCCTGGGGACCTTTCATATACAAGTCACACTCCTTAACCAACTAAGTCTGCAAACGAATCGATTATTAACGTAAAAGCTGGGATTTTCGTTGCGTTCCGACTATCGATCCCGCGTGCGATAAATCCTCGTCATAGAACTAATGAAACGAACATTCAGTCACCTGTAGCCCATCCTCCATCATCGCCAGCAAAGTTGGCAACTCCTCAAAAGAGTTATATCCGCCATTAGCAGCAGAACTCTCTCCCTCTCCACTTCTCTCCACTTTTCTTTTGCCACCTCAAACTTCTCCACGTGATGAAGTGGGAACAGGAAGACATAACCGATTGCCTTACGTAGAACTGAGGTAATATGACAACGTGCAGACGTTCGTTTCTGCAATGTTTCCGATCACTGTAAGCCACTGATACTTAATCTTCAGCCCACAGAAAGCAGGACCGCATTTAAGCACAGGCTACCCACGCTGTAGCCTATGGGCCCGCTCCGCACACAAAAAAGTAGTAATCAAATATGTACAAAGGAAGTAGCCTATTTCCGAAACGTTTTTGGCTCCGAAGGTCCTGAATGCTCGTGAAAGCAGAAAACAACGTTCGCGCATGATTGGTTCAATCTTTTGAAGTACGGGTGTACTGTAAAATAACATTTCAGTACACTTATTCCGAAAAGTAACAACTTTGCAGCACAAAGATGAGAATCTCTAACCGTTGTAACGAAAGGTTGTATTATAATGTGGTAGGGGCGTGTAAATGCAGATTGAAGTGTATATATATACCATACGTATAGCCCAGAGGCTCACAAATGCTGTATACGGCACTGCTCCATAGAAATAACATTATTATTCATTTAGTTAATAAACTTTAACAGACGATTCAATATATAATTCTCTTTGAATACTACACTTCCAATTTCATAACTGTTTTTCCCAAATAAATCCAAAAATATTTTTAAATTTATTATGTTACTAGCTTCTGAGCCCTTTAAAAAATACAACTTCAACCTAGAGTTCCGGCAATTAATTTTTTCTAGTTTATTGCAACAGTGATATAGACTATAACAGAAATATAAACATCTTTTAAGACCGTTAAAATTAACGGGTTGAACGCGGCGTTGTGGCAGTTCGCATCTTCGCGGTTGGGTAACAAGAGATAATTGTTATCAAATAAAGCTGATAACCTTAAGGAGTTCAGTGAATAAGGCGTCTGACTGGAGATCGAAACGTCCTATTCCACGCACCTCCCACTATCACTACTCTGTCGTCCTGAGTGAAACTCCTACAAAGTGAACCTGCATCCTCTATTACCTGACCTAATGTTGCACTAAGTTTGAAAAAACTTGGGAACTGGTAACTTGTACATAACTGATCCTGCAGAAGAGGTTCTACACCTCTCCCATGGCTACTACCTAGCAGCTTTTTTTTTTACCTATTCTTACCTTCCACGGCCATATTCTTAAAAGCTTGCTGCATCTTGCCTACTCCTACATATACACGAAGCTCTTTTCCTCCTGACTCTGGCAACAGGTCAAACCTATTTTTACACACTTTATATTAGCTTGACTTGTATGAATGAATGTAACGGAATTTTACAACTCCATTTTGACCCACTTCCAGATGTCTGAGCTGTTTGAAATTTGGCACACATATTAAGAACCGGTGACAATACAATAATTTCATAGCTATATCCTGTTATTCTCATTACTTTGACAGTAACAACAGAGAAATAGTTGAATGTCGTGGAATTTTGCAATTTAATTTTAACACAATTCCGGATGTCCGAATTGTTTGAAATTTTGCTCATGTATTGATAACTGATTAAAATAAAATAATGTCATAGCTGTGTCTTGATATCCATTAACGATAGAAAAAATTTGTGCACACGTTTTAAGAATCGTTGACAATACAGCAGTCTCTTAGTAACGCCCTGCTATTCTCGTTACTTTGACGGTAACAATAGAAAAATGTTTAAATGTAATGATATCTGTCATTTCGGTATTCATCCACTTCCTGACGTCCGAATCGTTTTAAATTTTGCACACTTATTAACAACCGATAAACATTCAATAATTTCACTCTCACCACGTTGTCAGTAACAACTTAAAAGTGGTTGAATGTAAAAGAAAATTTCAGCATAATTTTCCCCGACTTCAGAAAGTCAGAACTGTCTGAAATTTTGTACACGGGTTAAGATCCGATGACAATCGAATAATTTAATATCTATGGCTTGGTAATCTCATTACTTTGACAGTAAGAATACTAACGTGATTGCTATTGGACCTCTGGGCGGGGTGACCATTTAGTTGTACCTTACTCGTGGGAATAATAATTAAAAATGGAACTACAGCACAAAGAAAAAGAAAGATTGGCGAAGAAAAGCCAACAGTAGGAAACATACTTTTGAAACAATCAGAACTAAAAAGTATATAAGAACGAAGTCTTTCTCGGCGTTGAGAATGTATAAACTGCTCTCGGGTGACTAGCCGAGTCAAGAGTGCGTTGCTACACGATATTTCGGCGACTATAAACATTGCCGCCATCTTCTGGTGAAGGATAAAAAAAGAAAAAAAAGACAAACAAAAAGACAAATGGCTGTAATTGAAACATGCTTTGGAGAGAAAGCAAAGATATGTGGTTACTATCCTGAAATAATTCGTCGCTGATGATGCCTCGAGGAGAGGCGAAACGCGTACGGCAATAAACCTACATAATACAGTTGCATTGGCGTTATTTTATGAATTAATTTACTGAGCAACTGCGGAAAAATGGCCTTCAACAACATTGCATTGGAAGTAAATATTGTCATGTTTTTG
Organism: Vandiemenella viatica; assembly: GCA_031002005.1. Classification (NCBI taxonomy): domain Eukaryota; kingdom Metazoa; phylum Arthropoda; class Insecta; order Orthoptera; family Morabidae; genus Vandiemenella; species Vandiemenella viatica. The sequence continues at coordinate 179,789,821 of JARYHS010008075.1, read as the reverse complement.
TGTGTTCTGTACCGTATTTTAACTGTGACGAATAATATGAATGAAAACCTACGTGGCCTGGCTCGGAACCCTCCCCTCGTCCCTCAAGTAGCACGACATAGTTTTACAGACAACCCCTAGACCGAGCGACATAGTTTATGAACGCTCGTTTAACTATGAGCCGCTGGGCATCTCCGCTGTGGCTGGATAGTTGGGTGGTGATCCATTCTGCAGGGTGTTCGCAAACGTTCCCCGTGGTCTGTCTTGCACGAATTGACCTAATATCATTTGGAGGGTACACTTTAGGGAAAAACCCGGCTTTGACCGTTATATGCATATATAACAGCTTTTAAGGAATCCCTTGAGTATTCTTATTTGCGTCAGGTGTGGATCATCATCGCGAACAACTGCGATAGTAGCTGGACGATGTTCCCCAGCTGGTTGTCTCGTGGTTGCATCTCTCAGAAGTCGTGGTTGCAATATCGGTGCTTCGGGTGACCCACCGCTCTGGTCGTCGAATGTGTTGGTGGCCTCCAGCTTGATTGTGGTTGCTGTCGACGGCAGGCCCGCTGACTTGGTGATATTTGCATGCCTCTGATTCGTTACCTCTTCTTGCTGTTCGGCTGCGACTGGGTTGGGGCTGTCTGCTTGCGGCGGCCTGTAGTCTTCTTCTAACTGGGCAGCCTCCATAGCAGGCGGCGTGGTCAGCGCCGCAGTTCGCGCACGTCGGCGTGTCTTCACGCGGGCGTGCGCAGACCAGTACGCTGTGGCTTTACAGAGAACAAGCAACTCCGTGACCCCCACCAAGCCACCCAACCACGTGACAGCTGAGCTGTCCTGATTGGCCGGACAGATAAACTTACCAGAAGACGGTTAGTTGTGCTCAGTAGAGCGTGTGGAACACATCTCTCAAGGGTGTGATACGCTAACCGCATTTTTGTAATTTTTGACGGTTAGGGAGCGTCCATAAACTACGTTATTCGGCATAGGGGGGAAGGAGTTGGGGAGAACGCTACGTTGGACTACATGGTAGGAGGGTGGGCGGGTTTCGCTTGCCTCTGTAGGTAGCGAGTGAGACTGGTGAGCGGAGGGTCCCCGGTTCGATTCCCACCATCAACAATTCTTGTTTTTTTTTTTTAATTCATTTCACTTTTCTGCAAAACGTGTATCCACGTCCTTTACGTGTAAAATTGTTGAAATTTGTGCTTGTTGACTAACAATATTTATGATAAATTAAATTTTGTTTCAAGTTCGAACAATTTTACAAGTAAAAGACTTTGGTATATGTATTGGAGAAAAGTAAAAAGAATTTAAAAAAATGCTGACGGTGGGAATCGAACCGTGGTGCCTCCGCTTACTAGTCTTTCCCGGGTAAGCAACGCGGCCTGAAATAAATTTCACTACCGCTGGTCATCATAGTTTGATCGAAATATTTCAAAGGCGATTTTCTCGAAAATTTCTGGCCATCTGGCCCAACGGCTTGCCATTCGAGGGCTGAACTTTTAATTTAATTGCAATGGAGCACACGCACCAGTGGCTATTTCACTACACACCCAACTTCCCCCTATCCTGCACCCATCTACATTTGCCCACTACAAATTTTAACTTTAAATTCTTTTAACGTTTTCGATAAGTTATTCATCAATCCCCTTGGTAACTCATTCCAATTCCTGACACCCTTACCTAAAAAAGAAAATCTTCCCACACCTTTGTGCCTGAAATCGAGTGCTAGCTTGTGGTCATGGCCATCTTTTTCCTTCCATGAACTACTTTTCATACTTACTGCAATATATTTCCATGCCTCATCGCCAGTATACGTCCTGTACACTCCCATGACCCTCCTCATCCTCCTCCTGTCTTGCAATAAATCCCATTCCAGCTCCTTTATCATATCTGTCACTGATTGCATTCTGCGATAATTTCCAGAAACAAATCTAGCAGCCCTTCTTTGCACCCTCTCCAACTCCTGTATTTGATAGTCGAAATGTGGGTCCCATACTACAATACCATATTCAAGCAATGGTCTGACCAAAGTGTTGTAACCGAATACCTTTTCTTCTCTCGTACATCCCCTCATCACTCTCTCCAACAAGTGCAGAATTTTGAAACCTTTTCCTACTACCTTTCCAATTTATCCTGCCCAGTTAAGTTTGATATCAAAAGTAATGCCAAGATATTTACATTTCAAGTCTTCAACAAGCAATTCTTTCCCACCTTATAATCGTAATCAAAGTTTAGTTTTTTATTTGTGTATCTAATTAGCTGACTCTTCTTTACATTTATGTTGATCCTATGTTTACCAGCCCAGCTAAATCCTGTCCAGATGACCCTGCAAATGTTTACAGTCCTCTATCGGTTTGATCCTTTTATAGCATTATGTCGTTTGCAAACAATCCGATTTCTGATAGTGAGGGCGCGTGTTGTGCGAACTCCTCCCTTATTGTTTGTTTGCACTGGCCGCCATTGTTCTCTGTCTTATCAATGGCGGGATGTCAATGCCTGTGTTGTCCTCGTCAGCTGTGCTGGGTATTTGTCACTTGGATTCATAACCTGCGTTCCTGTGCGCCGCTTGCACCAACACCAGCGCCAACTGTCGGCGATCGATAAAGCAGATGTCTCCCTTTCGAGAGACTGAGCACCAGTCTACCTCACTCGAGCATCGGAACAGAAGCCAATCATTCCTCCGTGTTGAGAGACTGTCCACCAATAAGTGACCTACATAGTTTTGAAGGGCGTTTAGACCGATAATGTTTCACATGAACGTTTCGACAGCTTCCTCCACCGACATCATCAGGTGAACATGTAGATCGGACTGAATTCAGCGGTATAGCACGTCAAAACTATGTCGAAGCAGTACACCGGGAAAGAACCAATTATCACACTAACTCTCCTGCCCAAAATTCGGAGCGCAAGTGAGATCTTCTTCCCCGTTGCATCAGGGGAAATAGTTCATCTATGGAGGAGGGTAATGATGGCCGCAGCCTGATATACTTATTAGAACGCCGGCCGTTATTCGAATATTACATTTTAAAGGCTGTACGCCTCTTCGACGTCAAGGTCATTAGAGGCGGGATGGGACTGGGGACAAGGAACGTGAAGGAATTCGGCCATGGCCTTTTGAGGAAGCGTCCCGGCATTCGCCTTGAGTGATTTGGGGAAATCATGGAAAATCCAAACGTGGATGCGCGGACGGGGATTCGAACATTACGTACGTTACTTTTTCTTTTTGTAAGTGGGTAATATTTGTTACCAACCTTTCTACGTCAGTGATCTGGTGCGAAGGCCAAACGTAGGAATGTTTGTAGTTAGATGCGAGGAGATTATCGACCTGTAATCTGAGTAGGGTTGCAACGATACATCGATCAACCAATAATATCGTACCAAAAATATCGATATAATTGTCGATTCGATAATAGCGCTATAATTCAATAAAATATCGAAAAACTAGAAACCCTTTACCACTAAAAAATTCGCCAAATAAATGTATGTGTGGCAGGGAACAGACTTGACTATGCTAAGCACTAATTTAGCGCCATAACTGGATCGATCACGTCCTTTTCTCCATTGTGATTCCACTACGCATTGTGCGCGTTTCTCGTCCCTCATACATTTACTTTCACTGTTTTATTGCTTAATATGTTGCGTTATGCTCGCGTTAGTTGGTTCTTGTTTATCTCTAGGACGTACTACAACATTCGAAGGGGGTAAAAAATACGAACCCCTAAATGATCAATTGCTAATTTTCTGTGTTGATAATACACATTATAATCTAGTTGAGGTCAAATGTTTTAAGTATTTAACTAAGGATTTAGCGCCGTTATACAATGTCCCTTCTCGTGGAACTTTTTTTTTGCTGTCGTCAGTCTTTCAACTAGTTTGATGCAATCCTCCATCCTTTTCTATCCTGTGCTAACCTCTTCATTTCTACATACCCCTTACAGCCCACGTCCTCAGTTATCTGTATCATATATTCTAATCTCTGCCTTCCTCTACAGTTCTTACCTTCAACTGATCCCTCCACTAACAAATTAACCAATCCAGCATGTCTCAAAATATAACCTACCAGCCTGTCCCTTCTTTCCGTAAACTTCTGCCACAAACTTCTTTTCTCACCCATCCTTTCCAAAACTCGTTCATTTCTTACTTCGTCTGTCCACTTAATTTTCAGCATTCTTCTGCAGCACCACATTTCAAATGCTTCAATTTTCTTTCTTTCCGGTATTCCTAAAGTCCATGTTTCGCTACCATAAAGTGTTTTACTCCACACAAAGAGTTTTAAAAAGTTCTTTCTTATTCCTAGATCAATATTTGAAACTAAAAGGTTTCTCTTTTTTCATGAAGGCTCTTTTTGCTAGTGCTATTCTACTTTTAACAACATTCCTGCTTCGGCCATCGGTTATATTTTTACTTCCCAAGTAACAGAATTCTCTTACTTCTACTATTGCATCCGATCCTATTTTTGTATTTAGTTCACTAGTATTGGTATAATTTCTGCTACATTTCATAACTTTTGTCTTGCTTTGATTTATATTTAGTCCAAAATCTTCCTTCATTATTTTCTTCATGCCATTCAGTAACTTCTCAATATCCTCAGTCCTCTCTGCTAACAAGACAATGTCATCAGATTTGGATTAAGATATGTTAAGATATGTTAAAAATTTCAATCAATCATTTACTTAAAGTAGGCTCGTCGGTACCTTCCAAACACCTTTTCTCAATGGCACGAGACACTGTCACTCAAATTAGGAATAGAGTTCATGGGAAAAGGTTAAGCAAACCATTTTATTCATGATCTGTTGACGCTGAATATTTGCGGACCTATTTTATCAGAAAATTATCTCAAATTTACCACTTCATTTTCATTTACATACTTATTTCTAAAATAAAATTTACATACAACGAAAAATATCGATATTATCGGAATGATGCGGCTGATTTTATCGATATATGCCTTGCGCCGACATAAATATCGATATATTTATCGATATTGATACCAATTTGCATCCCTAAATCTGACAGAAACAATTCGTATTCGAGTCCCCCTTTTGCCACGCCCATTTCGGTTTTGCATGATTTTTCTAAATCATTCCAGCCGAATGGTCGTATGCTTCTTTTCCTGACTTTCTTCCAGTTTCTTTCAGCTAGTCATTTCCTGCCTTAATGTCTTCGAAGTCGATGAGGCGTATATAAAAGAGAATGTCGTATATCTCTCTGTGCGGTGAAAGATGCTGAGGCTTAAGCTGTTATAGCAAGCTGAGAATGAACGTTAGCCGTTTATCACTTTATCCTCAACAAATATATTTCATTGTAGACAATGATTTTAAACGTTTTACCTTTGAAAACGCCCCATCCAGAAAGTTATGTATTTCGTTCATTACGTTCATTTCGTTAAGAATAAAATGGTACTTATTAGTGTTTGTCTTTTTTTGCGTTATACTCTCTGTACCAGTTACCAGAAACAGGTCACAAAATAATATCAATTTTTTTTTTTTTTGGGGGGGGGGGGGTATGTAAAACAGAGAAATTAATTACACAATCACAGAAAATTTTCGCGTATAATAGGTAATGACGAAATATAACAAAAATTACCGTGAAATGCATCAGTAAGTATGTAGGCTTGCCAACTTTTCGCATTTACACGACGTCAAATTTTCAGCACCTACAACCGAACAACCGGAGAGGGTAGTGTATGTTACGGAAAGCAAAATTTATAGGCCATTTCTTTTTTGTTTCTTTTTTTCAAATAATTGTTATTACAATAACAAATACTTCTGCTGAAGAAGCCGTATTTCAGTACCTTTATGCATTCAAATTTCATGGTGAAAGTAATTTTACACTTTTTACTTATGCAGCCAAGTTTTAAACCCTTCATTTGACAAACACTCGTCTCTGGAGAGAAAATAACGTTTCTGTTTTTCTTTAGTATTTCACTCATTATTTATTAATAACGTACAAATTAATAAAGCTAGTCATTCTTCAATTCTCCACGAACAAAACGAATACGACGTTCCGTCTTCGACACAATGTAGGTAACTGAAACAACACTCCAATTGCTTCTCGGTAATCGGATTTACGACAGAGCGAAAAATTACGTTCAGGGAACGAGGGAGTAAGGAGCGAGACGCGGCGATCGTGTTTACTTCCTACACATTTCAGAAACCGTAAACAAGTAATTTTTAAAATTTCTTAATAACCGGACATTTTAGCCGACTCTGGCAGCGTAACGGCTAGCGTGTTGGCCTCGAGTTGCTGGGGTTGCTGGTTCGAGTCCGGCCTCGGGCATAGGTGGTTTTAATTAAGTGTTGTGTCCGTCTTGTGTTGTCCTCACTATTGTGAATAAAAACATTTGAGAGATAATACATGTTCAGTTACAAAAATGACGTAGACTTGAAGAATCATTGTACATTAGTAGATTTAATAATGAAATGTTGTGAAGCTGGCTAAATGGCAATAAAAGCCGAAGGCCATATATTTAAAAAAAAAAAAAAAAAAAAAAAAAAAAACGGACATTTTTTAGCCGGTCAGATGTAGTGAACGGGACACGGACAAATCACGTTAGAACCGGACGGTCCGGCAGAAAACCGGACGTTTGGCAACCCTAATAAGTATGTGATAAAACTGCTACTGTTGCTGATAATAATAATAATAAATAATAAAATAAATATTCGTTATTTGTATTTGAAATTATTCCTTTCTTACAAACTCTCCCAAAACAAAACAAAAATCCGTAATTTTTTACTGTTAACTAGTAATGTAGTAGTAACCATTGTTGTAGTATTAAATGGCGGTAGTTCTTGTAACTGCCACCAGGTTGCACGCGCGACGTATCACGTGACCGCAGTGTAATGGTCGGGGGCATACTTTCCCGCCAGTTTTTATTTCATTCTTGTAGCCACGCTGGCGCTCAATCACCCGGCCTTTAAATCGAAATAACCTGCTTCCTCGGTATTACAATGAAATAAAAAGGAAAAGGAAGGGAAATTAGCGAGCGTTTTTATCGGCTTTCCATTCTACCCGCTCCCCCTTTGCTCGCGCTTCCCCCGCACGCTTTTTTTTTAAAGCGGTCGAAGCAAAGCAATAAAGTGGAAGATGGAAGTGTGGCCCAAGTGCGTAGAGAGGAGAAGCAAAGCGCTTTATAAAACATTACCACGCGCCTCTCTCTCTCTCGAGTTCAATTTCACGCGGAGGAAAGTAGTGCTGCGGAATAAAAATAATGCGTGCTTAGCTTTTAGGGCCTAATGAAAAATATAACGAGCGGGGGTACGAGAAAACAGCAGCACAACTAGGAAACAGTGTCGCCAACACGACGCGAGCATCCGGGGACAATGTGGATATTATGTTGGTAGCGCTGGGGTTTGTATTTTCGCATCAAACATTCGATGAGACAATAGAAGTAACTTTTCATCAGCAAAAGGCAATTATACATCAGTATTCTAAATAATAATTGAAGAGAGTTTACTTTATTTTAATCAACTTAAATTTTTATTTAATCGCTATGGAGCACATGCCGCAATGGTAAGCTTCCTATTAAACTATTTTCAAATTTTTTATTTTCAATTAGTTTAGTGCAATTTCCCCATATACCTGAATAAAATTGTAATTTTTTTAAGGACTTTGGATAAATTATTCATCAATTTTCCTGGTAATTTATGTCAGTCCCTGACTCCTTGTCACACTAAAGAAACTTTTCCTACTCGATTTTGCCTTAAATGGATTGCCAGTTGGTGGTCATGGTCATCTATCCCCTTCCATGCACAATTCCTAATTCTTCGAACAATGTCCCAGCACTCTCTTCACCCACCTCCTGTCCTCCAGTAACTCGCAGTCCAGCTCATTCATCATATCAGTTACTGATTGTGATCTGCTGTAATTTCCAGAGGCAATTGTAGCCCATCTTTGCACCTCCTCCAACTCGTGCATTTGACATCCAAGGTGTAGGTCCCATATTACGCCCCATTGTAAACTTCCCTCCCCCCCCTTTAATATTTCCCGGCTGATTTATTAATCATTTACTATAGGACTTCTTTCCCCGAGATTGACTGCATTCACGTACAACAATAGCAAAATAGTAGCGTACTAGTCACCTCCCAAATTCCAAGCCCAAACTGTTTGTTAAATACTTTATGTGGAGACTGAATTTTCAAACAAAACTTTTTGACGGTACTACAAAATTCGACGTTATGAACAACCACGTCGGAAGGAGAAAGGCGTTAGTTGTTGTTTGGCAAAGGCAGCGACAGGAGAAACATTGAGGGCGATGCTTTTCTAGACCGAGCGTGGTCAGTGAGGGCGGGAGTACGCGTGTTAGAATCTCCGTGTGGCCATACAGACTTCGATTTAATACAGTTTCCTGAAATCGTCAAAGGCAACAGTCGGCAAGATTCGTCCGAAATGCCCTTTGCTTGTCCACCATCCTTTTCCGACTCTAACGATTTTAACGCTGACGAACCGTAAACCGTGAAGCGCTAACGAATAACCATGGGAACAAACATGGGAAGAAGACAGATCCAAAGAAGAGTAAGCTTATCAGATACACAGGTAAAAACTAAAGGTTAATTATGATTATAAGGTGGGAAAGGTGGGGAAAGAATTTCTTGTTGAAGATTTGAAATGTAAATATGTTGGCATTACATTTGATAACAAGCTTAACTGAGCAGGACACATTGGACAGGTGGTAGGAAAAGGTTTCAAAATTGTGCACTGCTGGAGAGAGTGATGAGGGTATGCACGAGAGAAGTAAAGGAATTGGGTTACAAAACTTTGATCAGATCATTCCTTGAATATGGTAGTGTAGAATCGGAACCACTTTTTGGTTATCAAATACAGGAGTTGGAGAGGATGTAAGAAAGGGATAGTAGATTTGTTTCTGGAAATTATCGCAGAACGCAATCAGTAACAGATATGATAAAAGAGCTGGAATGAGATTCATTGGAAGACAGGAGCAAGGTGAAGAGAGTTATGGAAGTGTACAAGGCGTATATTGGTGATGAGGAGTGGAACGATATTGGTGTAAGAATTAAAAGAAATGCTTAGAAGGGAAAAATATGGCCATGACCATATCTGGCAGTCGGTTTCATGTAGAAGGGTGTAGGAAGATTCTCTTTCTAGGTAAGGGTGTCAGGGATTGATGAATAAGTTACTAAGAGAATTGATGAATAATTTACCAAAAACGGTGAAACAATTTAAAATTGAAATTTCTAGAGGGAAAAAGTAGGTAGGTGTAGGAAAGGGGAGAATTGGGTGTGTAAGGAAATTGCTACCTGCGCTCCTTTACAATTTAATTAATTTAAATTAATCATGTTTCACTACTAATCAAAGGGTAATTGAGATGTTTGTTTTCTGTTCCAGGTACGTGCGTTGCGGTTCTGCTGCTTTGTACGATCCAGTGTTTGAGGTAGGGCCTACTGGCTCAGCTTGTTAATTTTGTCATTGTGTTTGTAACGCCTACGTCACGGTCCCGGCCTTTGTTGCTGAGCTAACAATGGTCTCGGGAAACTAGCCGAGTGAGAACGTTCGTATGTCACGACGTTTCGGCCGTCATATCCTATGCCGCCATCTTCAAGTGACTGCTGCCTGCCAGTGGCGTAGCTAGGCCAACAAGGGCCCCGGTGCAAAAAACTCATCCCTCTGCCCAGAAGGGCGACTTTTTTTTGCTTTGTGTTGGTGGTAGGGGTCCCCTGAGCTAAAGCTGGGGGCCCCTGAGTTGTGTTTGGGGCCCCCTGAGGTATGCATGAGGGTCCCCTGAGCGTAGGGGCCCCGATGCACTGCACCGCCAAGCAGGGTCGGATCCAGAATTTTGGTTTTGGGGGGGGGGGGGGCTTGAGTGGACTTTGGTTTGTGGGGGGCTTGGCTTGAGTGAATTTTGGTTTTGGGGGGGGGGGGCTTGAGTCGGCCATGGGGTAGTCTTTATAGCCTCCTCGGGCCTCAAATCCGTGGAGCTAAAAAAAAAAAAAGGTTAAAAGGTCTCAAAATTACAATGTCGGGAGTGGACCCAAATACTTTTGGGGGGGCTGAGCCCCCTAGTCCCCCCCCCTGGATCCGCCCCCGCCGCCTAGCCCCATAGTAGCTACCCCCCTGCTGCCTGCGGGTGATGGGGTTGTTTATATATCGCGCGGAACCCTTAAACCCCTACAGACGACCTGATCTGTTGTCTGATACCGTCGGGTCAGGAGCAATATCGTGTGGTGTGTAGGCTTATCGCCTGATACACCCTTGTCGGGTGGCAGAGTCCGCCGATCTGGTCAGGTCTGACCAGATCAGTTCGTGTAGAGCGTGACCTGATTTAGTCAGGCCTATTTCGCTCCAGTTGCTTCGAAACCCTCGCGCAGTAAACATCTATGTGTGACTTCACAGAGGAGGAAGTTGTCACTGAACGGAGGGTGTTAATGGAATTTTGAGAAATGTACTAAGATTTTCCGTGTTGGTTAGTTAAAAATGGAGATGCCAGACAGCAATTCATTGAAATAATTATATAAGAGACAACTGGCCGTTCAAACGTTGTAATATCGATCTGGATCACGAGTAGTGAAGAAGAAAGGCGTAAGAACCCGTTAGTATTTTTCGGTTAAGAATGTAACGGAGCTCCGCATTTGGAAGTGCGGAACTTCCGCATGAGCGCCTATCTCCACTTCCGCATCCGCACTTATATAACGCTTTTTAATGCACAACTATAACGGAGGTTTTGTTTTCATTCTTTTCTATTTATACGAGAATCGGCGCATCGTTCCATAGCTAACAACAACATGGTTGTTTCTTTTCTTAGGGTACTGCAATAAAGGTAACGATGATATGAGCGTTTTTACTGTCTAAGCACGACTTTGCAAGTTTGAACTTGAATTTAAAGTAAAGCTGCGTTATTCACTACACAACTTGTAGGACGTTCGCGTATAACTATCATAGGATGCGCTCACCCGTTCACGCCCAAGCAGTCCTTTCCACGCGTACTTTCTAGCGGTGCACCAGTGTCCCTGTCGGTCTCTCGTAGGGTGTTTCCTCCAATCACAATCCAACGGCATAGCTTGTTGGATGGTAAGGACGCATGTTGGTTGTCTGGGAGTCCACACACTTCCAACACCTCCTACATGTAGTCCTGCAACCCCTTTCACGGCCCAACAAAAGTCCTACAACGGAAAATCGGATCATCGTAGGTCCTACTAGTTGTACTGTGAATGCTAGAGCGGTGGAAAGGCGGGTGGCGGGCACGGATTTATGCGGTGGCGTGGCCTTGTGCTTGACGCTGGAATTCCTCGAGCCACGGACTCCACAAACTTCGTATTACAAAGATTGCTTTGTTGAAGCGTGTATAGTTATGTAAATAATTTAATTAGCTTGTTAATTCATCCCACGTTAGCTGTTGTTGGAAGAAGAGGGAAAAAATAAATCAGTATTAAATCGAAATAAACTTTGCTAATGCAAAATGTAGAATTTGTGATAAAATATATTTTGATTTCAAATTTATTTTTGATAAAATACTAAAAGCTAAATAATTATACACTTGTTTTTCCCACTTCGGCATCCGCTTCGGGAAAACATTCGCTTCGGAAAAAACATGCGCATCCGCGGATCTCAAGCACTGTGCAACCGCGTCCGCAAAGATGTCATCCGCCATAACCCTATTTTGTATCAAGTTTAAATCGCGATGGATGATGTCTCTTACATGTATTAATTCGCGTGTGATTTAAGGTTGGTTTCTCCAAGGCCATGGCCGAATCCCTTTCCTATCCTTGCTCCATCATCTCCCTACTCTATGACCTCCACCTCGAGTAAATGAGGAGCCACAAGCCGAGCCTATACTTTTATAGCAGGAATCTCTTCTTCCTAATGACTCTCCGAAATCACAAAACAAGCTCGTGGCTTAGATTAGGGATGTAATGGAGCTTCGCATCCGCAAATTGCGGAACTTCCGCATGAAATCTGCATCCGATTCAGTATCCGTAACTTTTAATGCGGAAGTTTTGTTTGAATCCCAATATACATACCACCTTACTTTTTCCTCTTTATACGAGAATCGTCCCATTGTCACTTAGCTAACGACAACATTCATTTCTTACGATACTGTAATTAAAGTAACAATGAATTGAACAGTGTTATTACTTAAGCAAGAATTAAGAAGTTTGAATTCGCATGTAAAGTGAAGCGGCCTATTCACAGTCGAGCTTTAGAACTACCGTAGGATGCGTTCACCCATTCATTATACTAGAATCGTTTAAGAAGATGTTCCAAGCAATCCTTTCCACTCCTACTTTCCAGCGGCGCATCGTGTCTGTATCGCTCACTCGTAGCGTGTTTCTTCCAGTTATAATCCCACACCAAAGCTAGTTGAACGGCAGCGGCTCATGTTGGTGGTCACTTGTCTGGTAGTCCAAACACCCAACACCTCCTACATATAGTACTGCAGGCTGCAGCCTAGAGATGGGTCGTTCGCGCGTGAACCAGTTCTCTTGAAAGAGCGAGTGAGCAGTCGTTCACTAAAAACGAACGGTAGTTCTTCTTGGAGGCCGTAATGACGGTGGTGTGTCGGTCTCGATTGAACTTAACTTCAATCGAGGGTGCGCCAACAATAAATCGGTTTCGGTTTTGCCATTCTCGCCCGTGGCCCGACCCATGTTTATTCTTAATTCCACGTCGTTATTATATTATTTATTTATTTACTTATTGGCTTTGGGTTTCATGACCATACAGCCAAACCATGTATACTTTTACATTTTGGACTCGAATATTATACAGAGTTGTCTTTACAAGTGAGCATATACAATTACAGACTTTAATACATCTTACATGACAAGTTTGTATCTATGATTCTTCTGCCATACCATACTGCCTTGGACAAGATTCACATTTGCTTATAGATATACAATTTATATATATTAATTCTACAATCCAGTTTACATGTTCCATATTAAGTTTAGTAAAGGGAAAATTTGCAAATTAATGTCAGAAATCACTCTTTCTTGTAATACCCATCTTGTAAGGGATTCATGCTTTTCAGATGTAATGTAAATACTACATGGCTTAGGTTTTCAACATAGTATATACTATTACCGGATTTCAGTACTTGTTTATCCACTACGCTCTGAAGAAATCCCGAAGATCGAGAAGAGCTAGTTCGTTCGCGTCGTTCTCCGATCCCAAGCGCTCAGTACAGCGCGGAGCAGTGCCTCTGGGGAGCTAGTTCTTTGGAATCTGACGTACCGCTCCGCTTCTCTTTGTGTATTCCGACTACAAGCGTGCCTTGTGAAAGATTATTTTGAAATGCTCGACAAATTCGCACTGAAAAATGAAGTAGGCTTCTGTATGGCCAAATAAGTAAAATTTTATTTGTGAATCTTCATTTCATTTAATGTGAAAACTTGAAATTAATGTAAAACTAACTATCCCTCAAATATTCCCAGTTATCCGAACAATATTTCATTGATGCTTTCAAATGGCCTTTTCTGCGTGAAAGTAATCCTGTAGTATTTAAGAAAATAAAAAATGTTTCAGAATAAATACAAAAATAAATGAAAATGACCAAAGTCAGATTAGCCTAAGAAATCATTCTAAATGTAAATAAAAAGAACAGACTCTCCACTCAAAACAGATATAACTGTTCTTTTTGTTTAGGTAGTGAACTGGTGAACCGTTGAAAAGAACTAGTTCTTTTTATAGAGGTATCAAATGAGCGCCGCTCTTTTTAGTGAGTCACTTTGCCCAGCGCAGCCCCTTTCATGGCGCAACTCGTATAATCCTACATCGGAAAATCAGATCATCGTAGGTCCTACAAACTGGACTGTAAACGGGCCACTAAAAGGGTGAAAAGGTGTGGCTTATTATTATTATTATTATTATTTTTGCTTATGGCTTTACGCCTTGTCGACGTCGAAATCATTACAGGCGCGAAAGTACTCGGGTCAACGAACAGGAAGGAATTCGATCATCGGGTTTTTAAGGAAGCATCCCGGCATTCGCCTGGAGTGATTTGGGGAAATCATGGAAAACCCAAATCTGGATGCCTCGACGGGGATTCGAACCCCCATCCTCCCGAATGTGTGGCTAGAGCGTTAGGTAACGTCCATAAACCACGCAGCTCCATTTTGGCCTCCTGAGAATCACCCCCCCCCCCCCACGTATCTCGTAGCTTTTTCTCCCTATTGATTCCAGAAGATATTTTATATTGTTTTATCTTGTCAGACTATCGTAAATTAGATACGGAGATAGTGAAATAACACAAATAAATATTCACATGCTGTTGTGTGTACTGTACCTTATTTTAACTGTGAGAAATAGTATGAATAAAAAGCTACGTGGCCTGGCTTGGATCCCTCCCCCCACGTAGCTCAGCGTAGCTTTCCTGCCAACCCGTCCTCCTCTGGACTGAGCCACGTAGTTGATGGACTCTCCATTACTGGGCGCGAATATGTGCGGTGGCATGCCCTTTTGCTTGACGCTTTAGTTAGTCGAGCCGCGAACTCCGCAAAACTCATACTAGAGGTGTAACGGAAGCGACATTACGGAAGCGGAAACAGAAGCGGATGTTATATTTGGATTTTTTGTGGAAACGGAAGCGGAAGTGGAAGTGTTTGGAAATGTATATTATTTATATTTAATTAAAGTGCCAAGCGAAATAATGATGTTTATTTTAATAATCAAACCAAATCAATCAATAACTGACTTTTAATTAAGAAATAGTATTTTTCTAAGTACATAATTAATATTCGAAACTTAAAAGTGGAAAGTTATATTCTGAAAACAAAAGCTTAGCTGCCTTTTCTCCTTTTAAACTGCTTCTTCTTACATCATAAAGTAAGGCTGCTCCACTGACCATCTGTTCGCTGGCAACACTGCTAGGTGGAGCTGACAGAAACCTGCGAACTGATGGTAACAACATGGAAAATTCTCGGGATCAGAAGGACATTATTCATCTAGATCGATCATCTCTTCTTCTTCATTTTTTTTAGCCATAATTCGAATTAACTGGTTTTCAACCTCCTACTTGGTAATCTCGTTAAAGAATTTCGTCTTATATCATGGATCCAAATATGTGAAATAATGCGTAAAATTTTTTGATCAAATCAATAAATCTGGAATTTAATTAATCTGTAATTTCTTTAATTACTCTTCTGAAATCATTTGAAGTGTCAGGTTTTACGTCCTCCGATTGCAAAGTACTAACAATAACTGGTAGAAGCGGTATAACGGACGAAATCATTCCTTGAGAACTGCTGAACTCCCTGAATATTTTTACGTACTTTTCAACGTTTACCCAATCATCTGGAGTGATTGTGGCAATTTTCTCTTGGCTGAGGTACAACACAATTGAGTCTTTCAATCGATTGTACAGATGCTGGGGAAGTGATTCGATACATTAAGTATTTGTTTAACGTGTCAAAAATCAATGAAGAAAATGTGTTCAAACCCAAACAATAAAGCGATTTTTCTATAAGGCATAGTCTACTTTATTTTTTATATACAAATGTACTCCTATTTTTTCCAAAAGAAGGTGTCAGACCTACCAGTCACACCGATTCAGATTAGTTTGATTTATTTTTAGCTTCCGCTAAACTTCCGTTTTAAAAGATGCAGAAACCGAAACAGAAGCAGAAATAATTTTTTTCGGAACTTCCGCACTTGCGGAAACGGAAACAGAGCTCTGTTACACCCCTAGTTCATAGGACAAAGACTGTTTTGTTGACTCGTGCGTAGTTGTTAAAATAATATAATTCACTTCTTAAATCATCCCACGTTTATTTCTAGTTGATAGATGGGGCAAAACAAAAATCAATATGGCAGTACTAGATGGAAATAGACTTTTATAATGCAAAATATAAAGTTTTTGATAAAAATATACTTATTTTGATTTTATTTTTGATAAAATATTAAAATCTAAATAATTATAATTTTTTCCACCTCCGCATTCGCAAAATACCCGTGGATGTCAAGCACTGGACATCCGCATCCGCTAAGATGACTTCCGTTACAACCCTATTTTAGAATTTAGAATTTAGGGGAAGTATTGTGTGGTAGGTAATCGTTGACGGAAGTATAAACAGTTCTTGAGACGCGCCTTTTGTATAGTTCCGTGGTGGTGGTAGTCCTGCCTGCCTGCTCCCCGTGACGTAAACAATTAACGTCCACTCTGTCCCCCCCCCCCCCCCCCCCACTCCACTCCTCTGGTTAATTCTGTCGGACTGTGCACCACAGCAGACGGCCGTACTGTGTGATCTGTCTGAGGCACTACTCACTCAGTCTCGTCAAAACGTCACAGTGTGTGAAACCTCTTAATCCGATTTGGTTGGCTTCTAGACGATCTTTGAAATTAAAATCACTCTGTTGATGAGATGCTACAGCTCGTAATGTTACTATATCCTTGTTTTCTTTTATTTATAACTCCTACAAGCAATGATATCTGTGAAAATAAACCAACACTAATCGCATATTTATTAAGTAGCTACTAAGACAGCTTGAACTCTCTGTCCTTGTAGTTAATTTCCTCATAGTTACTTAACTAAATACAACTGTTATTACTAGAGACCGGATTATAACCTTAAACATGACGTTATCTATATATATAAAGATGAATGTATGTGTGTTTGTTTGTTGATTTGTTTGTTCTTCATACAAATCCACAGTTTTCATCCGATCTCGATGAAACTTTGCACACTTATCCTTTGAAACAAGGCGAAAAATACTGTCTACGTTTGGTTGAAAAATTATCTATATAAATAATACACGTTGTCTTATAATTTAGAAAAATTGCTGAACGGCGATAGACAGACGCGTTGGATGTGTAGGTCTCTGTACTGCCTTACCATATAGCGGTCAGGTAGCTGAGTGATTAAAGCGTTTGCTTACTAATGTTTGGATCGTGGTCTCCGATTCAAATCTCCGTTGAGGCTAAGATTTTTAAAAATTGTTTTTGATCGTAAGAGTCACGCCTGGACCGTCGGTTATTCGGATTCAATGTTAAACTGTAGATATCACAAATTTAGGGGTGCAATGCGAGGCAAATCGTAGATATTCTTGCGATGCTGCAGGTGTTCACTTTTTTACATTATATTGATCCCTCAGGAGTGATTCGCAGTCAGTGTGTGTGCGATCTGCAGTAATAATACTATAAATGCGGAAGTAAGTCTCTGCTTTTTGTTACGTTTTTACGACTAAATGCCTATACCGATATTGACGGAATTTGACAAGAAAATCTGTAGGGAGGGCACAGGACATTTTTTTCTGTATGATTATTCGGTATGATGATATTACGTCGGTTGCTCAAGGTGTGCTTCTCGCGGATTATGTAATTGTGTATTTTGTTAGTAAATTTCGTTTAGAGAAAAAACGTATTATTTAGTATAAATATCGATTTTCTTTGTCCTATTATTTTGTGTCTGTTTAAAAGTTTCTAACACCAGTTTATTTTGCCTTCTTTTTTGACATGCCTTGAGGGCGTAAACTGGCCTAAGTTGGCCCCCTACATCTCTTCTCCTTCGTTTGTTTTTCTGTTTTTAAATATGTTGGAAATTCATTCACTTCAAGAGACATGTAGAATGATATAGTGATGGCTTTCCTGTCATATTATGCCGACTCGGTGTTGTTTGGGACCAATCCTTCGTTACCAACAACTTTCTATATTTAATTCTGGCAAAGAAATTCTTAATCCACGCGTACGAAGTCGCGGGTATCAGCTAGTGTTGTATAAATTGCATACTTTGCAGTATCAGTGTTATGTCTGAATAGAGAGTATAGGAAAGTGTCTACATATACTTAATATAAATAAAAAGGAACTAATAATTAATATATTAATTTAAATACAATAGAATTTCCGTTAAGTGTTATGGCAATTCATTTCTTCGCTGGTGTTTACCCAAATGGAATTTCCCTTTTAAAAAAAACCGCTTGTATCACGAATTTGTAATATTATCTCTGGACGCAGTTCGTACATTAACGAAGGCTGGGCGCGTGACGTCAGCATTGAGGGCACGATGACACAGTGACCGAAATAATCTTCTACTATACAGGATATTAAATTTAAAAAATCTTTATTTATTTATTTTCTGTTTACTCTTTTTTATTCTATTGTTAATTTATTTATTTAGTATTAAATTTTATAATTGAATATGTACGTTGATCCACTTTGGCGTTCCAACATTACATCCGATACAAATATTTTTCTGAGAGCTTGTCCATAATTAACTCTGAATTAGCTTACCCCTACTACGTTTACCACCACCAATGCCTAGCCGGTCATGTGGTAAACAATGGTTTGTGCACATCTCCCTTACCTAATGGCCTGCTCCTCTATGCACGAATAAAGTTTAAATAATGTACGTATGTGTTCGTCTCGTGTGTTGTATAATATCTTGGAAATACTTTTGATAACAAACTTAACTGGGCAGGACACATAGGACAGGTGGTAGGAAAAGGTTTCAAAGTTCTGCACTTGTTGGAGAGAGTGATGAGGGGATGTACGAGAGAAGTCAAGGAATTGGGTTACAAAACTTTGGTCAGACCATTGCTCGAATATGGTAGTGCAGTATGGGACCCTCACTTTACGTATCAAATACAGGAGTTGGAGAGGGTGCAAAAAAGGGCTGCTAGATTTGTTTCTGGAAATTATCGCAGAATGCAATCAGTGACGGATATGATAAAGGAGCTGGAATGGGATTCATTGCAAGACAGGAGGAGGATGAGGAGGGTCATGGGAGTGTACAGGGCATATACTGGCGATGAGGCATGGAAAGATATTGCAATAGGTATGAAAAGTAGTGCATGGAAGGGAAAAGATGACCATGACCACAAGCTGGCACTCGATTTCAGGCACAAGGGTGTAGGAAGATTCTCTTTTTTAGGTAAGGGTGTCAGGGATTGGAATGAGTTACCAAGAGAAATGATGAAAGATTAGTCTTTCCCGGCGTATTATTGATACATATTCTTCGCGGGTTTGCCGCCGGATCACATTTTCTAACCACAAGCTTTCGGCGACTTGCACCGCCGCCATCATCAGGTCTGTTGTAACTGACAGTTACAACAAACCTGATGATGGCGGCGGTGCAAGTCGCCGAAAGCTTGTGGTTAGAAAATGTGATCCGGCGGCAAACCCGCGAAGAATATGTATCAAGAGAAATGATGAATAATTTACCAAAAACTTTGAAAGAATTTAAAGATAAAATTTGTAGAGGGCAAATGTAGGTAGGTGCAGGATAGGGGGAAGATGGGTGTGTAGGGAAATTGCCACCGGAGCCTGTGCTCCATTGAAATTAAATTAAATTAAATTAAAATTCGTCGCAGCCATCCATCCTTCAACTTTGTTTTCTCTGTCCCTTGTTACTTTAAATAAAATTACGTGAAAACTGATTGTTAGTATTTGCTATTTCGTAAATTTTTTATTATTTTTATTAGCCACAGTCTATCATGAACCGAAGAGTCATGGTCACCATGAATCTCTGCTTCAGTCGTGATCCAGTGTTGCTATCTGCAAACCGAGCGTGGTGGGTGAGCGGCCTCGCACTCGAGAGGACACATGTGCGAATCCCCGGAAGTTTCTTTGTTTTGAAACCAATTCTAATAATACGTATCGTAAATTATAAAACACAGTCAGTAAGGGAGAGTGCATAAACCACGTAGCTCCATGTTGGACTCTTGTGAAACACCCCCCCCCCTTCCCCCCACGTAGCCCTACGTGGTATTTGCTTCAACCCCCCCCCCCCCCCCCCCCCACGTAGCTTTCTTTCCTTTTGATTTCGGAAGACATTTTATACTGTATTCTCTTGTCAGACTATTGTAAATTTCATACGGAGGTAGTTAAATGAGGTAAATAAATATTCACGTGCTGTTAAGTGTTTTGTTCCTCATTATAACTGAGAAAATGTTATGAAAGGAAATCTACGTGGCCTGTCTCCGAAACCCCCCCCCCTACCCCCACGTAGCTCAGCGTAGCCTTCGAGCCTACCCCCCCCCCCCCCCCTGGATTGAGCCATGTGGTTCGTGCACGCTCCCTAACTGATGTGATAAAGGAGCTGGATTGGAATTTGCTGGAAGATAGGAGGAAGGTGAAGAGAGTGTACGATGTGTATGTTAGTCATCAGGATTGGACCGATATTAGTAGAATAATTAGAAGTAGTTTTTGGAAGGAGAGAGATGACCATGGTCACAAGCTGGCACTCGATTTCGAGCATGAGGGAGTGGGAAAATTATGTTTTGCTGGCAGAGAAATCAGGGACTGATATTAATTACGAAGAGCAGTGCCAATATTTTACCAAAAAAAAAAAAAAAATTCTCAAAGAATTTAACTTTTAATTTCGTAAATAAAAAAATAGGCGCGTATAATAAACGGCAAAAGAAAATATAGTAGAGCATCGAAACCATAAGAGAGTCAACTAGAAAAAGGAGATTGCTGTTTTTTGAACATGTCTATAGAATGAGTAATAACAGACTAACAATAAAGATATTCAGGTACCTTTTGGGGAAAAAGTCAATAACCAGGTGAATTTAAGATGTTAATAAAGATTTGGATAGAAATAAGATAAGAGAAGAGGAAATTACGGAAAGAAAGATATTTAGAAAGTAGGATGGAACGCTGGAAAGATTCCAATGCAGAAGAGGAAAGAAACTGTTCCAAAGTCCCCTGAGGAGAGAAGGAAGATACATAGTGAATTGACGAAGGAATATTGGATTGAACAAAAAACAAAAACAAAGGATGAAGAATCGGAATATGCACGTTGTCCTAGTAGCCCTTATCAAAACGAAGAAGAAGTAGTAATACCCAGGACAAAGTGGGTGTCCGAAAGTTCCTATTGAATCATACATTACAAGAGTAAAATTTCAACGGTAATAAAAGGTTCTGACTGCTGTGAAGTTTCATTGTGTATTTGCGTTAGTAGAAAAGCAGGTAATTATATTTCTCGCTGATAATATTTCGTGCGTGGGGCAGTCGGCTGACAGCTAGAGCCTCTCTGGTTGGTTCGGCGAGCAGGTAGGCAGTGCCCCTACCCGTCGAACTCGCAGACGAAGGGCAGCGAGATGTTGCAGGACACGTCGTTGTAGAGCCCGTCGCGCCCTACCGTCAGGCAGTTCTCGCCCTGGGGGTGCGAGTTGTCGGGCTGGTTGGGCGCCCAGTGCACGTACCCCGTCGACTCCAGCGGGTCTCCTGCAACACACAACACCCCCACTCAAGGTCGGGCCACACTAGACCGCACCGCACCGTCACTCGGCCGTGTGTCGGCTTGCCCCCCTCGCGTCCACACTGGTCCGTAGCACGGCCGTGTGACGGACGGGTTCCTACTCGGTCTCCTTTAACGTATACACTTGGTTGTTTCACGAAATTAATTTTAAAAACTTACGTTAAGAGTGATTTGGGAATTGTAGCTGCGGCTACCACCCGTACATTATTATAGAGTACTTAATAATCTAAGAACGTAATAAAGTATGTTTTTTTTTTTTTTTTTTTTTTTTTTTGCCTGACTCCTGTTATAACCTCACTGTTTGATCTCATATGCACAAAAATAGTATCCCATCGCAGTTTTAAAAAATGATCGTCACACTGTACTGAATTGAAAGATTCTCGTGTATCTCTACATAGACATAAAGAAATGTCAGGCGTCTCTCACTTCACATTTAACATTTTTATTTTGTCTGAGGCTACTTTCGATTCACTCAATATTTTTTTTAACAAAAAAGAATAAGATTATTATACATTTTCATTTAAATACATAATGCAAAGATTTTGTAAAATAATAATATTTTCATGTGATCTAAAAATTGAAGACACAGAGTTTCTTACCTGCCGCGCAGTACACCTCTATTGTTCTCACTTAATTTATAAAGGAGACCTACAGATTAACGAGAAATTCGAACAACGGAGCGTCCTAACATCTTAGCATTAACAAATCAATGCTTTCTCAGAGGTCAGTTTTAAGACCCATAAAAATTACAGCTGACACAGGGATTTGAACAGTTCCCCAATCGTACGCCGTAACGTCAGATGTAATCAAAAATTATTACTCAAACATAATAAAATAAACGAACTTTTATTCTATATAATTTATTTTACTATCCCAAAACACAAATGTACTTTTATTTAATTGAATACATATTTTCCAGTACTTCTAGATTCAGATGCTTGCGGCGAGTGATTTGGGTACGGAATGTCCCCGGTTCAAAATCCGGATCTCGGATGCAATTTTTACAGGCCTTAAAATCGACTTTCACCACTGGCAAAGATTTGATTTGTTAATGCGAACATACAAGGGCTGTACCTACATTTTACGAATATCTGATGAACCTGAAGTGAGGCTGGAAAAAAAAGGACACACTTCTAAAGCAATCAGTAACGTTAAAACAATATTTAGTCGTAAAGGACCGGAAATTTCCGAACTCTTTCGATACAGTTCTCCATATCGACCAGCCCGACTGAAGACCGACACCGGGCCGCACCGTCAAAATATAAACCAAATATATCCCGGCCAACACACGGCCGTGTGTAGGAAGACAAGCTGTGTCGTTTGAACTCACTTTAATCGAGTGAGCGAGAACAATTAGAAAAGTGACGGTGCGGTGCGGTCTAGTGTGGCCCGACCTTCAGGCGACACTACAGCACTGCCCAGCCTACTGCTATAGGAGCCCGATTGGCATGCGCAGACCGAGCTCAAATTTCTTGCTCTGCGCATGACGTCACCAAAGGAGCACTGTGTGAGTGTGTGTTGCCCGAGCATTGTAGTATATGGGCGCGTGCTGTATTGTGATCGTAATTTTATTTATAGCTTGCTGTAAATTGTATGAACACGCCTCGATGTCCTGTCGCTGGCAGTACAACTTACAGCAGAAAAACAAAAGGTACAGATATCACTTATCATTCCTTTCAGAAGGACCTACAGCTTACGAAAATATGGATCAAAAATGCTATCCTAAGGACGATTTCAGTACAATAACAGCAACTGTTTGTTTGCAACATTTTGTGGCAGAAGATGGTTCAAAAATTAAATGATGTAGATAATGGTGAAATGAAAGTGTGCTCCAAGCTTACATAGTTTCACTTGTCAATTAAAGGAAGGGAGCGTCATATGATATTTTTGGTATTGCAATTGTTTTCTAAGAATATCACAAGCAATACGCGGCCTATGCGATCTGTCTGATGTCGACACAGACAGCACGCTGCCAGAGCCGCGCTGCAGATCAAATAGTCGTGGCTAATATTGTGGCCAACCTAAACCATTCGTAACAGACGGCACACAACAGGTAAGCAACTACCAGAGAAGCTGATTCGAGAAGTACAAGCAACCACTTGCCAGTAGAGGGCGCTGACTTCGAACACGCGCAGTAGTCGCATGGTACCATTCTGAATGCCACCGACTGCCTGCTACCACAACGGATCTGTTGGCGAAAACAGCTACACCGGTCGACTACAGGCCGAGACATCTCCGACCCGAGCAGGGCTGCAGAAGCTATGCATTTCTTGTGTCCGTTGGCTAGACTCATTTAGGAATATGTTAACATTCCATTTGTTGATAAGTTGCAAACATAAATTTTTTCTACATCGAGGGTTTGGCGATTAAGACAGAGTTATGCCAGAAATGATAAATAAAACTTTGTAAGAATATTAGATACAATTTAAAAAAATATAGTTTTATAAAATGGAGTTCTGTGAAGGGACAAATCAAATTATCCAGGAAAGATAAGGACAGACTTTAGATGGACTATCAGAATATGAAGTGATACAGGGAAGAAGGCCTGTGACGTAAAATTTTATTTCATTGTTGCAAAAATAAAATTTTAATGTGGACCGGAGGCTAACCAATTGTATTGCTCTGTCTACTCTCATCTCTTAATTAGCTCTTTTTTATGAGAATATTTTGATTTTTTAGTTTAACTTATTTAATTAATTACTATGAAAATAAGTCCAAGGGCGCCATTCCAAAAGAGGAAGATTAAAGGAACAGAGTTCTGCCTTACATTCGAATGTTAGAATGAATAATTTATTATAACCATCGAATTTTATTCTAGCATAAACTATTGAAACATATTTAAATATGAAGTTTTACAAAATTGGCATAGGTACATGATATTTATGGATGGATTCTGGAGTTCTGTAACAGAAGGACTAACATTCGTTTATCAATAATCCTACAAGTTCCACGGCTAACTCACGGAAGTCAATTACATGTTAGGAGACTCAATTAACAGTTTTCACTGTTCTCAGGGTCGCGCTGGGCTTTTAATCACTATGGCAGTAAGAGTTACTTATATGCGGATACAGTACATTACCATCGTTGCTGCGCAGCTGTAAGTAGTATGCAATACGATCACTGTTGCCAACTGTATTCGTAGCACCGTAGAGAAAAACTGCCGTATCCCCTCAGCTCTCCTCGTTTACGTGCCACTGCTAGACACAGCAATCTCCCTTCTCGGAAGCATCCGACATGCAGGGAGGTAGACTGAACGGACACTCCTCAAGGTCTTACTATTGTGTGTCTCCCGCCAGCCGACAAGCCGGTATCAACCTGAAGGAGTCTTTTGTCACCGAATTCGATGGCTGTAATCATATTCACTAAATGCAGATCTTTGCATTTTTAATCGTCCCTTCTAATAAAATATGTGGTGACTTTTTGAGATCACCACATAAGCCTATAAACCCCATTCCAGTTATAACGCTATATATCGTTATATCTCTGTATTCATGTATCTCATGTTCTGTAAAGCGACGTTCCACGATGAGTAGTTTGTAATTTAGCAACTGAATATTTTAAGTTGGTAGAATACGATTTTCAATGTTATTAGTTGGTAATAGTGCCTCAGTTGTTGTAGACGCAAGATACGATGTGTGATGCACTAATTTTCGCAGGACTTTCTGATTGTTGACATTAACGCCCTGGGTGTCGCGAAAACTGCGCCCAGTGAAATCTGCGGCCAGAACTCTCAACAATGCTGTAGAGGTATGTTTATTATAGAATAGGATCAAACTGGTTGTATTGTTAAAAGCCGCCCCGCCGGCTCTCTCAGCGGATTGCTACGTTTGTAGCCAATGTTTCTAAACAGCAGGTTGACACTACAGATGTTTTATAGTTTATAACTGTTATTAAAACACAAGTTTTATTCTTGCTTAAAAGACGTAGAAAATAATTGTAATAACGAGCCAGATACAGAATCGTAGTAGATTTCATGCAAAATCTCCCTTTGCCTCACATTACTAGTGCTGGAAAAAATATTCTACCATCAGCAGTTGTGGGTTAACGGCATCCACATCAAATTTCTCCACAGACGACACGATAATGGAGTGACATCGCTCCATTTGGACGGATGGAGCGATCGTGTATGGCCGCCTCTAGACGACCTCGGCCACTCTGATCTAGTTAGTACCGCACTACCGAGCGTGGTGGTGTAACGGATAGCGTTCTGGCCTCGCATTCGGGAGGACGGCGGTTCGAATCCCCGTCCGAGCATCCAGATTTGGGTTTTCCATGGTTTCCCCAAATCACTCCAGGTGAATGCCGGGATGCTTCCTTCAAAAGGCCATGGCCGAATTCCTTCCCATTCCTTGCCCCCATCCTTTCCCGTCTCTAAAGACCACGTTGTTAAAAAGGGACGTTAAACTTAAAAAAAAAAAAAAGTACCGCACTGGACTTTCCGAACAGTGTTGCAGATCAGCAAAAAATTCAGCTTTCAGTAACGAGTGCGAAAAAAGTCTAAGAAAGAATACTTAACCTGTGAAACATTTGCGTGTCTATTAAAAAATAATAGAAACTAGCTTGGCTGTTTCGGGCGTGTAATGTAAAATGATTTGTTCACGTAAAAACTTCTAGGCCACGATTTAGTGAGACCAGGTCGGGTCTTCTAAAGAGGCGTTTAGAGTGATTAGGATGGCGCGGCATGACACAAAGAGAACAGGTATTGGCCGCAGATTTCGCAGATTTTAGGTTGGCCGCAAATTTCACTGGTCGCAGTTTTCACATATCCAACGCCCTGACGGGTGACTGACAAACAGTAGATGCATGTTTGTTCTTGTGATTTAGAAATAGTGTTTACCGAAGAGGTAATATTGCAAAAGCTTGAGAAAAAACTGACTGCGAAATACACCTAGTGGATAATAATGAAAGTGGATTTTTGTTATATCAATTTTTCAATCTGTTTCCATCAGTTTCGTGTTTTACTATTAAAATTTCGTGTACCATGTCCGATTGGTTTATCAAAATCTACGACGGCAATATGTTGAGGAGCTTACAAATAGCTCATCAAATGTCTGACTCGAATGGGAAGAAAATACGGAAACGCTAAGGTTTTAACGTTACACAGTGAATTCATTAAAGTTACTTAATCTTTTCCCTGCTATTTCGTTTGCTAATACTAATTTCCTGTTCACTTACTAGCTATCAGTAAAAATAGGAGTGTGATATCTTTCATCACATATCTCAGATAAAACTAATCTGGGAGTGATTGATCGAAGCGAATCCTGGTTCCCGCTCGTATCGTTACAATGTAACACATATGTGCCACGGAGACGAAAGGGAGTAAAGTGTAGTACATAGCATGTTGATATATTTTCGTATCGTGTTGATTCTTAGACAGTAAAAAAAAAAGCGGGCTATCAGTAAACTTTAAGCGATCAAAGTGAAATTTCTATGAAAGAGAAAAGTAGTTACAAGGATGAACAAAATAAGCAATGAAGCGAGAAGGAACAAGTTAAAAGAGGAAGACCTGCGGGAAATGACAGAGAAAGCGAGACTAATACAGTGCTAAGATAATTGAGGAGCAGAGAATACCGATGAAAATTCGCGAAATGAAGTTACAATGTAAACATACCAGAAGATTGCTGAAAGATAGATGGCTGAGAGAAGTGTGAGGAAACCTGTTGAGGATGCGAGTGGACCGGTCTAAGCTGATGTCTGACAGGACAGACACGAGCGTCAGCCGCATACTCAGTGTGGCCGGTAAGCTATTCCAACAAAAGCTCCTCTTGTAGAAGCGATCGCTGACAACCTTCAGAGCTCACATCCCAACCGATCTCAGTTCAAATAACTGATAAAGTATAAATGAACGCAGTTTATCTCGGCGTTGTTTATTTGTGAACGTTTCTCTCGGAATAAACCGAGTAATATTTTTATTTATATACAATATTTCGGCGACATAAACCTCCGTCTCCATCGTAAGGTGTAGTCGTAAGGCTTGAAGTTTGCGTAGAGCTCGTTGATTAAAAACTGTCATGGCAACGACAGACGTTGTTACGTTGCCTAGCAGCATCTCAGACTTCATTAGACTCCCCCGGAACACTAAGCACAGAGCGTTGCTGACGAGTAGCGTCAGTAACAGGTATCCACGGATCACTTGGCTGGAAACCACAATCCCAGTTAACCAGATCAGACGCGAGGCGAATTTCAAAAACTTGTGTAATGACGCTTTCCCAGAAGCCTCTCGCATGTGCCAGCACCTTAGTTGATTCGAAATCGAATCCATGTACTTGTTCGATGCAGTTCACTAACCCAATTTGCAGGTAAGTTTTGACGATCAAGGAAAGTATAATCCTTTTCCAAACTTGGTGAACCTTATGTTGATAGGTTGGTGCCACCGAGCGTGGGTGGTGAGCGGTAACGCTCTGGCTTCATGTTCCGGAGCAGGCGGGTTCAAATACCCGTCCGGCCATCAAAATTTGGGGTTTCCAGGGTTTCCCAAAATCAATCCAGGTGAATACGGGGATGGTTCATTTGAAAGGCCGTGACCAAATTCTTTCACATTCTTTGTCCCCAGTACTTTCCCGCCTCTAATGACATCGACGTCAACGAGGCGTAAAGCAGAAGGCGAAAAAAGAAAACATTGGTTCCGTTAGACTGCTGGAATAATTAAAAGAAATTTCTCTCACAGTCGTCGGTTCTATTAATTGTTCTGCCATTACCGCCTTTTTTTAACTGCTTAACGTCTCTTAACAGCGAGGTCTTTAGAGACAGGAAAGGATGGGGGACAAGGAATGGGACGGAATTTTGACATGGCCTTTTGAAGGAAGCATCCCGGCATTTGCCTGGAGTGATTTGGGAAACAATGGAAAACCCAAATCTGGATGCCAGGACGGGGATTTGAACCGGCGTCCTCCTAAATGTGAGGCGAGAACGCTAACCGTTACACCACCACGCTCGGTATTCCCGACATCATGTTCACTGTTGGTAATGTATAACAGTAACTAGTAAAAGTTATAAGGCGACAGGTGCCAGGACTGAAATTGGTTGCTATGGGAATGGTAGCAGAATTCAGGCCACACAGCTTCGGTGAGTTGAATTAGCCCAGTGAGACTGGAAACGTTGTGGATTGAGAAAAGAAGAGGAAAGCAGTTAAAGAGAATCTGTACAGAACAAAACTGAAAGACTAAGACTCGAGGGTTATGTAGAAGGTTAGTGATGAAAAGATACCAAAGAAAATACGTAATTTTATATTAGAAGAGAAGATGCTTCTAGGAGGATCATGTGATATATGGAATATAATACACAGACGGAAAAAAAAATCCCAACACCAAGAAAAAATTATTGTAGAGTAATGAAATTTGGACAATGCATTTGTCAAGTTAACATGTTTAATTGATTAAATTTTCAAGATCACAGGTTAATTTAAGCTCAAGAAAATGCATTTCAAATGTGAAATACTGTTAAATTAATAGCCGGTGTAACCTCCAGAATTTTGAATGCAAGCCTGCAAACGTGAATGCATTGTGTCATACAGGTTTCGAATGTCACTTTGTGGTATGGAGTTCCATGCTTGTTGTACTTGTGCTGTCAATACTGGGACGGTCAGTGCTGGCTGTGGATGATGCTGGAGTTGTCGTCCAATGATATCCCATACGTGTTCAATTGGAGACAGATCTGGTGATCTCGCAGGCCAAGGTAACATGTCGACACTCTGTAGAGCACGTTGCGAGACAACAGCGGTATGAGGGCGAGCGTTATCCTGTTGAAAAACTCCCCCTTGAATGCTGTTCATGAATGGCAGCACTACAGGTTGAATTACCAGACTGACGTACAAATTTGCAGTCAGTGTGTTTGGTATAACCACAAGAGTGCTCCTGCTGTCATAGGAAATTGCTCCCCAGACCATGACTCCAGGTGTAGGTCCAGTGTGTCTAGGCCGCAGACAGTTTGGTTGCAGGCGTTGCCCTGGCCTCCTTCTGACCAACACTCGGCCATCACTGGCACCAAGGCAGAACCTGCTTTCATCAGAAAACACAACAGATCTCCACTCCGTCCTCCAATGAGCTCTGGCTTGACACCACTGGAGTCGCAAACGGCGATGGCTTGTAGTCAGTGGAATGCACGCTACAGGGCTGGAGTCATGGTCTGGGGAGCAATTTCCTATGACAGCAGGAGCACTCTTGTGGTTATACCAAACACACTGACTGCAAATTTGTACGTCAGTCTGGTAATTCAACCTGTAGTGCTGCCATTCATGAACAGCATTCAAGGGGGAGTTTTTCAACAGGATAACGCTCGCCCTCATACCGCTGTTGTCTCGCAACGTGCTCTACAGAGTGTCGACATGTTACCTTGGCCTGCGAGATCACCAGATCTGTCTCCAATTGAACACGTATGGGATATCATTGGACGACAACTCCAGCATCATCCACAGCCAGCACTGACCGTCCCAGTATTGACAGCACAAGTACAACAAGCATGGAACTCCATACCACAAAGTGACATTCGAAACCTGTATGACACAATGCATTCACGTTTGCAGGCTTGCATTCAAAATTCTGGAGGTTACACCGGCTATTAATTTAACAGTATTTCACATTTGAAATGCATTTTCTTGAGCTTAAATTAACCTGTGATCTTGAAAATTTAATCAATTAAACATGTTAACTTGACAAATGCATTGTCCAAATTTCATTACTCTACAATAATTTTTTCTTGGTGTTGGGATTTTTTTTTCCGTCTGTGTAGTTTGTGGAAGACAGAGAAGCGATATGGTTAGTAATTTTATAAATAACTCAGTCTACAAACAAGTGTTCCGGTGAATTATGTTTTATTTTGTACCCCAGACCCAGACCTTGTGGTTTAGGACATCATCAGTGGCTGTAAATATGTTTCTTACATGTGTGTTATTGCAGTTACTATCTCCAGCAGAAACATATATATATATCAAACTGTTCTCACATATCTACTGGTAATTCTCACATGCCGACCTGGAACAGCAGCTCATACACTTTTCCAGTGCTGTTCGTAAAAGTTCCACTTGAACATTATTTCACTAGTTGTTTACACGTTGCACTTGTTGTTATAGTGAATATTTTCTGCTGATTTACACACGACTTGTGTTGTTTTATGTGTACTTATAGTAGTGCAAACCTAGGGTTTGGTGTTATTGTATCTGTGTTATACATTCTATTGAATTATTGAATTAATTTCTGTGTTTGACTTACTGTCTTTAATTATTATATGAGTGACTGTACTAGTTTTCATGTTTTGAGTTTTTAGTGTGTTGTATTTTGTTTTATTTGTTAAATTTGCGAATTTATTTATTATTGTTTTTGCCATTACTATCGATTTGTGTACATGATAGCTTTCCTGAACTGTAAGCAGATGTTTTTTGTGGTTGTTAATTTTTAATATTTTCATGTCTATTTTTGTGTTGCTGAGGGTGTGGCTATGGTCCAATAAATGTTCAACAAATGTGGACTGATTTGTACATGTTATCCTCTAATATATTCCTTATATCTCATGTTGAAGTTTCTTGATGTCTGTCCTATGTATATAGTTTGGCACTGTTGGCATGTTAGTTGGTGTATTCCTTCTTGTTGGTACAAGTCGCTTTCAGGCCGGCATGTGACGATTACAACTATATCTGTGAGTACAGAGTGTATATATATATTCTCCAGACGCGTTTCGCCCTTGTGGTGTAGGACATCATCAGTGGCTGTAAGAGTGTTTCTTACGTGTGTGTTATTGCAGTTGCTATCTACAGTACTGTATCTATATA
The DNA here is from genome assembly GCA_031002005.1 of Vandiemenella viatica. Lineage (NCBI taxonomy): Eukaryota > Metazoa > Arthropoda > Insecta > Orthoptera > Morabidae > Vandiemenella > Vandiemenella viatica. Next base: position 179,758,927 of record JARYHS010008075.1, on the reverse strand, counting down.
TATGTGCACATACTGTACTTACAGGTCTAGTGGTAATCCTCACATAACAGAGTTTATATATATATATATATATATATATATTTGTATTGTAGATGGTAATTATAATAACACAATGTAAGAACATACATTTACAACCACTGGTGACGCCCTACACCACAAGGCCGAAACGCGTCTGGAGAATAAAATAAAATTCAGCAAAACACTTGTTTGCAGACAGAGTTATTCAACAACTGCGGAAATACGGCCTATTACCAAGTTGATATGGATAGTGTTATGGCTGGAGCAGAGGAAGCCACTCACCGAGCACGGTGACGTACTTCCCCTCGTGGCCATGGTCGGTGGCGCCCAGGTAGATGTAGTGGTTAAAGTGCGTGTCGAGCAGCTTGGGGCAGCGCTGCATCAGGCTCAGCGTGACGCGCCACTCGTCGTCCGAGTCCAGCACCAGCAGGTGCGCGCCGTCGCGCTCGCAGCGCCGCCGCGCCTGCTCCCACGGCAGCGGCGCGCGGTGGAACCAGTACATGCCCACGCCGGGGAACACGTCGTAGTGCCGCGGCGCACCCACTCCTGCGATACAAAACAGATATCCGTCATCGGAGAGATTGACCGTCATGTGAGCTAAGTCGTCGTTACTATTGTCATTCCACCATTGAATTATAAATATGATTTACTTGGAAAAAATTAGCATCTATGTAGCAATATAGTAAGTTCAACAATATTGAATTATGAGTGAGAATGAATACCCACCTTTGAGTGAGGACCACTCCTAACACTATCAAAGTGACAGTAGCGATAAAAGTACCCATCAGCTCACCAAACCATCTACCCGTCAACACATCAACCTGTCAGCCCGACGGCCCATCAACCCGTCGGCTAGTCAACCCGTCGGCTAGTCAACCCGTCGGCTCGTCAACCCGTCGGCTTGTCAACCCGTCGGCTAGTCAACCCGTCGGCTAGTCAACCCGACGGCCCATCAATCCGACGGCCCATCAACCCGACGGCCCATCAACCCGTCGGCTAGTCAACCCGTCGGCTAGTCAACCCGTCGGCTAGTCAACCCGTCGGCTAGTCAACCCGTCGGCTAGTCAACCCGTCGGCCTGTCACCTCGTCTGCCCGTCGATCCATCAGCCCGTCGATCCCCAGACCCGTCAGCCCATCAACTCGTTTTTCCCCGCGGCCCGTCAACCAGCGACCCGTTAATCCATCAATCTGTCGGTCTGTCAACCCTTCAGCCCGTCTCCCGTCATCGTGTCAGCCCATCAATCCGTTGGCCCGTTAACCTATCAATCCGTCAGCCTGTCAGCTCGTAGGATCGTCGACCCTCGGCCCGTCGACCCATCAATCTGTCGAATTGCCAAATTGAAGGCTCGTCAAACTTGGCAGCCTGTCAATCCGTCAGGCCATCGGCGCCTCCAGATATCGCTGAGTAGCACTCAGACACATTTGTATCAACCACAGCAAGGGATGGCATTATTATTGTATGCTTAAGAGATTAAGAGATATAACAACAATGAAGATATCGTGTGCAAGCAGACTTCCGCCAGCATCACTCCCTCCCGCCTACTAGGAGCGCCGAAGGTTTCGCGCGTTTAGATGTTTGAATGAGTGGCCAATCGGAGATAATCTCACGACCCACGCAGCTAATACATATGTGTCTCGGATATTCCATGCCGGGGTCCACATGAGTGACGACGAGAAACTTCGTCTTTCGCCGGGGCTTCAGAGGCAGGGCGACGAGACATCACTCGTGAGGTGACCGTCGTTGTTTGCTGACGCGGGTCTGCCAGCCACAGGTTCCTTAGCCATTCGCGGACCATGCGACCGTCCGTGGAACGGGACGACGCCGCCTGCGGTGTGTGACCTCCAATGTGTTAGAGTGTAAACGTTTTACACAGCCTATCTGGGCTATCTGGGGTGTTGAAGTGCTATGAAGCTAAGATTTCCGTGTACCGCCGCGCTATAGTACTTGGCCAATCCAGGACACCGGACTCAACAGATGCTTCACGCTGGTAATGTATTTTAGTGATATCACGACTACTGTGTGATTCATGAGCTGTGCCCTTTACCTATTACCATAGCAAAATTTCAGACAGACTCCGCAATATTCTGTCCATTGCGGTGCCGTGTTGCGAGAGTACTCACGCTCCCGCCGACTGTTCGTATTAGCTAGTCGTGGCTTACGATTGACTGAGAACAATAACGCTTGTACAATTACTATCTGCGATACCTAGACCTAGCATTGATTATATTCATGTGTTTTCTTACTTGTTTGTGTTAGAAGAACTACTTACGGCACTCATGATGTCATCCTAATTATCAGAATCCTTTGTGTAAAATCAACTTTTGCAAAGTGTAGTTTTCTGTAACTATTGGGCTAAGGACAAGAAACCTTCTATTCCAAATATAAATATTAACTTGGTACATTCCTGATCCATTCTTATCGGTGTTAGAGAGAAAATTAGTGATTGTTGCTTTAAAACATCCGTTTCACGGGATTAAACGTTACAAGTTAGATGCCAGCCACCGTCAGGCGACTACCTCACTCTATTCTTGAAGAAGGGATTTAAACCCAAAAATTTCAGAACTTGATGTATATACATGTTGTAACATTACAGTGGTTAATTTAGTGTTTTATTTCAGCATTTTGGCAATATTGGGCCGTTTCAGAGTGTGGCGCAATGGTTTGAGAAACGCAAAGGATAAAAGTTGCACCATCTGTGCTTAGTGGAAGAACGACACCTTACCGAGGCGTCGGGCTCGGGCGGGGTGGCGCCACAGTCAGATGTTATATGTAGAGGTGACTTGTAAGAAGCTTGGTTGTCCATCACCGAACCAGAGTGGGAGCGTATGTTTCTGCCAACAGGAATAGAAAATGTTGTGAAATAAATTTTTGAGCTGGAGTGAAACTCTGTTAGCTGTATTGTTTGATAACTGATTCAACGTTTATTGGGGAGTAAGTGATTTAGCAGAGTAATGTGTCGTGGGTCCCTGAGAAGGTTTAGTAAGGGCTCAGAATAATTGTCTGCAGACCCAAGTTTTGCTTGAGTATTTAGATCTTGAAAGAGTGATGACAGTTTAAAGTGTTGTTAAAGGCTATTAGCAAACTCCCGACGTATAGACGATTCAGCCAAACGATTTTAATATTAAATTTGTATATGCTTCGCGATCAGTGAAATAGGTTTGCACAGAGAAGTTTTATTTCAGTTAAGGTGATATGTCAAGTTGTGCAATAGGTTGACATAGTGTCGAAGATATATATGTAGGTGGACGGGAATTAATGTAAAATAAATTTGAAGGGAAAAATTTAGATTAGAAAACGTTTCAGTAACTTACAGCTAATGATATTGGACCTTACTGTTGAAACTGAAGGTGATAGATAATTTCTAATGTTGTGTAAATCATTATTACTGTTATTATTATTAGCTTTGTGGCTGCGGGAATCTTCTGACAATTTCTCTTTAAATTTACATGTCAGTCGGTGGCTTGTTTGAAGGAAAAAATAATTTGAAATAAAGTATTAGTCTATTATAATCTTATTTGGATTTTATCAGTACTTAAGAAATATAAACATTAACTATTTCTGTGTTGATAATTACAGGAGTATGAACTTCTCTTTAAGTTTAAATACATCGCCACCGCCGGTAAAATTTAAGATTAGTGTGTGGGCAGGGTTGCACCACATAGAAATGTTACTGGCACAGAAAATTGATTACAATGAAACACGACAACTCGATGCGTTCTGAAGGTACATTGTAGGGCACGAGTAACACAGTACATACACGTTATATTGAATACTGGAAAACTGTTTCAGACTAAATGTCCACTAGCGTAGACTGTTTGGTACACGGCCAGTCCGCGTGGTGTTCCGGAAAACACTTCAGCGATACGACCTAGACAACTGCGAGCGCGACGACCGATGACTGGCGAGCGACTGACTGATGACTGGCGAGCAACTCGGGCGATGGCTGACGTGTAACTGGGGTCTCGTCCTGTTGGATGACGTGCGCTGTCGGATGAACACTCGCGCTGACCGCTGGCGGTCGCTGGAAGTGTGTGCGAGATTTCGCCACAAGCTACTCCCTCGAATACACCACTGTCTGCAGGAATTTGAATGCTTCTTGCAGATTTGGGGCAGCGGACTGTTGCTGTCGTTGTAAAAGTAATAATCTTGTAGTGTCAATTCGTGTTTCGAAACTGAGGCAATCCTCAGCTCTTCTAACCGGTGGTTATTCTCCCATCCAAATGGCTATGAGCTCCATTACGCCTTTGGTTCCTAACAATCTATATATAAAGCCAGAAATAAATCAGTTTATGCACAAGGTCCCCCGCGCCCGTTGATAGTACGACGGTACAGGCCACAGGACTCTAGTGTTTTGGCCGCATGTACCCAGTGGGTTGTCTAACCTGTGTGCCTGCTGGATCAAGTGATCCAGTATCTGGTGTTGGCTACGGGGATCTAGTTATCAGCATGATGTTTACAGTGTGTCGCCTGACCTGTGTGCCCGGTGTGGGCTACGGGGCTCTAATGATCTGCCTGCGTGTTTACAGTGTGCCGCCTAACTTGTGTGCCTGGTGTGGGCAACGGGGATCTAGTGATCTGCTAGCGTGTTTGCAGTGTGCCGGCTGATCTGTGTGCCCAGTGTTGGCTATGGGGATCTTGTGATCTGCTTGTGTGTTTGCAGTGAGCCACCTGACCTATTTGCCGGAAATGGCTACAGGGATCTAGTGGTCTGCCTGCCTGTTTCCAGTATGCCTCCTGACCTGTGTGCCCGGTGTAGAGTTTGGGGATTTAGAAATCTGCGTGCGGGTTTTCAGTGTGCCGCCTGACCTATGTGCCACATCATCTACGGGGGTTTAGTGATCTGCCTGCGTGTTTCCAGTGTGCCGTCTGACCTGTGTGCCTGGTGTTGGCTACGGGGATGTAGTTTTCTGCCTGTGTGTTTCCAGTGTGCCGCCTGACCTGTGTGCCTGGTGTTGGCTACGGGGATGTAGTTTTCTGCCTGCGTGTTTCCAGTGTGCCGTCTGACCTGTGTGCCTGGTGTTGGCTACGGGGATGTAGTTTTCTGCCTGTGTGTTTCCAGTGTGCCGCCTGACCTGTGTGCCTGGTGTTGGCTACGGGGATGTAGTTTTCTGCCTGTGTGTTTCCAGTGTGCCGTCTGACCTGTGTGCCTGGTGTTGGCTACGGGGATGTAGTTTTCTGCCTGCGTGTTTCCAGTGTACCGCCTGACCTGTGTGCCTTGTGTTGGTTACGGGGATCTAGTGATCTGCCTGCGTGTTTCCAGTGTGCCGCCTGACCTGTGTGCCTGGTGTTGGCTACGGGGATGTAGTTTTCTGCCTGTGTGTTTCCAGTGTGCCGCCTGACCTGTGTGCCTGGTGTTGGCTACGGGGATGTAGTTTTCTGCCTGCGTGTTTCCAGTGTACCGCCTGACCTGTGTGCCTTGTGTTGGTTACGGGGATCTAGTGATCTGCCTGCGTGTTTCCAGTGTGCCGCCTGACCTGTGTGCGTGGTGTTGGCTACGGGGATGTAGTTTTCTGCCTGTGTGTTTCCAGTGTGCCGCCTGACCTGTGTGCCTGGTGTTGGCGACCACGTCGTTGTCCTCGCAGTACTTCCTCCTGAACTCGGCCTCCTCCGCGTGCTCACGAGCCAGCTCCTCCCGCTCACGCTCCTTCTCCATCTCAATCATCTTCTGGATCTGCTTGTGTTCCTTTTCTTCGTCGTCCTCGTCGTCCCATGTCCAGGACATGTCGTAGTCGAAGATCCTCCGCATCGTCGTGGAAGGCTGGGTCGTGGTTGTCGTCGTGGTCGTGGTTGTGGTCGTGGTCGTGGTTGGTTCTTCGTTCTTCCACCTGCTGGGAATCGGCGCCGCCACCACCGTCGTGTTCAGCACCTCCAGCTGAAACATTCGGTACAGTGCCTTCAGGCTGCTTGTGAGAATAAACAAACAGACCACCAAAGTTGTACTCAATGCATATTGTGACGTTGAAATATATGAAAGAAGCCTGAAGGCTTTCCGGTGTGTCAACTGTATGTAAACTTCTAGCGTCTTTCACGTGCGACGTTTCAGTGCCATTCAACGACTCCATCTTCTGGCGAAGTGTCGGGCTTATGGAGCACTTGCTCTTATATAGCCGCCGCTGGTCAACAATTTGCGACGAGCGAGGTTATATAAGAGCAGTCACTACGTGATCCCGACACTTCCCCTGAAGGTGGAGTCGGAGCACGACTCTGAAACGTCGCATCTGATTCAAGCGCTCCCCCTGTTGGAGGCTCCAGAAGTTTTTATAGATAAATGTGACATATATGAAACTATGTATGATTTTGTATCTGAGGTTTCACGTTCAGAGTATTTAGTTGACGTAAGAAGAAATATTGGCAATGCCTGAGCCTCTCAGCTGTGTGGTAGGGCAACAGGTAATAACACAGGGATGTGATCAGTTGGGTCGGTGGCTGTCCCCCGCTCGAAAGCGAGAAGTGATTATTGACTACGGAGCAGCAGATGGTGAGGCATCATATTGGCAGACACATTCTTGTGATGTGGTCGAGATAGACAATTTAGTATGTCTCATACTGAATGATTTCAGAGACTCTATAGGTAACAGTTTATTGCCGCCCGGCGTATTTGTGTTGAACAAGTGCGTTATACAGTATTTTGTCTAATCAGTGATAATTATCATCAGTGCTATATCCTTTAAATCAGATTCGAGCTGGTACTGTCACAAGTAAATGCTGAAATTTATGTTCTGCAATGGTTCGTCATCAAGATGCTAAATTTATTTGGACCGTGACGTGCATAGCACCCATGGAAACGAAGGTTAACAACTAACAAATCCCTCACAAGCTTCATAAATACCCAATAGTTGAAGCATATGAAACAATAAAAGAGGTGATCCCAACAATGAAGATTGAGAGAAATGCAGGAAAAACGACAAAGCCATTTATTATTATTAGTAGGCCTTTGCGGCATCATTGGACCACTTTAGTCAATCGTTTTCTGGTCATCTTCTTCGCATGTTAATGCTCCGTTCTTTCCCAATTGCCCAGTATCTTTTCATTCGTTGTGATCTTCTTTGTCTTTCCTCATCTGTAAGTACCGTCTTAATTGTGTGTCGTTTGTCTATGTTTGGTTTAAATTTTATTTTCTTGTCTTTCAATTTTTTGAATTTTCCCATTTTTGTTCTGCAGATTACCCAGGGTTGTTTCTAGTTCTTCCATATCTTCTCTAACTTCCTCGATCCATCCTCCCTTTTGCTTCAACTTCCAAAGTTTTTCTATTATTCCTGTTGTTAATCTGGTTTCTGGTGTCCTCGTGGTGTTACCAAGGAAATAATTCTCTGTGGTGGGCTGCAGTTCCATGTACAACACCTCATTTGGCACTATCCACAAATTTCGTTTCTTGTGGTATTTTTTTATTTATGCATGTTCTGGCTATTCTTCTCTCCACATTTAATTTTGTTAATTCTGTGTTTCTGAGTGACTTTAAGAAGAGTTTATTTTGATTAAATATATATATATATATATATATAATGATGTTATTAGTGATCTGGAGCAGGATACTGAACAACTTAGTACAATTTTCAAACTTAATAGATAAACACATACCACAGTTTCTTGGTTAAAAGAAGGTGTAATAGACAACGAGGTTTTCTGTGATGGTTACAGGTGTACCACAATGTTAGATAAGTAATTGGTGGAGGAGTTTTCATATTGGTCAGCAGCGATTACTACAGTTCTGTGGTGTCCATAGATCATTACCGTGAGTTACTTAGGGGAAGATTTCTGGAATGATACAAGAGAAAATATCACAATGCTTGCTGCTTACAATAGTGGACGAATGAATGATAAATGTGGGGCCCTTGTAGAGAAATTCAGAGTTCAAAGGTGAGACTAAAATGGTAGTTAGTGATGGAGATTTAAATTTATCACGTGACAACTGGGTATCAAATAAGATTAATAACACCAGGGAACAGAGTTTTACAGATGCCTTAGAAAGGGATGGGGGCATCACAAAGCTGGTAGAGCAGAAAACAAGGCAGCCAAGCATATCTTCCTAATAAAGTCCGATGGTAACCTGGTGGAGTCCCGTGTAAATGAATGAATAAGTAATTGTAATGTATGAAGTGCGCCCACCTTGAGCACCTGTACGTTCAAGGATCCTTGCCGTCATTGAATCAATGAGTGTTCGGATGTATTCTTCGGATATGTCTCTTTATACATGCATGTATTTTGCAGTCAGCTATTGCGCAGTTTGCGTTGTGTGACCATGTCATCTAATGTGTCTACTACCCCTGGAATCCATGACACGCTCTATTAGGGAAAAAATCTGATGACCGTGTGCTCGAAATAGTAACCCTCTGCAAGGCTTGTGTTGGGATGGCCACAGAATGAGGACGGACATTATCCTGTTGGAAGATGCGATTTCGATGGTGGGCATGAAGGGTACGACAATAGGGTGCAGCACCCGGTCCTCATAGTGGTGGGTGTCAATGTGCCTTCATCAACAACCGGTCCTGCTGTCGAAACTGATTGCCCCCCAACCATGACACCAGTGGCTGGAACCAGTGTGACGTTCTGATATCCCTGCAGGATAACCAGTTTGCCCACTACTGCTGATCAACACCTTGTCATGTACACAATCGAGACTCACCTCTGACGCAAATGTACGCCATTCATGTTCCCATTTGTCTTTTTCATTACACTTCGCTAGACGATGCTGCCAAGGAAATCAGATCGAAGGAGCACATTGCATAGGATTCAGAAAGTTTAAACCACCTTCAAGCAATTAAAACTTCAGAGATCCTCCTATATGCTTGTTATATCCTGTTACATCTTTGAGAAGAGATGAGCATGATCACAAGTTGACACTCGATTTCAGGTACAAGGGTGTGGGAAGATTCTCTTCTTTAGGTGAGGGTGTCAGGGATTGGAATAAATTATCAAGAGAAATGATGAATAATTTACCAAAAACGTTGAAAGAATTTAAAGTTAAAATTTGTAAAGGGCACATGTAGGTGGGTGCAGAAAAGGTGGAAGATGGGTGTTTAGGGAAACTTCCAACGGAGCGTGCGCTACATTGGAATTTAATCAAATATTAAATATTATTATTACAATCTACTGTGAGGGATACTCTCTCTGTAACCACTGCTTGGATCTGGTCTGCAGTCACCCGTCTACCAGCAACAGCCACTCACACAGCTAGGCGGGTCATCACTTGTTGTCCTTCTGTATGGACCTGTGCCTGCTCTAGGAGTACTAGAGCCTTCTTTGATCCACTGTGTAACAAGTCTGTATACTGAAATTGCACTATGGCTATTCCTTCAGGAACTCTCTCACAGTTCGCTCTTCACTTTGGCATACTTCTTCAACAAGAACTTGTGGACAAAAAAGTTTCTTATTAAACTATATTGTTCACCACCTACACGATAAAAAACAAAGCAATTCTGCATAAAAAGTAGCCCCGTAAAACTTCAATTTTTAATCATTTAAAACTCATAATATGGGTATATTTGGGGCGAAATTTCATTCATATTTATCACAACTCCGTACGGATGTTGCAGTTTCGATTTCCGCCAGTGTATTAGCAATGACATATTTCACATCCCAGAATAGTTTCTCAACAAGGATCTATGAAACAAAAGTAATTAGCTAGAATATATCAAAATCCAAGCTGGGTTTCAACGATCTGGGATAATATTGAACATGATCTGCCCACTGAAAACGAATCACATTAGCTGTGATGGTTTTTGGCAGTCAGCAGTGAAGGACGCATCTTACCTGCAGTTCGGCGTGGATGTTGCCGTCGCAGAACGTTTCGGCACTGTCGCTGGAGATTTCGCACGCGTAGGTGTTTCCAACAGTACTAAGTGCTGCCAACTGGTGGACCGCAAGGAACAAGATGTACAGTCCGCAACGCATGACCATCTGCGAACAACAGCGAAACTGATTCTCTGTTACGGAAATTTGTCGTTTTGTTATTCTTTTTAAATAGAACACTCTACATCATCATTTCTAAGCCTTTTTCAACCCAATGACCAGTAAAACAGTGCTACGGCCCACTAACTTACACGGGCATAACTTTTCCTTATGGGTATATTATGGTAGTAAATAAGGAAAAAATTATTGGAGTGGATGAGAAAGTGATTTGCTGTGTAGAAGAATTTTTAAAATGTAGAAAACAGAAAATTAGGGTAGGAAATGCGGTATCAAAGGAAGTGGAAGTAAAAATGGGAGTGCCGCAGGGTAGCGTATTGGGACCATTGTTATTCATTATTCTAATGAATAACTGTGTTGATTGTTTACTATCTGAAATTAGATTGTTTGCAGATGACATAATGCTGTATAAAAGGAATCAAAACGATAGAGGACTGTAAACAGTTGTAGGGTGATCTGGACAGGATATCTAGTTGGGTTGGTAAACATGGGATGAAGATAAATGCAAAGAAGAGTCAGCTAATTAGATACACAAATAAAAAAACAAAAGGTTAATTATGAATATAAGGTGGGGAAAGAATTGCTTGCTGAAGACTTGAAATGTAAATATCTTGGCATTACATTTGATAACAAGCTTAACTGGGCAGGACACATTGGACAGGTGGCAGGAAAAGGTTTCAAAATCCTGCACTTGTTGGAGAGAGTGATGAGGGGATGCACGAGAGAAGTAAAGGAACTGGGTTACAAAACTTTGGTCAGATCATTGCTGGAATATGGTAGTGTAGTATAGGACCCACATTTTGAGTGTGAAATACAGGAGTTGGAGAAGGTGCAAAGAAGGGCTACTAGATTTGTTTCTGGAAATTATCACAGAATGCAATCAGTGACAGATATGATAAAGCAGCTGGAATGGGATTCATTGCAAGACAGGAGGAGGATGAGGAGGGTAATGGGAGTGTACAGGGCGTATACTGGCGATGAGGGATGGAAATATATTGCAGTAGGTATGAAAAGTAGTGCGTGGAAGAGAAAAGATGACCATGACCACAACCTGGTACTTATTTCAGGCACAAGGGTGTGGAAAGATTCTCTTTTTTAGGTAAGGGTGTCAGGGATCGGAATGAGTTACCAAGGGGAATGATGAATAACTTACCGAAAACGTTAAAAGAATTTAAAGTTAAAATTTGTAGAGGGCAAATGTAGATGGGTGTAGGATAGGGGGAAGATGGGTTTGTAGGGAAATTGCCACCAGAGCGTGTGCTCCATTGCAATTAATAATTAAATTAAAACATCTGGGACATGTTTTATTGTACCGCTAGCAGTGTTCCCGGCGTTGCCCGGAATGATCAAGGTTAATTTGCACACACAGTAAATATTGAAACTCTTAAAATAGGTCAGTTTTTTGAACCTGTGAATTAAATTTCATGTCAGTCGCTCCATTTTTCTATACGTATTTAAACGGAAAACCCAGGTGTAGCAGAAAAGAGATGGGGTTGATTTATTCCTGCAATATTTTTAGCCATGGTATCAGGAACGTGTGTACTAAGTTTCATCATAATAACCACAGCGATTCGTGCAGCAATAGAAACAATCAATTTTTTTTCAGGAAATGTTGTAAAAAACTATGTCAACATTAAACGTTTCAAACAGTTCAATTTCATCTTCAGAGTCACCAGATATGCATTACTTACTATTAACAGCGATTTTAATTCACTTCTAAACATCAGAGATTGTAGCTGTGCGGCCTGAGACCGTAGTTTCAAAAAACAACAAATTTCTCAGAATGTTCTACACTGAAGGTTTTAAACAGTTCAAATCAATCAAATATGCATTACTAAATATCAATAGCGAAAATAATTTCACAAACACGCTAAAAGAATTTAAAATAGCCTATGTAAATTTCAGCAGTGGCTGCGGTTGGAATTTAGCACTCAAATTATGTAAGATAATTAAAAAATAAATTAAAAAAAGGGTAATCAGATGACAAGGAATTCCCACCGGAGCGTTTGTTCCATTGAAATTAATAATAATAACCAGACACTTACAAAATTCTTTCAGCCTGTATTTTGAAGAGAGCACAAGAGCAGTTAGAACCTAAATTAGCAGAATATCAAGCAGGATTCAGACCAAACAGGTCGTGCACTGAACAAATTTTCAACCTCAAAACTATGATCAAAATGCGATCCCTCAGACAAAAACCCCTAGTATGCACATATGTGTATTTCAAAAAGGCATACGACACAATAGACAGGCCCTCAATATTCCAAATTTTAAAAGAAAGAGGATTAGATAAAAAAAGACGAGAACTCATAAAACAAACAGTAATTGGCACTAAATCTAAATTAAAATTCACGGGAGAAATTTCAGAACCGTTTGATATTCAAACAGGTGTGAGACAAGGCGATGGGCTCTCTCCTCTTTTGTTCAATGTCGTTCTTGACAAGGTTATGGAAGAATGGGAGAAAGAACTCAAGAAATGTAAGTGCTGGAAACCAATTCCACTTGGATTTCCCAAAAACAATCTCTATATACCATTCCTCGCTTTTGCGGATGATTTGGCGATACTAGCAGAAGATGAAGAGAATGCCATCAAACAGCTTAAGGCACTCAAAGAATGTGGAGAAAAAGTAGGGTTACAAATCTCATTCGAGAAAACTGAATTCATATGTTCAAAGACAGAAATAGCAAGTTTGAGAACAAAATACGGTAAAATCAACAGGGTCCCATACTTTAAATACCTCGGAGAATTCATCGAACCGACAGGCCTTGAGAAAATCTCGCAGCGAAATCGCCTATATAAAAAAAAAAAAAAAAAAAAAAAAAAAAAAAAAAAAAAAAAAAAAAAGCATTAGGATTAATCCAAAATCTCTAGAACAAAAAATCTATGTCAAGACAGACGAAAATTCGGCATTACAACACAGTCATATAACCAACAGTCCTCTATGCAAGTGAAACATTAACACTTAACAGAAAACATGACTTTGAAGAAATTAAAAAAGTAGAGAGAAAAATCATTAGAAAAATTCTTGGAGCAAGACTCACTAAAGATGGTCACAGCCTACAATCAATCAAAACAACAGAAAAGTTTTCAAACATCGAAATTGACATCAAGACAAGCCGAATGAAATTCTTTGGCCACCTTAAGAGATTACCAGAAAGTCGATTGACAATAAAGATAATAGATAAAGATATAGAGAATGAAATTCGGAAGGATCTTAAAAGTGCAAGCATAGGAGCAACATATATCTTAGAAAGAGACACCTTAAGACACAAAGTAGACAAATGGGATGTTATAACTGAGCAACCAAAACAAAAATAATACAGGCCAAAGTGGTCGGAAGAACGCAAACAAGCTTTCTCGGAAAGAATGAAAGCCTATTGGAACAATAGGAAGAACTCGAAGAAAACTTGATTCGGTCATTTGCTTACCGTCTTCCATTTGGGAGAATTCGCCAATAATTTATGATAATAATAGCCTTAAACAATATCTTAATTTTTAACATTCTATCTATGGTTCACCTGAACCATATTCGTAGGTCACAGGTTGAGAAAAATTGCTCTACATTTTCGAGCAGCACTCGCTAAAGAAACGAAAGAACTTTCGTGAAATAAAAGTAATTCTATATTTTTTAAAGAATTTTTCATCGTATTACAGTATTACGTTCTCAATGTTGGAGTGAACTTAAGATTTTTTTAAATGTGTTTGTCTATAGGTTTCTAATTTCGAAGTCTACATATTTTTTTGGTTTTATGTTGAGGTCATTAATGGAGGCCAGAAAAGGGAACGAACTTGAAGATACGATACCAGGATTTGCGTGGAGTGACTTAGAAAACCCAAAGAAAATCCGATTTCTTGATGGTTCGACGGGGATTTGAACCCGCGTCCTCCCGAATAGCTGGCCCGCGTGTAAAATGTTTTGGTTGCTGTGAACCGCGACTCAATGTGGTGCTTCTTTCTATAATTTTTGTTTTTGTTTTTGTTTTTGTTTTGCACCCGCGTAACGCTTTGTCGCGGCGAGATCATAAATGGCGGGAATTTGTAGCGCAGACGCTGAACAGGCGTAGGAGGACAAAGCGTTTTGGTCCGGAAGCGGCTGGGATGAGAGGTTATAAAACCAAAGAGTGAAGTAGCATTGAGAGTGTTTAAGTGGATATACTAAGAAAGTCTTTGAGATTGCTGTGACTCATTGAGGAAGGAAAGCGTGGAGACGAAATACCGCTAATCTGTGAATCTTCCTGTAAACACTTGTCTCCTACTGCGCATGCGCGGCGGCCATAATGGAAACCCCAAAACATTGCGCTATTTGCTGTGTGTTTGCTGCTGTGAATATTAAATTTTATAACATTATAAAGTTATTTACGATACAAACTTGTGTTGCATACGGTGGAACAAGCAGATCAGATAGGAAACAACCTGTAATAACGTTTCGTAAGTCACGTTTTAATAATTGTTCTTAAAGTATCCGATAGACAACTACAAGCGTAGGGCCTATCGCTAAAAATTTATTCATTGCTGTCAATAGGATTATGTCGTTCTCGAATATATGTTGGTGTAGTGTAGACAATCAGCATATGTTACTACTTTGCACATAAAAGGCTAGCCTTACTGTAAACAAGTGTTGAAAGTGTAATTTAAGTGGGTCAAGTTTACATCGCGATACACTGAATATGGTACTCCGCATGCTTCAGTCCCGTTCAGTTTACACTGAAAGTGTACGATGAAATAAACTGTGGTAGTGTGTGCTGTGCGAACTACGAAACGTGATGAAGCAAACGTTGCTGTTACCCGAAATGTAGTTCACTCTGCATTTCATGTTTTCAGATATGTCTAAATAGTTCGATTTGTAGCGGCAATATCATTGGAAATGTGGGTAGGTTGAAATGCAGCCTGTACCAGATGGGAAAAATTATTTATTATTAGTTGTTAGTAAATTCACGAGCACCATGTTAGTGACACAACCTGTATCTCAATGTAAACTACTTCCATTTGAGCTTCTGTATTTTGGAGACAGCATATCTCGAGAATTACTCTTTACTTTCGATATATCTCGTCGTATTAAATAAGAAGCTATCATCAAATAGGACTTTTGGGAGATGTTTCTTCGAAATTTCAACCTAAAACATCTCACTTTTGCTACAGTACATGCAGTATGTCAAAAAGTTTTATCCTTAATTTTTTAGTTTTCTCGTCAAGTTATATAATAATCCATCATCAAATTGCGGTACCACGGTTGTCGTATGATTCCCTTGAGATGTTTGTGCCTATTTCCTGTGTTGTTATGGCCATCCAATTTGACGACCCCCCTACCCCACTTCTCTCTACCCAACGTCATTCCAGTGCGTGGCGAAGGTCCCTTGCGTCGCCTGTATTCCTTCCTCCATGGTGCGACTGGAGTAATAAGTCACTTTGAAGTGCCAAGACTTGTAATAGAACAATAGAAGTCACGTGAGTAAAAGAGTGACTGTGACCGACAAGTTTTGTGATAATTCATCTTGCCTCTTTAGCATTAAGAAGGTATTCGAAATGTCAAGTTTGGAAAAAAGTGTCTAATACTTGTATCGGTAATGCGTATTAGAGGTTGGTGGTGGCGGGAAGAAGAATATATTTTCCTGTGGAGATATGAAGTGACATGAGAAAGACTCGTGGACAGTCGAGCTCAATGTTGGACCAGTATTAGTGTCTGAGAACGAATGTTGTTGTATGGTGTAAGTGAAGCTGTCATCCTGTTCCATCGTGTTCCGAACTGTGAACGAAATCCGATTGTTTAGTTTATGGAAAGTGTAATACAGTTTTGGTACCGGAATCCAAAAGTTAATTGGAATAAATCTTACGGTTCTAAAGAATATACCACAACGTTTTGGACATTCATTTCCTAATGTACACTCTTTGGCAAAAAAATTGATGTGGGCGCCTGGAACTAAGTCCATTATTTTGCACTATGTGGCATCACTGGAGAGTTTGTTCCAGGCATTGACTTAAGGAAATGAATAACAGATGGCGCTGAGTTGAATACCCGCAATGATGCCACATTGTGCGAAATAAAGGACTTAGTCTCAGGCGCCCACAGTCAATTTTTTTGCCAAAGAGTGTATCTTATACGGAAGAACTGTGTTATGAGGTGAAATAGTTTTCCTTAACTATAGGGATGGCGACTATCTAAGTTTCCTTTACCAAAGTTTGAACTGTGTTCATGTGGTAGAGGTAGGACATTCGTTAACGGAAAACTTATTCCACACACGGTTATCGCACTCGGCAGCCAAGAAAACTCTAGGTCCGCGAATGTTCCTTAAAATCCTTCAGTTACTGATGATCTTGACATATTTCTCCACATAACCACGAACTTATTTCACAACAAAAGGACTGGAGTCAGAGAATTGGAAGGAATTCGGGCATTGCCTTTTGAAATTACACTCTGTAGCTTTACTGGTACGTACAGTATCACAAGAAAAGATAGGGATATTTCTTTTGTTTTCCTGCGCTTACAATTCATATTACTGTCTGTACAATTCGTTTAACTGAATTCTATTTGTATAGTGAAATATATTTAATTTAATCTAATGTTAATTGCAATGGATCGTACGCTCCGGTGACAATTTCCCTACAAACCCATTTTACCCCTTTCATGCACCCATCTACAATTGCCCTTCACAAATTTTAAGTTTAAATTCTGTCAAAGTTTTTGGTAAATTATACATCGTTTCTGTTCGTAACTTATTCCAATCCCTGACACCCTTACATAAAAAAAAGTGCGAGGTTTTGATCATGGTCATCTTTTCCCTTCCATGCATTGATTTTAATCCTTACGCCAATATATTTCCATGCCTTATCACCAATATTCGCCTTGTACATTCCTATGACCCTCTTCACCCTCTTCCCGTCTTCCAATGAATGCCATTCCAGCTCTTTTATCATATCTGTTACTGATTGCATTCTGCGGTAACTTCCATATACAAATGTAGCAGCATTTTTTTACACTTTCTCCAACTCCTATATTTGATTCTCAAAATGTGGGTACCATACTACACAACTACATTCTAGCAATGCTCTAACCGAAGTTTTCTAAGAGAATTATGTCATGTGCAAAAAATCTAATTTCTGATAGTAAACCATCAACACAATTACTATTACTATTACTATTACAATTACTCCGCGATTCACTAAAAGTGTTTGGCGGAGGGTGCATTGCACCTGTCAGGAAAGGTAATGGTTTGGAAGGGATATACGGGATATGGCAGGAGGCGCCCATGGGCTATTGTGAGGAACCATCCCAGCATTCGCCTGGAGCGATCTAGGGAAACCATGGAAAACCCAGATCAGGATGGCCGGAGTGCTTTATCGGAAGCTACTCCTGTCCGATTTTGTGTTTACTCGCCCGGTAAATCTAGTCTATTCCATTCCCTAATCGCTCGTGGAAAAAATGAGTAGAGAAATGAATCGGTTCTGGCCCTGATTTCTCTTATCTTATTTTCGCGGTCATTCCGAGATATGAATGTTGCTGGTAGCAATATTGGTTTGCTGTCATTCCGAAATACGTCAGTCGAGAATTTTTCAATTAGCTTCCGTCGAGAGCAACGCCTTCGGTGCTCCAGGTCTTCCCAACCTAACTCCTTCAACATCGCACTTACGCTTTCCCTCCAACTATATATACCTGTCACAAATCGGGCGGCTCTTCTTTGGACCATCTCTAATGCCTCCATTAATCCCTTTTGATGAGGACCCCATACAGAGCAACAATATTCCAGGTGAGGCCTCACTAGTGACTTGTACGCAATCGATTTAACTTCCGGAGTACATTGTTTTAAATTACGACCTAGAAATCGAAGCATACGATTTGCTTTCCCAATTACATTCTCGATATGCTCATTCCACGACAAATTATTACGAATTGTTACCCCTACAATTATTCATCAATAGCATCGTCCCAATACGCTACCCTGTGGCACTCCCATTTTTACTTCCACTTCTTTTGATACTGCATTTCCTACCCTAACTTTTTGTTTTCTATCTTTTAAAAGTTCTTCTACCAGCAAATCACTTTCTCATCTACTCCAATCGTTTTTACCTTATTTACTATCATTTTATGGCTCACTCTGTCAAAATCCTTTGAAAGATCTAGTGTTTCACTATCAATTTGGCCTCCCTTTTCCTTTTCATCCCATATATCTTGTATATATCCGACCAACTGAGATTCAAATGAATATCTTATTCATCTTGACAAAATTATCCTTCAAATAATTTCTTGATTATTTCGTCTTGTTTATCTAGTTCTAGTTCCAATTCAATGTACGTATATCCCTGTCACTCATTCAAAGGTTCTGCCTCCTTCAAATCATGGAGGAAGGAAATATATGGAGACGACGTAAGAGACCTTCACCACGCAATGAAGTTAAGCCGGGCGGAGGTGGAGTGGGGGGCTAGGCCGATCCCATACAGACACGGGATATATGTACAAAAACCTCAAGGGGACTCTAGGATAAACGTAACGCTGCAATCTTGTGATGGATTATTATGTAACTCGATGAGACAAATAAAGAATAAATTTTTTTGATATCATGCTTAGTTTTCGAGATATTCTGTCTCAAACGTGAAATGTTGAAATTCAGAAGAACAAATTGGTCGAAGTCAAATTTGATGACGGATTCTTATTTAAAAAGATGAGACAAATAAAAAAAAAAGAATAAAAATTTTCGATATCTCGCCTAGTTCTCGAGATATACTGTATCAAAAGTGAGGTGTCTTGAGTTGAAATGCAGAAAAAAATTTCGCAAAAGTAAAATTTAATGATCGATTTTTATGTAACACGACGAAACAAATCGAAAATAAAGAATAAAATTGTTCGATATCTTGCTTAGTTTTCGGGATATACTATTGGGTTGATATGCGGTCTGGATCAAAAATTAATTCTGCCAAAGCCACAATGGTGGACATGCAGAATGGATATTTCAGTTTTTTTACTACCACTTGTGGTTAGGTTGAAATGCGGCCTAGATCAGAATAAAAATAGTTATCTTTTTACCATACATTGTAAGCTTAATTGGGAATACCTGGAAGCAGTTTATATCGCGATACACGTTTTGTCACTAACTTGGTTCTCATGAAATTACTAACAGTAATAGATAAATTCTTTGTCCCTTATGCAACAACAAAATAATTTTGGTACAGACTGCATTTAGACCTAACCACAATCTCCATTTAATTGCCACTACAGAATCATACTATGTAGACATACCCACACACGCGTATTTGAATCGCAAACTGTATTTGCGGTAACAACATCGTTTGCTTCATCAAGATTCCATAGCACAATTTAACACATTTAATTTCATCATATACTGTCAGTATATATACCAACGTGACGAAAGAAAGCGCAATACTAAATTCACTGAATCGCGATGTAAAACACACCCCTTTAAATCTCATTTTCAACACTCGTTAAAAAGTAATGCTAGTCTATTATGTGCAAAATAGCAAGGTATGCTGATTTTCTACATTACGCCAACAAAAATTTGAGAACAAAGTCAGCCTATTGAGAGCTATGACTAAAACAGGCACCGAAGTTTGCAAAACCTACCGCTCACTTCAACAACGATAATTAGAATTCAACTTACTTATGAAATGATATTCCAGGTTCTTTCCGCTCTTGCCTATTTGTGCAACCGTATGCAAAACAAGGTGGCATTATAAGACACTTATACACATAACAAAATGAAATAATCACAGCATCTAACACAATGTGAACATCGCATTTGTTTGGGGACGCAATATCGCCGCTGCCGCCACTGCGCATGCGCGAGAGTTTAGAGCCTGCTTCACAGATTTAACGTCACTTCTCCTCCATATATTTCCTTCCTCCGTGGGTTCCACATGCAGTTGTTTGTGTAGTCTTTGGGTAGCGGAGGATTATTATCGTTAGTTAGAACGACGAGCTAAGAATCTTTGGCCTTGCCAGCAACAGCTGTGCGAGCACAGCACATTGTATGTTCTGCGCTCGTTCTATAAACCTCTTATGGTGCGGATTTGAGCTTCAGTGCATGAAATCTGTAAAACGATGCGACGTGTATTAGAAGCCTGTTAACACGCATCACGAGTGCTTAAATGTTAATAACAAGTAACTGTGTTAAATAAATCAAGTGAAATCAACAAGTGATCGTGATTAGTACAATTAACAACAATACCTCTCAAGGACGGTTATAAGTAGGGTTCGGATCTTTAGGACAATTCATATTTTAAATGATTCCTCAGACTTCCACGGCCATCTTTGTTCATGATTAATTGACTTTCGGGTTTTGCCGCGTTGTTTATTTCATTACCTAAGCTTTCAACGAAGATAGCGGTCTCTTACTCTGCGATGCTTGGCGCTCTTTGCTATGTCAACATAAACAGTATCTCTGACGAATGCTGGAGGATACCAGCCGAAAGCTTAGGTAATGAAATAAACAACGCGGCAAAACCCGAAAGTCAATTAATCAAGTAATATTTTTCTCCAGTCTTCTTTTTCAGCTGAAATGCTGAATTAAACACTGAATCAACGTTTCTGATTGTATTTAAATGTATTTCATGTAGCATGTAAATTCATATTCAGGCCATTTTCCTAGTTTTGGTAATATTTCGATAATATTTATTGTCATATGGTCATACTTTGAAAAAAAAAATCTGGCAGTTTTTAATAGTAACTGGGAATTCACAAGATAAATTTGAGAAGAAATTAATATGCTTATACACAGAGCTATACTTCTGCTATACGAGGGGAGGGGGGGGGGGAATTCACCAATCAAAAATTAAAGTTATACATTATTGTCACTCTCTAAACGTAATGTTCCGCCCTCTTTTTAACCTCCACAATGCAGCAGCAACATGCATGTGTCGATCCGCGTCAATCAATATCTCAATGAAATATCCTCAGTCAACGTTAAATCTGCAGTGGATCAGTGAGTAGACCTACCGCCATGCCGAAAGTATAGTTTTCTGAAAGTGCGAATTTACATAAGGGAATGTAGAGAGGAGTAATTAAGTAGAGATGAAAGAGTTCAATTCTGTAAACCACGTGAAATTAGAGTAACTTCAACAAAACGATTTAAAATTTATTTTCCCAATGGTGCAGTGAGTGCACGGAAGCAAATTATGCTGTCTACTTGAAAGCAACACTACTAGATAATATAAATGGTGTATAATTGAGCATGTTTTGATGTATAGTAAACTTAAATTTTTGGTCATATTTTTTCATTTTTAGGTCATATTTACCCATTTTTAAGGTCATATTTGCCTGCATATTTCTCTATTTTTTGGTCATAAAGATCCTAACCCTAGTTATAAGATATTAAATACAATACGTTTAATTAAAACGAAATTGAGTATTGAGCTAGAATGTGTTCGAGACGAGTTTGGGCCTTTCTAGTCCATAATCACGACTAGTGTGGAAGCGCTTGTAGTTTGCATTCAGGCTACAATTCTCTTTCTCTTTTCCAACCCAGCGTGGTGGGTGAGTGGTTAACGCTCTGGCCTCGCATTCGGGAGGACGTGGGTTCGAATCCCCATCCGGCTATCCAGATTTGGGCTTACCATGGTTTCCACAAATGAAATGAATGCCGGGATGCTTCCTTCCAAAGGCCATGGTCAGATTGCTCCCCGTTCCTTGCTCCCTAAGCTTTTCTCTCCTCTAATGACCTCGACGTCGACGAGGCGTAAAACCATAAAAAAAATCTGAGCGGAAACTAAACGTTGTCCTTTGACTCGGGTTTGAGAGCCTTTGTATGGAAACTGTAATATGGCGCGAAGTGTATTAGGAGCATGTTAGAATGCACCAAGAGTGTTTAAATGTTAAAGTCAAGTAACTGTGCTAAATAAATCAAGTGGTATCAATAAGTAATTATCATTTAGACAACTGACGGGTTGCAGACCATAGTGGTACAACTGACAAATGAGAAATGTGATCTACGCGAATCAAAAGACAGGCTGTGTACTTGTCTTTAGCGTGCCAAACAGATACAAGCTATTTTATACACCAAGCCATCTAACCTTCGGTAGGGTTAACTGCATCCTAAGCTCACTCACTCGCCTCAATAGCTATTGGCTGGAGAACGGTGTGACGAGTCATCCTTCGCTCTCAGAATAACAGCGACCGGAGATATCATTAGAAAAAATTCGAGGTTATG
Organism: Vandiemenella viatica; assembly: GCA_031002005.1. NCBI lineage: Eukaryota > Metazoa > Arthropoda > Insecta > Orthoptera > Morabidae > Vandiemenella > Vandiemenella viatica. The sequence goes on along the minus strand of JARYHS010008075.1, from coordinate 179,736,848 downwards.
CCCACTATTTAATAGCTAAGAAACTGCTACCAAATTAATTGCCATAATACATTCATTAAGTTTGTTTTTAGTAACATTTCATAGCTAAACAATATCAATTTTTTTTACTTACGGCTTTACGCCTCGTCGAAGGCTAAGGTCATTAGAGGCGGGATGGGACTGGGGGCAAGGAACGGGAAGGAATTCGGCCATGGCCTTTTTGAAAGAAGCATCCCGGCATTGGACTTGAGTGATTTGGGGAAACCATGGAAAACCCAAATCTGGATGCCCGGACGGGGATTCGAACCCGCGTCCTCCGGAATGCGAGGCCAGAACGTTAACCGTTCACCCACCACGCTCGGCAATATCGATATATTTTACGACTGAACAACGTGGATCTGCTTTTCAGGAAAATGTTGCTAAAGAAAGCAAAATAAAAAAAATTGAATTACTCTCATGGTCTCTGTAGTAACCACGATTGCCAATTGTCATTTGGGACTAGGCTAAATTTCAATACAATTAAAACTTTAAGCAATGTTGTTGCTTGACCAGAGTTTATACACTACAGTTTATATGCTTTTTACGTAATTTACTGACCACTTTCTTTAGTGGTCTTCGTTCATTTTCGCTGTACGTGAGATATTAGGCTCTTTAAAGTGGACATCGGATCAAATAGTATTTTGGCAATTCATTTCTACTCAACTGTTTAATGGTACGGATGGTGTGTTACAAATATTATGAATGTTTGTCCAGGCTGACTAAAGCAAACAGGAATTTTTCAAATTTTGCAGAGTGAACTTTAAGGGTCAAGTTTGTATTTAAGCAAGTTCGAGTCTACGGCCTTTGAAAAAATTAAACGATAGCGCGATCGTCCCTGTCCGTCTTTAATACCTATGTCTACTAACACTCCTGAATTCTTCAAGATCAAGAGCTTTTATTCAACCGAGGGTGAAACATAGCGCAAGTTCATATTTGGTCAGACCAGGTCAACCTGTTATAATCTTTGCTCCTAATAGCTGCAACTATTATAGACCCGTGACGATACCCAAAATTGCTCTATCTCTTTCCGAACATGGAGGTACAAATGACAAAATAGTGAGGTGACGTTCTAAGGGAATATTAAAATTTATCAAGAAATAACTAGTTGCATGGAAGATAGAGATGTTTCTGTGGAGAGAACATTTTGTCTATAAATAACAGCATAACATTTTTGTAAAATATTAGCTGCAAAGTTGTTAGTTTACGATAAACACAGTGCCTTACTTTTCATACTATTTGTTTTGAATTTTCGTGTTGATTTCTGCATGTGACAATAATGATTAAAAGTGATTTCCAGAATATAGAATAATGATGTATTTTAAAATAAACTAATCATTACATCAGGGCAATATTTTTTTAAGGTGTTCGATCTGATTTTGTTTATATGTCACTTATACCACTAGTATTTACAAAAACCCATTTGACTCAAATAATTTATTTTGATATTTCAAACAGTATGGTTCATAACCCGTGAATTATAAGTAATTAAATACGTTTAATTAGAACAGACTCGAGCACTGAGCTAGCATGTGTTCGAGACAAGTTTGGACCTTTTTAGTCCATAACACTCTGTTCCCTCAATTGGTGTGAAAATGCTAGTAGTTTACTGTCTGCTACCTGATTAACCCACACTGACTAGTAAGCTCTTGTGGCACACCTCTGCTGGGTGTCTTATTCCCCAGGGTTCACCCTAGTTAGCCCCCGCACCGCGCCTTACCTTGCTGCTGGTGTCCGCGCAGTCCACGCCTGGTCTGTGCTCTGGGCTGATCGGCCCGATCGCAGCGCCGCCAATCCTCTTAGCGGCGGATCAGCTCACTGCACGCGGCGCAGATGCGAGGCCACTTCCTCCTGCTGGTTGGAGGATTGGCCTCCACCACGTACAGCTGGCGACCAATCGACGTACTGCAATTGCGTCTCGAGGTTCCGAGTCATACTTCAGCTGGACGGTTGCGAAATTCTTCTTCCTCTTCCTTCGTTATGCGCAACTGAGGAGTGCGAACGAACTTATTTAGCAGATGTGTTTTTCTTTTTATATTATTAAGAGAGATTTTCCTCACTACAGAGGTTTTACTCTAACACAACAATAGAAAACTCGGTACACTGAACTTGACTTCATCTTCTCAAAATATTTCTTCAGATATTCAGATCGTGTATATCTTCCTCTTCTGCACCAAATCTTCTCATTGCTGTTTGTACACTTTGGAGCCAGGTAAATATGCCATTAATCTGCCATTCCTGTACTAGTTTTGGGATCTTCGTGCTTCCATCCTTCTTACATGGCCATACCATTCCAGTCTTTTTCGCTCTATAACTTCATACATTTTCTCTTTCACTTCCATTAGCCTTACTATTTCTGTATTACTTACTTTTTCTTTTCTTGATATTCTTGCTTATCTTCTCCAGAAATACATTTCTAATGCTTTCAACTTCTTAATATGTTATCGGTTGTTTTTCTTTTTGTCTCAAAATCTCTTCATCCTCCCAGTTGGAGCTCTCTCTTTAATCAGTAGTTTTTAATTGCGATGGTGCACACGCTCCGGTGGCAATTTCCCTTCTCACCCAGCTTCCCCCTTTCCTGCACATTTTCCCTAAACAAATTTTAACTTTAAATTCTTTCAACGTTTTTGGTAAATTATTCATCATTTCTCTTCGTAACTTATTCAAATCCCTGTTACCGTTACCTAAAAAAGAGAATCTTCCTACCCTCGTGTGCCTAGATGGAGTGCCAGCTTGTGGTCATGATCATCTTTTCCCTTCCATGCACTACTATTAATTCTTACACCAATACCTTTACAAGCCTCATCACCAATATACGCCCTGTACACTCCCATGACCCTCTTCACCCTCCTCCTGTCTTCCAATGAATCCCATTCTAGCACTTTTATCACATCTGTTACTGATTGCGTCATGCGGTAATTTCCAGAAACAAATCTAGCATCCCTTTTTTGCACCCTCTCTATCTCCTGCATTTCATAATAAAATTGCGGGTGCCATACTACACTACCATATTCAAGGAATCGTCTGACCAATGTTTTCTAACCCAATTAGTTTACTTCTCTCGTACATCGCATCATCACTCCCTTCAACAAGTACAGAATCTTGAAACCTTTTCCTGCTACCTGTCCAATGTATCCTGCCCAGTTCGAGGGCATCCATTAATGATGTGAGGTGTTTTTCCTGAGTTCCGGACCCTCCCCTCCTCTGGGGAGACTTCGTGAGATTTGGCCCGCCCCCCTCCCCCCTCAAAAATGTTGTTCGGATTTTGTCGGAGGATCCCCCTACAAATCGACCTCGTAATTTCTTTTTTATATAGGTCTCACACTTCCAACACCTGCACTTTTCGACGAAACACCACCTCCCATCTAAAATCAACCCCCCCTTTCACCCTTGGTGTGATTTCGTGAGATTTCGCAGGATACCCCCCCCCCATTTCGTCTCACGTAATTAACGGACGCCCCCTTAAGCTTGTTATCAAACGTAATGCCACGATATTTACAATTCAAGTCTTCAACAAGTAATTTTTCCCCTCCTATTCGTTGAACACAGAGAAAACAGCTTTCCTTATCAAAGAAACAAATTACAAACATTTAAATTTTTTCTTCAATTAGTTTTCTCCCACTGTCCCAAATCAGTTGAGGGACCTCCAGACGTTCCAGTCCTCTGCGTGACCAGGTGGCCAGCGCTCTGCAGCTGTCAGTGGTCCCGAGATGTTAGGGACCTTCATTTTTCACACCTACACTTTATTACTTTCAGTTGTCCCAATTAGTTCTTGTGGTGTTTTCAAGAAGCTTTGCCTAGCCTGGACTTGAGGGTCTGGGGTAAACCACTATTAGTCGCTCCTGGTGATGATAATGAAGAATTATCAGCTAATTTAACTCCTGTACCTAGTAACAGAAGGCTAAACTTGGTCACTGTGTCGTCGTGATGTCACGCTCCCTCCCGGGCTACAACGGCCAGAGATGTCACTGCCAACTCGAGGTTATACACATTACGAAGTAACAGTTCTGTTGAGTTAAGCATCAACGAAGGAACGATGTACCAAGACACCGAGTATGTATTGCGTGTAAATTAACAAATTATTTGTTTATTTTATTGTGAAAGAGAGATTTTCCTCACTACAGAGGTTTTACTCTAACATTAAAAACTAGAAACACAGAACATGACTTCATCTTCTCGAAATATTTCTCCAGATACTTCGATCTTGTGTATCTTCCTCTTCTGCACCAAATCTTCTCATGGCTGCTTGCACACTTTAGAACCAGGAAAACTTTTCCTGCTTCCTTTAACCTCCCACTCCTGTACAACTTTTGGTATCGTAGTGTCTTCCATTCTTCTTACATACCATTCCAATCTTTCTCGTCCTATTGCTTCATACATATCTTCTCTCACTTCGATTAGCCTTATTATTTCAGCATTCCTTACTTTTCCTTTCATTACAATTTTTTTCTTATGATCTCCGGAAATCCACTTCTAATGCTTTCAACTTCTTAAAATGTTTTTGCTTAATTGTCCAGATTTCTGATCCGTATAAGACTAGACTTTCCAATAACGACTTAAATATAATTATTTTTGTTCTTTTCATAACATTTTTGCTCCATAAAATTCAACTGAGCATCCTGATTACTTTCCGATAATTAGTAATTCCTTTATTAATTTCAATATTTTATTTTGTCTTTCTAAAATTTGAACCCAAATAGCAAAAATTATTTACCTTCTCAATTTGCATTCCATCAATGTACATGATGTCGGCTACAATAGAAATATGTACAACACGACGATATGGGGTTTTTATTTAATAACAAAAGCTTATTAGGTACACAGATACAAAACTAAAGGTTAATTATGATTATAGGGTGGGGTCAGAAAAGCTTGTTGAAGGCTTGATGTGTAAATATCTTGGCATAACATTTGATAAAAAACTGAGCTGGACAGAGCACATTGGGCAGGTGGCAGGAAAAGGTTACAAAAATCCTTCATTTAATGGGGAGGATGATAAGAGGATGTACCAGAGAAGTTAGGGAGTTGTTTTAGAAAACTTTGGTCATATTATTGGCTGAATATGGTGGTGTAGTTTGGGACCCACATTTTGGTTATCAAATACTGGCGTTGGAGGGTGTGGAAAAAAGATCATCTAGATTTGTTTGTGTAAATTATCGCAACCCAGTCAGTAACTGATTTGATAAGCAAGCTGGATTGGGAGTCATTGAAGGAAAGGAGGAGGGTGAAGAGAGTGTTAGGAATGTACAGAGCATATGTTGGTGATGGGGCTTGGAGGGATATTGGTCAAACAATTAGGAATAATGCATGGAAGGGGAAAGGCGACCATGACCACAAGCTGGTGCTCGATTTCGTGCATAAGGGAGTGGGAAAATTTCTTTTGTTTGTAAGGGTGTTAGGGTTTGGAACAAATTACAAAGAGAAGTGATGAATAATTTACCAAAAACGCTTAAGGAATTTTAAATTAAAATTTATAAATCGGGAAAGAGAATGTAGGGAGGAATTTTACATTCCAATTATAAAAGAAAATTAAAAAAATAAAATTAAAGGGGGAAATTAGATGACTAGAGAAATTGTCACTGCAGCGTTAGCTCCATCACAATATAAATTAATAATAATAATAATAAATGTATTTAGTTGGTCAAATTTAATCAGGGTGCGGTCGGATTTGGCCCGATAGCCGTAGTTTGTCCACCCCTGCAAACACTAGAGCCATGTCAGGTAGGCAATTAACACGTCATTGAGTTACAAAATTGCGCGTGTTAGCACAAGTACAGAGTTTATCGATTTCCAGAGATACTGTTTACAGCCACTGCGACAAGCCACTTGATGTCATACTATATTGCTCACTGAGCTTTACGAGCTGTTCTGCAAATAGCGCGTTTCGAATATAATAACGTGTTTATAGAAAAAAGAAATATATATGTATGCAGGTTGAATTACTGTCACTTCGTATTTTCTGCCGGTGGAAAATACGAGCAGGACCCTGGAGTTTGTAATCAAATTACGCCAAGCAAATCCTTCTCGACGGTTCGGTGCTAAATTATATTCCACGCTCTGCTGCTTCCGTAATTTTTTTACGGCTCTGCAAACAGTGAATTAGGTCGGACAGCGTAAAATCGCTTATTTGTTCTTTTTAAAAATATACAAAATCATAATCTCTCTTTCACCTCCCTCGGTGACTACATTTTTCAGCGAACACGTACAAGTTGGCGCTTTACCGTATCAGTAATGGCTGTAACCGACCTTTATTCATTTTTAACTACAGTTTTGTAAGCCCGTAGCTGTTTTTTGCGTATTGTCACGTGTCTAGATTAGTTCCAGTTTTTAGGATGACAGATTGTGACAGGTTGATCTGACTTGACCAAATATAAACTTCACCTGTGTTTCAGAGTGAATAAGATCCCTTGAGCTTGAAGATATCAGAATTATTAATATAGGTACGTATTAAACACGAACAGGGATGATAGAGCAATCGTATAATTGCTTAAATACAAACTTAATTTGTATTTGACCATTAAAGTTACCTCTGCAAAATTAAAAAAAATCATGTTTGCTCCCAAAGAGACACGTAGATTTCTTTTTTTTAAAAAAAAACCAACAATTGAGACTGGGGAAACGCTTATAATAAAATCATTGGTCATAGTACCTGTAACCGCCAAAGAACGTAATACACATTCCATATTACTGAGACTGGGCAAACACTTATAATGAAATCATTGGTCATAGTACCTGTAACGGCCAGAGAACTTAATACACATTCCATATTATTAAACAATTGAGCAATTCCGAAGAAATATTTGGTCTGATGTACACTTAAAATAACCTAATAGTTCACGTACAGCGAACATGGACAAAAACGATTGACGAAAGTGGTCAGTAAAATACCTAAAAAGGAAATAAATGCATAAACATTGGTCAAGCAACAACATTAGTGAAAGTTTTAATTAAATTGAAATTTATCCTAAGCCGGAATGATAATTGGCATTCGAGGTTACAGCAGAGCCCATGAGTAATTTAATTTTTTAAAGTTGCTTTCATTAGCGACATGTTACTGAAAAACAGATCTACGTTTTTTCAGCCGCAAAATAAATCAGTATTTTTTTAACTTTGACACTCTACAAAAACCAAACTTAATGAATCTATTATGACAATTAATTTGGTAGTAATAGCTTAGGTATTATTTGTGAACATAACCTCGAATCTCTTCTAATGGTGTCTCTGGTCGCTGTTTTGCGAGCGAAGGCTGACACGTGACACCGTTCTCCAGCCAATAGCTATCGAGGTGAGTGGATGAGTGACGTCACGAAATTATATAGTAGACTTGTTTTAACGCACGTCACAAACCACTGCTGTCACCTGTGGGGGCAGTAAGAATTTATTCTGGGAAAGCATGTAAGGTAAAACGAATAACGATCATTTCAATGATATTTTCAGCGATTACTGTACGTTACCCTGGTTACATTAACGGAGTATTTAGGTACGATTTAAAAAAAAGAAAAAAAACGCATTTTACTTTAAACAACGGAAAGTATAATTTCAAAACCGGATAACTGTTATTTATTTTCCTGATACATTTCGCGATTACGTGCGTTTCGTGTAAACTTTCTCTGAGTATTTACTAAACTTCATTGATTCTTATCTTCTGCCAAAAAAGTGCTTAGATTATGTTTTAAACTATTTCTTATAAACCGTAGCTAAAATAACACCCATCTCCTTACATGAATTTCTGTATCTACTTGTCGTAAATCAACAAAAAGCAACATTTAAACGAACGTACGATTGTAACTTTGAAACGTATGATTGCCTCGCATTATTATTTTTTTCTTATCCCTGCTCTTCATATATTTGTGCAGTTACTTCAACGGCAGACTATTTCGTTTTATCTGGCATCGGAATTACTTTCTTTTAACACCATAAGTGCAAGAAAAATAGAATCCAATTAGTTATTTCAAATTTACACTTCCTTTTAATAGTATAAGCTCAAATAAAGTCAGTACTGTTACTCAACTGTATTTTGCTTATCAGCCAGGCAGCGCTATTGCGGTAGTGTGTTACCAACACTTCGGCCATTAGCGGAACTAGCCGAAGGTTACCGATCTGTGGAGGTGAGCGCGCAGTCTCCAGACAACGCATTTTATTAAAGAGGGTGATGCCCGTAATTTCTTTTACTCTGTTTTTATTTCATGAAGGGTTATTGGGATGCAGTCTGATCTTCCAGCCAAGCTATTCTCACGGTTGGTCTATTCTGTAAATTTGTAGTGAAGCGGATTCAATAATGTCGCAAATGCAATGAGGCTACTACTTTGAGAAATGAACATCACTATCAATTCCGAAAAATACAACGCGCTTGTTTCACTTCTCAGTATATAACTATTTCAGCTGTGAGAACTAAGCTACCTTCAAATAAATAGTAAATTGTGGCCACTTTTATCTCAAACTAGTCATTACGACAATGCTTCTCTACTGCTAGATATGGGTGTTCACATTATAGATCGAACTAGCAGAGTTCCCGGCGTTGCCCGGTAGATCTAGCTCAGGCGTGGCCAGCCCAAATGATCTAGCGGGCCACTTTGGAAGTGCATCATGAACCCAGCGGGCCGCATATAAAATTATATATCCCCACTAGAGACATTTATTTGGAGTGAAAAATTGAAACATGAGTTATTATTGTGTTTAATATTATTCTTACATGTAATATTATATAACATAATAATAATGATACTAAACGCACATTTTAAAGAAATATATAACACTGAAAATTAAATATAAAATATATTTTCTAAAAGTGTGATGAATCTCGCGGGCCACCCCTGATCTAGCTTGATCTGCCCACACTGTAAATATTGAAATTCATAACAGAGGTCAGTTTTCTGCACCTGTGAATCAAATTTCAGGTCAGTCGCTCCATTTTCTGTACGTATTTAAACGGCTAACCCCCGGTGTAACAGAAAAGAGATGGGATTGGGCTTGATTTATTCTTGCAATATTTTTAGTCATCCTATCAGGAACATGTGTACCAAGTTTCACCAAAATAACCACAGCGATTCGTGCAGCAATAGAAACAATGAATTTTTCAAGAAATGCGGTAAGGACAGAACCGTCCAACAATAAACTATAACAATACCGGAAATGCCAAATTGTCCACTTTCATGTTCAAACCTCAATTGAAAAATTCTATCACATTCAACCATTTTTCTATTGTTACTGTCAAAGTAATGAGAATAAGGACATTAGCTATCAAATTATTGTACACCACTTCTTAATACGTGTGATTAATAGCGTCTCAAACTCATTATTTTTAAAAGATTTCTTTAGCATACAGATATTTTTTTTCACTTTACAGGTTAATTTTTTTTTTTTTTGCTATCTTTCAGACATGTTTGATACGTAAATAATTCCTTACCGTGTCTTCGTGTCTTCAGTGTGATGTTAACAGTCTTCACCATTGTTGTCCGAAGCAAGAGGAATAACTCCACGTTGGTGTTATTTGGTTCAATTCTTTTACATTTTGTAGTTCTGCCATTGATCAATGATTTTTTATAATTTTACTCAGCTACTTCTGTATCAACTTACATATCTAAAATAAGTTTTATGTGTAAAGGAAATATGAAAAGAGGCGTAGTATTGTTTCATTTGTTTGCGTATGGCTTTACACCTCTTCGACGTCACTAGAGGCGGGAAAGGTTTGGAGGCAAGGAATTCGCCCATGACCTTTCGAAACAACAACCCGGCAGCAATTGAAATTCGTTTTTGTATGCACTTGCGAAGTTTGTAGAAGTGTCTTACAGAAAGAAGAGACAAGCTGGTAGGTCGTATTTTGGGACATTTGTTAGTTGAAGGAACAGTCGAAGGTAAGAACTGTAAAGGAAGACAGAGATTCGAATATATGAAGCAGATGACTGAAGACACTGATTGTAAATTGCATGTTGAAAGTTTAACAGAAGCTAGGAGATGGAACATTGCATCAAATTAATCATGAGAACTTCGTGGCTACGGCATATCTAGACAAATATGCGACTGGGTTGCAGACTTTCTGGAGGGCAGAACACAGTGTGTAGTTCTCGACGGTGAGCGTTCATTACTTACTGAAGTGAGGTCCGGGGTTCCTCAGGGAAGCGTGATAGGGCCTCTGTTGTTTCTCATATACATTAATGATTTGTGCGACATTATAAGGGGGATGACACGATTATTTGCCGATGATGCTATTATTTTTCGTGAAATCACAACCCAGGACGACTGCGCTTTGTTACAAGACGATATTATGAAAATAATTGCGTGGTGTAAAGATTGGCAGTTGGAGTTAAACGCTAAAAAGTGCCAAGTCATGCATGTAAGTAAAAATGTGACACCATTTAGATTTGAATATACTATTAATGGCACTGTCCTTAGAACGGTAGATTCCGCTAAATACCTAGGGGTAACAATTCGTAATAATTTGTCGTGGAATGAGCATATCGGGAATGTAATTGGGAAAGCAAATCGTATGCTTCGATTTCTAGGTCGCAATTTAAAACAATGCACTCCGGATGTTAAATCGATTGCATACAAGTCACTAGTGCGGCCTCATTTAGAATATTGTTGTTCTGTATGGGGTCCCCATCAAAAGGGATTAATGTAGGCATTAGAGATGGTCCAAAGAAGAGCCGCCCGATTCGTGACAGGTATATATAGTTGGAGGAAAAGCGTAAGTGCGATGTTGAAGGAGTTAGGTTGGGAAGACCTGGAGCACCGAAGGCGTTGCTCTCGACAGAAGCTAATTGAAAAATTCTCGACTGACGTATTTCGGAATAACAGTAAACAAATATTGCTACCAGCAACATTCGTATCGCGGAATGATCACGAAAATAACATAAAAGAAATCAGGGGCAGAACCGATTCATTTCTGTACTCATTTTTTCCACGAGCGATTAGGCAGTGGAATAGAAAGGATTTACAGGGCGAATAAACATAAAATCCAACCGGAGTAGCTTTCGATAAAGTACTCCGGCCATCCTGATCTGGGTTTTCCATGGTTTCACCAGATCGCTCCATGCGAATGCTGGGATGGTTCCCCGCAATAGCCCATGGGCGCCTCCTGCCATGTCCCGTATATCCCTTCCAAATCATTACCTTCCCGGATAGGTGCAATGCACCCTCCGCCACACACTTTTAGTGAATCGCGGAGTAATAGTAATAGTAATAGAACAGTGATAAAGGGGGGGGGGGGAATTGGCAGTCATTGGGGATTACCGAGCGAACTGAAAACTTTATGAATATCATACGCGCAAAACTTCATTCTTATAGCTACAGTGACCTGGTGACAGGGTTTCTATTGGCTGCTTTTTCCGCCCCTGTCTTAGCCGCCTTAATGTAACCTGGTAGTGCTACCAGGTACAGGGGACCTACAGTTTAACGTGGAATCCGAACCACGGAAACAAATACAAAAATACTACTATCGTATTATTCGTCAAAATTACTATAAGATACAGAACGCACTGCAGCATATGGATATTTATTCCCGTCATTTAATTAATTTATGAAATATAGATATCCTACATGCTGACAGTGCTGCACCTGCGTGTGACTTGTAGTCATAGCGCTGGGCTGTATAGGGCCGGCGCATTTGAACTAACCGACGTCTGACGGCGAAATAGGATTCGAAAAACATTAGACACACCGTTCCTAGACTCAAATTGGCTCATTTTCCAAGGCAGTGACAGTTCTTTTTGTCTGGTGGTTTGAAGTAAAGCTGTTTTGATTAGGATCGCCCGCATGTAACACACCACTCACAGATAAAATAATTTTAATATTGTTCTGTCCAGTGAATTACAGAGAATCATAAACTATGTTGTTCGCTGAAGTGTTATTTGAAGTTTAAAGTGTGGTGTAAACTGCCACTGTACAATAAACTTCAAGAAACTAATCGCAGTTTTTTCCGACGAATTTTCACTGCTCAATAAGTTGTAGAAATCATTTAAGCAGATTAAAGAATCATTTCCTGGTAATACAGAAAGAAAGGTAAGACAACTGCAGCAACATAAAACAAAAAATGCAGCTCTTCTGAGTTTTTCTCCCGGCAGTTATAGTTTGTTCTATTTGATTTAATTGCAATGGAGCACACGCTCCGGTTGTAATTTCCGTAGCACCCTTCTTCTCCCTTTCCTGCACCCACCTACATTTCCCTCTACAAATTTTAACTTTAAATTATTTCAACGTTTTTGGTAAATTATTTATCATTTCTCAGCTTACTTATTCCATTTCCTGACACCCTTACATAAAAAAGAGAATCTTCCTACACCCTTGTGCCTGAAATCGAGTGCCAGTTTGTGGTCATGGTCATCTTTTCCCTCCCATGCATTACTTTTAATTCCTATACCAATATCTTCCCATGCCTCATCGCCACTATACGCCTTGTACACTCCTATGGCCCTCTTCATCCTCCTCCTGTCTTGCAATGAATCCCGTTCCAGCTCTTTGATCATATCTGTTACTAAATACATTCTGCGATAATTCCCAGACACAAATCTTTTTTTTGCACCCTCTCCAACTCCTGTATTTGATACTCAAAATCTGGGTCCGATACTACACTTCCATATTCAAGCAACGGTCTGACCAAAGTTTTTTCAACCCAATTCCTTTACTTCTTTCGTACATCCCCTCATCACTCTCTCCAACAAGTGTTCAACATTTAATCAATTAATGAACACCGATGAACGGGGAATGTTTTCAATAATCTAGAAGATAAGGTTCCCTGACTGTTCCTGTGAAAGAAGTTTTTCCCAATAATTAATCATTTCGAAATGTGGCTATTGTCAACATTTCATTAAGAAAATTTATAATTATAGAAAAGTACATAACGCAAATATCAGTTGTCTTCGGTATACACGGAATAATTTTAACGATATTCTTCTTCTGTCGTTATACCCAACTGAGGAGCGCGAATGAACTTATTTAGCAGTTGTGTTTTTCTTCTGTTTCCAAAATTTCTTGATCATCCCTCTGATCTCTTTCCTACGTTCCTCCGTCCTGGTGTTCCTTCTAATATAGTGGCTGTTGACAAATTGGTGGTTATAGACCATGCTACTAAACAGACGTCTGTTCTGTATGATGTCATCTGTGATTCCAATATCCTGGAGATCCTTTCCGATTTCAATTAGCCAATTATTTTTGATTTTCATTTAACGATAGTCTGTTAAGAGAAAACAGTAAAAAAATGACTTCTGGAATAGGGAAAAAGCTAAGTGCCAAACGGGGGGGGGGGGGGTGAGAGGGACGGGGTAGTGTAGAGGCACAACAATAGTCAGGCTACGTAAGGCGGGGGGTGGACGGGGATTCAAGGGAGACCAAAATAGAGTGAAGTAATTTATGGAAGTTCAAAATGAATGTTCTGTCAGAAGGTGCCTCAAATAATCAACACATATATATATTTGCCTAATGTCTCTCTAACAGCGACGTCTTTAGAGACGGGAAAGGATGGGGGACAAGGAATGGGAAGGAATTCGGCCATGGCCTTTTTAAGGAAGCATCCCGGCATTTGCCTCGAGTGATTTGGGAAACCATGGAAAACCCAAATCTGTATGCCCGGTCGGGGATTCGAACCGGCGTCCTTCCGAGCGCGAGGCCAGAGCGTTAACCGCTCACCCACCACGCTCGGTTTTAACTGTTAATGCTCTGCAAGTCACGTGAGGCAGTAGCTGTTTTTGAGTGAGGTGTTTTTAAGCCCGCCATCGCGGTGCGGTGAAGTGCAGTACTCTGTTTTAGAAGCCCTCCTCTGTTGAGCACTGTTGCCTCTCTAGTTGCACACCAGAGCTGTCTGCGGCGGCACGGCAAGCGCTTTCAGAGCTGCCTGGCTTTGTCGCGCTGTGGAAGTGCAATTTACTTAACGCAATTCGCGGTAGTTCTGTTTTAACTGCGCCCTCTGACGCGTTAATAGTTCCCTACATCCCTTCCTATGTTCTCCACCGCGCAGTCACTGTATTCATGATGTGTGTTTTCAGGTAATGCACTGTATGCTCTCGTGTTGAACTGAACTGCTCTGGAGCGCTTGCTCCGCTCGCAATTTTCATAGTCATATAATTGCACATTTCTATTTTTTTTTATTATTTTCTTATAAACTTAAATTCTTCCATCTATCTTTTGCCATTAACTAATTTTAACCTTAAGTTTCTTCAGCGTTTCCCGTAAATTATTCACCACTTCTCTTCAATCCCCGACTCCCTTACCCACAAAAGGAAACTATTCCACTCCCTTCACCATGAAACAGAGTGCCAGTAGTGCTCATGATCATCAACTGGGCAGGACGCATTGGACAGGCAGTTGGGAAAGGTTTCAAAATCCTTCACTTGTTGCACAGAGTGATGAGGGTATATACGAGAGAACTAAAGGGGTTGGGTTACAAAAATTTGGTCAGACCATTGCCTGAATGTGGTAGTGTAGTATTGAGTGCCATCCTGTGCCCATCATCATCTTTTCATTTACGTGTACCACTTCTAATTCTTCGGCCAATGTACACACTTTGACAATATACAGGATGTTTCATAAATGACTTTACAACTTTGAAAATTCATATAAATTTTATGAAAAAAGGTACAGAGCTGGTTTTGGTGTTGTTTTAAAGGAAAACACTTCAAGTTTTGACTCACGTAGTCCGCTAGTGCCTAATCGCGCCGCACAAGCTCTAGCGGCAGTTACGTTAAAGATGGCTGCCTTCACTTGACCCGAGCGTGATAGCTGTGTGTTTTGGTTTGAAGAATCGAAGTCTGTGACAACAGTTCAGCGTAATTTTTGTACCAAGTACGCTAAAGATCCTCCTAGTAGGCCTACAATTTATGAGTGGCATAGATATTTTGTAGAAACAGGGTGCTCAGTAAAACATAAATAAATCCTCAGGTCGTCCAAGCACATCTAACGAGGTCGTTGGGGAAGTGAGAAAAAGTTTTGTCAACAGCCCTACGAAATCGACCCGGCGTGCATCTCGTGAGTTGCAAGTCCCACATACGACGGTTTGGGATGTGTTGAGAAAACGTTTGCATTTGAAACAATATCGATATTCGCTTTTACAAGCAATTAAAGACACTGATAAGATTGCACGTATGAACTTCTGTGTGGATATGTTAAATCGAATGGATGATGATGAATATTTCTTGGACAACACAATCTTTTCTGACTAGTCAACTTTTCACTTAAGTGGCAAGGTTAACACACATAACTGTAGGATTTGGGGCAGAGAAAATCCACATGAAACATTGCAACATGATCGTGATAGCCCTAAAGTGAACGATTTTTGTGCGTTGAGCAAGAGGAAAATGTACGGCCCCTTTTTTTTCCAAGAGAGAACCATCAACGGGATAGTGTACCTTCATACGTTGCAACAATTTTTGATACCACAGATCGATGAGGATGACCGAGAACGAAATGTTTTCTTTATGCAAGATGGCGCACCACCACTCTATCTGACTGACGTCCGGGATTTTCTCAATGACCGCTTTCCAGGTCAATGGATGGGCTGTGATGCGCCAATTGCATGCCCCCCCCCCCCGTTCCCCAAACCTGACACCGCTAGATTTTATTTTCTGGGGTGTCATAAAAGAAATGGTGTACGTACCTCCTTTGCCGGCCACTCTACCTGAACTTAGAACAAGAATTTACGCTGCTGCTGAGCAAGTTACACCTGAAATGCTAGTGCGAGTCTGGGAACAAATCGACTACCGATGGAATGTCCGCAGAATAACCAACGGAAGCCACATAGAACATCTTTAGCTTAAGGTAAAAAAACGTGAAGTGCTTTCCTTTAAAACAACACCAAAACCAGCTCTGTACCTTGTTTCCTAAAATTTATATGAATTTTCAAAGTTGTAAAGCCCCTTTTGAAACACCCTGTATTTGGCCGCTACTAAAAAATTCTATCGCTCTTATTTTGCACAATCTGACATCAGTGTTATCCCAGGAAACAGTAATGCAAAACCGGCAAGCCAGTATTGCGTTACTGTTTCTTAGGATGACATTGATGTCAGATTGTGCAAAATAAGAGTGATAGAATTTTTCAGCGGCGGCCAAATTTATTGTCAAAGTGTGTACCTGCAAGCACCATCCCCAATATACGCCCCGTACATTCCCAGCACTTTCTTCACCCTCCTCCTTTCCTCCAGAGATTCCCAATCCAGCTCCTTTATCTTATCAGTTACTCACTGGATCCTACAGTAATTTCCACAAACAAATCCAGCTTATATATTATTTTCCACCTTTACGAGGCGTTATGTTGGTTAAAAAAATAAATTTAAAATCACTTACTATTGCCGGATTCGCGCAGGTCTCAAACAACAACCCTTTGTCTCTGGGCGTAGATGTAGCTAACAAGCTTTGTTATATATTTACGTTTCTGCAATGTTTCAAAATGTATTCAGTTGCAAAGCAACCGTGAAGAAATGTATCTATCCTGTTTTATTCGCTCATTAATTATTGTTTGCTTTTTATTTCTTTATTCGACGAAGGCATTTTCGTTATATTCTCTGTCCAGACAAATCGTAACTTTTACAGTAAGCTAAGCAATATGTGCAGCACTATGTCAGAGATAATTAATAATAATTCGAGCAATGGTCTGACCAATGCTGGAGTTCCCATTAGGTTAGGGGGCGGCAGCGTTTTGGGGGCGGCAAATTTCCTAGAAAATTTTTCGTTTGTGACTATAATGGGTGAATTTTCAACACAAAATGTCACAAGAAAAGCTCTGTCTCTCTTGCAACATTATTCTAATGATTTAGACGACGATTTGGTTGAGGAATGTATACATTTTCACAGTCACGCTTCATCTAATAAGATTGCAGAGAAACCTCAGTCAAATTCGTTACTTGATCTCTCCAGGTTTTTGAGGAAGCAATCTCTGTGTAACATTTACCCAAATTTGGATATACTGTAGCTATCCACATACCACTTCAGCCACAAATTGTTCTGGAGAAATGAGCTTTTCCTGCTTGAAACAAGTGAAGAATTACCAGAGGTGTTCATTATCACAAGAAAAACTAAACTCTGTACTCTTCTATATATAGAAGCAGAGATAATGAGCACCATAAACTACGATGATCTTATAGATGACTTCGCCAATTAAAAATCTCATAGAAAACTATAATTATGTATTACATTTTTTATTTTCTTGTTTGTATTCTTGTTTGGTAATAAACATTCATTTTTCTTATTTCTATTTTATGACTAAATCTTAATCTATATCTATTCACATCCACATATAATCGTTTGCTACTTAATAAAGGTAATACAAATTAGTAATTAGTATAAGTATGAAGGAGAAAAGGGCGGCACAAAATGAACAGCCTAAACTAAAAACAGTTGAAATCTGGCCCTGGGTCTGACTAAAGTTTTTCAACCCAGTTCCTTTACTACTCTCGTACATCCCCTCAGAATTTTGAAATCTTTTCCTACCACCTGTCCAATGCGTCCTGCCCAGTTGAGCTTGTTATCAAATGTAATGCCAACATATTTTCATTTCAAGTCTTCAGCAAGCAATTCTTTCCCCACCTTATATTCATAATTAACCTTTTGTTTTTTTATTTGTGTATCTAATAAGCTGACTCTTCTTTGCATTTATCTTCATCCCGTGTTTACCAAAAGAAAAGAATTAGAAGAACACTACGTCATATCTGACTGTCATAAATGCTAGTGATGTAATAAGTTGTAAGCAAATTGTAGAGTTGAAGACAGTTTCGTCGTCGCTGATGATGCCTGGAAGGGTGTTCGGCACAAAGACATAAAGTACAGTTGCAGTTGTGTTATTTATTGTGAGCTGGTAGCGGTACAGAGAGGGCGCCCCTAGCTGTACATGGAGGAGTACTTGGGCCGCTCGCAGATGAAGGCCAGCTTCTTGGCGCAGATCTCGTCGTTGTAGCGGCCGTTCCTCAGCATGGACACGCAGTCCTCGCCGGCGCCCAGGTTGTTGGGCTCTCCCAGCGCCCACTGCGCGTACCCCGCGGTCGCCAGCGAGTCGCCTGCAACACCGCACACGAAGGTGTTAAAACAGTAGCTGTCTCTGCAAGGTCCAAGTTTCCCACGGAGTTGTATATAAATAAACTCTTCTCGGGCTTCCAGCCGAGTATAAATGGCACACTTGTGGGACGTATCACAGGCGTCTATCTCAGCTCTCATTTTCAACCATGGATGTCACTCAATACGAACCCCTGGTGTGTATTAAACAAAGTGTGAATGTGGCCGTGGTTACAATGGACAAACGCAGCGGAATATGGTGCAGCGAATTGTCGAACACGCTAGAAATGTTCCTCTTGGGCAAGAACAGAAATCAACTGCGGCCGGACACAGTGTCCAAGAAGAACATACAGTTATTTTCGAAAAAAAAACTATAATTTTAGCACGGGTCAAAGATTTTTGGGATAGCATCATAATAGATGCTTATAACCCTCCTTCATTTACCTGCTTCAATCAGAAAGTCGTCTAATATAGTCTACTAATCAACTTTGGCTCCAAATTACTGGCGGCTTTTTTACTACATGTGTTTGAACGGTTTGGCGCCTAATAGCATCTCTCGACACGCGCTTTTAGCATCGAGGTTACTGTAATTTACGCTAGGATTAATCGTCAGTTCTGGTACAAGGTCAGGCTGCTGCTCTTAAGCAGTAATAAATGCACTAATTGGAATCCAATATGTTTGGCTTTAATATCAAACTAACCAATTAAACACTTCGTACAACTCTCGTACTTCAGTGCTGGTCGTGTTATAACAACAGAAACAAACAACTGATGCCGCAGCATGCAAAGTATATCGCCCGCTCCTTCTATGCGGACAGTGATGTACCTGCTACTTCTAACACAGCGCGACTTCAACTACTCAAACTATAGTCTGTCGAACTCGAGAGCAGTAATACATCATATAAACATTATTACATTTTCATAAATATCTAGAAATTAATTATCCTAGCACTCGTTTTAATAAAATAATTACAAAACTATTAATTGAATAATTGTGGTAAGTCAGAAAACCCAACTACTTTAAGTCCAAACTGAAAGAGTTTCTGCTTCAGAATCCATTTTACTCTGTGAAAGAATTTTCTTCTTGGAATTTGGTTACTAAGAATGACTGATAAAATAGTATATATGGTGTATGGAAGGGGAAGGTGACAAAGTTGTCCACAATTACTAAAATGATATATGGTTTTTCTTTCTGTTGGAACTTTTGACAAATGAAGTAATTAAACTGTTTACAAAATTTCACTCATATATAGTAACTAACATGGGATAGCATGCACTTCAAAAACTGCTGTGAAAAATTATGATACTAACAGGTTTTTAAGTAATTGACTGCTTATGAGTTGTTGTAACTGGTTGGTAAGAAAATAACTGGTTGTTAGATGCTGGTAACAAGTGTATACACTGTTCCACATAATAAGTATTAATTAACTCGGGATTGTATTTGTAGATTACAGGAAATATTGGTTATACTAATGGGTCGTAACTAACTTGTTGTCAATATATAATAATGTTATCAATTATATAGTAATATTGACGTTACTAATAAGTGTATGTACTGTTCCACATCCCCGAGATTACTGTCACATGGGATCAAAGTGAACATATCTATCTATCTAGAAGCTGCAAAAATCAGAATTGCTGGTTCTTTAGTTAACTGGGACACTGGTTACCAACTCAGTGCGACCTGGAACCCGGCTATTAAAATGCTGAAACAGCTTCGCCTCGGTGATGAGCAGAAGAGTGGATGACGTCATCGCGCTGTCTTGGTTTTTGTCTTCTACCGCCTCTGAGGCAACGCGTAAACAAACAGTTATCCAGTGACATCTCTGGTTGAAAGTGAGGGCTGAGATAGACGTCTTCGAAACGGCCCACAACTGTGACTGTTTAACGTCGCTGGAAGCCTGAGTAAAGTTTTTTTAGTAACTATCTCCTCACTAGAAATAGGTAACTGCGACGTCATAACATAAACTGTCAACGGCTACAGTTGACCGCACTGTGACCGCTCGTGCACAGTGCCGAGTGACGGCTGGCCCCTTTCATGTCTACACTTGTCCGTGTGATGGACGCGTCAGTTTTCTTTCACATATTCACGTGGTTGCTTCAAGGAGTCAAAGCTCAAGAATTTCTACAACAATGTGTTGGGGTCACAGTATCGCATGCATCATGAAACGAAATTTTACCAATAGTTTAGCATGGGATGTTCTATTTATCACGATCTTCTGGTGATACTGGAAGTGAAGTTTAAGAAAACAAGTTCCCTTTTTTAGTTAATCATTAACGCTAATGTTAGTTCATAGGGGACCGGAAATTCCCAAACTTTCTCTACAATCTTGACCACATCCGTCAAGCCGATACCGCAATCTCGCGTTAAAAACAAAAATCAAACTACGTAATCAGTTTGGGTGTGAATTTGGTGCGGTATTGTTTGTAGGTCAAAGAATTGTACGTGTAAGGTGCGGTGTTGTTGGGATTAAGGCAATCAAGTGAGCGCCAACAATAGGCAAAAATTTGTGTGGTATTGTTTGAACTAACTTAAATCAAATGAGCGTCAACAATAAGCCAAAATACTGTTGGTTAGGGTGAGGTATTGTTTGAACTAACTTCAGTACAATTTCCAACAATAGTGAAAAATACTGATCGGGTACAGTGCGGTGTTGTTTCAACTAACATCAAAAAAAATGAAAGCCGACAATAGACCAAAATACTGTGGTTATGGTAAGGTGTTGTATCATCTAACTTCAGTCAAGTGAGCATCAAAAATAGGCCAAAATACTGGTGGTTATAGTGCTGTGTTGTTTGAACTAACTTCAGTAGAGTGAGCGCCAACAATAGACCAAAATACTGTGCGGGTATAGTGCTGTGTTGTTTCAAATATAAAAAATGAAAGCCAACAATAGGCCAAAATACTGCGTGGTTACGGTGTGGCGTTGTTTTAACTAACATCAAACAAGTGAATGCAACAATAGGCAAAAACACTGTTCAAAAAATACTGTTCAGGTATAGCGCTGTGTTGTTTGAACTAACTTCAACTAGTGAGCGTCAAAAAAAAAAAAAAAAAAAAAAAAAAAAAAAAAAAAAAAAAAAAAATAAAAAAAAACTGACGATTAGAGTGCGGTATTATTTGAACTAACTTCAAACAAGTGAGCGCCAACAATAGGCAAAAATACTGTGGAGGTACAGGGCGGTATTGTTTTAACTAACTTCAGTAGAATTAGCGCCAAAAATAGGCCAAAGTACTGTCCACCTAGAGTGAGGTGTTTTTTGAACTAACTTCAGCAGAGTGAGCACCAACAATTGGGCAGATTACAATGCGGTTACGGTGCAGTATTGTTCCAACCACAATAGAGTGAGTGCCAACAATAGAACAAATTAATGAGGGGGTACAGTGTGGTGTTGTTTGTACCACACTATAGATAGCGCCAATAATAGGCCAAAAAGTATTTTGGCCTATTGCGGGTACACTCCGGTGTTGTTTGAACTAACTTGAATCGAGGGAGCGGCAAGGATAGGCCAATGTACTGTGCGAGCAGACTTGTCAGCCTGTGCTGACAGTGAGCAGACACGTGTGGAGGAGTGGCTCACCGTGCACCGTCTGGAAGTGTCCCTCGGTGTCCGTGTCGTGGATGCCGACCCACACCTGCTTGTTCTCGTAGGGGTCCTCCGAGATGGTGCCCTGCTCCTGCAGGATGCGCACCACGAGCTGCGCCTCCCTGCCTGACCTGGGCACCACCAGGTCGGCGCCCTCCTCCTGGCAGAACGCCCTCGCCGCCGGCCACTTCACCAGCCGCAGGTCCAGCTTGTACTCCTTGATGCCCAGCTCGTACTTGTACAGCGTCGTCGGCGGAGGAACTGAGGAACGGAGACAACACCGCTACTAGACAAGCACAGCTGACACTGTTAATGT
Organism: Vandiemenella viatica; assembly: GCA_031002005.1. Classification (NCBI taxonomy): domain Eukaryota; kingdom Metazoa; phylum Arthropoda; class Insecta; order Orthoptera; family Morabidae; genus Vandiemenella; species Vandiemenella viatica. The sequence goes on along the minus strand of JARYHS010008075.1, from coordinate 179,714,956 downwards.
CTATAACTCTGTAAGCGAACAGCGTGTGTCTGAGGAGTAAATAAAACCACAGAAGAATAGCTCCTGAACTGCTACTAATACCAGATATGACTTGAGACTCGGAACATAAAAGATACGCCTTAATATGGCTAATGGGAAACACTATATACTATATATGTTCTCAAAAGAATGCAAATATAGAGGACTATTGGGTCCAACTTGTTGTAGACTACAGAGGAGGGGGCGAAAAATCCCTTCACAAACAATCTAGATAAAATTATACCGTTTAAATAAATAATAATTAAAAGAAGGATGGCTGCGTGAATTTGAGTCGATGACAATCCTCATAGGAAAATATATATATATATATAAAATGGGAAGTTTTTTTATAAAAAAGAGTAAAAATGGGTAGTGTTTTATTGATGGAGGGAAAAAAACTCAAGAAAGCCAAATACCTAATGTGCCTTCCAAGACAAAAAAAAAAAAAAACAAAAAAAAACAAGCAGCTATTTTGTTCAGTGATACTGAAACAGCAGCATGCTAAGAATAAAAGTAAAAAAAAGGGGTTGAAATGGCATCACGAAAAAACTACCGCTACAACTTCCATAGGGTTTCCTAATTTCGAGAGCTTATACCCCAGCTTTAAATGTACGGTGCGGCTGATTAATGACAACACGCTATCAGTTGTTAATATCGACACTAACCTCAAAGTCAGAAAACGATATAAGCAGAATAGTAGTGATGTTTACAGTAAATTAAAATATTACGTTCAACTTACTCCATTTACTTTAACGAACTACATTTTTCAAAACTGAAGAAATAAATAACCGAAATCAGCGAGGAACGGAGCAAGTAATTGTAACCATTTGGAGATGAGACAGATAGGCACTTCGGATCAATTTGTATTTGAGTGGGCACTCCACTAACAGGTACTCACAAAAGGCTCTTTATACTGCTTTAATTTTTTTGATTTCACTTATTTATTTGCGCTCGGTAATAACGGTTGTCTTGTTACTTTGACCCATGTGGACTTTGGTTAATTGATCGTATGATCTGCCCGATGTACGCCTTTCCGCGTTAGCAAGATATGCAGTAAACTCCGAGTGGTCGTAGCGCTGTATCGTCCTTGGATGAGCACAGTATGGCTTTAATTAATTCAAACGTGTCTACAATTTGTAACACCACGTTGTATAAAAATCAGATGCCATAACGCAATCATACTTATTTTTTTGATTGTTACTTTCGGTAACTGATGCAAAAATATTGTTTATATAAGAAATAATTAAATTCTACGGCCATTTTATCAGAATGAGTAACAACAGACTAACCAAAAGAATTCTAAATTTGGTAATTTCAATGAAAATAAAATGCAATTAGCTAATTTAAATCGAAAGGGGTCTCCAGGAAATTTGAATAACAGACGGTATCATACAGCCCAGATACCGATTTAGTAGCACAGTCAATAATCACCAATTTGCCAGCAACCAGTATATTAGAAGAAGGAACACCTGGACGAAAGAACGTAGGAAAGAGCACAGCGATATGATGAAGAGATTTTGGGAACAGAAGAAAAACACATCTGCTAAGTAAAGTCATTCGCGCTCCTCGGTCGGGCATAGAGATGGAAGAAGAAGAAGAAATAAATAACCTCGTATCCCCGTAGCCCCTGAAGTTGTCACTACCAAATCGATTGCTGTGCCTGGTGGGTTGCTTCTCAAGCGCTTAGGCGGTTAGTTGAAACTTATCTCAGACACCAGCAGCCTCACTTTTAACTTAAATTTTAAGCAAATAATGTGTTTTAACGTAAACCCAGGACAATGTGTCAGAAGTTGGCAAAAAGTGTTATGTGTTAACACCTTATTCATGGCTTGGGTTTTCTATTATTTGAGGAAAATGGAAATTGACAACAGTAACATTATACAGGTTCACGGTGCAAACTGGTGAACTTTCTGTAGGTCCGTTGTGTATAACTATTGGGCAGAAGGCGCTGACAGACACAGTGGTCGGACTACAGAAACTGCGAGCAGCGGGGAATCCCCTCTCAAGTCTCACCTTCTATCTCGGTCGCGGCGAGAGCTGCCAGGTCCTCGTCTGTGACGTTCGACTGTTCTGTGAACAACACAGAAAAAGAACCACCGTTCAGCGTCTCCAAGTCAGATTCGTTCCACTAAATCCTATAGCCTACATTGTTTCTGTTGTCAACTAATACAAACCCTACAGCCATGAATGAGGTATCAGTGTGTACGAATTTCTAACAACTTATGATAAAGAATACTCAGTTTACGTTAAGAGACAGTGTTTGTGGGGAAATCTAATTTAAAACTGGGCTCAAGAATGGCTGAACCTCTCCGAAGAAAACATTTGAGAATACGCATAGACGAGGTCACGCACGCAGCTGGTAAATCTGCTATATAAAGCTCACTCGCCTCTATAGCTATTGGCTGGAGAACAGTGACGTCATGCGCCAACCTTCGCTCGCAAATTAACAGCGGCTAAAAGATTATTAGAAATTAGGGGTTACATGCACAATTTAATAACTAAGCAACTGATATGGAATTAAATTCAAGAGTACATTAATTAAGTTAGCTTTTTGCAGCATTTCATTTTTTCGAAAAAAACTATGCAAAAATTCTGTGGGTAAATAAACGAGCAACTACTTTTTAGTAACATGCCGCTAAGGGAGCGTCCATAAACTTTGACCTCATGTGAACTCGCCCCCCCTCCCCCCACGTAGCCCGACGTGGCGTTTGTTTCTACTTCCGTCCCCCCCTCCCCCCTACTTAGCACGTTGATTCCAGAAAAATTTTTGTGTGTTTTCTTCTTGTAATACTATATCGCAAATTACACACGGAAATAATTAAATGACGGAAATAAATGTTGACATGCTGTTGTATGTTCATTACCTCTTTCTAACTGTGACAAATAAAATGAATGCAAAGCTACATGCCCACGCCTCGCCCCCACGTAGCTCAGCGTAGCTTTCCAGCCAACCCCCGAGTCACCTAGTTTATGGACGATCCATAATGAGAGCAGCTAAACAAAACTTAAATTACTGATGGTCTCTGCTGTAAACACGAATGCCAATTCTCATGCTGGTCAAGGCTAAATTTCGTTTTAATCAACACTTCCGTTAATATTGCTGTTTGACCAAAGTTTATACATTATAGTTTATTTGCTTTTTAAGTGTTCACGAACCACTTTCCTTAATGGTCTCTGTTCATGTTCGCTGTACGTGGGTTATTTGATTATTTAAAGGGAACCTCACACTTCAGATATGTTGCATAAACAAGTGATCTGCTAACTCATTTGTTCGAAGTTGTTTAGCTATTAAATAAAGCAATAACGTGAGATGTGTAGTAATATCTCAGGTCGTTACGAACACTATGGCCAAAGATTATCTTATGAATGCTTGGCCAGCCTTCAATCAAGAACACAGAAGCAGAGATGATTTGGAAGAAACTTTTGATGCGATTGATGATCGCATTCCCTTCAAGCTAAACAGAAATTCTTCAAATTTTGAAGAGTGGACCTATAAGGTCAACTAAAATTTAAGTTCTATTTCAGCTACTTCGAGTCAAGAAACCACGAACTATGAAACAATTATACAATAGTGTGGTCGTCTCTTCTATCATTATTTCTAAGAACTGGAAAGTGGAATTATAAAATGCTACAATAGAAATATTAAAAAATTATAAGATTAATATAGTTTGGTAAATGTACAGGAGTGCATTTTCCTATGTCACAGAATTTTATTATTATTTCATATCGTGTCTGTAATTTCCTTTATTATCTTACATAAATCTTCATTACCCTTTTTGGCCAAACATCATCTATGTTGTTTAGTATCAAACTCCAGAGATTTTATTCAAATTTTACGGAGGGAACGCTTATGGTGAAACACATGTCAGCTTCGTATTTTAGTCAGATCAGATAAATCTGTCATGATCTTCTACCCTAAAAACTGGAACTGTTCTAGACGCTTGACCATACGTTTACACTAGTATTATGATCACTGTAGACGGCTACACTCACTGTGTATGGAGGCGGTGAGGCGGACTCCCCTGTCCTGCAGCGGGCAGTTGGTGACCTCGTGCCCCACTCTGAGGGTCCAGGGACAGCGCTCCGCCCCAGACACCGCCACCGGCGTCCACCGCTCGCCGCTCACCTGAACACAACACAAAATCACTGTGGGTGTAGGTACCAACAGGTATCGACACTAATAAACTGCAACTTCGGTCAACGTGTCTGTAACTCTGCGATATTTAGCAACACCTTAGTAATTTCACCGAAGAGAGCAGCCTGTAGCTTCATGACGCGCTGCCACCCCCACCATGCCACCAAACCACGTGACTTGGGCTCTACTGAATGACAGCTCTATTCAAAACTTTCAGGAGTCCGTTAGTTGTAATTAGGTGTGCATGTACAACACACTAAAATGAAATTTGCCCAAGAAGAAGGCAAAATTAGTTCTGCCGAAATGTCACCAATATCGTTCCACGAGTCTTCCAGTGACTCCCATCCCAGCTCCTTTATCATACCAGTTAGTGATTGTGTTCTGCCTTAATTTCCAGAAGCAAATCTAGCAGCCCTTCTTTGCACCCTCTCCAACTCCTTATTTCATACACAAAATGTGGGTCCTATATCACGCTACCATATTCAAGCAATGGTCTGGCTAATGTTTTGTAACCCAATTCCTTTACTTCTCACGTACATCCTCTTATCTCCAACAAGTGAAGGATTTTGAAATCTTTTTCCAGTACCTGTACAATGTGTCCTGCCCAGTTGAATTTGATATTAAATGTTATGGGAAGATATTTACATTTCATGTCCTCAACAAGTAATTCCTTTCCCACCTGATAATCATAATCAACTTTTAGTTTTTTTATTTGTGTATCTAATAAGCTGACTCTTCTTTGCATCTTCATTTCGAAACTAAAAAACATAATAGGATTGGGAAAAGAAATATAGGAGCATGCGGAAATACTTAAAATCACGGAAGATATCATTTACAAAAGGGAATACTTTATTTGACCGACTGACGGAACAAACTTTGGGTCCTCCAAGCGGAACTACTTCCAAACATGTTAACCTTCAGATGAAGAGGGGTGGGCCATCAGCATACGCACGAAGACTTAATGGGAAGAGAAGAGCAGTAAGACTGTGCTATTATAGTCTTAGGTGCCAATAGGCCTATAAATGGCCAAACTCTAAATAAAAGGAAAATATAAAGAAAATACACAATGAAAACAATACTAGAGGGAATCGCAGAATATGTCCAGCGGATATTGAAAGATGTTGGCTACAGAAGATATGTTGACATTAAGAGAAGGACATGGACAACTGCCGCAGACCAATGACTACCGAAGAGGAAGGCATACTGTATACGTACATGAGATAGTATATGAAGTCATAAGACATTACGTAAGTGGTTTCGAAGTAGGCAACATCGCTTTAGCAAAGTATATTCATACGAATCTCAGTTAGTGGGATATATGAAAGATATTTGGATAAGGGAGGCCAAATTTATAGTGTAGCACTAGACGTTTCGAAGGCTTTTGACAGAGTGAGGCATAAAGTAGTGTAAATAAGGAAAAAATATTGCAGTGGATGAAAATGTGATTTGCTGGGTAGAAGAATTTATGACAAGTAGAAAGCAAAAAGTTAGGGTAGGAAATACAGTATCAAAAGAAGTGGAAGCAAAAATGGGCGTGCCGCAGAGTAGCGCACTGGGACCATTGCTATTCGTTATTCTAATGAATAATTGTGTTGATGTTTTACCATCAGAAATTAGATTGTTTGCAGATGACATTTTGATAAATAAAAGGATCAAAACGGTAGAGGATTGTAAACAGCTGCAGGGTGATGTGCACTGGGTATGTAGTTGGGTTGGTAAACATGGGATGAAGAAAAATGCAAAGAACAGTTATCTTATAAATGAATGCAATTTTTCTCGGCGTTGTTTATTTATTAATGTTTCTCGGGAAACAAACCGAGTAATATTATTATTTATGCATAAATAATAATATTAATAATATTAATATTAATAATAATAATAATAATAATAATATAAATAATAATATTAATGTTTCTCGGGAAACAAACCGAGTAATATTATTATTTATGCATAAATAATAATATTACTCGGTTTGTTTCCCGAGAAACATTAATAAATAAACAGTCAGCTTATTAGATACAAAGATAAAAACTAAATGTTGATTATGATTATAAGGTGAGGATAGAATTGTTTGTTGAAGACTTGATATGTAAACTTCTTAGCATTACATTTGATAACGAGCTTAACTGGGCAAGACACATTGGACAGGTAGTACGAAAAGGTTTCAAAATTCTGCACTTGCTGGAGAGAACGTAGAGGTGATGTACAAGAGAAGTAAAGGAATTTAGTCACAAAACTTTGGTCAGACCATTGCTTGAATATGATAGTGTAGTATGGGACACTCATTTTGAATTTAAAATACAGGAGTTGGAGTGTGCGCACGAAAGGGCTGATAGATTGGTTTCTGGAAATTACTGCAGAATGAAATTAGTAACAGATATGATGAAAGATCTAGAATGGGATTCATTGGAAGACAGGAGGAGGGTGAAGAGGGTCATGGGAGTGTACATGGCGTATATTGATGATGAGACATGGAAAGATATTGGTGTTAGAATTAAAATTATTGCATGGAAGGGAAAATATGACCATGACCACAAGCTTGCACTCGACTCCGTTGAAATTGAATTGAATTAAATTAAACACGTGAGCACCTTGGCCTCCCACGGGCCGGAGCCGTTGCGCTGGCTGCTGAGGGCGAAGCTGATTCCAGTCTGCAGCTGAGGCGTCTGGAGTCGCGCCGGCTGGAGTCCACTGGGCTGGAGTTCGACCGACTCCATGGTGGTGGTATGTGGTTCAGGCGTCGTTGAGACCATCCACGCACTGGCCCAGTGCGACAGCAGCGCCACGGCGACAAACGCAATCACGACACTGCCCATGCTAGGTTACCTGCAACAACGACAACTTTGCGCTGTGTATGTGCCTAGTGGCGGTGCCGCATCCACGCGGCTCCCCGAGTGGCGTCTGCTCTGAGAGTCCACCCCGCCCAATTGACGGGTAATTCTTACAACCCGAACCCCCGGCGGAGGTGGCTGCGGCATGTTGCTGCTGTTTTTCCACGTAACCTAGTTCGGCATCAGCCCTGAGACCAAGATTCCTGTCAGTATCAGTCCTTCAAATAATTACAGTTGTATCTGAGAAAGATATGCAGTGGTTAATTGTATTGTTTACTTTTGCTAAGAATGGATAATTTTGTAAAGGATCAAAATGGTTTAAATTAACTGAAATTTGATTAAAAACAATAACATGACTGAAATGTTAGTCAAAAGACCGTAATGAAGAACGCAGTGTTAGCCTTTATGGTTTATGTCTACTTTAAAATTTTGAATTTTGTCCATTTTATGATTAAATGCTTGTAAATATGTTTTACTTTCACTTTAAAATGTTTCTTCATGGTTTTAGTAATTTTGTATAAATTTAAAATGCTTATTTAAGTTTTGTATTCCTTATATAATTGTTGACGTTCGAAAATGGTTGCCCGACGACTTTATATATATATATATCTTTAATATACGATGCCCGTTTAGCTTCTGACCCTCTTAACGGAGGAAGTTTGATCGGAACATTGGTAATAGAAATACTGCTTCATTTGTTTATTGGTAACGTGCTTTAAATATTCCGAAAGAAGTCTCAAGTCTCATTCATGTACATTTTCGGAGTGTATTCGCGAGTTAATTGTTCACAGATGGTTTATTATTCGAGAAGGTACCCGTCATAGAGTAGTTCAATAAGTTTACTAACTGTACTTCGGGGAAAGCATACACCTCCTGATGACCAAGCAAACCTGTGAAACTTCGTAAATTTCGTGAGTACTTAAACTGTGTCCGGTAAGCTTTTACCTGACAGCTACGCAAAGAAAATTAAATTTCACATTTCACAGAGAGATGATAATACCTAAGTCCTTAACAAGTATAGTTCTCGCGCCAAAAGTAAACTTTTTCATCCAATTCCAGGTTACTTCGACGAGAAATAAGTAATATGATGACATAAATAATACAAGAATCTGCATTCTTAGGAAGCGAAGCACCGATTTAATTAACCGCCTAGAAGGTGGTTGGTCATGTTTACTGTTGTGAAGGAGCAATTAAAGTAAGTTATAAATTAACAAACTGTTTCCTGAAAAATTATTCAATAGAACTCAAGATGTTTTCATGTTTGTTTCTCATTGAAACTCTGGTTATGCAGATAAATGAAATATTAAATTTTCAACAGTGATCTTTAATTTCTATTAATATTTCATATTATTAAAATATTCACCGATTTATATAAATAGCCACCAACTGTTAGACGTACAAGAGCACGGAAAGGTTATTTGGCGACCGCGAATAGGACTATTAATCACTGGTCTTGACGAGTATAGAGCGTACTTACTAGCGACTACTTAGATGTTTTCAACGTATTTTTTACAATCACAGTTATCAAACACCATCTGGCTGCGACATATTACCAGAAATGAATAAGATTATAAGGAAAGGGGGAATTGAAAGTGACCCACAATACTTCAGAGAACTTATCCTTCTACTGTTTCTCCCAATTTTAATGTAACTCATCTGTAGCCTAAGAGATTTAGAAACTTAAAATACGCGCGCACGTAAAAAAAAAAAAAAAAAAAAAAAAAAAAAAAAAAAAAAAAAGTTGGAAGGGAAACCACTGAAGGTAAGAAAGTCGACAGCGGCTTCTGATACAAGAGTAAACCCTTTGATAGATGTGCTAATGGGTTGGAACGACGAGCGTAATTAGCGCTTTAAAAGTCTCCCGTTGAGTGGATACTGGACCTCATTCATGAAGTAGGTACTCGCTGTCCTTCAAAGGCTATAACGAAAGAACAGGAATTGATACTAATAATACACTACTTAGGTCATTGTGTCCGTAACTTTGACGTCACGTGCCCTGTGTTCGTTGGCAGACTAACATCGAGTAGAGACGTTTCGTTATACGAAATTCAGTTAACGAGCGTTATTTCATAACAGATGTGTTTAGTGGAGGTTTCCATTAGATTGAAATTTACCCTGCGCCAGAATAACTGGCGTTCGTCGTTGCTGCAGAGTGCATGAGCAATTTAATTTTTTAAAGTATTTTTTTTTCATGAGCGCCATGTTACTGAAGTCGTTACTCCATGCGGATGATATAGTTCAAAATTTATTGCGATCTTTGCGACGTAGAATAGGATTGAAGCTAATATTATGTGGCCTGACGTAAGAGGTTAAGATTTGCTTCGATTTCCCTGACGCCATATTTCTGACGTCAGTATTACAACCGAATATAAGTAGTTCCATCTATATCAGTCGTTCAGACTTTGTTGTATGTAATTGCATTATATATAATGAAAAACAAAGTTTGTTAGAACCGGCGAAAATTATAATTTCGTTTGCTTCCACCCACGCCTTAATACTTGAGTGGTTACTTCAGACGCAAGTGAGTAGTTATAATCATACCGCGATGTAAACTATTACCGAAATAAGAAAACCATTACAAATCGGGATCATGAGCGTTATTTAATAACATTCTATTTAGTTGCAATAGTGGCAGAGATTACCATCATACTTTGAATTGAAAGTATGGGGAGATCACCCTCCGTTGATCTCACATCTGCTATAGTAAGACAAGAATTCTTCTCGGGTATTCTGTCGGATAATTTCTTCTTTCCCCAACGTTTCGGCAGCAATCTCCGCCTCCTTCATCAGGTGAGATGTCATATAGAAGCTACCACTGCGACGACACAGCACCGACTGTCGGCTGCTGTGTCGTCGCAGTGGTAGCTTCTATATGACATCTCACCTGATGAAGGAGGCGGAGATTGCTGCCGAAACGTTGTGGAAAGAAGAAATAATCCGGCATAATTCCTGAGAAGAATTCTTGTCAGCCATACGCCGGGAAAAACTTAGTTCTCACATCTGCTATGTAAGTTCAATGCCCAGTTGCGCACAACAATGGGAGAAGAAGAAAAATTCTGTTTAGTTAACCAACTGCAAGGTAATGATTTGGTGGAGTATTCCGTTCTATGCACTATTTCTGACGGTCTTAGTTACTAGGGAGTGTTGTTGTGGCGAGCTGTGGTACACCTACCTGTTGCCGAGTCAGTCCTAGTACTGGGGACACACGCGGCGGGCGCCCTCTATGTACAGCGCCTCTAAGCAGCTTTCAGTCGCTATCCGCTTAACCATTGATACTTCCTCGTGCGACGGATCATATCATATCAGCAGCCAATAGTCTGCCGACCACCCATTCCCTAGTGTACTGCGCAATACATTCGTATGAGAAGCAAAACAAAACCATAAGCGGTAACAAAAATCTGTACATTTACGATATTATTAAAAACGAATTTGATGTTCCAATAATAGATAATAATTCCGTGTGGTCGTAATGACCTGGTGACAGGGTTTCTATTGGCTGCGCATTCGGCCCCTGTCGTAGCCGCCTTAACCAAACGCGGCAATACTACGGTGTACAGGAGAACTGCACTTTAACGTGGAATCCGAACCACGTAACCATTCCCTAGCGTTATGGGTGAACGGTTAACGCTCTGGTCTCGCATTCGGAAGTTCACGGGTTCGAATCCCCATCCGGGCATCCAGATATGGGATTTCCATGCTTTTCCCAATTGACTCCAGGCGAATGCCGGGATGCTTCCTTCAACAAGGCCATGGCCGAATTCCTTCCCGTTCCTTGTCCCAGTCCCATCCCGCCTCTAATGACCTCGACATCAACGAGGCATAAGCCCATAGTAAAAAAAAAAAAAAAAAAAAAAAAAATTTCTGGCGTCCTTCACATCATTACACATTACAGTGGTAGTGTGGCTCTATCAATCTCCCTTAGCTCTTAGGTTAAGGGATTCTTGTCAGAAGTACTTGCCGTCTTGGCATTGCCTTATTTTATTTGCTGTTCCGTGTAAGTGCTTGTTTTACTTTTATATTTTTCATTTCTGTTGAGCCTTTTTTTAATTTTATTTTATTTTTCTTATATTTTTTGTATTTTTTTTATTTTTTGTTTTGTTTTTAATACTTAACAGTGTAAGTGCATCCGTTTCGCATTGTATTTGTGGTTTTCTCACTAGTTTTCTTCTGTCAGCAGCTGGAGTGGTCTTCTATGTGGACCCTCGTATATGTCGTAGTGCCATAGAGAGCGAATAAGGCGGTCGTCGCTCTCCTCAGTTTTTTGGTAAGAGTGTCTTGCTATTTTTTATACCTATCCCGACGTCTCGGGATCCCCGCTGTCTCGTGGAGGATCTCACTGGTAGGTGGAGTGCTCTCTTGTTTTGCGCTGTGCCAGAGGTGAAGGTCGGGTTAAGGGCTTCGGAAAACCCCGCGTAGACGGGGATTCGAACTGGGGACTTTTCGATCCGCAGTCAGACACCTTAACCACTGAGCTATCAGGTCGTTTGTTCTAATAATAATCTAAAGGGATGGAATAAACTTTCATTTTTGTAATGTGTTTTTTTTTCTATCTGGACGTTGGTATGAACCAGATTAACACAAAAACTACAAGTCGCATTTTGATGTGGTTTCTATTAATGTTGTCTTGCGGTGGATACGATTCATTATTATGTAACGTCGTAAAGCTGATAAATCTAAGATATTGTAATTTGTCTTTGAATGCGATTTACGCAAACGTTAATGATGGGTTTCAATTGGGTTCAGAATATGGTACAGCCCTAGTCGCTCTCATTATACAGGTTGCCTTTCATTTTTAGGTGACGTCGAAAAACTGATAAATCTTAGATAATTTTTTGTTGGACATTATTCACGCCGAGGCTACTGTTGGATTCTGATGGAGTTTCCATTATATAAACAGCCCGTGGTCTCATGCGTGCAACAGGTGAGGGCAGTAGGTCTTCACAGCTTTCAAGCCGTATTCCCGTAGGATTAGTGGAGGTAGAGCTCCAAGTTCCTACTTCCTGACCGTAGGCACCGGAGTGGACGTGCCGTTCTCGGCAACATGAGCTGGCCCTTTTTGTTTACCTTCCCGCAGAGTTTCCCCGAAGGTTCTCATTTGACCGTTCCCGACGTTCGGCTTCGAGGTAAAATCCTCGGCTTCGTCGCGGGTCGAACCCGGGTCGTCCGCTCTACCACCTCAGCTACGCGGTGTCGCAATACAATAGGCCAGCGACCTCCTATCAGAGTGTATATGTATCGATAATCGATTAATCGAAAGGGACATGGTTGTGCGAGTATTGCAATACGAGTGGGAAGTCGTTCGGGAACGGTGACAGTGAAACTGTGTGCATGTGTTTATTTCACGACCATTTGCCGGGACCTATTGGATACGAATTTCACACAGTCGCGCCGGAAAGCGAATACTGGCTTTCACATCCGCTTCGTCAAATAAGCCGGGAGACACTGAACTGTGTAAATGCTTCATTGGAGAGTGTTTACCACGTGCTTAGTGGGCGTGTGATTGTTGTGAGTAGATTGGCCAAACTAATGTCTGTGTAGATTTTCTCAAACTTAAAAACTTCTCACTCAGAAGAACTTGTAATCTTCGGATTGATATTATAATTTTTGGGTTGGTGGTTGGCGTATTTGTATGTTAGAATAAATGTGTGTATCTAGTATACATTGACTGTGAGAGTGTAATGTTGTCTTTTCATATTAAATAGTGGATACAGGGATCATTCAAAGAGTTAGAATAGCCAGGAAATACGCTTACCAGCCAACAGTGGCGACCGCATTTATAAATACATTTAAACTAAGTCGAGATACTATCCATTAGGTTGGTCAAATATATCTGGGTAATGACTATTAATTTACTACTGTAAAACAGTTGTTTTAAATTGCTTATGCCTGTGACAAGACTGAATTTAATATATATATAAGACCAGTTATTTTATATGGCGACCGTGACAGGACTGAATTTAAAATATATAAAATCAGTTGTTTTGTAGCGACCGCGCAGGTAGAAAATCTGAGACAGAAGTGTCCGCAAAGTAGTAGATATTAACTAGCTGTTGGCCGTAAAATATTCGGTTTTTATTTTAGAAAGGGTTATGAGATGCAGTCAGATCTTTTATCAAAGATACTCAGAAGGCAATTTGACATCCTGATTTGCAGTCAACCCGTAGTGAAGGATGTCGGTAATACAGAGGAAAATCATATAGGGTCACCACTGTCATAAATGAGCTAAACAACATGACAATGATGGGTATCGGCTTCAAGTCTGAATATTACGAGGCATTTGGCAGGCACCACGGTAAACGTTTTGTCTGTGAGAAGTAACTGGTAGCTATTGTGTGAACGCTTTTATGTTAACTTTTGGACTTTTCACCGTTAGGGAGTGTCTATTAATTACGTGGGGTGAAATAGGGGGTGGGGCGGGTTCCAGCGAAATCTCCCCAAATCTCACTGAGGGAGGGGGTTCGACAAGAAATCTCACGTCATCTTTTTAATTTCTTGAAGAAAAGTAGATCATTAAAATCTGGACGATAGTATTTGATCGACTGGTGTTCAACGAAACGAACAGCCATGGAACAGACGCGTTTTCTCAGCTAGCACCAAGACAAAATATACCTCGCTTAAGTCCTGTGCTGCATAACGTCAAAACCCTGTGAAAATCCGTCCACTTGATTTTGTGTGATTCGCGATCAGAACACTAACAGGTTCGGATTCCAGGTAATACTGTAGGTGCTATATACCTGGTAGGATAACCGGGTTGTCTCCCAATTAGTGGTATGCGTAACCGCATCTGTGCATGAGATTGCTTCGAGATCCGAGATGTACCCACATCTACATCCATACTCTGCAATTCACAAACATTGTGGGTGGCAGAGGGTGCTAAGCACCAATATTAATTCCGCGCATTCCAATCCCGAATAGCCCGAGGAAAGAAAGAATACATAAAAACATCAGTACGGCATCTTATTTCTCGAATCTTATCCCTGCGGTCTTTGCGACCCAAATACGTTGGCGGAAGAAGTATTTCCCTGCACTCGTAGGTAATAGAATTTAGCATATTCTGCAACAAATTCAAACACAAATGACGTGGTCTGTCTTCCAAACGATCCCAGCCCAACCTATGTATAAATTCTGTGACGCATTCATAAGGGCTGTAACAACCAGTCACGAATCGAGCGGCTCTCCTCTGCACCCTCTCCACTGAGTTCATCAGGCCCTTGCGATACGGATCCCAAACTCCACAACAGTAATCCAGATGCGGACGCACTAATGTTTTGACGCTATTTCGTTTGAATGAGTGCTACAATTCCTCAGAGTACGACCTATGAATCGTAATTTAGAATTAGCGGTAATAACTAAGATAACTTAAAAAAATAATTACGCAAACATTACTGTCACCAAAATTATTTTAAAGTAGTCGAACTGTGTGTGTGTGTGTGTGTATCTCTATAATGTAACTCTATAATGCTGTGGTTGTGCGAAGCACTGGAATGGGTTGAACGCGACGGAACAGACAGCTACGAGGAGTACGCGAGCCTCAGAACCCATGGGTTAGGGTAGACAGTAGCAATGTAACAGACTTCTGCTTCTGCATCCGCAAGTGCGGAAGTTCCACACGTTTTACATTCATCATGATTATAAGGTGGGGAAGAATTGCTTGCTGAAGACTTGAATTGTAAATAGCTTGGCATTGCGTTTGATAACAAGCTTAACTGGGCAGGACACATTGGACAGATGGTAGCAAAAGGTTTCAAAATTCTGCACTTGTTAGAGAGAGTGATGAGGGAATATACGAGGGAAGGAAAGGAATTGGCTTAAAAATCTTTTGTCAGACCATTGCTCGAATATGGTAGTGTAGTATGGGACCCACATTTTGAGTATCAAATACGGGAGTTGGAAAGGGTGCAAAAAAGGGTTGCTTGATTTGTTTCTGGAAATTATCGCAAAACGAAATCAGTAACAGATATGGTAAAAGAGCTGGAATGGGAATCACTGCAAGACAGGAGGGGGGTGAAGAGGGTCATGGGAGTGTACAAGGCATATACTGGTGATGAGACATGGAAAGATATTGGTGTAGGTATGAAAAGTAGTGCATGGAAGGGAAAAGATGACCATGACCACAAGCTGGCACTGGATTTCAGGCACAAGGGTGTGGGAAGATTCTCTTTTTTAGGTAAGGGTGTCAAGGATTGGAATAAGTTACCAAGGGAAATAATGAATAATTTACTAAAAACGTTGAAAGATTTTTTTATTTTTTTTTTAGGATTCTCCCATCTAAGCACAAATTTAGTCGTGAAGATCTCCCCTCAAGACAAGGATGTAATTCTCAAGAGAATGTTTCATATTACCACATTACTACAAGAAAATACGAAACCTGATACTTGAGAACAATTCCACCATTTGACAATAAGATTACGCGATGAACTGTAAGTAAACGCAACATTTGGAGAACTGACCACACACTAAAAATTCACAATAGCAACGTATTTAGATCCACGATACAAATATCATTTTTGCGCCAGCATCACTACGGATAAGGTTGAGTCTAAATTACTAAATACGAGGACGAGCAGAACCAGAGAAACAACAAACTCCACTCCAAATGGTGATCTCATACCTTACCCCAAAAGAAGCCGAACTCAAATTGAGAATAAACGCCAGCTTATATTATCATTACAAATGATTGAATCCTTGTTAAACACGTACGAACGAAGATTACGAAGTCTTTATTACAACTGACGATAGTGACAAACGTCTTATAGAATTATAGTCACACCTTCGGGAGCACAAAAAAGATAAGCAATGAGGATCCCCTTATTTGGTGGAAATCAAATGCGTAGTAACGCCATCATTCTTTGCCAATAGTGCGCCATGTTTATCAGCTCCCCACAGTAGAGTTATTTAGTGGAGCTGGCCTAATATGTGAAGAATACCGGAACAGTTTGCAGGATGTAAAAGCGGCAAAACTACTATTTATAAAGTATAACTTAGAGCTACTTCATTTTGAACATTATTATTATTATTGCAGCTATATCGATCCTTTTTTTCAGGATGTAGCCTCTTTAAGTCTAATGAGCTATATATCAGAATTTAATTCTACATAGTTTTGTTGTAGTTCCTTCCAGGCTGATCGATCTTGAGCCACCCTCTTCCAGTTCACGCCTGTAACTCGACGTATATGCTTATCCCAGCGATCCGGATGTTTTCCTCTTGCTCTTTTCAGGTTTCTCGGTATCCAATCCAGCACTACCGTAGTCCATCTTTTATCTCTTTTGCGAGCAACATGACCGGCCCATTGCCATTTTTGGGTCATGACTCTTTTTAAAATGTTGGTTACTTTAGTTATTGAACGAATGTGCAGGGCCCTTTTCCTGTCTCTTCTTGTAAACCCTAGTATTGCTCTTTCCATACTTCGCTGGGCAGTTCTCAGTTTTTGCTTCGTGTGACTATTTAGGGTCCAAGTCTGGCAGGCATATGTGAGGACCGGTAATACACATTGTTCAAATACCTGTTTTTTTTTAAGATGTACTGGCATGTTAGATTTAAAAACTATGGAATTTCTTCCGTATGCTTCGATCACAGATTTATCCGTCTGTAGATCTCAGGGTTTGAGTCGCCATTCATATTGATCAGTTGGCCAAGATAGATATACTGATCTACGGACTCAATACCAGAATCTTTCGTGTCTGCCTTGTCTTTATCTTTTTCTGCCCATTTGTTTTGGATGATTTTGCTTTTTGATATATTTACTTTAAGGCCCACTTCACTGCAAGCTGCCTCTAGTTCATTTATCAGGTTTTTTTTTAGCTCTTCCATACTGTTTGAGAGTAAAACTATATCATCTTAAGATGTTGAGACTTCTTCCATTTATTCTCAAACCTCGGTTTTGCTATTGGATTTTTGACATTGCCAACCCTAGGACTAATGTGAATAGTTTGGGGGATATAGAGTCTCATTGTTTTACCCCTCTTTCTACTGTGAACATTAATTGAATAAAAAATAACGGTTGTTAAAAATTGTGCTTTTTCTTCATAGTGTTTACACTTCTGCTTCCGCATCCTCTTCTGTTTCCGTTGCGCCAAAATTTATTTCAATACATGTTTCGGTTTCTGCTTCCGTTATTGCACTTCCGCTCCATCACTAGTAAACACCTTAGCTGCGCATGCGCGGTAAATCGAAACACTATCAACCGGCGACTAAGTCCATACAGCCAGCTCAGTGTGAACATCATAGCTTCCAGTGAATCAGTCATGCAGTATATATATTGCAGCTTCTAAGTATGGACACTACAACACGGACACGACATTAACACCTACACAACACTTAAACACTCAAGCCCTCAGCCGGACTCGAACCGGTGACCTTCGGCACGCGGAGCTAGCGCTCTAGCCCTACGCTACCGTGGCCGGCTCAACCGGCGACTTAACTACCTTTTGTGGTCACACTTTCGACCATTTGGTCCTGTTTTTAGTTTTCTTTAAAATTACGCAAGCAGCAGCAGTCAAGAGCAATTCAACATGATTAATAAACCTATCAATGGAGACTAGAAACTGGACTAGCGCGAATATGGTTGATCGGAATGATGGAATGATGATGTATGTGCTACGCTTTTGGATGTCATCCAGATCTCATATGTCATCCGTACGGATCACATCCGAGATTTGGATGACATCCAAAAGCGTAGCACATTACTCCATCACTCCAGTCAACCACGACAATTAAAAACTAGGCAAAGGAAACTTCAATAAGTTGTCAATTTGTTATACAACAATCTATTTAGGCGAAGTACTAAATAAAATGAGCCCGAATTAATTTAAAAGGATATTCAAACTGAATATAATTGCTGAGAATTAAATAAACGTCCAAAATAAGCTCTGCGATATTACGAATTTTTTTTAAAAAAAAACTACAAAATGTTTATAAAACAGATTGATTAAATTTAAGTAGTTTAACCTGCCGAAAATAGACAAGTACGTCACATGCTGCAAAATAACGTATTTAAACAAGTAGCGCTCTTAAAAAAATAATATTATTTTACTATGTTCTTTTTAAAAAGAAAGATCGCAAAGAATTATCTTTTTTTTTTCACGGTTTCTCTGTTTAGCGTTTATGTCTTTATTTTTAAATAATATTAGCAATTGATCTATTGCCACATTTATTTTGTCATGGTAGTCAGGATTAGAGATCTGCCACAAGCATGGTAAGTCTATACTTCTCAATAATCTCCAGCACAAAGTCTTGTTGAAACGACAAATTTAAAAAAAAAAAAAAATTATCATCCTAGTTGTTACTAAATAATGTTTAAAACTGTTTATATTCAATACTACATTCAAAATAATATTTAACTAATAGCAAAACAAATATTTCTATACCAGATTCAAAACAAAAAAGAAATGTTACAATGTTGCGTAATCCACTCAAGGCACTGATGTTGTCTGCTCGGTGGTCGGCGACAGAATGAGAAGAGTTTGGTTTCGCCATACACGAGCCGACTGGAGTAATGGCTTGGTGTCGCTCCACGTGGTTTTCCCCACTCACCGTCAGTCGGCTTGATGGCATGATGGACGAAACTGATGGATATTGGATTGACCGATTATCCAAATAATCCTGTCACTCCACGTCATCCACATCAGTTTCCCCACAGAGTGGAGTGGCGTCGCTCCATTTGGACGGATGGAGCGATCGCGTATGGCCACCTTTACACTTCACAGAACTGCCAACTCTTCAGGCCAGACGAATGGACGGATACCTGCCTCGCTCGATGCCTCGGCGAATAGCGTTCGTGCAGAACAACGTGTACCTATGAGGCATCCTTTCTGCCTCGCCTCGGTCTCGTTCGCGCGTTGCCTCGCTCTGATGTGTACCAGCCTTTACAGCGATCGAATAGTGTTGTGATGTCACAGGGTGTGTGCTGCCGCGCCACCCCTCGGGGATTAACCGAGGCTTCGAACCAGGAGTAATCCCCAGGAGGCGCTGACGGGATTTAACGCTCTCAAAGCACCGCGACCCTGCGGAACAACACGGCCGACGACCACGCAAAGCGAGTCGCTAATCTGCCTTGACTGAGCCTGGGCACTGCCGGCAGGCTGCAGACACAGTACAAAACCACCACCGAGCGTGCAGTAAACTCTATGATAATTAGCTTCTTATTAATTTGTATTTAAAAATATTTACTCTCTATTTGATAACGAAACAAATTTAATGCTCAAAACTGTATAACGAAGCTCTGAGTATACAATAATAACTAGGACATTAAATTACTTTTATTTTTTACACACATATTTGTTCACTCCTCCTATGTCAACATTCCATATTTTACTGCCTGTTGTTTTTGTACATTCTTTCAGGCACTTTAAAATCACCATAATCCCAAACTGTAAATTTTTTAATTTATCGACAACCTATCGTTTGATTCCATTGATAACGGGTCCGGTTAGAGCTCTGTCCTCGTTTTGGGGGGATTCTGGTTCAAAGACTCGTCCGGGCATTCATATTTGAGTTTTCCACGGTTTCACGAAATCAATGCAGGCGAATAGTGCGATGCTTATTTCTAAAGACCATGGCCGAATTCCTCCCCGTTCCCTGTCCCCAGTCCTGTCACGCGTCTAATGACCTCGATGAGGCGTGAAACCACAAGTAAAAATAAACATAACGGGTAGAACTGCCAATGCTCGATAAAGTTTGTGTCATTTCTTATTTTCTGTTGAGTCACATATTAAATGTTCCAAACATATATAAATATATTTCGACCTACCTCTCAGTATGTTTATGATAACAGTGTACTTCGCCACCAAGCGTGGTGGGCGAGAGGTAACGCTCTGGCCTCGTATTCGTGAGGACGCAGGTTCGAATCCCCGTCCGGCCATGCAGACTTGGCCCAAATCATTCCAAGTGAATGACGGAATGGCTCCCTGAGAATACCATGGATTCATTTCTCCCGTTCCTTACCCCTGTCCTTAATGACCACGACGTCGGAGAGACGTAAAGCCACAAGGGAAAAAACGATTCGTCACTTCTTAAGCGTTTTTTTGGAATAGCTGTTCAAAGTATTTTTTTTTTTTCGAGATTTCCTTAACAAATTCTCTTAATACTGAACTACGCTTGGGTAGAGGACAGTGATTTTGATGAATGTGGTCTCCCAGTATGCCACTCGAATAAAGTTGCTTCCTTCACTTTACCGCATGTGCTCAGAAACAGGTGGACCCAGCCTTGTTTTTGCTGGCGCCGCTTTAGCTGTAAGTGTAAACGGTGTCCTGACTCCTCTAATTGAAGGCTTGTTTATGTTTTTCAGGTAGGAAGCTCCAGTCAAGTATCGGGCGGCTTTGTAATCTTGCAGTCTACAAAGCAGCTGAACTGTTCCAGGTACCGAATCACCTTGCGCTATTCCTGTTTAATTTTATTTAAGTTAATTGTCATGGAGCTAAACTTCGGTGGCATTTTCGCTACACAACATTTGTCCAATTTGCTGCACCCACCTATTTTTGTACTCTACAAACTTCAACTTTAAATTATTTCATCGTTTTTGGTAAATTATTCATCATTTCTCTTGGTAACTTATTCCAATCCCTGACACCCTTCCCCAAAAAAGAGAATCTTCCTACACCCTTGTGCCTGAAATCGAGTTCCAGCTTGTGGTCATGGCCATCTTTTCCCTTCGATGCATTACTCGTAAATCTTACACCAAGGTCTTTCCGCGCCTCATCACCACTATACACCTTGTACACTCCCATAACCCTCTTCACCTTCCTCTTGTCTTGCAATTAATCCCATTCCAGCTCTTTAACAAATCTGTAAAGGATTCATTCTGCGATATTATCCCTGCAGAAATGTAGCTGCCCCTCAAACTGTTGTATTTGGTAACCAAAATGTGGCACCATACTACATCACCATATTCAAGCCATGGTCTGGCCAAAGTTTTCTAACACAATTTCTTCATTCCTCTGGTACATACCCTTATCACTCCCTGCAGTAAATAAAAGATTTTGAATGTTTTATCCAACACCTTACCAATGTGCCCTGCGCGGTCGAGTACATTATCAATTGTTATGACATGACATTCACATCTCAAAACTTCAACAAAATTCTCTTTGCTTTTGTGTATAAATTTCGGTGAGCATTTAATTCGAACCACCCAACAAAAGATTTTTTTGTGCCGAAAGGGGTGTCGGAGGAGAGGGGAAGTTTCTTACTGATTTATTGGTATCTCTATACGGCAAGAGAAGTAAAATATGATAAAGCAAGTTTAATTGTTCCCGCCCCGTCAGCTTAGGACTACACACGCCGTTACGGGGACATTATACGCCACAGAAATTAAATTGTTCCCTGATTCTTTCATAGAAGTTGTCAATTAAAATATTGCTGCACACAATTTGCTGTCGCAAGTTTAAAAAATTTTTCGTTACTTAGTTCAGATACTAACTTTCCGTTAGTGTTGATTTACGAAGATATTACTACAAGGATTTTCATATTTAGTCCAGGTTGTCAGGTGTAGAATGAGTTATATTTTATCTTCATGAACCGATATCTAATATTTACACAAAATCTGCTTAAATGGTTTCTGTCTAGTGAACGAGTAGTCATTAATACATCACGAAGTTTCTGTAATTACATCAGCATTTTTTGCAGAATGTCGTTCACCTACGAACAGCTGCAAGACGACCCCAACGCCTTTAGCCAACACTGTTGACCTTTTGCGCCGAAGGCCAAACACAATTTTGATAACCCCAAATTGTTCTTCCGAACTCAGTCAGCCTGGTGTCTCAGCAATCAATACCTCTGGTAGGGGATCAAAAGGTCTCTGGTTCAAATCCCTGTCTCATTAGGATTACCGTGTTAAGATAATTAGCCACGTCAAGAGGAGCTTTTCACGGCGAATGGAAAACTGTTTGTCACTTGGAAGCAGGGTTGCCAACTCCAAAAAATATTTACCCCTATAGCTTAAGTAAAAAGCCTCTAAAATCAAATAAATACAAGAAATCTAAAAGTCTCTAAAAATCTCCTAAATTTATAAAGCCCCTAAAAATATCCGATCTCGCGCTTAAACCCTTTAAATTTAGGGGGAAAACTCCGAAGTTGGGAACCCTACTTGGCAATCGAACAATCGTTTGGGATGTTTCGGTCAACAATGTCATACGACGACTTCATTGATTGTTCTTGCGGAAACGAAATATATTTTATGGCTTCATTGGCACAGCACCAATGAACGGCGTGAGTGACGAGTGACGTGTTTTGCGCAGTCTGGACGGAGGTATTAGCGCCAGCTGTCAGCGCGGTAATTAATATCTCTGACACAACACTGCCGCAGCTGTTGTGACGTAACCGCCGGTCAGTGCGCTGCATGCCCCCCCCCCCCCAACCACAAGCATTCACTGCAGTCGTTTCCACTCTGCTACGTTCCAGGTGTGTGGTCTCAATTAAGCGCACTAATTTCAGCCACGCCAGTGGGCAAATGAAATTTGAAGGTACCCAGCTATGTAAACAATTGCAGGGTGGTGGCAACGAATCGCATCTACACTGATTAGCCAAAACATTACGACCACCTACTTATTAGCATATTGGCCCACCTTTCGAGCGCAATATGGCAGCGATTCGGCGTAGCATGGATTCTACAAGTCCTTGGCAGGCTTTCAGAGGAATCTGACACCAGACTTCCATGCACAGGTTACGAAATTCCCTTAAATTACGGGCCAGCGATTTGTGAGCGTGACATCTGGGAACTAGCATCTCGGAAAACGCATGCTACTGTAGTGAGCATCAGGATATGGCGTTATCTGTGGCAAAATCGCGATTCTTGAGCTCTGAAACAATTCTGGAAGTACCAGAATTGTACTCTTCCTTCAGATCTGCCACAGATTACCCCCTATCCGGCATTACAGAGCGCACAAGCCTCCGGCCTCCACGTTCTGGGATGTGGCGTGGGTGTCCACCACATTGTCCCCTAGTCGAGGTTTCACCGTCCTTCAAACACTTTCCATAGATGCTCACTACAATAGAACGCGAACAGCCTTTCCGTTTCCATGATGCTCGTTCCCAAACGCCGCACCCGCAAACCACTGGCCCGCAATTTAAGGGATTTTCGTGACCTGTGCGTAGAAATCTGGTGTCAGATACCTCTGGAAGCCTACCAAGGACTTATAGAATCGTTGCTGTATTGCGATCGGAAGGTGGATCAGTATGCTAGTAAGGAGATTATCATAATGAGCAGTGTATATCCTACACTGCACGTGTTATGATACGACAAAGGGATATGACTTAATGCCTTCCGTTCGTTCTTCTCTTTCCTTTACCTATAATCCGTTGTATCTCCGTTTTCTCTACTTTGGTGACATTAAAGTAATTAGTTTCGGCCTACGTAAGGTTGGTTCACGAAAATTTACAGAACTACACGGTCGCCAGGACTTCTTAGAATGTATATTCCTAAACTCCTTGAACTTCTCAATGACAGCCAACTACCTGAATAACAAAATCGTCAATATGCTTTTAACTGTACTTTCATTTCGTAGAAAAAATTTCAGCGAAACATACACAAACAAGACATCATTCATTACGAAGATTTTACGCCCATTCTGATAATAAATGACGTAACATTCCATCTTAGCACTGTTCAGAGCGAGCTTGTCAGGTTGCTGTGATGTGGATCTGATACAGCCGTTGCAGATTGTTCGAGAGAACATTAGAAGTGTCGACAGACGATTCTGGAGAGCTGACAATTGTTTCAAAAATAGCAATTATACAAAAATAATTAATAATCAAATTTGCAATTTCTCCCATCAATCGCGTCTAAAACTAAGAATAATATCGATTTCTTTAACGTCAATACCATTTAGCAACCGAAAAGCTATCACAACGTCGTAGAAACTGAACGAAAAGAACAGATGTAGTTACCGCAGTCACGGTATCAATTTCAGTCACAAACTAGTGTCTGACCGAATTTAAATAAACCTTCTCTCTCATTTTTCGCTCACTCTCAGATTAAATTCATTCTACTGAAATTAACAACTAGCTTCCAGAGAACAATCTTTATTCTTTACTACCCTCAATCGGTGCGGATGAGTATCCTTTCGGTGACAACGAGAATTTCATTAATAACTTCATTAACAACTTCTTCGAACCATTACAGACCGTCGTGGAATAATCACAAGACAAGCAATATCTCGAAATTAAATAAAATGTAATTTAATTGAAACGAAAAATGCCAAAAACTAATACGGATGAAGTAGGTACAGCTTAATATCTGGATGTTCAGTTTAGTGAAAAGTTAACCTAGTGGTGAGGCACTGGTGTACGCCGTGACGTCGGCAACCAATCTGGCAGATAGGTTGTGCTGGTTGCCGGACCACAGGCGGTTTCTCTAAACATTATCCATCTAGCTGTTCCAAGCGTATTCGTTCACGTCGATTAAGAATTTTATTGCTGTGATTGGATATATAAAGATGTAAGTTACGTAGAAGGCGTCCCAAAAATACGGAGACAGCATAATATGACGTAGACGCCATCACTATACCATCTACCGTCGAACATGTCTCATAAAGAGAATCAGTTTGCAGCATGTTTAAAAATACCGGGTGGTTTTAATTAAACTAGCCCTATTAGACTTTATAACACGGAAACTAATTACCATATGAGTAACAGACTTGGTAGCATTAATGTCTAGAGTATGGGAAGAGAAATAATTCAGAATCAATTCAATTGAAACATTTTTAATGTGCTGCTATGGGACATCATACCATTACATACCGGTACCATTACTGCTACAAAAGAGGATCAATATGGCGCCCATCAGTGTCCAGAAGAGTCTGAACGCGCAGGATTGCATTCTGCATGTCCGTAGGTTTGCTGGCTACCTCTTCAGATCAGCACATGTGTGAGTGTTCTTCAGGTAGCCCACA
>JARYHS010008075.1:179661365-179689090 GCA_031002005.1 Vandiemenella viatica | reverse complement strand
TGTTGACATTGTTACACAGTTTTGACAGTTTCCGATAGATCAAGCCAGCTTATAATTGATAGGCTCCAGGCAACATGGACAGGGTTGGGAACCATTGGTTTAACCAAGGAGTGGTGAAACCACGGCCCGCGACATTCAACACGCTTTTACAAAATATTTTTATTTTATAATTGCCGAAGTGGTGAATTCCAGCCTATTAAAAATTAGATTACTTGTGCATCCATATTTTTAAAATTTATTTCATTTATGTCTATATATTTTTATATCTCATTTTTGGCGTTATATATTTCTTTAAAAAGGGCGTTTAGTGTCATTACTGTTAAATTATCTTATGTTTACATGTAAGAATAATAGTAAACACAATAATAATAACTCATTATGTTTCAATTTTTCACTAAAAAAAATGCCTATTCTGGGTCTAAATCTAATATAGGGATACATAATTTATATGCATCCTGCACAGTTACGACGTATTTCCAAGTGGTCCGCAAGATCATTTGGGCTGGCCACCCCTGCCTTTAACCCATATCATTCCAACCGTAAGTGGACACGTCCAAACTGTTATTTGAATTTTTAGTGGGCTAAACCCATGAAAAACTCAAAAGAAGAATTCATTCCGTAAATTGCTAATCATATGAAAGACGATTAATGTTTCGACAACATGAAATGCTGAACAAGTTTTGTGCAGATAGGGTTTTCACCCTACAGGAAGTAACTTTAATTCATTTGATTTGGTTTTTAATGGAAATTAAAGAGATGTATTTTTTCTCATGGCGTTACATCTTGTCAACGTCGAGATCATTAGAAGCGAGCAAAGACTGGGAACAACGAATAGGAAGGAATTCGGCCATGGCCTTTTGGAGGAGCTATCCCACCCACCTGTAGAAGTTTTGGGAAACAATTGAGAAGCGAAATTTGGATGGCATGGTTGGAATTCGAACTCGTGTCTCTGGAATCCCAGGCCAAAGCGATCCACTCACCCACCACACTCGCAGTAAACATACAGCTCTCATATTTGTAGTAAATCATAGCATTTATACTTAAAAAATATAATAATTATAGTACCTTATTGTTAGGCTCTTTCATTTGTTGTGAAGGTACCCGTTTCCCTGTTTCCGGTCTGGTATCATTTTCTACGTTTCGGCCTGACTTCTTTGGGCTTCTGCTTGGATGAAACTGCAGTTAGCTGTAAATGATTTTAAGGCTTCCGCGGCCGTCCTTGTTCATGATTAATAGATTTCAGGGTATGTCTGAGTTCTCGGCTGCCATCCTACAGCCTTCGTCAGAGATAATGTTTATGCTGACATAGCAACGAGTGCCAAGCATCGCAGAGTAAAAGGCGGCTATCTTCGTTAATGTAGGATGGCAGCCGAAAGCTCAGATTATGAAATAAACTCCGAGCGTGGTGGATGAGTGGTAGCGTTCTGGCCTCGCATTCGGGAGAACGGCGGTTCGAAACCCCGTCTGGGCGTCCAGATCTGGGTTTTCCATGGTTTCCCCAAATCACTCCAGGCGGATGCCGGGATGCTTCCTTCAAAAAGCCGTTGCTGAATTCAATGCCGTTCGATGTCCCCAGTCCCATCACACCTCTAATGACATCAACGTCGACGAACCGTAAAACCATAAGTAAAAAGAAAAAGAAATAAACAACGCGGCATACCCTGAAAATCTATTAATCATGCACTCAGTCGTGTTGAACGCTCTATTCTAAGTAAATATGACCACATTGTCATCGGCAAAAGCCACTAACTTGATATTTTCTTCTCCCATTCTCCCTGTCACCTTCTCTATTATCCCGTACATGAAAGGTAGTGGCGAGGAGGCAGTTCCGTTTTTCACGTTAGGTGGAGCGTTTGCAGTTTTTCCCTATAGGAAGGCCGCGGATGTCAGCCTTTGTCCTCACCGTAGGCCGGCGAGTACACGCCGTCCTTGTTGGCGACGCCGAGGTGGGCGTACCAGACGCCGGGCTCCTGGTCGAACAGCCTCTGCAGGTCCTGCAGCAGGTTCCTGTCCTCGGGCACCGCCAGCCTGGCGCCCTCCCTCTCGCAGGACCTCCTCGCGTCCTCCCACGTCTTGAACGTCCTGTACAGCTTGAACAGGCCGTACCCGGGCACGTACTGGTAGCCAGGGGGCAGCTCCCTCACCGTCGCTGGGGAACAAATAGACAATAACAGCGTAAACGCACGAGTTTCCTCAAGGATCAATATAGGGTCCTAATCTGTTCTTTACAAAAATAAATGCAGATCAAGTGGATTTAGAACCTAATTACAAACTGCATCACAGCTAGACAGCAAGAAAATCTACTCTTACTTGTAAATCAGCCTTTAAAATTACATATTTTAAATTTATAGTACTGTGAAACTTAAAGCGGTTTCTAACTAAGGAGTTGGGATTGAATGAGATTCAATCACAAGCCATAAAATTTGTAGGATAAGAAAATATCAGAAAATTAATCAAACTGGAAAGAAAATTGGAAAAATAATAGTTTTCTAGCGATAATAATAAAAATATCACACTGCCGAAGAAAATACAAACTGAAAAATGTAATAACTAAAGATCAATATGTTTTATATCACATACTGTAGAATTAATGGCTAAGGTAATACACAGAAGAATAAAAACGATAATTAAAGAGATATTAATTCTAGATAATTTTGGGATGGGAAAAACAAGTGTAAAGACAGGAAATTCCAGCATTAATAATTATTTTTGAAGGGTGGGTCAAGGGATACAAGGAAGCTTACAAGGCGTTTGTGCAGTAAAAAAGAAGTTACCACAGTGTTAAGCAAGACGTTCAAAATCTTAAGGAATGGAGGTTGAAATTATGGAGATAGCAGAATTATCTCTTATCAGCATAGGAATAAGATGGCTTGTAAAAATCGTTGATTAAAAACGTAGAGAAGGTGGTGCAATTTTGGATTTGATAATTTCCTGACTCATTTATATGCAAAACGTCTCTAGAACAAGCAATCGAATGCATGAAACGCAAATCTATCTTCTTTTTTTTCCCGCTGTAAACTGAAACTATCTCTGTTTTTCTTTAACTCTTCTATCACCCTTAAAAAAATTTTCAGAGTTAACCCTAAGGGAACAATAAAGATAATGTTCGTGTTTCATCCAGACCAGCTTACACGCTGATAACCTTAGGCCCTAAGAAATACATATGTCAGTTTTAGACTCTGTGCAATGCATTGTTTGTCTATTATTGTTATTATCATATATATTATTTCTATAAGGTTTTTTTTTTTTTTGTCACAAGCTTGTATCTTCCTTCATACTTACCGAAATCAATGAATGAGGTGTCATTTGAAAGCTTATGGTCTCCACTTCGGTCACATCATATTTTAAGAAGGGAAGTTTTCGGAATTCGACCCTTAAAGGGCAAAAATGTCAATATGTCTAAAATGCTGTTTCCTGTGTTACAAGTCATTTATCTCCCTGGATATCTATATGATATCATTTAATGAAGTATCATTTTAAAGATTAAGATCTCCGCTTTAGTAACGTCATATACTAACACAGAAATTTTTCAGAATTCGACCCTTAAAGGGCAAAAGTATCAATATTTTTGCAATGCGTTTTCGTGTCACGACCCATTTATCTTCCTTCATATCTAACCGAAATAGATAAATGAGGTATCATATTAAAGACTAAGGTCTCCGCCGTGGTAATATTATATTTTAAGAAAGGAATTTTTCGTAATTCGACCCTTAAAGGGTAAAAATGTTAATTTTTCTAAAATGCGTTTTTTGTGTCTCGAGCCATTTATCTCCCTGGATATCTAACCAAAATCTATAAATGAAGTACGATTATGAGGAGTAATGTCTCAGCTTTTCGACATCATATTTTAAGAAAGAATGTTTTTGGTATTCAACCCTTAAAGGCAAAAAGTATAAATTTTCTTACAACGTATTTTTGTGTCACGACCCATTTATCTCCCTTGGTATCTAACCTATATAGATAAATGAGGTATCATGTTAAAGATTAAGGTCTCCGACATGATCACATTATATTTTAAGAAAGGAATTTTTTGGAATTTGACCCTTAAAGGTCATAAATAACAGTATTTGTAAAATACTTTTATTGTGTCTCGAGTCATTTATCTCCATTGATAATTAAACAAAATTGATAAACGAGGTATCGTTTTACAGAGTATTATCTTCGTAAGGTCTTCGGTTTCGTTAAACCACATTTTAAGAAAGAAATTTTTCAAAATTCTAACCCAAGAGGGATAAAGTAATAATTTTTCTACAACGCATTTTTCTGTTGCGAACTATTTATTTCCCTTGATACCTAACCGAAATTAATAAATGAGGTATCATTTTAAATATTAAATTATCCGCTTTGGTCACATCATATTTTAAGAAAAAAATTCTCCAAATTCAACTCTTAAGGGGCAAAAGTATCATAATTTCAAGAACAAAAAATTTTACCTGACTTGATAACTAACCGAAATCAGTAAATGAGGTATCATTTTAAAGACCAAGGTAGGTGCTTTGGTCACACCATATTTTATAAAAGGAATTTTTTGGAATTCGACCCTTAAGGGACAAAAGTATCAATATTATTTCTACAGCGTGTGTGTGTGTGTGTGTGTGTGTTTTTTTTAATTAGAAGCGATTTATCTTCTTCGATACCTAGCCGAAATTGATAAATATCATATTGTTTTAAAGATTAAGGTCTCCAGTTAGGTAAAATCATAAATTAAGAATGAATTTTTCGGAATTTGGTGCTTAAAGTGGCAGCGCGTATGAGACAGTTCAGAGAGAAGTCCCTAGATTGCAGCAGCAGATATCACAGAGATGTTAATAAACATTTTTATTCAATAAGTAGCTTTTCGGATATTTTTTTTTCTGTTTGCGGAAACACTTTCGTTTTGCCATGCAATTCCAATATAAACATTTTATTCTCACAGTAACAAATATCACAGAGATGTTGATATGCTTGCGTGCATTATGTTCAGATTGGTTGTACTCTGTTAAAGTCAGTGACAGTTTGTCGTAATACAGAGTGTTTTAAATTTTTCTAACTGTTTAGTAATATGTTGTAAGTATTTTCATGCGTACCTTTTACACTAAAAAAAAAAAAAATTGCTACAAAAGTGCGGTTCTACTTTTCATTACATTACAAGCATTCAACCTCAGTATTCATCGCATTTTATTCGCGAAATTTTCGCACGGGTCGTCTAGTTTATTTTAATTGCGATGGAGTTAACTCTCTGGTGACACTTCCCCATGTCATCTAATTTCTCACATATTTTTTTTAAAAATTATCTTTTATAATTGAAATGTTAAATTCCTCCCCCATTTACTTATTCGATTTACAAATTTTAAATTCCCTATGAGTTTTCTGGCAAATTATTCATCAATACACTTGGTAATTTGTTCCAATCGCTGACACCGTTACCAACAATAAAAAACTTCCCACTCCCTTATGCATGAAATCGAGAGCCAGCTTGTGGTCATGGTCGCCTTTCCGCTTCCATGCACTATTCCTAATTCTTCGATCAATTTTCCTCCAAGCCCCATCACCAACATATGCCCTGCATATTCCCAGCACTCTCTTCACCCTCCTCCTTTCCTCCAATTAGTCCCAAGGCAGCTCCTTTATCATATCAGTTACTGACTGTGTCCTACGATAATTTCCACAAATCGCCCTTAGGAAGTGAAATAATGTTCAAATTAAATAAACACATCGTATCAGGTCACTTGATCTTGACTTGTCATTCTAAAATCATTTTTGTCCTAAAAATTTCCCAATTTGATTATTACCAAAGTGTTGAGTGTCTGTCAAGTGTGAGGTTGTGTTTAATCCTCCGAAAGAGGTGACGACCTTCCTTTTCAAATACGTAGGTAGTAGTTCCCTGTTATGGTGGCATTTGCCATGGCAATTGACAAGTCCTAAGGGCAGACCATGGACAAAATAGGCATTCCCCATCGGAACATGTCTGCCAGCGGGGAACTGGGAACACACCGAAAGCACGGTCAGGGATTAAGATCTACTGTAAATATACTAAGTACTGTTCTGTTAATAACCGATAAAAATGATGATTGTGAGAAGTTAAAAAAACCATATCAACAAAATATTGAGAAGATAATATGGATAAAATAGATACTACAGCAGGGCAGAAGTGTCGAAACGTAACTAAAGGAATGAAATGAAAAAAAGAGAAAATATAAAAATTAGCACCAGCAGTAATAGAAGAAGTAAGGGAACTCTGTTATGTCGGAATTACTAATGCAGTGGTCACATACTCACACGTCCCACAGGAGAAACCTGCTCCGCCAGTCTGAAAAATAAAAGTCCGTTTTACATTAGTTTTTAACATTCTCCGAATTGAAGCTTGACACTAAATTAAATAGGCTGTTATTCTTTACGAATAACGAAAAGCACACATATGGTGAAGATTAAAGCACAGCAGTACAAAAGTGGTGAACCAATTAGATGGGATGGAGAAAAAATAAAATAAAAAATGATAAGTCATGGTTGAGATGCTGCGTGATGTTATTCCCGTGATTATAAAATCTAATCCAATTTACAAAGAACTTTTCACTATGAACCAACTTATCAGTATTACATTGTACACACTTTGACTGTAAATTTGGCCGCCGATGATAAATTCTATCACTCTTATTTTGCACAATCTGACATCAATGTCATCCTAAGAAACAGTAACACAATACAGGCTTGCCAGTGTTGCATTACTGTTTCCTGGGATGACATTAATGTCAGATTGTGCAAAATAAGAGTGATAGAATTTTTCAGCGGTGGCCAAATTTATTGTGAAATTGTTTACACCTAGAGCCTAGATATATGTAGTGATTGGTTGGGAAGAGTGTCGTAAAGCTGTTGTATCCTCTCCTGAGGCAAGCTGGCACACAACTGTTGTAACTGGTCCTTGATATCCTGGGTAGTGGCATAAGGATGGAGTTGACGTCCGAGCTGGTCCCACACATGTTCTATCGGGGATAGACCTGGGGATCTTGCTGGCCACGGGAGTACCTCAACATCCCGCAGTCAGTTCATAGACACACGTGCCGAGTGTGGACGGGCACTGTACAGTTGAAAAATGGTACCACGGGACTGTCGCGTGAGGGGTAGCACACAAGGGCGCAGGGTGTCCGTGACGTACCTTTGTGCCGTCACAGTTCGCTCAATCACTACCAGCCGTGACCTGAAGTCATACCCAGTGGCTAACCATGCCATGACGCCAGGAGTAACACCGCTGTTCCACCATAATCGCCAACGACGGTCATCCTAGGTAGAGCACAACCGTGATTCACAGCTGAACACAATATGACGCCATTCATTAAGTTCAACGGTTCTGCTCTACCTTGGATGACCATTGATGTGCATCAGTTGTAACCTTACTTGCTAAGCACCAGAGTTTACTTAGGGATTGTGCACAAACTACGTGGCTCGGTCTAGGGGGGGGGAGGGGTTGGCTGGAAGGCTACGTTGGGCTACGTGGGGGGAGGGGGGGGGTTTCGAGCCAGGCCACGTAGCTTTCCGTTCATATTATTTGCCATAGTTTAAATGAGATTCAGGACACACAGCAGCATGTAAATATTTATTTCTGCCATTTAATTATCCCCGTATGTAATTTATGATAATCTGACAAGAGAAAACAGTACAAAATGTCTTCTGGAGTCAATCAGGAAAAAGGCTACGTGCTACGTGGGAGGGGGGGGGGGGGGTAGAGGCAAAAGCCACGTCGGGCTACGTGGGGGGGAGGGGGGGGGGTTCACAGGAGGCCAAAATGGAGCTACGTGGTTTATGCACACTCCCTTACTTCTATTTTAATATTCAATCTACTGTTGCTGCTATGATCTCTGCTATATTTAATCACTTTTTTCTTGGTTTGGTTTATATTTAGTCCAAAAACTTCCTTCAGTGTTTTGTTCATGACGCTGAGTAACTTCTCATCCTTAGTCTGTTCTGCTAACTCGACAATGTCATCAGCACTAAGTTTTTCTCCTTGAACACTTATGTCAGACTCAAAATTATCTTTTATTTCCTTTATTTTTCCCTCCATATGCAAGTTGAATATTAGACTACATCCTTGTCTCATAACTTTGTTAACTGATGCAAGTCTCTGGTGATTGTCTACTTTTACTGTAGCCACTTGATTCATCTATGGATAATACATTATTCTTCTACTTTGAGATTTTACTCACATATAATTTCTTTAAGATTTTGAAGATCTTGTTTCCACCAGCATTCTTAAATTTTGGAAAGTATGTTCCAAAATAAACCATCACCACTCTGAATGACAATAGTGCAACAAACACTCAACACGGGGATTGTTAGCGTACGAAAAACAATCACTGCCATCTCGTGCAACAACTTAATATTTCTATTTTCACTCTTTATCTCTAGCTTTTAATGGATTTCGTGAACGAGGGCTGTACCTTCTTTTCGGCGCAGTGTACTGCCACGTTGGTATCCCTGCGCTCCGGCAGGTGGCAGTCACAGAACAGATCACTGGTCGCCGAGCAGTCTGACAACAGGAGTACCAACACCACCAAATGGAATGAAGTGCAGCGCCTGCAACAAAAGTTATTACCTGCGTTAAACCACCGATATTACTGTTAGAACGGATGATGTAGATGTACACCTCTATTAGTTTTAAAAAATATTGTAGAGGATTCATAGCTCAGTTAAGGCGTCTGACTGGATATCAACAGGTTCCCTTTTCAAATCACTGTTTCTGTGAGGATTTTCTGAAGGCTCTTCTGCAAAATCGCCCTTGATGGGCGACTATAGGCACGTACGATTATGTAGAGGGCATAATCGTCTGTGAGTGGCCATCATCGCCTATAATCATGAGTAATCCGTTAGTTTTCGGTACATCAAAGGAATGCGTGCCGATGATGGTGCGCGTATCCACACAATCGCCCATCATTCAGTCGCACGGCAGAGGTCCAAAATACTACTTTTTTCGCAACCAATGAAGATATTTTTTGTACTAGATATTCAAAATCGCTTGACGAGATGCGATCGAAGTTGTCAAATTCTGATGATGGTTCTGCCAAAAGTTCGGCTAGTTGTTTATTTATGGTTTGTCTGGGGGGGGAATCATGTGTATGGACGGAGAAGTGAAAACGAAATCGCAGGCAAGAGTTGCCTAATACCTAGCACAATAATAGGAGGCTCTGTACCTTGTTCAGTTGCGGTGAATAGTCAACATCCACCATCTGCTCTTCCTCTATCTATTTTACATGACTTTTTTTGTTTCTGATGCTCATTCCGATAATGATTATAATTATGTGCTAAGCAAATAGATTGCAGCAGCCTGTGTTATTTTTCTTTGTGTATCGTTTGTGCCTGGTACTTATTTAATGTTTTCCAGTGGACGCGTACTCGCGCTTATACAGGCGTACTCGCGCCAGCATTTTTCGCGCGAGTACGCGTCCGCTGGAAGGATAACCTTGGGAGCGTGCATAAAATACGTGGCACGATCTAAGGGGGGGAGGGGGGGGAGGGGGGGTTGGCTGGAAGGCTAGCTGTGCTACGTGGGGGGGGGGGGGGGGGGGGGGTTCCGAGCCAGGCCACGTAACTTTCCATACATATAATTTTTCACAATTAAAATGGGTACAGAACACACAGCGGCATGTGAAATTCATTTACTTCATTTAATTGTCCCCGTATGTAATTTACAATAGTCTGAGAAGAGAAAACGGTAAAAAAAATCTCTTCTGGAATCAAAAGGTAAAAAAGCTACGTGCTATTTGGGGCGGGGAGGGGGGGGGGGGGGTTGAGGCAAAAGTCACATCGAGCTACGTGGGGGGAGGGGTGGTTCACATGAAACCAAAATGGAGGTACGTGGTTTATGGACGCTCCCCTCACGACATTTGGTCTGATTATCACGAAGCGATTGGATTATTGTTTCACTTACCTACACCATGTCGGATACGGAACGTACTGCTCGTTTTGTTCGCGGAGAATCGGGGAATGAATAGTGTTATTTATTTGTAGTTTACAAATAAAAAATGAGCGATTTACCAACGAAAGTATAGAAACGTTACTGTCGATTCAAAGAGGAGTGATTTAAATGTTGGCTGCATAAGGAGAACGATTGCACCGCATATTGTAACATATGTAAAATTACTTTTGCTGTGGAATTTGATGACACAAACACAGTGAAATACGGTTTCTTTCGCAAAGGTATCTATTTGTTATCTTTTAATTGCGATTTTCATAACAATTATTCGTAAAAATAAAAAAAGAAGAATTGCGCTATAAATTTTACTTTTTGTAACATGCACCCTCCCCCTATCCTCCCCGCTGGCAAATGCCTGGTCGGGGATATCTGGAAAGTCAGCATTTGTCCCCTCGTGGAAATCTGAAAAGTTGGCAAGCATAATTACAAGACAAATAGCAAACTTTCAGCCCGCAACAATATCCTGCAGGAACTCACAGGAAATGTAGGAGGTGCACATCCCGCAGTGCTTCAAACAGCAGCTCTTGCACTGTATTATTCTGGGCCCAATACACTGCCCTGCGGCACTCCTGCGCGGATGCATCGTTCTGTGGAGTAGCTATTGCCTAACTTCACTTTGAAGGTTCGTTCCGTGAGGTAGCTTCTTATCAGTCGTAAGAAGGGTCCTGGCACTCCGAGTGTGGCCATCTTGTACAGTAGGTCTCGATGCCATGTCGAGTCAAACGCCTTCGCTACGTCTAGGAGCACCACCCCGCAGTGGTCCTTCAGGTCTCTCAAAGTGTTTGCTTATGTTCGGTAGGAGACTGATTGGGCGGTAGTTTTGTGCCTCAGTTGCGTTTTATCCGGGCTTGGGAACAGCGATGATAATGGCTTATTTCCATTCCTTTGGATATACACCGTTCTGGGCTACCCTGTTAAATAGTTGAGTCAGTCTCACAACGGCTCCAATGGGCAGGTTCTTCAGGATTCTGTTGGTTATTCCATCGTGTCCTGGAGTTTTATCCGCCGGAAGTTTCCTTAGCTCCTCTAGTAACTCTTCTGCTGCAAATGGCTCGATCCTTCCTTCTTCTTCCGCGCCATTGTCACGTAGGTAGCGGAGGAGACAGCGGAATCACTTCCCCTCATATAAGATGGGAAGTAGCTTCTAAATTGGTAAGAAGTGAGGTTAATCAAAACGCGACTCATCCAATGTAGGGACATCAATTCCTCAGACAAGGACTGAAATCTAGGAAAGGTTTGCTGAGGACGACGGCTGCATTAGATGTACCGTCGATGTTGCCCGGCTCAATCTGTGACGAGAGAGATTGACCGATGCAGATCGTCTGTAGAGGCGCAACACCCAGGTGGTAATCAGAACTGGAAGACATGATAAACATATTGTAGCAAGATGATGTCATCTTATGTAGGGCAGAACTAGTGTTGTAAAAAAACGGTTTTTTTTCTGAATTGAAAAAAAAAAACTGTGATAAAAAACACGTTTTTTTCATAACTACTAAATTTCATATTTTTAAGGTATTTACCATTTAATATGACTGTTTTAGAGTTTATACTAAGTACTTATCTTAATTTTTAAATATACTATATTTTTCTGGTTCAGTAAAAAAAAAAAAAATTACAAAAATATTCGCAATATTGACTGAAGTATTGTTTTACGAACGGGGATTTCCCGAATAGGCTAGGTTGCACGAGAAGGAATCCCCGTTGTTTGGATTGATACTCACTATTTGAACTAGTGCTGCCAGCCCTACAAATTTATCTGTAGACCTACGGATCTTTTTTAAAAAAATAGGTATTTTAAATTTATCAACGGTTTTTTGCCTCTTTTTATTACTTATTGTGCTTTCCTTATATTCGTATACTTGTTAAACTCGCAGCGTGTAGTGATACTGAGTCATTAGATTGTCAGTAATTATGAATCATTTCCTTGCAACCGTTGGCATAAACCAACGATTGAAAAGAAATAAAGCTCCTATTTTGTATGATAATAGGTTTAAATTCAAACTTAAAAGACCTTAATACAGAACTATCGACGCAGTCTTTATGCACAGTCTGTACTTTGTTCACAATTTAAAATTGCAATCTCAAAATCTTTTGCGTACAATACAAGTACAACCAGTAAAAGAAAATGTAACTATTTCTTAAGTTATGGATCTAGAGGAGACAGAAGAAGAAACAGA
This sequence comes from Vandiemenella viatica, assembly GCA_031002005.1. Lineage (NCBI taxonomy): Eukaryota > Metazoa > Arthropoda > Insecta > Orthoptera > Morabidae > Vandiemenella > Vandiemenella viatica. The sequence continues at coordinate 179,676,970 of JARYHS010008075.1, read as the reverse complement.
AAATTCCGACTGCGACCGAACTAGTGTTGGTATTACTGATACTAGTGAATGTGATACTGACCTATAGGATGGATAAAAAATTATGTTACCTATATAGATACATTTATGAATCATTATGTAAGACATTATATGATTTAGTAAGATTTAAAACACACATGTAAAATGTAACTTCCGTAAATAAAACTATAATTTATCAAATATATTGTTTTCTGAAAAAAAAACAGGGTGCTAGGTTTTTTTCACAAATCTGAAAAAAAAACACTTTTTTTTATTTTTTCAATTTGCAACACTAGGTAGAACAGATTATCCAGCGTCTATAAGGTTGCCCACAGTACTACACAACCTGCGCCTTGGAAGACCCGGTTAATGCCAGTGACAATGCTATTCAACTTGCTGACTTTTGGTGACCTTTAATATAAAGTGAATATTAATTTAATTACGTGGCCGCGTAGCTCATTGGGATAGAGCGTTTGACTACATGAGTACCGTGGAGGAAACTACGCGGAAAGCTAAAGAGAAAGGACCGCACCGTGTCCTCGGCCAATCTAGGGCCTTCGGTCGAGAAATACGAATGCGGAGCTCTACCTCCGCTAAACCTACGGAAATACGGCTTGAAAGCTGTGAAAACCCACTGCCTTAACCTTTTTTTTTATTAACTTAATTGAGTTGGACCAAACGCTCCAGACGCAATTCCCTTAGTCATCTAATCACCTCTTTTTATTTTATTTGTTATCTCGTACAATTTGACTGTTAAAATCCTCCCCCGTCTACTTTTAGGTTTACAAATTTTAAATTCCTTCGGCGTTTTTGGTAAATTATTCATCACTTCACTTAGTAATCCATTCCAATCCCTGACACCCTTATATACAACAGAAAATTTTCCCGCTCCCTTATGCATGAAATTTGGTTCTAGCTTGTGGTCATGGTCACCTTTCCCCTTCAATGCACTAACTACTCTTAATTCTTTAATCATTCTTTAATCAATTGCTATACTTTTATTGTTTTTTGTTCTGTTTCTTTTCTCGATAATATTGCTGTTTGCCTTTCTCGTTATTGTATCAGCAACGCTTTTGATACTAAACAAATAAATAAATATTTTCTGTTTAGGCAAATGTTTACAGATTAAATTTTAAGCGTAATACTTCATAATAAAGTGCGGTTGCTAAGTCTGACGACCATTCTTTCTCCATTGATTAAGCCCTGTCCGGATTTAAATTTCAAATCAACTGAAAATATTCTCCAAAATTAACTTGAGCTTTGCATAGCCTGCTGATACGTCATGTAACAAAAGAAAAACAATGGAAACATCATTTGTTATTTAAATTAAATCTTAAACAAACAATGTGTCTTGACATGAACTAAAAATGCTACATCAGGAGTCCGTAAAATATCCTATCCACTGATCCGTGTAAGCTCTGCATTAGTTGAGAGAAAAACGTATTGGCAATAGAAATAATATACAGGATACAGAGGCCACACAACATTATCTAACCAACCTTCGCAGATTCCGCCCCAGTGGAGATCAAACTCGCGTAAAGCATTGTTATAAACAATAATAATAAAAGCATTTCAATGTGCGCTCATTCCCACCATTCATCTGTTTTGACCTCTTCCGAGCTTCAATTGATTCGAAAACAAGCGGTAGCCTCGGTTCGTATTTGCTTTGTCAGAGAAGAACAAACTTTTATTTTGCGCACCGGCAACAAATCCCCGCAGTTATAACACGTTTGCGCTGTATGAAAGGCAAAACAATTCAACAATTGTAAATGATTTGATGTTTTATCAACTCGCTAAAGGCTAGCCAACACTCGCAAGTAAGAACAACACTGTTGTTACGGCTGACAAATTATTTCGGCTGAAGGACCTATGATATTCACGGTAATAGGAGCAGCATAACGAAGTGCAGAAACTTTTAATTTACTGATAATACCCAACGTGAAACAATTAAAATAACTAAATTCAATTTGACTATAAAATAATGAGTTGTTCTGTTTTTTCGTCGGTATGATGATTACAGAATATACTCTCTGCGCATTTGACGACATTAAGCGTGCCCCAACTTAAAGACAATATTAGCTCATAATACTGTATGAAAGCTACAGAAAACAAAACAGTTGCGGTTCGGCTATTGCGTACTTACATCATCGCTGCTCGGCTACTGCCGTCAGACTGAAGCTCTTTGGAGGAAGAATCAACGTCTTTTCCCCCTCCACCACGCCGGCTGGCACGTCGGAGACAACAGGAACTGCGAAACACCGCAGGCGGAAGCGCGCGCACCGCAACATACGAATAAGCTCCTAGTCGTGGTGTGTATACTCATAGTACGAGCCGCTAAGAGGTGTTTTTGAAAGTCGAATAATCGAACACACTCCTGGACTCGGTGTGTACACTCATAGTACGAGCCGCTAAGAGGTGTTTTTGAAAGTCGAATAATTAATTTATTATTGTTGAGAAAGGATTTCCTGATTACAGAGGTTTTACTGCAACATTAAAAACTAGGAACACAGAACTTCTCAAGTCAAGCTATTTCTCCATACACTACGGTATTCCTCTTCTGCATCAAATCTTCTCATTGATGTTTGTAAGTTTGGAGCAAGGTAAACATGGGCAGTCCTCTTTTCCTCATTCCTTTAACTTCCCATTCCTATACAAGTTTTGGTGTCCTAGTATCTTCCATCCATTTTGCGTGGCTGTAACAATCCAATTTTATTCGTTCTATAACTTCATACTATATCTTCTTTCACTTCCATTAGTCTTATTATTTGGGTATTCCTTACTTTTTCTTTTCTTGGTATTGTTGCTGATCTTCAGAAATCCATTTCTAATGCTTTCAACTTCTTAATATGTTTTCGGTTGTCTGGTTAATTCGTTGAGTTTAAAGGGAGCCCCTTGTATATATATATTATCACAAGTATATCGTAATTAAAAACGAACTCTTTGATGGCAATTATTTTTAATTTCATTTAATTACGATGAAACACACGCTCCGATTGCAATTTTCCTACTCACCTATTTATTCATTTCTTCTTTTATTATTGTTATAAATCCTCCGACTGCAATTTCCCGCAGCAATCTACTTTTGCAGTTTAAGAATTTTAATTTCAAATTCTTTCAATGTTTTTGTAAATTATTTACGAGTTCCCTTGGTAATTTTTTTCCAGTCTCAGACACCCTTATCTACAAAAAAAAAGTTTTTCCACACCCTTATGCCTGAAGTCGAGTGCCAGCTTGTGGGCATGGTCATCTTTTCTCTTCCATGCATCACTATTTATTTTTGCCCCAATACGTTTCCACGCTTCATCCCCAATATACGCCTTGTACACGCCCAGCACTTTCTTTACCCTCCTCCTCACTTCAATGAATCCCGTTCCATCTCCTTTCAATAGAAACCAGAGTAAAGGAGTATGCCCTCCTTAAAGTTATTTTTGTTTGAAAAAGGTTGATACAATTTTTTTTTTGAGGTAATAGTTCTCTTTATTATGTATGTCAGGCTAATATGTTATAACTATTCTCACTAAATTACTAAAACATTAAAAAACCTTTTTTGCTTGTGACTTTACGCCTCGTCAAAGTCGACGTCTTTAGAGATGAGAAGGATCTGGGGGCAATTAACGGGAAGGAATTCGGCCATGCCCTTCTGAAGGAACTCTCCAGGAATTCGACTGCAGTGATTTGGGTAAACTGTGGAAAATTGCGTTTAAAGAAACAACGATCAGTTTGGATATATTATAACATATTTGAAATGTGACAACATTAAAATAATTAATAATCCGTTTCTGAATATATGAATTGTAGTCGTTAACATTGTCGCGAAATAATCGCGGAAGTACTTAGTGTCGCGAAAGAACCGTAGAATTACTTAGGTGCGACAGTTTGTGCAATACAGTGTAGGGTTTACGTGTTCGGAGGCGCGTGGGATGTTGCGGAGAAAGCCAGAAGGTCGAGCGAGGGGAGATAAGTGCCGCGGGAGAGCCTGATAACACGGCCAGACCCAGCAGCTACGTGACGGGAGACTCTGAAAATTTCCAGAAGGGTAACCAGGGCTGATGCAAGAGCGAAGGATGTGTGACCGACGCTACAGAATGTTCTGGAAGGTTGAGAGGACACAAGTAATGTCGTCACCGGACGATATAAAAAGAGGTGGCTGGGCCACCGAAGAGAGAGAGTAGGGCGGAGCAGCGGAGCATCGGAGCAGCAGCAGCAGCAGAGAGTATGGTGGAGAGACAGACTAGTGCAGGCACAGTAGTCGCCGTCAGTGGTTCAACTCTCAGTAGCAGTCTTCGATGCTGATGTAGGGCATAGCCGTCACTGTCAGGAGGTAATGGACTCTAGCAAGAAGGGTGTCATACTAATTAATCCTGTGGGAAAGTACTTCTCCTATAAAACGTATCTCCGCTTGAAGCGTTGGAGACGGTTTCTGCGAAAAGTATATGCTGAAGCAGGCATGGACACTATCAGCATTTTATGGTAGACCTTGAAGTCGTGCACCTCCCATAGGGCCTTCTATGTATTAAGTCGGGCTTCGTGAGCTGTAACATTGTAACCTTAATTTGTTGCAGTTAAATTATTTTCTCCAGTACCTTTTCCATACCGAGTTCCCTTATTTGAAGAATTTTTCCCACTTTGAGTTGAGTCTTTTAATTTCACATTAGACTCACTTCAAGCTCCCAACTTCCGAACCGCTCGCGGAAGTAAAATAGCCAACCAGACGCAACAACATGTACGATTTATATGAAAAACTGAAAATGAAACTTCAGAATTTTAGAGAGATTATTAAGGAACCAGTTTCATTTTAATTTCAATTTCTGCGCGCGACTAACTTTATGCATATCAAAGAAATCAGGTAATTTGTCGAGTTTATATTGGATTATTCCAAAAATTTGTGGTATTTCTATTTGTATATTTTAATAAATGGCTTTAAATAATCTAAATAAACAATAAATAAATGATGTAAAAGTGCAAAGAGTGTTACAGTAGCTGGTATGTTAATTAAAGAGCTTCAGACGGCATTAGCTCGTCCCGTTGTCTCAGTTGGTTGCGACGCCGTGATGGTGTCCGGCACTGACACGGGGTTAGCTGGTTCCAGTCCTCGTGTTAGACTAGATCAGCAGGGTAGCAGAGATGGTGGTAAGCCACTCCTGGTCACCATACTGTGCGCCAGTCCGAAATCTCTACTTTAAAGCTGCCCAACCAATTTTGGAGATGGGCCTCAGTTTCGATTTTAAGTTGACCCGCGGCCACATAATACTTGGCTATAGATGCAATAGATGTTTAAATAAAATAAAGGTATAAGTAACAGTTTAATTACAATAAAAAAGATTAATATATTTTCTTATAATTTTTTTTGCTTTCATCAGTCTTTCGGTTTGATGCAATCCTCCATCCCTTCCTATCTTGTGCTGAATTCTTCATCTCTACATATCCCTTACAACCCATGTCCTCAATTATCTGCTTCATATATTCTAATCTCTGTCTTCCTCTAAAGTTCTTACCTTCGACTGTTCCTTCCACTAACAAATTAACGAATGCAGCAAGTCTCAAAATATGACCTACCAGCCTGTCTCATTTTTCTGTAAGCTTCTTCCACAACCTTCTTTCCTCACCCATCATTTACAAAATTCGTTCATTTCGTACTTTGTCTGTCCATTTAATTTTCAGCATTCTTCCATAGCACCACATTTCAAATGCTTCAATTTTCATTCTTTCTGGTATTCCTGAAGTCCATGCTACGCTACCATAAAGTGCTGTGCTTCACACGTAGAGTTTTAAAAACTTCTAATTCCTAGATCAATATTTGAAACTGAAAGGTTTCTCTTTTTCATGAAGGTTCTTTTTGCTAGTGCTATTCTGCTTTTAACATCATTCTTGCTTCGGTCATTGATTGTAATTTTGCTTCCCAAGTAGCAGAATTCACTTACTTCTCCTATTGTATCCGATCCTATTTTGATATTTAATCATTTTTGATTGGTATCATTTCTGCTACATTTCATGATTTTAATTATAATTGAAATATAAAAAATATAAATGAGACCATTGCAGAGGTTCTTGAGCTAGCATATTGTAATTATACTGGCTATATCTGTGCCTGGAGCGTCACGTGTCGAGTTTCGTCAGTCGGGAGTAGGACTTGGGGAGTTGCGGTCGCGGCTGCCGGGAGGCGAGTCGTGTGTTATGGGCGGCTCCGGCAAAAGCGCTAACTACGAACTAATCAGTGCCGGATATAGTGAGGTAATGTTCGGCGTGGTGCCGGGTTGATTAAATAGTTCAGAACACTGAAAGTAGGTGGCGAAACGGGAAAAGACAGCCACTTCATTGTGCGGAACAGTGTCAACAACAACAACAACCTACAACAACAACCTACAACAACAACAACAACCTACAACAACAAAAACAACCTACAACAACAACAACAACCTACGACAACAACAACCTACGACAACAACAACCTACGACAACAACCTAACAACAACAACAACCTACAACAACAACAACAACAACAACAACCTACAACAACCTACAACAACAACCTACAACAACAGCAACAACAACAGCAACTACTACTACTACTACTACTACTACTACTACTACTACTACTACTACTCATATCGAGCTGGGGGAAGTGTTAACAAACGCAGGAACCTGCATCTCCGAAATACGAAGTTCCGATATAAAATTCGCGGTCATATTGTAAAGTGGTGGTCACAGCAAACATTGGAGAGACGATTAAATGTGTTTGTTGTCTTGCAGCTTCTTCCTTCTTATTAGAAAACTTAAACAATTCAGGTCCTTTTCCAACTTTCTGTTGGTAGTGACCAGATCCGAACTTGCAGTCTTCAAAAGTGTGGGTGCATAATAAATAATTAATGAATACGTCAGAAACCCTTTTTATCATTTAAGTGCATAATCTTTTAGAACTTTTTAGAGCGCTGCTGTTGGAAGAGAAATTCAAATACACGAGCGTGGGGTTACGCTGCTTTGCTGTACTCTGTGCGTATGGAGTGAGGACACACGACTCTGTTCCTGGTGATTCTTCCGTCAGATGGGGACTCTAAGCTTAGCTGCCCCCTTCTTTCGGAAAATTAGCCGTGAACGGTCGCCACCAGTTTTCACCCTCGCCTTTCTATCACCTTCCATCCGCAACATAAAATACACTTTAGACTGATGACACAGTCACAGTAATCCACACTTAAAATAATACTTCCAAACACTATTGTTTTGGGGAATGCTATGGGAAACCAACCCGGGACGTTCCCACGGAGAGGTGAACTAAGACTCCCCCCCCCCGCCCCCCTCTCCCATAGAAACGGCTTACACTTGGAAACGAGCACGGAGTAAAAAAAAAAAAAAAAAAAAAAGAGAGAGAGAATGAGAGAGAGAGAGAGATACTATGAAGGGTATTATATCAAGAGCAAGAAAACTAAATCTAGCATACCAGCTGAATGAAGATACATACAATAAGAAGAATCTATCAAGGAAAACTAAAATCAAACACTACAACACACTAATCAAACCAGTAGGTCAGCACCCTTCAGAATGTTTGTTCTCTATGAAAACTGGAGAAATAGAAGAGATGTAGAAAAGCGAAAGGAAAATCTTGAGAAAAATTTGGGGAACATTAAAAACTGAAAATGGTGATTTTAGATACCGGAGAAATAAAGACCTATACAAATAAAAAGAAATTGAAAGGATGTCAGACACGATCAGAAGGAGGAGAATCAGTTTTTTTGGTCACATAATGAGAATCGGTAACAACAGACTCACAAAAAGAATTTTCAACCATGTTTACAAGAGTAAGAAGGGTAACTAGTGGATCCAAGGAGTAAAGAAAGATATGATTGAGATCGGAACAGCAGAAGATTTAATACACGATAAAACTTTTAGGAGACTGATTAAATTTCCAGAGTATCCAAGAGAAGGAAAAGAAGAAATGTAGTAACATATGGACGGAAGAAAAGAGGAAACAAAAAAGTGAAAGGAAGAAGAACTATTGGAAGTCAAGAAACGAAGGATTGAAATGAATGCCCTGGATTACTTTTCGTAGTCCTCAGATGGCCGATATCGAAGAGAAGAAGAAGGGTATTTGGTTACTGTGGAGGTGGTAATATTGTGCATAGCATCAGTCTACAATGGGATACGAGCTATGTCGCGACCGTGCTGCAATGTGTGGTAAAAAAATTCTCCGTTCAGTAACTAGGACACCATTTTCAGCCATTATGACCTTCATATTCCCAAAGAATGATCGACTTTCCAAGACGACAATATGCCATGTCACCGGGACAAAATCTTGACGTTGAAGACCATTTTCCTCAATTGCTGATAATATTACTAAATATATACAGCCTAAGCAAATGAAAATATCTTTTCGTTTTATTTACTTTCTGAATGCGTTTCGCTTCTTAACTGAAGGATCTTCAGCGATTTTCCTGTTGATTGCTTATACATGTTGCAATATTGTTACCTTTTCCATTTTGAATATTGAGGTTTTTATACAAATTATGATCTATTTAAAAATTTTTTGCTCTATTTATCTACCATGCTCAGTAGCTGTGATTTCTGTCTGCTTCTTGGACTGCCATTATTTCTGCTTGATATTCCATACGTAAACTAGCACTGCATTTTGTATGAAAAGCTGGCCTGTTTTATTTACTTCTGGCTGTGTCACGCTATATGATGCTGATTTGTTTTCCTTGCTTGTCTTCAGTTTCTTTCGTGTGTAGCGCGTTTTTTTTTTTTTATTTTTTTTATTTTTTTTTTTTTTTTTTTTTTTTATTTTATCTTCAGTGTCTGGTAGGTTTGTGTATTTCTTAATTATATGTTATCCCTCTATTGTCATTTTGTATGTGATAGTTCTCTTGAAATGTTGGTACTGCGGTTTACCATTTATAAAATAAAATCGTTCATTTTTGGTTTGAGAAACATTTTGGACAGTTATAACTATTAATTTTACAACCTATGTTGCCAGACATGAATTCAATCGAACATACACTGATGACCTACAACATTATGACCACCTACTTACTAGCATATTGGTCCACCTTTCGAACGCAATACAACAGCGGTTCGCCATAGCATGGAATCTAAAAGTCCTTTGGTATCTGATACCAAATTTCTACGCACAGGTTACCAAATACTCTTAAATTACGGGGCCAGCGGCTTGTGGGTGCGGCGGAAACGGAGAGGCTGGTCGGCTGTTGGCGTGCTACTGTAGTGATCATCTATTGAAAGTGTTTGGAGGACGGTGAAACCACGAGTAGGCGACAATGTGGTGGACACCCACGCCACATCACAGAACGTGGAGGTCGGAGGCTTGCCCGCTCAGTAAAGCAGGATACAGGGTGATCTGTGGCAGAATCGCGATTCTTGAGTTCTGAAACACTTCTGTAAGCACCAGAATTGTACTCTTCCATCAGATCTGCCTCAGATCACTGCCTTATCACGGACCACAAACCGTTGGTGGCAATATTCGGACCTCGCTCCAGCCTCCCTGAGCGAACGGCCCAACGCCTCCAACGATGGGCGATGTTTCTGAGCGCTTATAAATACTCAATCCAATATAAGCCAACAGCACAACACTCCAATGCCGATGCCCTATTACGCCTGCCTGCTGGCCCCGATCCGGAATTCGACCAGCAAGAAGTGCTGTGTTTTCATATCGACACAGAGAGGAAGCAGACAGTGCTCTTAGAGAGAATTTCAGATTATTCCATAGTAACCAACCAAAACAAACCAGCCAGCCATATACCAGAGGTGTTACGTTTTGAAGTGTGGACCATAGATATTATTTCTTTTGTTTCGGTTTTCGGCGCGGCGTTTTTCATGGTCATACAGAAAATATTACCTTATAATTTCGTTTAATGTTTTTTCAGCGGTACGATCTGCTCCACAATTCTTTTAATACATCCACCATACTTTAACTCTTGCCTTCTTTATCGTTTTCTGTAGAGATTCCACTTTCACTGTGTTCCTAACCTTTTTTTTTTTCGTTTCTTGTAACCCCTACTCCACTTGTGATACATTTCACTTCGACTTCTTCGTTGCCCAGGTGAGCAGAGAGCGTGCGGGAAGTTACTCCCTGAGATCTTTTTGACACATCTTTGTTTCATTTAAAGTTTCTGACGGTTCTTAAAACATGTCACTGTCTTCCTCCTTCTCCCAATTGTATCTTCTTAGTTCCTTCAGTTTCCTCCACAACTCTTCCCTGTATTTAATACTAAATACTCACTTCAGCTATTCACCTGACATAATAATTTCTTTGGTTGTTGTTTCTGGTTGTGTTAATAAACTCAATTTTATTTGTATTAAATTGTAATTTCTTTCCTTATTGACACACAATGTCTGGCTGTATCTGAAATTTCATTTTTGTTGTCAACTGAAAAGCCATCAGCTTCATGCTTTCTTCACCCACTCTTCTTTGCCTGTTTCTCCATTATCTCATCTACGAATAAGATGAGAGGTAGCTGTGAGTAAACAGTTCATTGGTTTAACCCAGCGCGGCGGTACTAAACCATTTTTTCTTCCTGAGCTGTGTAAGCGCTGATGCTATATCAAGATGGACCGCATTAACCTACAGTACAATAAAACTCCACATTTAAAAGTAAGCATTTATCTTAACATCAATGAAACTGTTGACATTGTTACACAGTTTTGACAGTTTCCGATAGATCAAGCCAGCTTATAATTGATAGGCTCCAGGCAACATGGACAGGGTTGGGAACCATTGGTTTAACCAAGGAGTGGTGAAACCACGGCCCGCGACATTCAACACGCTTTTACAAAATATTTTTATTTTATAATTGCCGAAGTGGTGAATTCCAGCCTATTAAAAATTAGATTACTTGTGCATCCATATTTTTAAAATTTATTTCATTTATGTCTATATATTTTTATATCTCATTTTTGGCGTTATATATTTCTTTAAAAAGGGCGTTTAGTGTCATTACTGTTAAATTATCTTATGTTTACATGTAAGAATAATAGTAAACACAATAATAATAACTCATTATGTTTCAATTTTTCACTAAAAAAAATGCCTATTCTGGGTCTAAATCTAATATAGGGATACATAATTTATATGCATCCTGCACAGTTACGACGTATTTCCAAAGTGGTCCGCAAGATCATTTGGGCTGGCCACCCCTGCCTTTAACCCATATCATTCCAACCGTAAGTGGACACGTCCAAACTGTTATTTGAATTTTTAGTGGGCTAAACCCATGAAAAACTCAAAAGAAGAATTCATTCCGTAAATTGCTAATCATATGAAAGACGATTAATGTTTCGACAACATGAAATGCTGAACAAGTTTTGTGCAGATAGGGTTTTCACCCTACAGGAAGTAACTTTAATTCATTTGATTTGGTTTTTAATGGAAATTAAAGAGATGTATTTTTTCTCATGGCGTTACATCTTGTCAACGTCGAGATCATTAGAAGCGAGCAAAGACTGGGAACAACGAATAGGAAGGAATTCGGCCATGGCCTTTTGGAGGAGCTATCCCACCCACCTGTAGAAGTTTTGGGAAACAATTGAGAAGCGAAATTTGGATGGCATGGTTGGAATTCGAACTCGTGTCTCTGGAATCCCAGGCCAAAGCGATCCACTCACCCACCACACTCGCAGTAAACATACAGCTCTCATATTTGTAGTAAATCATAGCATTTATACTTAAAAAATATAATAATTATAGTACCTTATTGTTAGGCTCTTTCATTTGTTGTGAAGGTACCCGTTTCCCTGTTTCCGGTCTGGTATCATTTTCTACGTTTCGGCCTGACTTCTTTGGGCTTCTGCTTGGATGAAACTGCAGTTAGCTGTAAATGATTTTAAGGCTTCCGCGGCCGTCCTTGTTCATGATTAATAGATTTCAGGGTATGTCTGAGTTCTCGGCTGCCATCCTACAGCCTTCGTCAGAGATAATGTTTATGCTGACATAGCAACGAGTGCCAAGCATCGCAGAGTAAAAGGCGGCTATCTTCGTTAATGTAGGATGGCAGCCGAAAGCTCAGATTATGAAATAAACTCCGAGCGTGGTGGATGAGTGGTAGCGTTCTGGCCTCGCATTCGGGAGAACGGCGGTTCGAAACCCCGTCTGGGCGTCCAGATCTGGGTTTTCCATGGTTTCCCCAAATCACTCCAGGCGGATGCCGGGATGCTTCCTTCAAAAAGCCGTTGCTGAATTCAATGCCGTTCGATGTCCCCAGTCCCATCACACCTCTAATGACATCAACGTCGACGAACCGTAAAACCATAAGTAAAAAAGAAAAAGAAATAAACAACGCGGCATACCCTGAAAATCTATTAATCATGCACTCAGTCGTGTTGAACGCTCTATTCTAAGTAAATATGACCACATTGTCATCGGCAAAAGCCACTAACTTGATATTTTCTTCTCCCATTCTCCCTGTCACCTTCTCTATTATCCCGTACATGAAAGGTAGTGGCGAGGAGGCAGTTCCGTTTTTCACGTTAGGTGGAGCGTTTGCAGTTTTTCCCTATAGGAAGGCCGCGGATGTCAGCCTTTGTCCTCACCGTAGGCCGGCGAGTACACGCCGTCCTTGTTGGCGACGCCGAGGTGGGCGTACCAGACGCCGGGCTCCTGGTCGAACAGCCTCTGCAGGTCCTGCAGCAGGTTCCTGTCCTCGGGCACCGCCAGTATGGCGCCCTCCCTCTCGCAGGACCTCCTCGCGTCCTCCCACGTCTTGAACGTCCTGTACAGCTTGAACAGGCCGTACCCGGGCACGTACTGGTAGCCAGGGGGCAGCTCCCTCACCGTCGCTGGGGAACAAATAGACAATAACAGCGTAAACGCACGAGTTTCCTCAAGGATCAATATCGGGTCCTGATCTATTCTTTACAAAAATGAATGTAGATAAAATGGATTTAAAATCTAGTTATAAACTGCTAAACAGCGAGGAAACCGGACTAGGTATTGTAAAAACCGAAATCTACTGATAACTTGTAAATCAGTCTTCAAAGATACATGTTTTAAACTCACAGTAAAATAACGCTTAAATGTGTATTTAATATCTAGCTTATTTTATGGAGGAATAGTTTTGGGAAGAATAATGTAGTCCCTTTCAAGCAAACTGCAACCTCTTCTTTACATGGTGGAGCCTCTTTGTCCCGACCAGGCTCTTTTGACTAAACTACCTCCACATTGCTTGCATACTGCCTCGTGAAAGGTTTGTGGGGGATATCCCAGGCACCGTATTGAACTTGAACATGCGATTGGAAACAGCCTGTAGAAGTCGGAAGATTGAGAGAAGATCAAAATCATGGGTAAGCGGAACAAAGCGGGAAATAACAGCGTCAACAGGTATGAAAGGATAACATAATACTTTCAAATCCTATTAGGAATGATGGCGACTTTTGTGATTCGTCTATTGGCAGGCTCGCGAACAAGAAGGTGTATCAGCAGACTAACACACTAAATTCCAGATTTTAAATAGTACCCAACAGTGGGTAAACAGAATCTAGTAGTTAACTTTTTTTTTTTTTTTTGTAACTGCTTTACGTCTCTTTTTAACATCGAGGTCTTTTAGAGACGGGAAAGGATGGGGGGCAAGGATGGGGGCAAGGAATGGGAAGGAATTCGGCCATGGCCTTTTGAAGGAAGCATCCCGGCATTTGCCTGGAGTGATTTGGGGAAACCATGGAAAACCCAAATCTGGATGCCCGGACGGGGATTCGAATCTCCGTCCTCCCGAATGCGAGGCGAGAACGCTAACCGTTACACCGCCCCGCTCGGTAGGTAGTTAACTGAACTGATCAAATAGAAGAATATTAAATCAAGCATAAACAATCAGAGATTCTAAATTCTGGTCTAAGGAAAAATTGTAAATGAAATTTAACTGAAATCGAAGTGGGTAAAAAATACTGGGCACAAAAGAGAAACTCACAAAAATTGTGTACGACGGAAGAATTTTAATATGATGAAGGTACAAAAACATGCGTAAGATAAAACACGAAGTAAGCAGTGAGCGTATTTCCAAAATCAGATGAACAGAAAATTCATGAAAGTTAAAGAACAGAGTGAAAAATTTAAGAAATGAATCGCTTTAAGTTAAGCAATTTAATTTTTAAAATTAATTATCTGATCCACTTAAAGTTAAGCCATTAACGAAATTTTACAATAAATCGTCTCTGAAATCGATGTGTTAGCTGAGTTGAATCAAGTGCATGATTATGCCAATACTTCCACTAATATGCATGCACGTCTAATACCCAATAATCAATACATACATAACAAAAAAGGATGAAACTGAATTTCTCGGAATTTAAGTAAATACGTGGACGAAGCAGAAGATCCTATTTTAAGCTGAGTTGAAAGTTTTAAACCAAAACTAACGTATAAAAACAAAAGTCCTTAAAACCTGTAGGAAAAAGAAAATATTGGTACATTATTCGAATTGGAAAGAAAATACGAAAAATAAGAGTTTCTTGACGATAATGATAAAAATGTCATCTTCACATTTCCAAAGAAAATAAGATCTGAGAAATATGAGAACTAAAGATCAATATGTTTTATATCACATACTGTAGAATTAATTACAACAAAAACGATAATATTGAAAAGATATTAATTCTAGAGAATTTTGGGATGGGAAAAACCGGTGTAAAAACAGGAAATTACTGCGCTAAGGATTATTTTTGGAAGGGTGGATCAAGGGATACAAGGCGTTTGTGCAATAAGAAGAAGAAAGTTTCCACAATGTTAGACAAGAAGTTCAAAATCTTAAGGAGTGGCGGTTGAAATTGTGGAGATAGCAGAATAATCTCTTATCAGCATAGGAATAAGATGGCTATAGTAAAAGTCGTTGATTAAAAACGTAGAGGAGGTGGTGAAAAGGTAGAGGAGGTGGTGCAATTTTGGATTTGATAATTTCCTGACTCAGTTATATGCAAAACGTCTCTAGAACAAGCAATCGAATGCATGAAACGCAAATCTATCTTCTTTTTTTTCCGCTGTAAACTGAAACTATCTCTGTTTTTCTTTAACTCTTCTATCAACCTTAAAAAAAATTTCAGAGTTAACCCTAAGGGAAGAATAAAGATAATGTTCGTGTTTCATCCAGACCAGCTTACACGCTGATAACCTTAGGCCCTAAGAAGTACATATGTCAGTTTTAGACTCTGTGCAATGAATTGTCTGTCTATTATTGTTATTATCATATATATTATTTCCATAAGGTATTTTTTTTTCCACAAGCCTGTATCTTCCTTCATACTTACCGAAATCAATGAATGAGGTGTCATTTGAAAGCTTATGGTCTCCACTTCGGTCACATCATATTTTAAAAGGGAAGTTTTCGGAATTCGACCCTTAAAGGGCAAAAATGTCAATATGTCTAAAATGCTGTTTTCTGTGTTACAAATCATTTATCTCCCTGGATATCTATATGATATCATTTAATGAAGTATCATTTTAAAGATTAAGATCTCCGCTTTAGTAACGTCATATACTAACACAGAAATTTTTCGGAATTCGACCCTTAAAGAGCAAAAGTATCAATATTTTTGCAATGCGTTTTTGTGTCACGACCCATTTATCTTCCTTCATATCTAACCGAAATAGATGAGTCTAGCTGATGCGCTCATAGCGATCA